>OU015747.1:90958206-91022095 GCA_907169655.1 Acomys percivali | reverse complement strand
TGTGTGTGTGTGTGTGTGTGTGTGTGTGTGTGTGTGTGTGTGTGTGTTTTGGGTTTGTTTTTCAAGACAGGGTTTTTCTGTGTAGCCTTGGCTGCCCTAGACTCACTTTGTAAAGCAGGCTGGCCTTGAACTCAGAGATCCTCCTGCCACTGCCTCCCGAGTGCTGGGATTATTGGTGTTAGCCACTACACCTGGCTCTTCCATATTTTTAAAAACAGACAGTTTAAATGTTTTCTTTCTCAAGAGCCAAATACTCTTATTTGGAGATATTCTTTTGTATTTTCTTGAATACATCTGATTTTTCATGCTTCTAGACTGGTCTCCGAAAGTCTCTTGATTAATTTTATATCAATGGAAACACTCCAGGGCTAATGTGTCATGAACGAGGACACCTTTTATTGTCTGTACCTTTGAGCTGAAGTAGACAGGCTGCAGGGAGCAGTTCTTGAACATTCTCCACCGTCACATGTACTGTCTCTGTGTACACAAAGTCCAACAGGATCTCCATGGTAGAAGCAGTTAACCCTTGAATGTCAACATAAGGCTTCCCCTTCTCTGAAAGCTGAGAAGTCATGAGGTAGGAGAGAATGGTACTTGTAATTCCACAAGACAGAACCTAAGTCGTAAGAGTTTAAAGGAATGTTGGTACTAATTAAATATGCATCTTTAAATATACAATCTGGGACTAGAGAGATGGCTCAGTAATAAGATCACTGGCTGCTCTTCCAGAGGACCTGAATTCAATTCCCGGCACCCACATGGCAGCTCACAACCATCCATAACACCAGTTCCAGGGGGTCAATGCCATTTTCTGACCTTCACAGACATCAGGCACACATGTGAAACACAGTCATACATGCAGGCAAAACACTCATAAAATAATTTTATAAAAAATTTAAAATTATAATCTATTTGATTTGAATCGTATACAGCAAGCATGGCATGTATTTGTAAATCTTCAATTAAAGTAGGCAGTTGGCTGTATTCCTGAGTGTGAACAGTGGAATATCAAAGTTTCTAGAGAATAATTAACCTGACTCCATATTAAAACTAACAGATGTTTTAGAGAACAGAATACAAAACTTTCACAAGCACACAGCTTGTGCCTTTATGATGATACAACTCTCTCTTTCCTCTCCTACCCATCACCCATGTACTATGTAGTTGTGGCTGACTTGGTTTGTAGCTTAAACTGTCCCTGAACTTGTAGCCTCCTCCCATCCCAGACTTCTGAGGGCTGGGATTACAGGCGTTTGCCACCATGTATGGCTAAAGTAGAAATAGTCAATGAAATTTCATGCTAATAGGACTCTGAGATTTATAATTATGACCTCCTCCCAAATTACCACATTCCTCTCTCTCATCTGCCCTCAGACTACATCTGGATAGAACAAACCTTGTAGACCATTTTAAGAGACTCCTCTGCAAACACTATTTGAGCTTGGGAGGGGCAAGAGGACTGCAGTGATCAAGAGCTCCTCTAGGCTATGCAGTGACACCCCTTATCAAAACAACATCAAAAGCAAATGCTAAGCAAAACCTCAAGAGCCTTAGGGCAGAGACAGGCAGATCCCATGACTCACCAGTCAAACAGCAAGCTCAGGGTTCAGGGTTCAGAGAGGAGATGGGAGAGAGGAGAGGAGAGGAGAGGAGAGGGGAGGAGAGGAGAGGGGAGGGGAGGAGAGGGGAGGGGAGGGGAGGGGAGGAGAAGAGAGGGGAGGGGAGGGGAGGAAAGGGGAGGAGAGGGGAGGGGAGGAGAAGAGAGGGGAGGAGAGGGGAGGAGAGGGGAAAGAGAGAGAGGGAGAGAGAGGGAGAGAGAGAGAGAGAGAGAGAGAGAGAGAGAGAGAGAGAGAGAGAGAGGAGAGACCCTGGAGAAGGGGTTAAGGAAGACATCAGATGTAACCTCTGGCCTCACTATATACTCAAGTGTGCTCACATACACAAACTCTTATTACAATACTCTTATCTACTCCCATTATTAACTAAATGACATTATCATATTTGATTTCTCTATCAGCCCAAAAGTAACAAAAGGCATTCTTTTTTATTTTTATTTTTTTAAGATTTTTAAATTTATTATTTATACAGTATTCTGCCTGCATGTGTGTCTATACGCCAGAAAAGGGCACCAGATCTCACTGTAGATGGCTGTGGTTGCTGGGAATTGAACTCAGGACCTTTGGAAAAACAGACAGTGCTCTTAATCTCTAAGCCATCTCTCCAGCCCCCAAAAAGCATTCTTAAAAAACAAGAACAAAAACAAAACCCAAACCCTAGGCAGATGTTGGTAGCACACACCTTTAATGTTAGTACTCTGGAGGCAGAAGCAGGTGGATCTCTATGAGTTCAAGGCCTGCCTGGTTTACAGAGGGAGTTCTAGGATAGTCAGGGCTATATAGAGAAACCCTGTTTCAAACAAACAAACAAACAAACAAACAAACAAAAAAATCAATCCCATATGTAAATAAATAAAAAAAGCATTAGTGGCACACACCTTTTTTTTTTTTAAATAAAGATTCATTTATTTATTATTTATATAGTATTCTGCCTGCATGAGAGCCAAAAGAGGGTACCAGATCACATTATAAATGGTTATGAGCCATCATGTTGTTGCTGGGAATTGAATTCAGGACCTTTGGAAGAACAGCCAGTGCTCTTAACCTCTAAACCATCTTTCCAGCCCCAAGTGGCACACACCTTTAATCCCAGCATTCTGAAGTCAGATGGATCTCTGAGTTCAAAGCCAGCCTGGTCTACAGGAGTTCAAGGACAGGCTCTGAGAATCCCTTTTTAAAAAAAAAGAAAGAGAGAAAAAAAAGAAAGAATTAAAGAAAGAAGAATCGCATATGAGAAGAAATGAGTTTTTTTCCCCCACAAGACTCCAGAAATGTCTCAATGTTGAAAAAACAGTGCAGGCAGACTTTCTCCAGGACAGCGGCAAACAGGACGTAGAATACAATTAGTGGCTGGCTGGCAGTCTTAGCCTGTTTCATGCTCAGCACTTCTGGTTAACACTCCTTCCCAAGCTGAATGCCAATGTTTGGGGCAGAATCACAGAGACCAGTACAGGATAGAGATCTGTGCTGTATGCAAGATGGTTTGTAAATTAGCCCGGATTAGATGGGCGTGGTGGTGCACACCTTTAATTCCAGTACTGGGGAAGGCAGAGCCAGGAGGATCGCTGTGAGTTCAAGGCCAGCCTGGTCTACAACGTGAGTCTAGGACAGCTAAGGCTGTTTCGAAAAACCAAAAATAAAAAATAATAAATAAATAAATAAATAAATAAAATAAAATAAAATAAAAAGGCCCAGATTAGTCAGAATGACCTGACAGCTTTCTCTTTCTCCTACCAGCCCTATGACTGAGCCCAGGAGTTAAGAACTAGTAGTTTTCAAGCTATGTGACCTTGGACAAGCATTTATTGAGACTTTCATTTATGAAATGAAATGGTAGTACGTACCCCTAGGGTAAATGATAAACATGGCACTGTAACTGGGCTCATAAGTATAGTTGTTATTATTATGATACTTCTTCATATTTGATTCTAGCAATTACTTCTTCATTATAGTGACGGGTTTTGTTTTTTTTTTTAATTTTTATTTTATGTGCATTGGTGTTTTGCCTGCATGTATGCCTATGTCAATGTGTCGGATCCCCTTGAACTGGAGTTATGGATACTTGTGAGCTGGCATGTTAGTTCTGGGAATTGAACTCATGTCCTCTGGAAGAGCAGCCAGTGCTGCTAACTGCTGAGCCATCTATCCAGCCTCATAGTGATAAGTACCAACTAAAGAAAACACTGGTGGTTAGAGATACTTTTTAAAGAGCCTTATCATAGCCAGGCATGGTGGCATGCCTATAATCTCCATACTTAAGGAGACTGAGGCAGAAAGATGGAGTATTTCAGGCCAACTTGGGCATAAGATTCTGTCTCAAAAATAGATGCACGTACACCCAAATCAGAGTGTTGGAGAGATTGTTAAAAACACTTGTAGCACCCACAGCAGGTGGCTCACAGCCACGTTAACTCAAGCTCTAGGCAATCTGATGCCCAATGGACACCAAGGGCACCTGCTTGAACATGATGCACATACAAGTCATGCTGGCACACACACATACACATAACTTAATCTTAAAAACAAACAAGAAGGGCTGGAGAGATGGCTCAGCGGTTAAGAGCACTGACTGTTCTTCCAGAGGTCATGAGTTCAATTCCCAGCAACCACATGGTGGCTCACAACCATCCACAATGAGATCTGGTGCCCTCTTCTGGCGTGCAGGTATACATGCAGGCATAATACTGTATACATAATAAATAAATAAATATTTAAAAAAAAAAAGAAATTAAACAAAAAAAACTAAAAAGTCAGCATAATGAAATAATTCAGATATATGTCTAAACTTAAGTACATAATTATTCATATACCTTAAGCTTAAAATATTTATAAAGACTTGTTTAAATATTTTTATTTTTGCTTTTCAGAAACTTTTAAGCTAGGAGGTAGTTAGCTGCTCATGCCTTTAATCCCAGCACTTAAGAGGCAGAGGCAGGTGATCTCCAGGCTCAAAGCTGGCTTGGTATACACAGTGAGTTCCAGGACAGAAAGGACTACACAGAGAAACCCTGGTTAAGAGAAAAAAAAAAGGGAGGGGTAGATGGGGGCAGACAGAAGACACACACACAGACATGCGCGCGCGCACACACAGACACAGACACAGACACATGTGCGCGCGCCACAGTTAGTTTTCTCCTTCCACCATGTAGGTCCCAGGGATTAGAATCAAGTCCATCAAGTTTGGTAGAAAGTATCTTTACTGGCTGGCCTTACTTTTTAAAAAAGTTAATTAATTTTGTTTCTGGAGAAAATGTCTCATATAGCCCAGAATGGCCTAAAACTTTGTATGTAGGCAGGGATGGTCTTGAACTTTGTGTATGCTGGGCAAGCATTGAACCAACTGAACTACATTCCCTGCCCTTGTTTTTGTGAGACACAGTCTCACCATGAGGCCAGCCTTGAACTTCTCCTGATCCTCCAGTCTCCACCTCCCCCTGCTGACATTATAGACGTGTGCTAAGTTAATACTGCACAGCCATTCACTAAATCCCCTTCTTCCTCTCATTCGAAGTCAGACTGAAATCTACATCAGTGGAATAAATATTCATTTTCTACAATTATTGGTAACTTAAAAGAGAAAGCCATCATGCTTTATTCAGCGCTTACCTATTTAACTAACACATCATATAAATTCACTAGTTTACCAAAATTTATTTTATTTATTTATTATTAAGAATACAGTGCTCTGCCTGCATGTATGCCAATATGCCAGGAGAGGTCATCAGATCACATTATAGATGGTTGTGAGCTACCATGTGGTTGCTGGGAATTGAACTCAGGACCTCTGTAAGAGTAGACAGTGCTCTTAACCTCTGAGCCATCTCTCAAGCCCTACCAAAATTTGTTTATTTTTGCATTGCTGAGTGTTTTTAGATGGGTGTTATTCTGCAGCCCAGATGGCCTCAGCTTATAGAGATCCTCCTGCTGTCGGGATTTTAAGTGTGAGCCACTACATCTGGTTTCAAATTTATATTCTATTTATTGGGAGCTTGTTTGGAAGTTCTATGGGGAAGAGCTCTTACACTCTCGACCAAAGAACAGTCTGTGGGAAACATCGATGACTAAGCAGCCCCTTCAGAAGACACACAGGAGCAGTAGAGAAAGAAAGGGACACACCTTTCAGACAGATGAGCCAGATTGACCCTGGTGACCAATGGGCTGACATAGCCGGAGCACCAACACATGCTGCTTTGTTCTTGAAAGAGGAGGACTACAAGGTTACAAATGTGAAAGTCACTACGCAGCAGTGCCTTGCACTTACCTCACTGGTGAACATGGCGCAGAAATAATCACTGCAGGCAGCCAGCACAATCCGATGGGCAGGGAAGTCCTTCTGCTCCACTCTCAGTGTCACGTCACAGAGGGTATTGCTCTTCCGGAGGGAGTTCATAGAGTTGAGGATGGACTTGGCGTGAGTATTTGTCATTATGTCTTTGGGGGCCATAATGCCGCCCATCAAGCACTGTGGAGAAAGAACAGAGGAGCCCTTGGACAATGCAGCTACAGGCGGAAAGGTCATATTGAAGACGTGGGAAAGCGAACACACAATGCGCTTTACAAATGAAGGAGCTAAAAAGGGCTCCTTAAACGCAAACTTCCACAAATACTCCTGACCCTAGTGCTACCACACTCTAGCTAGCTCCAACTCCAGGAAAAGCAACCTCTTCCTCCGAATTCCACATGTTCTACATCTTTGGATTCAATCAAAGCAAGGATCAAAATACCTAAAAAATAAAGTACTGATTTTAAACACATATAGACTTTTATTATTTTCCCTAAATAATACTATCTTAGTCATAGTTACTAATGCTGTGATAAAACATCAAGACCAAAAAGCAACACGGGGAGAAAAGGGTATATTTGGCTTACATATCCTGAGTCACAGTCCACTGAGGGGAGCAGAGGTGGGAACCCAAACTGAGCGGGAAGCAAAACTCCAGGTGGCAGAGCCAATGAAAAGGCCATGCAGATGGCTTACTGGCTTGCTCCTCAGGGCTGGCTCAATTTCCTTTCCTTTCTTTTCTTTTCTTTGTTTATTGAGACAGGTTTCTCTGTGTAGCCCTGGCTGTCCTGAAACTAACTCTGTAGACTAGGCTGTGCTCGAACTCACAGAGACCCGCCTGCTTCTGCCTCCCAACTGCCAGTATTAAAGGCGTGAGACACTATTCATCTACCTCAGGCCCACTAGCCCAGGAGTGGCACAGTGAGCCAAGCTCTCCCCGATGAATCACTAAGTTAAAATATGCCCTACCGGCTTGTCTGCTTGCAGCCCGATCTTCTGTAGGCATTTTCTTTTTCTTTTTAAAGTTTGTTTATTTATTTAATGTATATGCATGCTTCATCTGCATACATCTGCAGGCCAGAAGAGGGCATCAGATCACAGTTTAGATGGTTGTGAGCCACCATATGGTTGCTGGGAATTGAACTCAGGACCTCTGGAACTATAGGCGGTGCTCTTAACCACTGAGCCTAAGGCTCCCTCCTCTCAGCTGAGCATAGCTTATGTCATGCCGACATAAAACCAGCCGGCACAAATACAGTTCAACAAACTTTTTATTTAAGATATGAGAAGTAATCCAGAACTGTCTTAATGTATATAGGATGTGCATGGAGCATACGCAAATACTATGCATGTGACTCTAAATGACTTCAGAGCCAGGTGTGGTGGTGCAGCCTCTGCAATCCAAACTCAGGAGACTACGGTAGATTGCTGCAAGCCGGAGGCCACCCTGGTTCATGTTCCAGGACAGCCAGGACTCCATAAGGAGACTCTATCTCAAAAAACCAAACCAAACCAAAGAAGATAAGCATACTCAGATTTTGGTATCTATGTATTCCTAGAACCAATTCCCTATGGGTATCAGAGAATGACAAAAACTGCAAAGTTTCCAAGTCGGGTGTGGTGGCACACACTTTTAGTTCCAGCACTTAGGAGGCAGAGGCTGGCGGATTGCTGTGAGCTCGAGGCCAGCCTGGTCTACAAAGCGAGTCCAGGATAGCCAAGGCCACACAGAGAAACCCTGTCTTGAAAAAAAAAATTTTTTTTTTCAAAGTTCACTTGTATTGATCAGTTGAATGATTATGTATTTGAAAGGCAATGTGAGGAATAGTGTCCTGAGTGGACAAACTTTAGTCATACTATTTACCTCCTTAGAACACATTCTGGGTAATGCAATAGAGATGTTTATGAAAACAGTTTTTTTTAATTGAGGATGCAAAACTTTCTGAAATAAACCATGGGGGAGGGGGGAGGAAAGAAAAGAAAAAGAAACTATTCTTCCCAAATCCACAATCCTAACTTCTGAAGATTAAAACTGCAGTTCTCAATTCTCATCTTCTGTTTAGTAGCAACCTCATACTCGCTCCAGCAACTCTGCAACGTCTATTTTACATAAAAGGAGATGATTCGCTACAGTAGATGTTTTTCCGTTTTAAAAGCTTTCCTTAAGTCAACCTAGGTTCAACTGTGGGATGCAAGAACCCCTTGGGGATTTGCTGAATTCTAGGCAAGTGTCTGAAGATCATGCACATTTCCTGGTGTCTTACTGCAGGGCTCAGCCTGTGACTGGACTTTGAGATTTGTGTCAAGGGGCTGGAGAGGTGGCTCAGAGGTTCAGAGCACTGCCTGCTCTTCCAGAGGTCCTGAGTTCAATTCCCAGCAACCACATGGTGGCTCACAACCATCTGTAATGTGATCTGATGCATTTTTCTGGCCTGCAGGTGTACATAATAATAAATACATAAATCTTTTTTAAAAGTTTGTGTCTCAAAACTGACAGTGACCTCAGGGGAGCAACCTTCCTCCCAGTACAAAGCCTGAGCATATTCATCTTTCAGAACCTACGCATTCTAGAACTTCTGCTAAAATCTGAATAAAGGAGTTCCATTTTGATTGGGGGAGGGCATCAAACTCTAGAAGGCTAAAATGAGGGGGGGGGGGTAAAAAGGTATTTCTCCTCTGCTATCAAGTAGGTTGGCAAGGAGTTAGATAGGCGGTAATCATGAAAAACCTGCATCAGGCCGGGCGGTGGTGGCGCACGCCTTTAATCCCAGCACTTGGGAGGCAGAGGCAGGTGGGTCAATGTGAGTTCGAGGCCAGCTTGGTTTACAAAGTGAGTCCAGGACAGCCAAGGTTACACAGAGAGACCCTGTCTCGAAAAACCAAAAAAAAAAAAAAGAAAGAAAAGAAAAAGAAAAGCCTGCATCAGTATCTTAGTAGCTGTGTCTCCTGGTTAAGTAGGAACTTAACACCTGCAAGAGGCAAGGAAACCAACCAAAGCACACTACGTCTCTCCAGGACCAGAATCTGTCTAGTTGTATTTGGGATGTTAACTGTATCAGAAACCACGGCACCGGGGTACTTTACAAATTGCCAATTTGCGCGTTAAAGAAGGGTCTGGGTCCTCAAAAGACTCTGGCTTCATTACAGCGTGTTGCGGTTTCGACACTGCCCCCCCCCCAACCCTGCACCTTGCTTTTTTTCAATATTACTGGGGGAGCTAATGCCCTACAAGGGGACATAAGGTCCACTATAATTTGAGAGGAAAAGGTCATCATCTTACCTCCATGCATAAATATACCACGCACCTCTTAAATGCTCTTAAGTAACTTCTTTAAAACCCCAAAACACAACCCCCCTCCCCAGTGCACTACTCTAACCTACCATCGGAAAAGCCCACTCCACTCTTTGGAGTGTTCATCTTTGCTTTGCTAAATAAATTTAATTGTTTCTCTGCCAAATGCTTTTCTTCCAGGTGAAACCTTCCCCGGTGGAAGCCTGCTGCGCCCCACAGCGTCTCTGCCCGACCTGAGGGCACCAGGGCTTGGGGAAGGCCGCGTCCCAGGCTGAGGGCAGGAGGGAAAGGTGGGGTGTCACGGCAGCGCCCACTCACCTGGGCTCAGGGGCCGCCCGACCAGAGGGCGCGGGGCTCGCAGGCGGCAGAGCAGCTGGAGAGCCGCCGCCGCCCGGGCCAGCCGCTATGGAGCACTCTCCGTGGTGTTCCAGGTTCCAAGCTAGGCGACCGCGCGGCGTGATGACGTCACGCCACGGGAGGGGCGGGACTCTCTGGGTTACGTCACGTTGGGAAGCTCTGCCGAGAGGTCCCGCTGTACCTTAGGGCTCAGAAAAAGGAAAAGAAGAAAGTGGGTGGGTGGGTGGAGTGGGGAGTGCCGCGGTAGAGAGTGGGCTGGAGGCGAGAAGATTCCGAGGCTGGCCGTCCGTACGCGGTTTGGCAGGCGGCAGCAACGCTCGGGAGACCCACAAGACTTCAAAGTTCTCCAGCTCGGTTGTGGGCAATGAGGCTCCCCTTCGCGGTGAGGAGGACCTTCCCGTCCCAAATAACCACAAGCCTCTGGGTCCTAAATGGACCTGTCACCATGAAGCTATTACTTACTTCACTCCAGGCCAAGGGGAAGGAACGTGTGGATTGACTAAGTTATCAAAAAAATGGACACGGTGAGGGAAATTGCAAAGGACCGTCTCAAAGCTGACGCAGTTACGCTGGGTGTGGTGGCGCACGCCTTTAATCCCAGCACTGGGGAGGCAGAGGCAGGCAGATCGCTGTGAATTTGAGACCAGCCTCGTCTACAAAGAGTCCAGGACAGCCAAGGATACACAGAGAAACCCTGTCTCGAAAAGCCAAAACCAAAACCAAACCAAAACAAAACAAACACAAAAGAACAAAAACAAAAAAACAAAGCCTAGCTAAGACAGGTACCAACAGCTAACAGCACAAGTCAGAGATAGACTGACCACCCTAAGAGTAGGCAGCTAGTGAGTAGCATCATCTCTCTGGTTGTGTGTGTGGGCCCTCTACTGGCTTGGCCCATAGGCCCATAGGCCCATAATAGCCAGAGAATTAGCTAAGATTTATGTATAAATGTTTTGCTTGCGTGTATGCCTGAACACAATGTGTATGTGCATGCCTGGTGCCAAAGGAGATCAGAAGAGGCCATCAGATCCCCTGGAACTGGAGTTATGAATGGTTGTGAGCCACTATATGGGTTATGAGAACTGAGCCTGGGTCCTGTGCTAAAACAAGACTTTTTTTTTTTTTTTTTTTTTTTTTTGGTTTTTCAAGACAGGGTTTCTCTGTGTAGCCTTGACTGTCCTGGACTCCCTTTGTAGACCAGGCTGGCCCCGAACTCACAGCGATCCGCCTGCCTCTGCCTTCCAAGTGCTGGGATTAAAGGAGTGTGCCACCACGCCTGGCTTTAAAACAAGACTTCTTAGCTGCTGAGCTATCTCTTCAGTCAGAAGTAACTAATCTTTTTTTTTTTTTTTAGAAGTAACTAATCTTGATAGAAATTTCCTCCGTTTTTGTGCACTTTCTGCCATTGTCATAAAAACAACAACAGCAACAAACAACAACCCTGGGCAATGGAGCTGAGCAGCTTCTCCCTCTCTTGGAAACCCCTCCTACACTTGGGAGTTTCTCTTCCTTTTCCTTAGTTTCTCATTTTTTTCCCTCAAGCTTTTTTTCACTTTTATGCAATAATCCTTAATAAAGTCTGGTTCTATTTTGCATATTTCCACACGAGTCTACACCTTTAATCTTCACTGGCATAGGACAACGATGAGCTTAGAGCGTTGTCCCAGGTTGACATCTGGTAACCATAAATGTCCAGCTTCTTTTTTTGTTTGCTTGTTTTTGGTTTTTGGTTTTTGGAGGTTTCTCTGTGTAGCCTTGGCTGTCTTGGACTCACTTTGCATATCAATATCAAGCTGGCCCTCGAACTCACAGTAATCCTCCTGTCTCTGCCTCCCTAAAAGCTGGGATTACAGTCATGTGTCACTGTCTGGCTGATAAGTCATGCTTTGTCATCAGATATTTGCATAGTATCTTCCGTGTAACTTAAGGAATTAGGGAATAAGTGAATGAGTAGGAGAGAGATAGTTGGAGAAAGAAGGCCATAGTTTCTTGCTACCAATGTGAAATTCTTATAAAAAATAAAGAAGATAGTTGTGGAGGTTTGAAGACTCATGCGTTTAAACACTTGGACCATAGAGAGTGGCATTATTAAGAGGTGTGGCCTTGTTAGAGGAAATGTGTCACTGTAGGGTGGGCTTTGAGGTCATATATGTGCTCAAACTGCCCAGAATGGAGCCAGTCCTCTTCTGCTGCCTTTGGGTCAAGATGTAGAACTCTCAGCTCCTTCCCCAGCACCATGTCTGCCTGCACGCTGCCATGCTTCCCACCATGACTGTAATGGACTAAACCTCTGAAACTGTAAGCCAGCCCCAATTAAGTGTTTTCCTTTATAAGAGTTGCTGTGGTCATGGTGACTCTTCACAGCAATAGAACCCCCAAGACAATACTATAATTAGAAAGGGAATTTTTAAGTGATCTAAGACTTTTTTTTTAGACAGGTTCTCACTATGTAGGCCTGGCTGGCTTGGAGCTCACTATGTAGAACAGACTAGCCTAGTTCTCATAGAGATCTGCCTGCCTCTGCCTTACAAGTTTTGGGACTAAAGGTTTGTCACCACACCCAGTGATGATCTGAGACTTTAGATAAAGTGTAAGTCAGAATGGTCTGGATTCAGAGCTCCAATCCTGGCTCTCATGTTCAGAAGTGATTGTCATTCTGAAGGCACCTGAGTTGGAAACCACCAGTGTAGGACCAGAGAGAAACTACAGAGACTCAGCAGGTGAGGGAGCTTGCCACCAAGCCTGATGACTGGAGCTCCATCCCTGAGACCCAGATGATAGAGAAAACTGACTTCTGCAAGTTACTCTCTGATCTCCACAAACTTGCTATGACATGTGTACATCCACACAGACAGACAGACAGACAGATACACACACACACACCACATACTTAAATAGTAAGTCAAAATTAGAGCCGGGCATGGTGATGCATGGCTTTATTCCCAGCAGTCAGGAGGCAGAGGCAGGCAGATCACTGTGAGTTCGAGGCCAGCCTGGTCTACAAAGCAAGTCTAGGACAGCCAAGGCCACACAGAGAAACCTTGTCTCAAAAAACAAAAACAAACAAAACAAAACAAAAAGACAAAATTAGGCCTGGTGAGATGGTTTAGTATATAAGGGCCCTTGCCAGCAAGCCTGACAAGATTTGTTTGATCCCTGATAGCCACAGGGTGGACAGAGAGCACTGAGTGTTAGGTCTAAAGTGGCTTCCAAAAATAGCAGTGCTGGTGACAATGGCCTAAACAGAAAGACTGTGGCCCTGTAAACAAAAGAATTGTTATTAGGTAAACCAAGGCTTAAGGCGGGTTTCTGTTTACCAGAAACCTCCCCTAATCTGCCAGGAGTCTCCTTTAATCCTCCCTCAAAGGTCAACTACCTTGGGCAAGAGAATCCAGTTCTCAGACTAAACTGTAGCAGCTCAAAGACATCCATCCCGCTGACTATTGTAAAACCTCCAAACTTTCCTCCATCTTGTTCTTTCTTCCCTCCCTGAACCTGAGGAGATAGCCTTGGCAGTTTGATCCCCAATAAGCCTTTCTTCCTACCCACTGAGTGGTCTAGTTTGGTGGTTTCACTGTATCCTCACTTCATTTTTGGTGCCAAAACAGAACAATAAGAAGCCCCTCCCGCAAAGGGCCCTGCCCCTCATAACTGAACAAAACTGCAGCTTTGACCTCTCCTGGATGGGCATCATTTGCTTCTGCTGGCTCATGTATGGTTTTTGTCAATGGGGCAGCTGCCACAGCAGAGATAGTGACCCACCTCAGCGGCCACCAAGGGAGGCAACACCAAAGCTGCCCCAACTCAGTCCACCTCAGTGGCTGCCCACCCCTCAAGCCATCACCACAGCAGCTGAGGTGGCCTTGCCACCCCAAAGTAGGGTGGCCCATTGGCCTGTTACCCCAAGATGTGTCAGCTCACTGCCTAAAGCTTAAAGTGGCATACTGAAGCTGGGTGTGGTGGCGCACGGCGTTAATCCCAGCACTTGGGAGGCAGAGGCAGGCGGATCGCTATGAGTTCAAGGCCAGCCTGGTCTACAAAGTGAGTCTAGTACAGCCAAGGCTACACAGAGAAACCCTGTCTCAAAAAGCCAAAAATAAATAAATAATTAAAATTAAATAAATAAAGTGGCATGCTGCCAGCCTCTCCCTTACATCTCTGGGATGTTAACCCCTCCTTCCTGGGGCTGTGGAAATCGAGGAGGCCCCTGTCAGTGGCAGCTGTCCACGATGACCTTTCCTGTCTCAGCCTACCGCCATGATGGCGGCTGATACCTTCCCTGCCTCAGAATGCCTTCTTCTGCCATGGGAGCTGTCCATGATAAGGACAACCTTTCCTGCTTCAGCCTGCTGTCTTCAGGGAAGCTGCGTGCATTAGCAGCGCCTCCTCTCCAGTCTCTGTGGCTATTCAGGCCGCAGGTTTCCTGCCATGGACTCTTTGTAAACTTTATGTTACCCAAGGGAAAAAAAAGTGGCCAGACCTCTGCCCGAGAGAGCTCCAGCAGCCCAGCTCCTCTCACAGGACCCCTGTAACTGTCCTCTCCAACCCCTCAGTTGGACTCATCCCAGATTATACTAATTTGAGATGAAAAGTCTGGACAAAACCCCACCAATCCCTGAGCAGAACTGACCAGTCCCTGAAGAGGAAAGCCAACCAATCCCTGAGCTCCCCAAGCTCAGATAAATTGTCCTTTTGATAAGTTTTATTAGAATTTTTTGTAATATAAGTTTTGGTTTCTTTGTAAATTCAGTTGCGTTATGTAAATATGTTTTTGTTCTAATCCCAAGTGTGGGATTTTAGTTTGAGCTTTAGCTTGTCCACACCTGTTAATTGTCTCGTGAGGGGCGTGGCTCCTGCCAGCTAGTGCAGCATGGAGAGGGGCGTGGTCTAGGGCTCTGAGGGTATAAATAAGAGCAAGAGAAAGCGTGGTGTGGTGTGCAGTTTTGGCCTGTGGCACGCAGCAGTTTGAAGAGGCCAGAGATGGACAGCAAGCATCACAGTTTGGAGCAAACAGATGGAGAGATACACTTCAGGGCTCAGCGGCTTGGAGGAAATTGCTGACTGCATCTGCTGTTGTCAGAGATGGGTATAGCCCAAAAGACCCAATTGACCCTAACAGTTGGGAGAAGTAAGGGGGCCCCCTCTCCCCACTAACCTTTTCTCTCCTACTTAGGGTTGGGAGGTTGGAAGGGAGGTTGAGGCTTAAACGCATCAAAATAGAGTTTAAAGGAAAAAAGCGCTACAAATTTTAATGTCATGGTCATAGAAGACAGCAAGATTTCAGGAGAGTGGGGAGGGCAGGTTTGAGGGCCTAGAGAGAAAAGGGAAACTGAAGGCAGGGTACCATTAAGTAAGCTACAGGGAGGATATGGGTATGTCTCTAGCTGAGCCGCCTAGCAGCCGGGGACATGGAGACCGAGGAGGCCACCTTCCAGCCAGGCAGGACTGTAGTGGTGAGAGCGGAACACCAATCCACCCACAGAACCTTCAAACCAACATTTACTCTGCCTACAAGATGTGCAGAGATAAAGATACTGAGGGAATGGCCAACCAATGCCTGGCCTAACCTGAGACCCACCTCATGGGAAGAGCCAACCTCTGACACCATTAATGATACTCTGCTATGTATGCAGAAAGGAGCCTAACTTAACCATTCTCAGAGAGGCCCCACCCAGCAGCTAATCAAATCAGATGCTAAGCCTCACAGCCAAGCACTAAGCAGAGCTCTGCGAGTCCTGTGGAAGAGTCAGAGGGTAGGATAGAGGATAGATAGGGGACAAGAACGTTGCAAGAAGACCAGCAGAGTCAGCTAACCTAGACCCATGGGGGCTCACAGAGACGGAAGCACCAACCAAAGAGCATGCATGGACTGGACCTAGGCCCCTACACATATGTAACCAATGGGCAGTTTGATCTTCATGTGGCTCCCCTAGTAAGTTGAGCACTCTGTTGCCTGCTTTTAATCACTTCTCCCTAACAGGGCTGCCTTGCCTGACCTCAGTGGATGAGCAGACCTTAGTCCTGATGTTACATGATGTGCTGCATGGGTTGTTGTTGTTGTTGGGGGACTCCACTTTTCTTAGGACAAGGGGAGGGGAGACAGGGGGAAGAGGGAGGGTGGGAGGGGCCATTGGGATAGAGATGTAAAATGAATATATATAAATTAAAAATAAATGTAAAAAAAAAAAAAAAAAAAAGAACTTTTAGTGTCATGGTCATTGGCAGCCATACTGAAGCCTTAAAAGAGAGCAAGACTTCAGGCCAGAGGAAGAGCTTTGTTAGCAGGGACAGTCATCATGGGTAGCATGCCTGGGGGCTTAAAGAGAAATAGCCTTCTATTTCCTTCAGTTTGGGGAGATTAGGAGAACTACGGCACCATGCTACAGATGGCACAATGAGGCCCTGGAGGGAGAGACCAACCCTTCAGTCCCAGGGAACAAAGGGGTTTCCAGCTCTCAGAAGTTTACTGCAGTTGGCAGGGGTGCCTGGTGAGGAGGTTGATAGCAAGGTGCCCATCAGTCACAAAGCACGGATGCAGTTGCAGTTCTTGGCTGTCTTGTCTTGGGTCTGCAGCTGCAGGGGTGGGAGCTGGAGGTGGGGGTGGGGAGGTTGGAATTGACCAAAGCTGCAAGGAGCTCAGCTCTCTGGAGAGGGAGACACTAGGATGGGAAGCGAAGCCTGATTTGGGAAGAGCAGCGACTATGTTCTGTCCTCCGGCCTCCACACATGCTCGACAGCTTCTCCACTAGCATGCCCACTGTGGTGTGATCACATAAGGGATTAAGCCTCTGCAACCATAAGCAAAGCCCCAAGTACATGCTTTCTTTTCTAAGAGTTGTCTTGGCATGTGTCTCTTCACGGCAATACAACAGTGAAGAAGACATACTGGACTAAATGAATTATTTTTAAAAATTACCCAACCATGGTGGTACACACCTATATTCCCAGCCCTTGAGAAGCAGAGGCAGGGCGGTTTCTGAGTTCAAGGCTAGCTTGGTCTATGGAGCAAGTTCCAGGACAGCCAAGGCTACACAGAGAAACTGTCTCGATAAACCAAAAAAATAAAAAATAATTAAGTAATTATTAGAAGTAGTTTTGGCCTGGTGGTGGTGGCACACGCCTTTAATCCCAGCACTCGGGAGGCAGAGGCAAGTGGATCCTTGTGAGTTCAAGGCCAGCCTGGTCTACAATGTGAGTCCAGGACAGCCAAGGCTACACAGAGAAACTCTGTCTCAAAAAAAAAAAAAAAAAAAAAAAAATAGTAGCAGTTTTGAATTAAAGAGAAACCCTAAGGAATCTGACTTCTCTACTGGCATTTGTCCTTTGCTTTCAGTGTTACCATTCCTTTACTGTTTTTCACTAGTAATTCACATAGAGAACAACTCTGTATCAGTGGGAAATGTTCTTTTGGCCCTTTTTGTTTTTGTTTCTTTTATTCTTTATTTATTTACTTATTTACTTACTTACTTTGCGACAGGGTTTCTCTGTGTAACCTTGGCTGTCCTGGACTCATTTTGTAGACCAGGCTGGCTGGTTTGATTTTTCAAGGCAAGGGTTCTCTATGTAGCCCTGGCCGTCCCAGACTAGCATTGTAGACCAGGCTAGTCTCGAACTCACAGTGATTCACCTGCCTCTGCCTCTGGAGTGCTGGGATTAAGGCATACACCACCAACGCCCAACTCTTTCTGTTTCTTTTAAGATATAGCCGAGAGTAATCTAAATAAAATATTACAAAAAAAATAGATACAGCCTAGGGGGGGAATGCTTTTGTTACTACCTAAATTCCCTGGACAAAAACTGGGCTAAAAATTTGATTATAAGGTTTCCTGAGCCGTATCAGAACTCTGGGGCTTCCTGATGATCATCCTATAAAATCACATCCCTGAGGCTGGAGAGGCCTGGAAGTTAAGCACACTTACCACTCTTGCAGAAGACCTGATTTCGGTTCCCAGCACCTACACGGTACCTCACAACTGCCTGTAACTCCAGTTCCAAGAGATCTGATGCCCTCTGCTGACCTTTACAGGCTCCTGCACACATGTAGTGCATATACATACACGTGTGTGTGCGCACGCGCACACATGCAGGCAAAGGCATTCATACACAAAATAAACATTAAAAAAAAAGATGTATTTATTTATTGTGTATACAGTGCTCTGCCAGTATGTACACCTGCAGGACAGAAGACGGCATCAGACTGGATTGTAGATGGTTGTGAGCCACCATGTGGTTGCTGGGAATTGAACTCAGGACCTCTGGAAGAGCAGTCAGTGCTCTTAACCTCTGAGCCATCTCTCCATCCCAAACATAAAAATTTTTACTAGGCTCTCGTGACTTTTATTAAAAACTTCCTTTTGTAGGGGCTGGAGAGATGGCTCAGAGGTTAAGAGCACTGCCTGCTCTTCCAAAGGTCCTGAGTTTAATTCCCAGCAACCACATGGTTGCTCACAACCATCTATAATGAGATATGGTGCCTTCTTCCTGCATGCAGGCATACACGCAGGCAAAGCATTGTATATGTAATAAATAAATAAATAAATAAATCTTTAAAATAATTTTTTCCTTTTGTAAAGGTATCTTCTCTCATGGATGAAGTCTATTGACTGGCTGCTTCACTGGAGAGAGCTGACTTCCACACGTTGTCTTCTGACCTTCACACCTGTGCCATGGCACATACCACCCCAAACAATAATAAATAATTAAAAAAAAATAGAAGTTGGGGCTGGAGAGATGGCTCAGAGGTTAAGAGCACTGGCTGCTCTTCCAAAGGTCCTGAGTTCAATTCCCAGCACCCACATGGTGGATCACAACCATCTGTAATGCGATCTGGTGCCCTCTGTTGGCCTGCATGTGTACATGCAGACAAGACACAGTATACAAAATAAGTAAATAAATAAATCTTTTTAAAAAATAGAAGTTCTCAAACTCAAGATAAATTTGGGGGACTCTAACTTCTCACCTCTCTTATCTGTGCTCCTCCAACCTTGTCCTTCAGCTTTATCATCTTTCCTTTACTCTCTTCTCTGGTAACCCACCCACAGAACTATAACCCACTGCTGACTTCAAGTCAGTCTCCTGCCACCTGCCTGGATCTTGGGATTGAACTCAGGTCATCAGGGCTGTGTGCAAGCACTGCCTCCCACCCGGTCAGTTGTTCCTGTGCTCTTAAAAGGGAGAGATAGTAGCCTGTTTACAAACCAAACACCAGCTTTTCATCTTTCACTAGGTCCTTCATGTTTCAAAGAAATGCTTTTACTTTGTTTATACTGAGGGTGCTGATTTGATGTATCATGAGCTCCTTTACTGGTATTTAAAGAACTGGTGGTTTTATGCCATCTGTGTTTGACTAAATGTGCAGACAATCTTAACGTGTTTCACTATTATAAATTCAGGTTCACTCCTTTTTAAATGGCTTTACTTCACTCTGTGTGTGTAGGCCAGAAGTCGTTCCTCAGAGCCTTGTTTCCTGAGACAGGGTCTCACTGGGACCTAGGACTCCCCCCATTTGGGCTAAAATAACTAGTCGGTGTCTCTACATCCCCAGCACTGGGATTAATCCTGTGCCTCTGTGCCCTGCTTTTATCTTATGTTTTTTTTTAAGACGTATTTTTTTTTATGCAGTGTTCTGCCTGCATGTACACCTGCAGCCAGAAGATGGCGCCAGATCTCATTGTAGATGGTTGTGAGCCACCATGTGGTTGTTGGGAATTGAACTCAGTACCTTTAGAAGAGTAGTAAGTGCTCTCAACTTCCCAGCCACCTCTCCAGCCCCCAGTTGCAACTCTTAACCTCTGAGCCATCTCTCCAGCCCAATATCTTACAAGTTTTAACACAGAAGTTCTCAAGGTGTGGGTCACAATCATTTGGGGGTCGAATGAGTCTTTCATAGTGGTAGGCTAAGACTATTGAAAACACATGTATTTCCATTATGATTCATAAAGTTAGCAACAAAATAATTTTATGGCTGTGGGTCGCAACATGAGGAACTGTATTAAAGGCCACAGCATTAGGAAGGTTGAGAATCACTGTTTTAACATAAAAGGTCACCTCTCCTTGGTCTGTTTCTGTATGGTTTTTTGTTTTTTTGTTTTTTGTTTTTTTCCGAGACAGGGCCTCTCTGTGTAGCCTTGGCTGTCCTGGACTCGCTTTGTAGACCAGGCTGGCCTCGAACTCACAGTGATCCACCTGCCTCTGCCTCCCGAGTGCTGGGATTAAAGGCGTGCGCCACCACACCCGGCTTTCTGTATTTGTTATGTGGTATGTTCACATGATAACGTACCTTCACCTCAAAAATGGTTTGGCTGAAGCTGGGCGTGGTGGCACCCTCCTTTAATCTCAGCACTCAAGGAGGCAGAGGCAGGTGGATGGATGAGAGTTTGAAGACAGCCTGTTCTACAAAGTGAGTCCAGCCAGGCGTGGTGGTACACGCCTTTAATCCCAGCACTCGGGAGGTAGAGGCAGGAGGATTGCTGTGAGTTCCAGGCCAGTCTAGTCTACAAAGTAAGTCCAGGAGAGCCAAGGTAACACAGAGAAACCCTGTCTTGAAAAAACTAAAAAAACAAAACAAAGCGAGTCCAAGATAGCCAAGGCTACACAGAGAAACCCTGTCTCAAAAAAACCAAACCAAAACAAAAATAACAAAAAAATGAGTTGCCTCAAATTGGCTTATAATTAAGAAATTCGTGTAAACTTAGTCCAAATCTTTCTAGTGTGTAATGTGATTTGAATTTTAGGGCAAGCCCCCCAAGTGTGACAACCTTACTAGCCGTGGCCACCTGTTTCAATGTGCCAATTAAAGAGTTGGGGATGTTAAGGATTGAAGAGGAAATTTCATCCACATAGCAATGTTGGGAGGGACAAATGGACTAGCCCAGTGGTCCCAAGTCCATCTGTGGGGTACTCATGTTTTAAATTTGAGTAGAGAAAAAACATAGGGCAAGAGAGGGTTGGAGAGAGGTCTCAGCAGTTAAGAACACTGCCTGCTCTTTCAGAGGTCCTGAGTTCAATTCCCAACAACCACATGGTGGCTCACAACCACCTGTAATGTGATCTGATGCCCTCTTCTGGCGTATAGGTGTACATGCAGATAGGGCACTCCTACATAAAATAAATACATCTTTAAAAAAAAAAATGGGACAAGAGTCAAGAGGTGTAGATAATGAAAGTCTTAGTGAAGGCATGGTCTCAATCATTCTGAATTCTGGCTCTACAAGGCCCTAAGAAGTCCTTCATTTGAGGAAACAAGCTGGCTCTTGGAGATGGTCTCTGTCCCAGGGTGCGGTTCCATTTTCATAGATAACTGCCCTCATTGGAAAGCTGTCCCTGGAATCCAAGGTGCCTGCAGGTCTAAGATAATCACTTACCTTCATGTTTCATTAAAATTTGCCGCTCAGTGAGTTGGTGGGCTTCCATACTAACTACATCACATCTACTCAGCATTAGATTTTGTCATTCAGCGTCTGTAGGTGGGCCTGGGTTCCACGTCCTGAGGACTGGTCCAGGCACTGCTCGCTCCCGGGTAACAGACGAACCTCAAGATCATAGGTCTGTTCTCTCTCGTAGGACTCTTGGGAGCTCTACAGGCACATCAGGATACCAAAGTGTTATAGCCCTTTTTGCTGTGCTGTGCACAGCAGAGCAAGCGGGCAGGAGCCTAAGACCAGCCAGACAGCAGGTCTTTGGCAGGACTCAGGCCCAGTGGGTGCTTCATTGGTGGTCAGAACCCATCTTGTTGAGATGGGGCGGCTTCAGCAGCTGTTGAGGCAGCTCCATCCACCATCCCTGCCTTGACGGTCAGCCAAGCCCTGGGTGCCCAGCACCAATTCTCCCCCAGCATAAATGAGGCTCAGAGGATTGGTGGAGGTATGGCGTGAGTATGAGAGAGCATGCCTTATAAACCTTAGGCAGTGGGGAGGATTTGTGAGTGGGTGTATCCATTGCTGGGTCTAGCGAGGCCAGCATACTTACTCTATATGCAGTGGTACAGTGCCTCACTGACACGCAGAAGCAAGGGGTCCTATCACAAGAAGGAAAACAAAATACTTAATTATCCTATGGGTGGGGGAAGATCTTCCAGGTTCGATTAAAAGTCATTGGCTGAAGGCTAGGATCTCCTTAGCATAGGGTGGGGGTATTTCCAGGAATCCCCAGGTGCTTGCTCAACAGGTTCTATCAGGAAAGGGTCGGGCCTATAATCTTCCCTGAGGGCTATGTGTCCCTCCTTACAAGATCTGGAGTTCCCCAGATCAAGTGGAGAGAGAACCCAGTGAGAAAGGGAGTCCATCGGTTGGCTATCCTGACTTTGACCATTCCAGATGAGCCCCACAAAATTTTATCTTACCATTCCTTCAGGAGGATAGAAACACATCTTTCTGCCAAGAAAACATCCCAAAAGAGAAAAATGCTGATGCCAGACTTTAATGTTGCTTTAGTTGTTTTGTTGTGTGAACGCAAATGAGAAGTCTGCTTTTTTGGCAAGGACAGTTTCTGAGTGCCTGTTGTCTAAGACTTAAATCTTCAATACATTAATCTACATTTGTTGACTTCTAATCCACCTACGGCTGCACTCCTGAGTACTGGAATTACCGACATGCCTATAGTAAAATATGCCTAATTTATGTTATGGTAGGGATTGAACATAGGGTTTCATCCATGCTAGGCAGGCACATCTCCCATCCATGTTAATGTCTTGTACCTATGTTTCAGATATAGACTTTCAAGAAAATTTAGTAACTTTGTTAAGGAAAAAAAAATGTTTTGTAAACTACTTTTGTCCTAAAGTTAAGGATTTTTTTTTTCCAAAATGGAAAAAGCGAGGGCAAAACTAGAAAGCCAAAGTATGAGATAAAAAACATTTGTGACAGGGCTGGAGAGATGGCTCAGAGGTTAAGAACACTGGCTGCTCTTACAAAGGTCCTGAGTTCAATTCCCAGCACCCACATGGTGGCTCACAAGCATCTATAAAGAGATCTGGTGCCCTCTTCTGAGTAGACACACATGCAGGCAGAACATTGTAAAATAAATAAATAAATAATTCTTTTAAAGAAGTTTGTGACATGCTGGGCATGGTGGCACACGCCTTTAATCCCAGCACTGGGGGTTGGGGGTTGGGGGTTGGGGGTAGAGGTGGGCAATCTCTGTGAGTTCAAGGGCACCCTGGTCTACAAAGTGAGTTTAGTACAGCCAGGGACACACAAAGAAACCCTGTCTTGAAAAAACAAAACAAAACAAACAAAAAAGTGACAAGTTAAAAAAGAAAGAAAGAAAGAACGATATGAAGCTGGTTAGTTGGGGTTTTTATTGCTATGAAGAGACGGCATGACCTTGGCAACTCTTATGAAGGAAAATTTAACTGGGGCTGGCTTACAGTTCAGGGTTAGTCCAATGCAGCATGGCGGTGCACAGGCAGGCATGGTGCTGGAGGAAGAACCGAGAGTTCTACATCCAGACCCACAGGCAGCAGGGAGAGACAGACTCTGGGACTGCCTTGAGCATTTGAGACCCCAAAGCTCACCCCTGTGACATCCTTCCTCCAGCAAGGCCATACCTCCTGATTCCTGTCAAAGCAGCACCACTCCGTAACGACCAAACATTCAAATCTATCAGCCCATGAGGTCATTTCTAGTCTGACCACCACAAAAGTAAAGCCCAACGTTCTACCTACACTATTAAACAAAACAAAACCCAAGAATTCTGTTTTATGTCTTTCCTATATGGAATGATTGGTTAACTAATGATTAGATTTTATTGAAATATTTCCTATTTAAGGGTGAAAATAGATCCCGATGCTAAGTTTACATGCTTTCTGACTGGGTTGAAGTCTTTCTCAGAAAAGCCACCCTCATAGCAGTAGGAAAAACTCTCTTACAAAGGATATTTATGGTGCTGGAGACATGGCTTAGTGTTTAAGATTGCTTGTTGTGGCCAGGTGTGGTGGCACATGCTTCTAATCCCAGAAGAGGCAGGCAGATCACTGTGAGTTCGAGGCCAGCCTGGTCTACAAAGTGAAGTCAGGACAGACAAGGCTTCACTGAGAAACCCTGTCTTGAAAAGCCAAAAAGAAAGAAAGAAAGAAAAAAAAAGAATTATCTCACTCAGTATAATCTGGAAGAAATCTACCTTTTTGTTTCTTTGGTTTGGTTTGCTTGAGACAGGGTTTCTCTTGTAGTCCTGGCTGGCCTGAACTCACTTTGTAGACCAAGCTGGCCTCGAACTCAGAGATCTGCCTCCCAGTGCTGGGATTAAAGGAGTACACCACTATGCCAGCTTGAAATCTACATTGTAAGTGAACACAAACCTCTTTTAAATCTTCCAAAGGAAACTTCATTTTGAGAGGTACTTCTATTTAAATTAAACTCCTAAAACCAAGTAAATATACATCTCCACCCTACTAATAAAAAGGGAAACATAATTGGGTCCAACCAAGTGGATTACAGTGATGTTACTGATACTGTTTTTTGTTTTTATCCAAACCATACAAAACCACCAATTTCCAATGGCAACATTCTGAGTTTTTTGTTGTGGTTTTAAATTCAAATTGACCCAATGCTAGAGCCAAAAGATACTTCTTTGGAGACAACACACTGTTTATTTATTTACTTACTTATTATGTATAGTGTTCTGCCTGCATGTACACCTGCTTGCCAGAAGAGGGCACCAGATCTCACTATAGATGGTTGTGAGCCACCATGTGGTTGCTGGGAATTGAACTCATAACCTTTAGAAGAGCAGACAGTGCTCTTAAGCCTCTGAGCCATCTCTCCAGCTCACAATACACTGTTTCAAAGCAAGCTATATTTGCTAGAAATAATAAAGGGCATATATTTTAAAACATTGTGTTGGAGAGATGGCTCAGTGGTTAAGAGCACTGTCTGCTCTGACAGAGGTCCTGAGTTCAATTCCCAACAACCCCATGGTGGCTCGCAACCATCTATACTAGGATCTGATGCCTTCTTCTGGCCTGCAGGTATACATAGAGATAGTGGATTCATATGCATAAAGATAAATAAAGTCTTAAAAACAACAAACAAAAAGAGCTGAGTGTGGTGGTGCATGCCTGTAATCCCAGCACTCGGGAGGCAGAGGCAGGCGGATCTCTGTGAGTTTGAGGCCAGCCTGGTCTACAAAGAGTCCAGGACAGCCAAGGCTACACAAAAACACCCTGTCTCAAAAAAAATTTAAATAAATAAAAATAAAATAAAAATTGGTTGGGGCTGGAGAGATAGCTCAATGGTTCAGCGCACTTCCATTTTTTGTTTGTTTGTTTTTTTTAAGAATTAGTTTATTTTATGTATATGATTGCTCTATTTCCAGCAAAGGGCATCAGATCACATTATGGATGGTTGTGAGCCACCATGCGGTTGCTGGGAATTGAACCCTGGACCTCTGGAAAAGGAGACAGTGCTCTTAACTGCTGTACTATCATCTCTCCAGCCCCCATTTCTAGTTCCAAGTTGGGTTCCTGGTGTCACAGGCTAGTTCTCAACCATACGTAACTCCAGTTCCAGGGGATCAAACTCCCTCTTCCAGCCTCCCTAGCATTGCATGTACATGGTGCACACACATGTGCAGATGCTCATACAGGTGAAGGAAAACTTATGACTAAAAGAAAGACTCTACCTTCAAGGCTCACGTTTCCTGATGAAATGAATCCTCAAGGTGCTCCATAGTGGTTAGCAAGAACTGAAAATACTAAACAATACCGTTATTATGGAAAGTAGACAAAGAAGTAGAGCCCCAGTTTCTTTTTTGATTATAGATTTTTTTTTTTTCTTTTTTCTTTTTGGTTTTTCGAGACAGGGTTTCTCTGTGTAGCCTTGGCTGTCCTGAAACTCAGAGACCCACCTGCCTCTGCCTCCTGAGTGCTGTGATTAAAGGCATGCACCACTACACCCGACATATATATTTAGTATATGAGATAATAACAATTTTATTGGGAAAAATTTAGAAATGCAACTATATTGTCTGATTTCTTCGGTGACTGTTCATTTGTTTTCCCCAACCAGAATCTGATGTTAATACAAAAATAATAGGACAAATGAAATTATTAGTCATAATTATCTGTTTCCTAAAGTTAGAAATGGCTACTCCCCATTAGGCTCTAGTTACAGAATATTAATTGGCCAGAATAAAACTAAAGCAATAATAGATTCTTTCAAATATTACAAATAGTAAATAAAGTATTTTACAGAATGTAAATGATGGGTAAACAGAGGACATATAGTCTGGATACAGTATGATTTTTATAGGTGTGGTGCGTGCCTGTAACCCCAGGATTAAGAAGGGGAACCAAGAGTTCAAGAGCACCCATGGCTACACACCCATTGAGAGCCCACACTGGGCTACATGATTGTGCCTATTGGTTGGAGCAAAATGGTTTCTCCTTGTCTGTTGTCTTCCTCTTCATTTGAGACAGGATCATACTGTGTAGCTCTGGTTGACCTGGACATCACTTTGGAGACCAAGCTACTCTCATGTTCATTGCTGTCCACCTATTTCCGCCTCCTGGTTGTGGGGATGAAAGACATGTACCACTGTGCTCACCTCTGTCCTTTTGGTTGTAACGTCTATTTCCTGGGTACCACTCGGGACTAAGAAGTGTTCTCTGTCTCTTGGCCTAGGTAAACTGTTTCTTTTCTATTTTGTTTTGTTTTGGTATGTGTCATCTCGGCTGTCCTGGAACTCAGAGATCCTTCTGCCTGTGGCGTGCTGCGATTAGAGGCATGCACCACCATTGTTTCTTCACATGCACACACACTGTAACTCATGGCTGTCCAGTGACTGCTTATTTGCTGAGAATCACTACCAGCTTAGACTAGGCAATGAATCCTCTTAACCAGGTTGAGTATAATGCACAAAGGTGTCAGAGAGCATCAACCACAGCAAATCAAGCAAGATGGGCTTTGTGGGTGAGGTGTATGAGGGAGTAGACACGCAGGCTGACAACAGCCTCAGGAGCTGTTCTTCAAGCACTGTCCACTTTTTTTCTTTGACAAGTTCTCTACCCCAGAACAGGTCAGGTAGCCTAAGCTGGCTGGCTAGGGAGGCCCAGTGATCCACCTGTCTCCCCAGCTCTGGGGTTACAAGCATATGTCTTTCTATGTTGAGCAGTGCACTACCTGAGTGATTTTCAGTGTTAACAGAACAAAGCTCTAGGGTATATCTCAACACTTGTAATAAACAACACTACTACGGGGTGGTGGTACACACCTTTAATCCCAGCACTCAGAAAGGCAGAGGCAGGGGAGGATCTCCATGAGTTTGAGGCCAGGACAGCCAAGGCTACAGAGAGACCTTGTCTTGAAAAAACAAAACCACTACTAAGCAGGATGTATTTTGGTTTTTTGATGTACACTAGTCTCAGGTATACAACCACCTCCTTGTACTGGTGTTATAGGCATGACCTCCCATGCCTGACTTATGTGATAATGGACATCGGACCCAGGACTTTGTGGATCTAGGCAAACACTCTGCCATCTGAGAAACATCCCCAGAATGCACAGTAATTTTCCTAATCAGGGTCTGTGTGGTGCTAAGTTGGGTTAGAGGTAAGAGGCCAGGAACTGAATTATGCTCATTGGCTGACCACACATGACTATCAATATGATTCTGATGTGTCTCAGTAGAAGCTGGAGTCATCACAAGCCTCAAGCTTTACAGGTTGTGAGCAAACAGTTGAAACATCACATATTAACTCTTTGAATGCCACGTGTTGTCTGTACTTTCTTTTATTATCACCATAGTCTTTGCATCAAGGTACATAGCAATGATAGCAAGTTTCTTTTTAAAGCTTAGTATTAAATATTAAATATCTTCC
The DNA here is from genome assembly GCA_907169655.1 of Acomys percivali. NCBI lineage: Eukaryota > Metazoa > Chordata > Mammalia > Rodentia > Muridae > Acomys > Acomys percivali. The sequence goes on along the minus strand of OU015747.1, from coordinate 90,994,733 downwards.
CCATTTTAATTTTACATTACTCTGCCAAGAAAAAAAAAAAAAGGACTTAAACTCAAGTTACTTGAAGCCTGGACATACTTCCATGATTAGCCGGGCTACATCAAGGCAGTGGCTTTGTCCTGCCACATAAGCAGATCTAGGCCCTAGAAAGATGGGACCAGGTTATAATTATTTTTGAAAAGTGTGCTACAAAAATGGATGGCCTGTTATCAGCCAGGTTACAAAGTAAGGACGGGGATAAGGGAGGGATATTTTCTTCAAGAAAAAACAAAACATAATTTCCGAAGAATCCCAGTTCATAATTTTTCCCCAAAAGTGGCTGGAGGAATGGGTGAAATCTCAACATGAGCTCCCAAGTCCTACCTGTGAAGGACCAGCATTGCCTAGCTGTGGTGACTGCCGGGAAATACACACCAAAGTGTGCTGCCCGTTGGCTGTGACAGTGAGCCGAAGCTTCGCTGTACTGACTTCTCTAAGAGGTTTCTTCTAGAAACAGACAACTCAGATGCTTCCTCTTGCTTCAGCAAAGAAGTTATTTTTAAAAGCACTTGGGAAGTTCCTCCTCCACCCCTCAGGTGGGAAGGCTCAGAGAAGGGAGTCGTCGGTACAGCCACCTTCTAGGCCGTAACGGAATTCCTGAAGGTTGGAGACCCCGTAGAAGTGGACGAAAGCTGCTGCCACCACCAGGACATGGAAAATCTGATGAGACTGGAACTGCAGGAATACAGAGACCCACCTTCAGAAGGATGCAGAGGAGCTGGAGGAAGCATTTGCCTTTTTTGGTTTCTCCTTAAAACTACTTTACATCCTAAAATGATGCTTATTACAGAACTAGTATTAGTACTAAGAAACTCTGAGGTATCAGTGCTGGTTTCACTCATCTTCTTCCTTCAGACAGTACACTCAAATACTTCATGGCCCGAATCTCTTACCACCTTCTACTCCCATCTTTGACCCTGGCCAGTCACTCACCATCACAGGCCCTACCAGGAGTCATTTCTTACCCATATGTCAAATTTTCCAGGAAAGAAGCGCTCAGGAATCCGAGCAGCATAAAGGCCAGCTCCCGTGATGTACATCACAGCCATGAGGAAGAACCAGCCCATCTGGCCCACTGTGGTGGCCTTGACAAAGCCCTCAGCGATTGTGAAGTGCATGGTGGGGACAACACCACTCAAGCCAAGTCCCAGGAACACTCCTGAACAGAACAGAGATGACTGTCAACAGGAGACAGCTACAGGGAAGGCACTGCTGTGAATCTGGAACTGACTGACGGATTTATTTTGTTTTTTATTTTTTAAAGATTCATTTATTATTATGTATACAGTGCTCTATTTGCATGTGCACTGCAGGCCAGAAGAGGGCATCAGATCCCATTATAGACGGCTGTGAGCCACCATGTGGTTGCTGGAAATTGAACTCAGGACCCCTGGAAGAGCAGTTCATGCTCTTAACCTTTGAGCCATCTTTTCAACCCCTAAGCTGATGGATTTATGAAAAGCAACTGTTTCCTTATGAATTATACATGTTTAGAAAATTAGGCAAGGCCAGGCGGTGGTGGCCCATGCCTTTAATTCTAGCACTTGGGAGGCAGAGGCAGGCAGGTCTCTGTGAATTTGAGGCCAGCCTGGTCTACAAAGTGAGTCTAGGATAATCAAGGCTACACAGAGAAATCTTATCTCAACAAACAAACAAACAAAACAAACGAACAACAACAAAACAAAATTAAGCAAAGATGGCTAACAGTCTGCAGATAGCTCTTGTGGGTTCAGGGGATCCTGTACCCTCTTTGACCTCTCTGGGCACCTGCACACACATGCCAGACACAGACTCACAGATATATACAAATAAAATAAAAGTGTGGGGTAGCTACCATGGTGGTATACTCCTTTAATCCCAGAACTTGGGAGGCAGAGGAATGTGGATCCCTTTGAGTTCTAGGCCAGCCAGGGTTACCTTTCTCAAACAAAAATTGAAAAACCACACAAGTTAGAAACCATCTGATGGGTGACTTGGTACAGATCCTGGATGGCTAAGACGAGTGGCCCAAAGCCAGAAGAGCAGGCTTTCCATCAAGCTCACAGAGAGCGATGAAGAGATGCCTCAGTGTAACGGTGGCGTTCCAGACACTTCCTTGTTAGTTCCCGGCACCCAGGCTGGGAGACTCACAACTGCCTGGAACTCCAGCTTAGGAGATCTGACTCTCTGTGGCCTCCATGAGCAGCACATGCATAGATACATGCTAAGACACACTCATAACCATAAATAAATAATACATTTTTTAAAGGGGCCATTAAAAAACCTGCACAGGATCAAGCCAGTCAAAATTCCAGCACGGACTGGGGAGAGGCTCACAAGGTCCCATCCGTGAGGAGCTAATGACAGCTGGTGGATACTGGGGAAGTGAGCCATTTTTCTTTGAGGGAAGAGGCCACTGGAAAGTTGTCCATGTTTCAGTGATGGCCCAACAGCCACAGGCATATGGGCAGCACTAACTGGACTAGTGAGTGAAGTTGGGCGGGGACAGGGAAGGGGAGGACTGGGAGGACACTGGAGGGTAGGATAGATAGAGTCAAAATATACTGTGTACAGGCACCAAATTCTCCCCTCCCCCCAAGACAGGGTTTCTCTTGTAGTGCTGGCTGTCCTAGACTCGCTTTGTAGACCAGGCTGGCCTTGAACTCACAGGGATCCACCTGCCTCTGCCTCCAGAGTGCTGGAACTAAAGGCCTGTGCCACCACACCAGGCTCTTTTTTTGCCCCAAAGACAGGGTCTCTCTGTGTAGCCTGGTTGTCCTGGACTTGCTTTGTAGAGCAAGCTGGCCTCAAACTCACAGAGATTTCTGCTTCTGGAGTGCTGGGATTACAGGCATGTGCCACCTTATCCGGCTTAAGTACAGAAGACTGAGGTACCCAGAAGTCTGATCGTCTGGACAGGTGGAAGTGTACACCCCATGAGCAGCTGCCTGAAGCTGCAGGGACACGAGCAAGGAACAGAGGACTGAGGACTTGTTCCCATACTGTACAGAACTGGGGCAGGGGTTATCTCCTCTATTTTGCAGATGCTTCTGTTTAAACAGTGCCTGGCTCTTTTAGCCGATGATTTAAAGAACAGCATACATGGGGGCTCTTGGCAGTGGCGTACACCTTTAATCCTAGCTCTTGGGAGGCAGAAGCAGATGATTCTGAGTTTGAGGCCAGCCTGGTCTACAGAGCAAGTTCCAGGACAGCCAGGATACACAGAGAAACCCTGTGTCAGGAAGAGGAAAAAAGAAGAAAAAGAAGGAGAGGAAGGCAGGAAGGAGGAGGAAGAGGAAGAAGGAAGAAAGAAGAGGAGGAGTAAGGAGGAGGAGGAGAGGAGGAAGAAGAGGAGGAGGAGGAGGTGGTTCAGCAGTTATGAGTACTGGCTACTCCTTGAGAATCTGGGTTCAAGTCCCAGTACACTCATGGCATCCATGTTCCAAGGTCTCGGGGATCCAATATCTTTTTCTGGCCTCTGCAGGGACCAGGTATGCTATGCAAATGGTGCACAGACATACATGTGGGCAGAACACCCCATACACATAAAATAAACTAGGAAAAAAAGACAAGGCTTCTGAAAACTAGTGGTAATTGGTAGCATTGCTCTAAGAACTAAAAACTTAAAAAAATCCAAATGACAGCTGGTCGTGGTGGTGCACACCTTTAATCCCAGCACTTGGGAGGCAGAGGCAGGCAGATCACTGTGAGTTCGAGGCCAGCCTGGTCTACAAAGTGAGTCCAGGCCAGCCAAGGCTACACAGAGAAACCCTGTCTCAAAAAAAAAAAAACCAACCAAAACAAACCAAAACAAAAAACCAGATGAGTCAACAGGAAGGAAGATGTCTAAATACTTGCTATTACATTAGCTAATCTTTAGGTTCCAGGTATTTTATTCACAAAACCATATACTCTACTCCTAGTAAAATGCCCCAAGGAGTGTAAACCGTTTTTTTCATGTTTGTTTTGACACAGGGTCTTGATCTGTATATAGCCTACACTGTTATTTACCTTTATTTTATATGCATTGGTATTTTGCCTGAATGTTTGTCTATTTGAGAGTATAGGATCTTGGAATTATAGACAGCTGTGAACGGTCATGTGGGTTCTGGGATTTGAACCCAGGTCCTCAGGAAGAGCAGTCAGTGACCTTAACTACTAAGCTATCTCTCCAGCCCCGGGCATGTTAGTTTTCATTTCCTTGTCTTAGTGCTTAGGATTCAGTCATTAAAACGATTGCACTTGGGGCTGGAGAGACAGCTCAGAGGTTAAGAGCACTGACAGCTCTTCCAGAGGTCCTGAGTTCAATTCCCAACAACCACATGGTGGCTCACAACCATCTATAATGAGATCTGATGCCCTCTTCTGACCTGCAGGTGTACATGGAGGCAGAGCACTGTATAGTTAATAATAAATAAATAAATCTTAAAAACAAAAACAACAACGACTGCGCTTGCTACATTTTTAAAGCATCAAAGCATAGATGTGCTAGAAGGTAACTGACCATTTGTATTATGACCTGACCCATTAGCACTGAAATATCAAGGAAAGAGCTTTGAAAATTCATATCACTCTTTACGTTTAAATCAGTTTGTGTAGATTTCATGAATTAAAACACAGGGTTGGGCTGATTCATGGCCCAATACCTCTGAGCTTTACAACAGTCTTCCCACCTGCTCAGCCTCCTTCCCCTTTCTCTTCCCCACTCTCTGGTACTCAGGATTGAACCCCTGGGCAAATGCTCTTCCTTGGAACTACTATCTCCAGCTTTGAGACAGGGTCACCTGACTGGCTTTGAACTTGTGATCCAGCCAAATCGACCTCTTGAGTAATTGGGATTAAAGCAGTGGTTTTCAACCTGTGGGTTGAGACCTCTTTGAGGGTCAAAGGACCCTTTAACAGGGCTTGCCTAAGACCATCGGAAAACAGATATTTACATTACAATTCATAACAGTAGCAAAATTACAGTTATGAAGTAGCAACAAAAATAATTTTTTGGTCAGGGTCAGCCTAACATGAGGAACTGTACGTATTAAAGGGTCGCAGCACTGGGGAGCTTGAGAGTCACTGGATTAGAGGCATGCAGCCTCAAGCCCATTTCTACTCACCTGCTCTAGTCTGCCGGTGCTTGGGAGTGGCAAACCGATCCCACTGTGCCACGATGATGGCAGAGATGCCCAGGACACAGACGATGGAGAGGTAGATGAGCCGTGGCTGTGGGGAGCAGTAGAAGGAGTAATAGAGCCAGGGGACAAAGCTCCCCATAATCAGTAGAGCAATCCCTGAATAGTCCAGTCTAAAAATAAGCCACAAAAACCAAACACATGAATAGGAGAAGTGAAGAGCTCCAGTGGCTGTTAGCTGTTGTTCACCTGCACCCACGCCTTACCATTTCCTGTCTCAACATTCCTCACAGTACAGTCTATCCTATACCCATAGGCCACGAGGCTGAGCACATTTTGCTTTCTGGTAAGACAGTCTCTAAGAAGGCCAGGTGTGTGGTGTATACCTGTGATTCTAGCACTTGGGAGGTGATGGCAAAGGATGAGGAGTTCAAGACTACAGCGTGGACTTAAGTACAGCCTGGGCGGCATCAGCTACTTTTAGAACATCACACCCACGAAAGCTCTGAATACGAGCTAGACGTGATGGCGCACGTCTATAATCTCAGCACTCGGGAGAGGTAGGTGGATCCCTGTGAGTTCCAGGCCAGCCTGGTCTACAAAGTGAGTCTAGGACAGCCAAGGCTACACAGAGAAACCCTGTCTCGAAAAAAACAAAAACAAAAAAACCAAAAAACAAGGTTCTGGATAATTTCTCCAATCTGATGGAGTTCTAAAAGTAAAACCCTTGCGGGGCTTTGTTTGTCTGTTTGTTTTGAGACACGGTCCTGCTAAAAGGCCCTAACCTCATTAGGTAGCTACACTGGTGTCCAGTGCAGTTCACTCTCCTACCTCTGCCTCCTGAGTGCTGGGACTACAGTTAAACGCCACCCAGCTCAGCATAAGAGGTTCCTTTGCTTGTCCTGTTCTTACTGACTTTTTCCTTTACATTTGTGTGTGCGTTCGCTATCACCCAAGTATGGAGGGCAGAGTTGGTTTATGCCTTCTACGTGTGGGTCCCAGGATTGAACTTGGATGTCAGGCAAGGTGGTAAGCACTTTTAGCCACAAAGCCATCTGACCAACTCTCCTGTTTTTGGTGAGTCTTGCTCTCTAGCCCAGACTAACCTGAAACTCACTATGTAGCCTACGCTTGCCTGAAACTCACAGCAATTTTCCTGTCTTAGCCTCCTCCTAAGGCTGAGATTACAAATGTTAGGTACCAGGCCTATTTTTTTCCTTTATGATTTCAGGCAGGGTCTTGCTATATTGTTCAGGCTTGCCTCAAATTTCTGGGCTCAAGTGGTCCTCCTGTTTAAGCCAATTGAGTAGCTTAGAATACAGGTAGGTACCTTCCACCCTGCTTGGAACTGACATGCTAAATAAAAATGTACTTTAGTACTGGAGTCACTGGGAGAAACAACACAATCTACCACTATCACTAACACAGCAGGAACAACCACCACCCAAGTAAACAGAACCCCATGCTGAGCTCGAGACATGGCAGTCCAACAGACAGCTGATGCTTCTAGTGAGGCCTGGCCAACCAAGATAAGCTCCGTGTGGGGGAGAGCACTGGCAGCAGGAAGCCCAGACTGCCTGCCAGACACCACGTGGCCTGAGCCAATAGGAAGATAAGCTCATATTAGGTACATGGTCTTGAAAGCAACCCACCGGTGGCACCTCAGCTTTCACAAGACAGTACTGTTTCAGCAGAAAATATATCCCAGGATTAGTGTCCATCTGTAGAGGAGGTTGTGGGAAGTTTATCATGAAGTTTTAGTTTTCACAAGAAAAACACCCTTACCCTTGCCAGCGCAGAAGAGAAATACGTCATTTCCCTGAGAACAACAGGGGTTCATTTAGAGTGACAGAGACTCCAAGCACCTGCTCAGCACTGGAACAAGATGTGACAATAACTCACATTGCCTCTGTTCCTGCTGGTCTTTCAACTTACTTGGAAAAAGTCCGAGAGACTTTCTCTGAATGACAATAGACGGTGTGGAAGAGCCAGGAGAAGCTGAGGCAGAGCACTGCACCCAGAAAGAACATCCCAAAGACCACCTTCTCCTGGAGGGGAGCCATGAAGTACATGTTTGGTCTGAGCATGGTCAAGATTCCCAAGAAGAGAAACAGCACGAAACCTGCACAAGGGAAAAAGAAAGCACAGCCCATGAGGAAGGGTGGAATATACGCACTGGGACAGTTGATGTGTCTATCAGTAAGTTAGGAGACTTAGCCTAAGAACTGCCATCAGCAAGGGAAACAAACCTAGACACCAGGCTGGCCTCAAGCCGGGCGGTGGTGGTGCACGCCTTTAATCTCAGCACTCGGGAGACAGAGGCAGGCGGATCGCTGTGAGTTTGAAGCCAGCCTGGTCTACAAAGGGAGTCCAGGACAGCCAAGACTACACAGAGAAACTCTGTCTCAAAAAACCAAAAACAAACAAACAAAACAACAACAACAACAAAAAACCTCACAGCGACCCGCCTGCCTCTGCCTCCTCACTGCTGGGATTAAAGGCGTGTGTCACCACCGCCAGACATTTTATTATTTTTTTTAAATGATGCATTTATTTTTATTTTATGTGCATCGGTATCTTGCCTGCATGTCTGTATGAGAGTGTCAAATCCACTGGAACTGGTGTTTCGGACAGTTGTGAGCTGCCACGGGTGGGCTGAACTAAACCTAGGTCCCCTGGAAGAACAGCCAGTGCTCTTAACCACTGAGCTATCTCCCCAGCCCCGATATTTTTATTTTTGAGACAGGGTCTGGCCTCCAACTCCCTGTGTAGCTAAGGGTGACCCTAAATTTCTCACCTTCCTGTCTCTGCCTCCTGAGTCCCGGGATTACAGGCATGTGCCTCTATGCCCAGTTTACTCAGTGTTAGGAATCAAACCCAGGGCTTTTTGAAGCAAGACAAACACTATCATTCAATATATATTCTCAGGCCACAAAAATACCACCCTGTGAAATGCTGGCGGTTTTATAGTGGCAAGTGAGGAAACAGGAGTTCCCACCACACGGATGTTCTACCAGGAATCCAAACAGAACATGCACTTCCTTCTGTCTTGGGCTTTCTACCCTGCCATAGATCAGCAATCAAATGTCAAGTAAGGTCAATGGCAATTTAAAGGCAAGACTTCTGATATAAATTATTTGGAGACACTTTATTCTCTCTTCATAGACAAACATTATAAATTCCTTGTTAAGTAAGACTGGAATTCCTTTTCTGTTGTTTCTTTGGTCAACCCGGAACTCCTATGTAACCCAGGTTGGCCTTGAACTCAGAGATCAAGTGCTGGAACTAAAGGCGTGCATCGCCACCACCACCAACCGAAGACTAGAATTCTTGCTGACAGTGTTACTCAGTGGTACAGCACTTGTCACTACATTGGCTTTCTCCTTCATCCAAACCACTCACCAAGCAGATGTGTCCAGATGTTGCCAGTTTCTGTGTGGATGCGGAAGATGCTCTTGAAGCAAGCCCGGAAAGAGGGCATAGGCGGCCTGTGGCCGTGCAGCAGGTAGTCATTGTCCTTCAGCCAGTCCGGAAGCACGTCGTACGGGATGACCCTCCAGCGCCCCTCCCAGACCTACAGCAGACACAATGCCATCAGATGGGCCCCAGAGAAAAGCAGGTCTCCTGAGTACACTGCTCCGAAGAAGAACCTGTCTTAGAAGACTGTCACTCAGGGTCAGATGGCTCCAAGTCACAGGAAACTAAGCCTGGACTCAGAGACACCAACAACAGGACCAGAGGACCAGCACAGTGTTGACTGATCACTTGAGCCTCCTTTAGGCTCCTTGAATTTTCCAATTAATATAATGAGAGAAAACAAAGAAATTTTAAACATGCTTTTCACAAACACAAGTCCTTCCTTTGTTGTTTTCCTAGAGTCTTTGTCTCCTGCTACTGTCCCCCTTTACATTCTAAGTTCTTACTGTGCTAAGCAGGAATCTTTTCTTATTTTAAAAAGTATATTTATTTATCTTATATGTACATGTGTGGGCATATATGTGCAACAGTATGCACGTGCAGCTCAGAGGACAACTTACAGGAAGTGTTCTTTTTTTTAAATTTGTTTGGTTTTGGGTTTTTTGGTTTTTTGAGACAGGGTTTCTCTGTGTAGCCTTGACTGTCCTGGACTCACATTATAGACCAGGCTGGCCTTGACTTCACACCTGCCTCTGCCTCCTGGGTGCTGGGATTAAAGGCGTGTGCCGCCACCAACCAGCAGGAATTGTTTTTTTTTTTTTTAATTAAACAAGGTTCAAGGGATTGAACTCAGGCCATCAAGCAAACTCTCTTAAGCCTAGGTAGGCTTGCGGGTAAAAACACCCCAGATAAGCCCCACCCCCACCCCTTCCCGGCTCCAGGCCACACCTTATATACGAATTCCTCCATCTTCTCCATGGCATGGTGGGCTTGAAGAGGGAGTGTCAGCACCCGCACCTCCTCCTCCTCTTCCTGGGGCACTGGGCATGCTTGTTCTTCTTCAGCCTAAGGAAGGAGCACACAGTCTAGACTCACATCACCTCCTGATCTGCACATTTCTGGGGAGATCCCACTGGCCGCTTCTTCATAAAGCTTATGCCTCCACTCTCAAATCATGATACACACTGAGTTCAACACTACTGTCTGAGATTCATGCTTTGTCACTCACTCACTCACTCACTCACTCTAGTTGGAATAGAGGAGGTAGACTGAGAAACTAGTGTTGGAAGAACACAGGCTTAGTGAATCAGCCCTATATATATTTTTGTTAGTTTGTTTTTTGGGATGGAGTTTTTCTGTGTATCCCCGTCTATCCTGAAACTCACTCTGTAGGCCAGGGTGGCCTCAAACTCATAGAGATCCACCTTCCTCTGCCTCCCAAGTGCTGGGATTAAAGGCATGTGCCACCAATGCCCCGCTGATATTTTTTTATTTTAATTTAACCTCATTTACTTAAATTTTATTACAGGTACACATTGCCTTACATGTTATGTGCGCGTATATGTGCATATCAAGGCAGCCTGAGGAAGTTGGTTCTCTCCTTCTTCCTTGTAGGATGCAGGGATCAAACTCAGCTCCTCAGGCTTGGCAGCAAGCACCTTTACTCACAGAGCCATCTAGCCAGCCTGCATTTTCTTTCTTTTTTTTTCTTTTCTTCTTTTTATTTTTTGGTTTTTCGAGACAGGGTTTCTCTGTGTAGCCTTGGCTGTCCTGGACTCTTTTGGTAGACCAGGCTGGCCTCGAACTCACAGCGATCTGCCTGCCTCTGCCTCCCGAGTGCTGGGATTAACACATTTTCTTTTTAAGGACAAATGGCCCTAAACTTTCCCCAATTTCCCAAATAGTCTTATCTTCCAGTCTACTACTAATTATCTATCTGTCTGTCTGTCCATCCTTCCAACCCACACAGCATCTCAGTATGTAGCCCTCACTGGCCCCTCAAACCAAGAGGATCCACCCGCCTCTGAGAGCTGAGTCTCAAAGTGCATGGCATCACATTCAGCCCTGGTCCACTAACTTTCAAAACAAAACAAAGAGACAGTCTTTTTTTTTTTTTGGATTTTTTGAGACAAGGTTTTGTGACAGTCTTATTTGTCGTGCTCGGGCCACTTACTCCAGGGCAGCTATCATGACAACTGTGGCCAACCGCAATGGCCTGGAAGGCAAAGGCAGGGGGAGCATTGTGATTTTTTTGAGGCCTTCTTGGTCTATATGGTAAGTTAGAAAGCTCTGGGCCAGTAGAGCTACATGAAACAGCAACAACAATAAAATAAAAACAGGGAAAGATGGCTCAGTGGTTATGAGTACTTAACTGTCCTTGCGGAAGATGCGGGTTCAGTTCCCACCGATGTCACAGTGGCTCACAACTGCCTGTAAGCTCTTCTGACCTCCACAGGTTCTTGTATGTATGTGGTATGTGTCCCCCTCCCTTTCATGAAACACATATTTTCCTTTTTTTTGGTTTTTTTTTTTTGGTTTTTTGAGACAGAGTTTCTCTGTGTAGCCATGACTGTCCTGGACTCGCTTTTTAGACCAGGCTGGCCTCGAACTCACGGCGATCCTCCTGCCTCTGCCTCCCGAGTGCTGGGATTATAGGCATGAGCCACCACGCCCGGCTTTTTCCTTTTTTTTTTTAAGATTTATTTTTTATTATATATACAATGTTCTGCCTGCATGTATGCCTGCACACCAGATCACATTATAGATGGTTGTGAGCCACCATGTGGTTGCTGGGAATTGAACTCAGGACCTCTGGAAGAGCAGCTAGTGCTCTTAACCTCTGAGTCATCCCTCCATCCCATCCATATCTCTCTCTCTCTCTCTCTCTCTCTCTCTCTCTCTCTCTCTCTCTGGTTTTGAGACAGAGTTTCTCTATGTAGTCTTGGCTGTCCTACACTCACTTTACAGACCAGGCTGGCCTTGAACTCACAGAGATCCACCTGCCTCTGCCTCCCAAATGCTGAGATTACAGGCGTGAGCCACCACGCCTAGCAAAACACATGCTTTCTTTTAAAAAATCAAAATGTCAATCACTTCCCACCCATAGCAGCTCCCAGGCATATGGGGTCTTGGAACTGGTACACCCAAAGCCACAGTACTGATTCCTAGGCCAACCAGACGCACCAGCACAGCAATCTGACTTATTTATTTGCAACATGGTCTTCCTATGTAGACCAGGTTACCCTGGAACTTACAGAGCACCGTTGCCTCTGTCTTCCAAATGCTGGGGTTAAAGATGTGTGCCACCACACCTAGCTAAGCATAGCAATTTTTGTTGCTGACATTGTTTTTCAGAAAAATTCTATATTGTCCAGGCTAGGCTCAAATTTGCAATTCTCCTGCCTCAGCCTTCCAAAATTTGAGATTACCAGCATATGTCCCCAGAACCTACTTGCCTTAAAAGTGGTGGTGTGGGGGAGGGTGTGTTTTCTCTTGATGAAGGCTCCAGAACATAGAGGAAGTCTGGTAGCTCACTGTCCTGGGCCATGTGGACTGGCTCCTGTGTGGAGACCCTAATCTCTCCTACATTTTTACGCTGTACACTTCAGCTTGCCGCTCCCACTCTCATTCTTTCTCTCGGCGCCTTAGAAACTAACCCCTGGGTTAGTTCGGGGCAGCGATGTTACTGCAGTTTTACACCCAGCTACCCCTGCAGACATGTCCCAGCCGCCCGGTGAAGAGGACAACTGAGCTCTGTTTGGAGTGCTAAAGCTCCTCCCCTTCTCCACGTAAAGGAGAAGGTAGAGGCCCCTGTCCCAGCTGCACGGTGCAGGGACCTGGGTGTGACAGAAACACACTAAGAATTAGGAACCCGAGGTGCGTGACGGGAGTGCATCCATGTCAGCTCTGCACTAGTTACTTAAGAATCACTTCACCTACGAGATCTCTGCTTGTCACAGCTGAAGGACTTTGTCTGTTACATTAATTCGTGTCCATTTAGTGATTGCTGCCGTTCCTGCAGCTCTTCTGCTGGACATTGAGTTTACAAAGGTGCTGGGTGCTCCCTAAAGCTCACAGAGAGGAAAATAAAGATACCAAAGTCAGCAGGATAAAGACTTGCACAGAGCTATTCTCGAGGTACTGTGGGTATTTTGGAAGTAAGATGACGTCTTAAACAACAGTCAGAAGATGCTCAGGAGGGCACTGGTCAAGGGAGCAGCCCTCGAGGACAGCTCACCTTGGCTGGGCTGGCGGCTGCCCGCTTGCCCTTCTCCTCCAGCAGGGGTCCCAGCTCAGCCAGTTCCACCGTGTCAGTTTCTCTGTTACTAGAAGGAGCCCCATTGCCCTGTGCCACCACAGATCCTTTGTGGGAAGACATCTGGCTGGTACCTCAATACCTTGCAGCTTCAGCTTGAGGAAAGGTTGGGGTCTCTCAGCCCCAGAGGGCAGAGATCTTCCTGTGATGGTAGACACTGCAAAAAAAACATAAGGTGTGTTGACAACATGGAATGCATTCCTGTAATTTTACATTGAATATGACACAGCTAATGAGGTTACCCTGCCTCTAAATGTAAAGGCTAGCTCACTGTTTAAACGAAACCTGCAGTCTTCTTTAGAAACTAATCTCACACATATCCATATATAAGGCTCATATATTTATATAACCTTATATACATATTTAATCTCATTATATACACATATGGCCTCATTTAGTATAAATAAATGTGGTGGGGGATTGAGAACAGCCTCACTGTGTAGCTCCAGATGGCCTGGAACTTGGTACGCAGACCAGCCTGGTTTCACAGTCAGAGTTCTACCTGCCTCTGCCTCTGCCTCCGTAGTGCTGAGATTACAGGTGTGCAGCACGAGGCCTAGCTTTTTTCTTTTTTATGTGAAACTCACATCTGGCTACAGGCTTAGTAAGGATTAAATGCCAACTCATTTGGCCGTTATCTGCATATATTTGGTTAAGCATGCCTTGCATGGAAAAAAGCTGGATATACTCAGTGGCTAATTTCTCTGCAAAATCTACTCATGTTTTAGGATTACAATCTGGGTTCAAGTAGCCAGGTGTGGTATTGCACACCTTTATTTCCAGCATTTGGGAGGCAGAGGCAGGTGGATCTCTGTGACTTCAAGGCCAGCCTGGTCTACAGAGCAAGTTCCAGGATAGCCAGGGCTACACAGAGAAACCCTGTCTCAGGGGGAAAAAACTGGGTTCAGGGCTCTAATAAGCTTTCATCACACTCTCTTACAGTAAGCAATGACTTACCTGGAAGCAGGAAGCTGAAGACAAGGAGGCACCCCAAGTTCGCCCTTTGCCACACACATACCTAATCACGGACTCCACAAGAAGCACGTCCCAACCACCACAGCTCATAAACCTAAGCCCCATGCAAATCACCTTTTAATAAACCAGATATAGGCATACATGGTCTTTTAGGAAAATCAGAATTCAGTCTTCTCAGAAAAGTCTCAGACATTCTAGGGTTTCTACATTGGTTTTGATGTAACACTGCAGATTAGGCTTCAAGGAGGTGTTGATAATATGAAAGAAGAAAAGGAAAGTGTCCAAAGACTTCCACTGTGGCATAGATTGCCAAGTCTTCCTTCTTCCAATGACAGGGGCCTGTGTCACTCATAGCAACAGCCTGGGGCACTGAGAAGAACCACAGTGGGATGTATGATGGGAGAGAAACTTAAACTTAAGAGCCTGACTCCTTCATGTTAAGTAAACATGACTATTCCCTAAAGACACACCGCTCCACCCACAGCAGCTCACTGTATACACAAACATCTCTGGCATCTGTGCTAGTTTTTACCCAAGAGTAATCTCAAGTCCCTCCCAGGGATTACAATTAGGCACATGCAGGTTAGAGTTGATCTTAGGTATCAATGATTGGATTAAGGGGCATCCAACCAGTTGGTAAAGAATTCTCTGGGCTGTGGACTTTCAGGAAGAGACTGGCATTTGAGTAAGTGACCTGCGTAAGGAAGACATGCTCTTACCCATGAGAATGAATACCATATAATTTAGCTGGCCCACAGGTAGAACAAAACAGAAGGCCTGTGGTAATACACGCCTTTAATCCAGCACCCAGGAAGCAGAGGCAGGTGGATTCAAGCCCATCCTGGTCTACATACAGAGTTCTGGCCTGCTGGAGCTACAGTGATACCCTGCCTTAAACAAACAAATAAACGAGGAAATGAATAAATAAATAGTGCTCTCCGGCTGTGATGGACTCTTCTTGTAGACATTCAGAACTCTAGGTTTTCTTTGACCTTTGGGCCCCAGGAGAAACACCAACAGCCTCCAGGACCTCAAGCATTCAGCCTTCAATTAGAGGCTTCCTTAGTTCTCTAGTTTGTAGATGGTCTATTTGGGGCATTAACCTCCACATTCATGTGGGCTAAATCTCTAAACAAATGCCTGTGCCTACCTGCCTGCATCCTATTGGCTCTGCAGATGCCTGACTAATATTTTAATCTGCCCTCAGGTGAAAGCAATCCTCATGGAGGTCATGCATCATCCTATGCCTAACACACACACACACACACACACACAGCTGAAAGAGTCAAATCCAGTCCCCGAGAGACACAAACAACCGCATTATATAGTACACGTTTATGTCAACACAGCCAGTTCCTTTTAGTGTGCAGTACTGTGACAAGACATTTGCCAACACCCACAGTCACATCAACACTTGAGTTGAGAACAGGAAACTGGAGGCCCCTGGAAACTTCGGTGGATAAGCAACTCACATGAGAAGCAATATTGGGAAATCTTAACAGCTGGCCTTAAAGCATACTTCCTCAAAGGGAAGTGCTGCTGAATAAACAGTTCCCAGAGATTAATTCACAACATTGAGCAACAAATCAACAAACCAACAAAGAGCTCAAGTCTGAAAAGAAGGGCACACTAAACTACTAGTTACAGCAGGCAGCCAGGGAAAAACTAAGCAAAGCAAAGGCTCGCATTCTGAAACGCAGTATTACGTGGGTCCTAAAAGATGCAGATCATAGTTTTGGCAAATCTACATTTCAAAATGAATGAATGGGCACATTCCGGCCACAAACATGATTTATCATCATACCACTGGTCAGGGTTTGTGCCTTTTTCCCACCTACTGTGGGTTTCCTCTTATCCTTTCTCCCAGAGTAAGCCAACTCACTCACTGAATAGTTATTAAAAAGTGTATTTAGTTCTATAAGGTCCTGTGCAAAGTACAAATTGAACAGGTTATGTCCCTGTCTTTGGTATAAGCAGATGGCATAAGTTAATATGTGACACGATCTCGCTGCTCCAGGAGGACAGTGCAGGAAAAGAGCTCTTTAAGCAGAATGGTCACACCCTTAATTCAGTTGAGTGCTGCTCAAATATTCCACTAGAGGCACAAGGATAATACAAACTTCAAGTTGTCCAAAGACCAGAAACAGAATCAAAGCTGGTATTTTTGCTAGTTTCTTTAACTGGCCAGAAAGCTTTTGTGACTTCAAATCTCTTGGACATCCAAGTTTTATTCTCTTTTCATTCCAAATCACCTGATTGTACCGATTCTGTCCAGCTCCACTGTCACTAGCTCCCACCCCCTCCAGTCTTACACCTAGAGTCTCCAAACCCAGCAGCCACCAGCTAGTCCATCAAACGGAATACATCATGCACTGATGTACACGCAACGGACGCCAATGGAGAGAGCACGTCAGTGTAGGGAGTGAAGGCCGGTGTCCAGCTGGGTCTTCTAAACGTAGCGACACAGAGACAGGAAAGGAAGCAAGAGGCATCTAAGGTCTGGCAAGAAAACAGCAGTAACGCTAGGCCCTGAAAACAACACTGATGGGGGGGGGGGGCAGGAAATTACAAGCATTGCAGGCTGTTAATTTAAAAACCAACACAAAGCCCTAAGGTGTGACAGCGATTCCAGGAGGCCAGACGAAGGAGAGCCACCTTCTCTCTCTGCCTGCTTCTACATCCTAACGTGTTCTAGAGAAAACACCTTTCCTCTCAAATAGGCCGCACCCAGCACAGCAAATTATAATTGAGCCAAACTCAAGGGCACATTTTTGTTGGGATTTCTTCAACTCACGCTAATAAACAAACATTTACCACTAAGCTCCCCAACTGGACAAAATGTAAGCTGTCACAGACTAAAGCTGTGGGGAAGGGGAGGCATTTGTGTTCCTACAAATAAGATAATCCTGCACCAACCTTTGAGAAAAGGTCCAGTTTTAACCAGCAGCCAATTAGCTGGAGAGTTTCCCTTAGAGATTTTGAAGATAATTTAGTCTCTGAAGCAGTTTCCAAGTTTTCCAAGCTATGACACATATTTTCCCCAGAGTCTATGGCTCAGGGCGTCCAGGAGATTTGAAAGGTTCTGGACTCCTCTGTAAAGCGTATGTAGATGAGCTTGGGCTCTGTCTATGCAGCTTGGCTCAGTGTCTAAAGACCCACCGGGCAGTACAGACAAAGACCCATTTCTCCTCTACCAGTCTTTGCTGGGGATGCTGATTTCGTAGCTCTGCTTGACTCTCTGAGTCAAGGCAAAGGTCTATGTTGACATTATCAAACTACTATAATGGCACCTTAGCTCTACTTGATGCCAAGTGACACTGACCCAGGATCTGAAGGGGAAACAAGTCACAATCTCACTCCCTTTGTAACTCTCCTCTAGTTACAGCTATCCCAACAGAAAAGAGGTCTTGGTAATCTCAGAGAAAGGTAAACTCCCCCACAGCCACACCCACCCAAAGGAGGAGGAGGGAAACAGGACAGATTTCTCATCTCACCATCCCAACTCTTCTTGAGATAGGGTCTTGCTATGCACACCTGGCTGGCTTGGGGTAGTCTAAGTAACCTAGATTCGTCTAGAAACTCTGGCAATCCTTCTGCCTCACCCTCCCGAATGCTGGATTACTTACAGGCTGCTTAAAAAAAAAAAAATCAAGCACATTACAAACATCTGGTCAATACAGTCACACAGTGTAGTACTCATGGTAAACTGTGCACACTCAAATTCACTTTAAAACTATATAACTCCAAACCGGGTGTGGTGGCACATGCCTTTAATCCCAGCACTGAGGAGGCAGAGGCAGGCGGATTGCTGTGAGTTTGAGGACAGCCTGGTCTACAAAGTGAATCCAGGCAGTCAGGGATACACAGAGAAACACTGTCTCAAAAAACAAAACAAAAACAAACAAACAAAAAACCAACTAGAACCCCAACCCAGGTGTGGTGGTGCACGCCTTTAGTCCCAGCACTAGGGAGGCAGACACAGGTGCATCACTGTGAGTTCCAGGCCAGCCTGGTCTACAAAGTAAGTGAGTCCAGGACAGCCAAGGCTACATAGAGAAACACTGTCTCAAAAACCAAACCAAAACCAATCAAACAACAACAACAAAACTGTATTAACACCTGTGCTGGAGAGGTAGCTCAGCGATTAAGAGCACTGGCTGCTCTTCCAGAGGATCCGGGTTCAAGTCCCAACACCCACATGGCAATTCACAACCGTCTGTAACTCCAGTTCCAGGGGCTCTGACGCTCTTGACACCCTCACACAGACATACACAGAGGGGAAACACCAACACGCATTAAATAAAACACACATTAAAAATAAAACAAAACTGTATAACCCCAAACTCATTTTAAACTGTGCACCCCCAAAATCTCACTGAAGCACAGGGAAACTGGCAGGTACTCACTTAAAAGCCAGGCACCAGGAACTGGTTTGGCTAGAGAGTATCTGCAGGATCTTTGCAATGCAACTTGCAAAGTTGTAAAAGTTCGCTACAAACTTTATAAACATTAGTCATACCCGCGCCGCGTTTCTAAGCAGCAAAATGGGACCAAGTTCAGCAGGGTGAGAACAGACCTATGGGCAGATAGCGGACAGAGGGACAATAAGGACAAAATGTAACAAGGTTGATGAATACCAACAAGTTTCATGAATACCAGCACCCCACAAGAAAAACCCCACGTTACTTAACACAGCTCCTGTAGATGAAGGTGACGCCACAGCTCCTCAGAGCGACAAGCAGATGAGCATGACGATGTAGCAGGGGTGTGTGAGTTTCGGCTTGGCTCTACACTTATAACTACTTCCTACAAAAACAGAACGAACTTACCGCCCACAACCAAGGGTAAGTTCGATCTTTTAATCTGTGAATATCTAATGAGCATGACAAAATGTACAACTCTGGCCACAGGGAGAAGGCAGAGTAGAGTCAGAAGCCTGGAGTGGTCGCCAATGTCCTTTAAGAAGGGGTAACTGAGCCAGGCAGCAGTGATGGCGGTGGCGGTGACAAAGGCTGGGGTGGCCCACACCTTTAATCCCAGCACTTGGGAGACAGAGGCAGGCAAATCTGAGTTCCAGGCCAGCTGGTCTACAGAATTCCAGAACAGCCAGAGCTACACAGAGAAACTCTGTCTCTAAAAAAACAGCAACAACAACAACAGCAACAGCAACAACAACAACAACAACAAACAGTTGCTGAGGGATGGAGATTTGGCTTAATGGTTAAGAGCACTTGCTGCTTTTCCAGAGGACTCTGGTTTAATATACAGCACTCGCATGCCGGCTTACATTTCCAGGGAGCCAACACATCTTCAGCAGGCAATAGGCATGCACATGTGCACACGCACACCAAATAGCAGCATGCCTAACATTTAAAATTTAAAAAAAAAAAAAAAAAAGTAAGGGTGTTTATTGAGTAATATGTTAATTTCTTTTCTTTCTTTTTTTGTTTTTGTTTTTTTCAAGACAGGGTTTCTCTGTGTAGCCCTGGCTGTCCTGGAACTCACTTTGTAGACCAAGCTGGCCTCCAACTCACAGTGACCCAACTGCCTCTGCCTCCCAAATGCTGAGATTAAAGATGTGCACCACCAGCCCCTGGAGAAGAATCTGTTTTCTAATAGCATCACCATAAAGCTAAGAGCTAACAAGTGCTGGAGGCACTGAGAAGAAAAGCTTCCCTTTAGTCTAAAGGCTCAAGAACGCTTTGCAGAAGTGTTTTAGGATTTGACAGGTACAGATAGTCAGGGCATTCCAGGAAGGCACTACTGTAAACACGGGCCTGAGGAAGCATGACTCCCAGATTAGTGAAT
The DNA here is from genome assembly GCA_907169655.1 of Acomys percivali. Taxonomy (NCBI): domain Eukaryota; kingdom Metazoa; phylum Chordata; class Mammalia; order Rodentia; family Muridae; genus Acomys; species Acomys percivali. Next base: position 90,975,077 of record OU015747.1, on the reverse strand, counting down.
AATCCATTTCCCTCAGGGAGCCTTAGAGGTCACTCTGAAGAGAAAGAATTAACCCACCATGCTACCTACGGTGATGTACTGTCCCTCAGCGGTGGGGGCCTATTACATTATGGTTGCTTCCTAGGATTCTCTTACATGCAGGTAGCAGTCACCTACTACTTCCTCAGAAAGCATGTCATTCCTGGGCTACTGAGGACACCACGACTTGAGATTCTCCTGTGCAAATAGGTACAGTTTGTGAAGATCCACACCCAAGTCCAATGCTTCACAGACAATCAACAGCAGCTTCTTAAGACTGACTTCTCGAGGACTCGTCACAAAATAAAGTACTTGTGGAATAAAGAACTGCAGGGGCTGCAAGCCGGGAACCCCCCCGACACTGCAATGTAGTTAGCGCCAGCCTGAGATCCTGGCAGTATACAAACTGATACTATAAACTCCCGGGAGCAGAGGTTGCACCATCACAGTGGGCCCCTCACTATCAAAGGAGAAAAGCAACGAACACACCCCAACATTACTTGGGTTCGGTAAAGAACCACCCATTACCACCTTCGTTTTATTTACCACACAACTGCAACTGCTGGATTTTCTGGCCCGTCTGCTAAATACTCGAGGGAAATAATCTGATTAATATAGTAGATCCTATTGCCTCTTAGTGCTCCGCTGCCATCTGAAACTGTGTAAACTGAAGAAACTAAAACCAAGAGCTAGAAGACCCAAATTCTCAAACCAGCATCCATCACCTTTAGGTTTCTGAGCTGAAATCTGGTTCTTTTCCAACACATCAGCATCTGTTTACATTCTAGCCGAGTATTACCTTAGGGCCGTAGACTGTCCATCAACCTCCCCTCCGACCCTAGCCAGGAGAGAGCCTCGTCACGTCTGACCTGCCGATCGCGGTGGGGCCTTAGGGTTCCCGGCCACCCAGGGCCGGTGCTCCCAACACCCAACTTGCAGGCTCGACTCCGGGGGGTCGCCAGCAGGGCTGGAACGCGACCGTCCCCCGCGCGGCTGCGACTGCAGCACTCCGGGACTACCGGGCCCCGACGGCGGCGAGCAGCCCCCCGACCGGAGGCGGTGCGCGGTGGGAGGGGCCGGAAATGTTTACGGAGGACCTCTCCGAGGGCCCGGCGGAGAGCCGCGATCCAGGGGCGGGCCACTCCCGCAGTCCTCTTCCAGAGCCCGCGCCCCGCCCACCCCCGGGATACTTACGGCCTGGCTGGCTGCCTCTGCTGGGAGCCGCGGGCCCGGGCGCTACATCCCGGGGCGCTGGAGGCCGCCTGCGGCCGAGGGGCGCCCGATCCTCAGCGCCCTGCCCGCGCCGGAAGGGCCGCGCGACCGCACGGCGTCACCTCCGCAGCCGCGTCACCTTCCCGGCGCTACCTCGCCCCCCCACCCCCTTCCTATCCAGGCATTCCTGCGCGTGCTCTCGCGCTCGCCCCGCCTCGCTTCGGTTCTGACCAATCGCTCGCTCTGGTTGTCCCAGCTTGGGCGCTCACTGGCTATTTGCAAACGCCTCTTCTCCCGGCACACACTTGGGCGCGTGATGGAAAAGGGAGCCGGGAGCCGTAGCTCTGACCCTGGGAAGGAATGCTGAATCTCCTACCCTACCGGCTAGCTGTTCAGCTCCGAAACATTTTTTTTTTTCTTTTCTCGGTAGGGAGAATTGAACCATTAGGCAAGACCACTACCCCTGGACTACATCGTTAGCACTGAAACACTTCGTCTTCTTTTAACAATTTTTGTGTTTTTTGGTTTTTTGTTTGCTTGTTTGTTTTTCGAGACAAGGTCTCTGTGTAGCCTTGGCTGTCCAGGACTCGCTTTGTAGACCAGGCTGGCCTCGAACTCACAGCGATCCACCTGCCTCTGCCTCCCGAGTGCTGGGATTAAAGGCGTGCGCCACCACCGCCCGGCTCTTTTAACCATTTTTAAACCTTTTTTTTTTTTTTTTTTTTTTAAATGTGCCTTGATGTTTTGCCTGCAAGTATGTCTGTATGAGAGTGTCAGATCTTGGAGTTACAGACAGTTGTGAGCTGCCATGTGGGTGCTGGCATTTGAGCCCGGGTCTTCTGGAAGAGCGGTCAGTGTCCTTCCTAACCACTGAGTCATCTCTCCAGCCCCTCTTTTAGTGTTTTTTTTCGAGACAGGGTTTCTCTGTGTAGCCCTAGCTGTCCTGAAACTCATTTTGTGGACCAGGCTGGCCTCGGACTCACTGAGATCCTTCTGCCTTTGTCTCCCAAGTGCTGAGATAAGGCGTGTGCCACCACTGCCTGGCCACACGCTTTTATTTTTGTTTGAGAAAAGGTTTAATTCTGCAACCCAGGCTAGCCTCTTACTCGCGGTGGTCCTGCTGCCTCCCGAATGCGCCACCATACACAGATCCGAAGCTCTTTTATTTCTGTATACGATCTCCTAATCCCTCCCTCTTTTCCTTCAGTATGCTATTTGTGGAATGACTACCACAAATCTGGCACTCAACTGGATCGGAGTTCTGGTTCCTGTTACTTCTCAGAAAGGGAGAAGTTGTTTCTTTCTTTCTTTTATTTATGTTTTGTTTTTTTGTTTCTCAAAATAGGGTTTCTCTGTATAGAAGTTGTTTCAAACAAGCCTAGCTTGACAATTTTCTGCTCCAGCCCACGTTCCCATGTGACCTAAGAGAGCACGCCTTGGAAGACAATATAGGGTGTAGAGTGTGCTTCTCTGCCAGAGCTGAACCCCACAATATAGGATTTGAAGATTGTGTCCATTTTCTTTTCTCTTTTTTTCTTTTCTTTTTCCCAAGACATGATTTCTCTGTGTAGCCTTGGCTGTCCTGAACTCACTTTGTAGACCAGGCTGGCCTCAAACTCACAAAGATCTGCCTGCCTCTGCCTCCCCAAGTGCTGGGATTAAAGGCGTGCTCTACCACCTTCCAAAGAATGCTGCACGACTGATTCTGTTCAAGAAGCTAGGAAAGGTGGCCAGATGGCAGATGGATGCTCCAGGAGAGTGAAATCAATTGTGTTCTGGGCTATGGGTTCATGTAGACCCAGTTCCCTTTCCTAACCAGCCTATGATCTTTAGCGCATTACCAAACCCTTCCAAATCATTACTTCATCTGGGAAGTGAGGGGAAATAGTGCTACGTCAGTCTATAGAGATGAAAGACAGGTCATGCCGGTGTTTGCATGATGCCTGGAAAATGATTTGCTTCATAACAGCTAGCTATTTATTATTAACATGTTACCTGCTGTATAAAACCCAAAAACTTCTGCCCAAGCTCAGTTTTCTTCAGCCTTGCCCTTTGCAAGCTGGCTTTAAGCTACTTTCTTGGGGCTCATCTTCGATCTTCCTTTGGTACTTTGGGCCTCAGTTAATTTCTCCTACTTCTCTTTCACTCGGCTGGCTTTTGCACCCTGATCCTTCTGTGACCTGCCCTTCCCTCACCGGCTTCTAAAAAGATCCAAGAAGTTTACAATGCTCAGTTCTAGGCTTGCTTTTGGCTGCAGGTAATCCTACGCTCTGCTTCAGGCTCTGCCAGCGACTGACCGGCTGCCTGTATTTCCTTTAGCAAATCCTTAATCTTCAACTCACAGGATTAGCATAAGGATATTGTGCCGTGTAGGCAGAATTCTTTGAATGGTACCTGGTACACTACACGTCTGTTAACAGGATGTAAATTCTTCCTGACTCTCAATCCTTTCCTGTCAGTACCTCTGCAGTGCTGTTGAAAGCTCTCTGATGTCATGGTTTGCCACTTGACTATTTAGACTTGGAGGCATTTGGGGGAGAAAGTCTGTCAAGTCTATCACCAGCTATTTTTTTGTTGTTGTTGGAGTTTGTTTGTTTTGTTTTTGAGACAGGGTTCTCTGTGTAGCCTTGGCTGTCCTGGACTCACTCTGTAGACCAGGCTGACCTCGAACTCACAGCGATCCACCCGCCTCTGCCTCCCGAGTGCTCAGATTACAGGTGTGTGCCACCACTGCCTGGCTTCACCAGCTATTCTTAATCACAGCTGTAACCTCAGGATACATTGCTTGCTCACATGATAGGTCCTTAATAAATTTTTGCACTCATTTCTTCACAAAACAAGATCTAGTAAGCTTCTATGCCCGACACTCTTTGCCAGGCTGCTGCAGTAAATTCAACAATCCTAAGCAAGGATTTCCTTTCCTAAGGTGAGGTAGCTCACGGAGCAGTGGCATATACATACTAGTTGATCAAAATACATTAGACAGAATTTACGAAGACTCTGTTATATTGCGCTCTGTCTCTGTCCCTCTCTCTCTGTTTATTCTGAGGGTCCCATAAACCTGTCAGTTCCATACAAAAAAACAAACGTAACCAAAAGAACAACAAACCAATGTTGAGTGGCTGGAGAGATGGCTCAACATTAGATCACTGGCTGTACTTTGAGAAGACCAGCATTCAATTCCCACTGCCCACACAGTACAGAGCTCAAGTGTCTGTAACCTCAGTCCCATGGAATCTGGTGCCATCTTCTGGCATTCTTGGGTACTGCATGCATGTGGTGCATAGACATGTATGTACCCAGGCAAAACACCCACACATATACAATAAACCGGGGAGGGGGAGATGGGGGGGTACCCAAAACTGACTTTCCTGGTGAACCCAAAGCACTGTTTCTCCCGGTGTGACCAAAAGGCCACAGGGCTGTCTTAGTCCTAACCTGGGAGAACTGAGGAGACTGGATCATGAGTGCTCTAGCATCAACAGCTATTTAGGACTGATGTGCCTGGCAGAGGCCAACTTGGTCTGGTCACCAAATCTGTTCAGAATTGGTGATGTCAGATTCCTTTTTAAAGATTTATATATTTATGCAGCATGTGTGTCTGCACGCCAGAAGGCACCAGATCCCACCATAGATGGTTGTGAGCCACCATGTGGTTGCTGGGAATTGAACTCAGTACCCTTGGAAGAACAGTGCTCTTAACCTCTGACCCATCTCTCTAGACCCATGAGGTTCCTTCTTAGAGGGGAAATGCCCCTTCCAAATGGAAAGGCGATACTTTGTTTTGTATGCCGGGTACTCTGAAAGTTAAATACCGTGAATATAGGCCCACAGAAAGAGGGGAAGCCTGACCACACTAGGAGGCTGTTGGGAGGGGTGTCCATGCTCTATAAGCCTCCCTCTAGCTTTGTTCTTTCCTCTGCCACTAAAGCCTCTAGGGAGGAGTTGGGCTCTGGCCCTGCAGAACAGCTGCAGGGATGAGGCCTGAGTCTGGTGGCAGCTCATGTTTCAGCGTATGACACAACTCCTCTGAAGCTCTTCAAGACACCCAGGAGGCCGTGCCAGGAGCCCTTCCCTTCCAATGTCCTTAGGCATCAGGGGACAAGGACCTCAGACACAATAACTCTTTGCGGGGAGGGCCTCAGCTCCATTTATTTGAACAGCCAGAGACTCTTTGTACAAGCAGTGATCTCAAGATGTGGGCAACCATTTTGCTCTAGCCCAGGCAGGGGCTCAGAGAGACAGACACACAACCTTTTTTCTCTGAGGTTTAGAATTACGGAAATGAATTCCTTTCCTATGGTTTCTGTAGGACTGTGTCTATAAACCCACTCAACCTGGGCGCATGTGAGTAGTGGGTGAAGTGCTGAATATGGAGATTGTACTGCCCAGTCCTTTCCTTTCATTGCAGATACAAAGATGAGCCGATGATGCTCTCAGAAACTAGCCAACCACAGAAGCTTCTGGCTCTAGGGAAAGAACTGCTCTCTGAGCCTCATCTAGACCTCTTATTACAAGGAGATTAGTCCAGGGAGTGACTCAGCCTTGACCTGCATCTACCATAGCCAGAGGACTGTTGTTTCTGCAAGCATCTACATTCTAGGATGAGACCCAAAAGGCTGATGCTCTCTCAGCAAAGGCCCTTGGCCTCCTGGTGTTCAAGAGCTGACTAAGGACAACTGCACACATGGGATCAGGAAGGCTTCGAGATGCTCAGTAGGTGAACCGCATCTTTTGTGAATAGCCCAGCTTGTCCAAGTTAGGGTGGCAGGCCAGCTGGACCATAGGTGGTGGCCCACAGAGCAGCAGTAGCACATCCTCGGCTGGGGCGGGTAGGTGCTCCTGGATCATGTCTGCAGTAACAAAGCCCTTGCTGTAGGCCCAATCTGGAGGAAAGGGAAGAGAGGAAACAGGTGCTTCAAGTCCGGAGCAGCATGGGCGTGGGAGATTTCCAGGACAGAGCCCCGGGAAGACCCAGAGGGGATCTTGAGAAAGCCCTATAGCCCTATCCCTGCCACCTACCCCAAAACAGAAGCCTAAAGGAAGGGGATCAGGAGATCGTTTTTTGTCTGTGCACATGGACTTGAGGTTTCTGCAGCGTCAGGAGGGTCTGTTTAACTGAAACCAGAACTCACAGAGGGGCAAGCCTTGATTTTTGATAACAAGGGGCTATCCCGATGTTCAGAAATGGCACGATACCTTCTGGAGGATGGTCCAGAGTGAACCAGAGCTTAAAGCGATTAGGATATTGGGCCTGCAGTTCTTCTAGGTCCTCACGAAGGATTATGTCCTTCTCAGTCTGAAATGCAAATGAGGAAGCAGAGTCTCAGAAACCTCAGGCCCACACCAGAAAAATCCTTTGCTATGACGACCAAGAAGGAAAAGGAATGCTAAAGGCATGCTCAAGACTCGCAGTGCTTTTAGTGTGCTAAGGGTCAGAGTGGGGCCTTCATTTACACATTACAAAGGAATATTTGACCAAGAAGGCGCAAGTGCCTATTCTCAGCATGAGACACTTCCATCTCCTCTTGCTTCCCTGGATGCCAGGGAAGAAATTTGGCTTAATACTAGGTCATTTTTCTTTCTTTACTTTATTTATTTTTCAATACAGGGTTTCTCTGTATTGCCTTGGCTATCCTGGACTCACTTTGTAGACCAGGCTGGCCTCGAACTCCCAATGATCTGCCTGTCTCTGCCTCCTGAGTGCTGGGATTACAGACATGCGCTACCATGCCAGGCCCTTCTTTACTTTTTTTTGGGGGGGGGGAAGAATTATTTATTTATTTTTATGAGTGTTTTGTCTGCACATATATAAGTGCATTGCATGGGTGCCCATTGTCCCTGGGGCCTAAAAAAAGAGTGCCAGATCTCCTGAAACCGAAGTTAGAGAAAGTTGTAAGCTGCCGTGGGGGCAAGGGGTGTTAGAAACCAAAGCCTGGTCCCCCTCTTTCCTTCTTATTGTGATAGAGGACCCTATATTCACAGTGGGGCTTCTGGGCAGTCACTAGAACAGACAACAAGAGCCAGTTCTGCCTGGCTCAGCCCATCTAGTCACATAGGCAATTTGAAGTGCTGGCTCTCAGAAAAGCAAACCAACCTGGTTGGCGAATAGCAGAAAGCACTGGGTAGGATCTTCAGGGTCTTTCAAGATGGCCCGGATCAGCTGCAGCATGGGGGTGATTCCTGTGTAAGGATAGCCCATGGTGAGATGTGGTGGCTCCTTCACTGACCACCCCACCTCGAAGCTTCTCCTTCACACTCTATGTGCTTTCCTGTCCTGTGTAATCCTCTGCACTTCCACCTGCAGTCACCAGGACCTACATTTCTGGACCTTAATATCCACCCAAGAACACGGTGTTAAAAACCCTAAGGAGTCCAAGACACCATCTCCCTTGGAGGTAGGAACTCAAACACTACAGATTAGGCCAGATGTGATAGTAGATGTCTTTAGCTCCAGCACTTGGGAAGCAAAGGCTGTCATATTTCTATGAGGACAGAGTGAGTTCTGGGCCAACCTGCGCTACCTAACAAGATCCTGCCTCAAAAAAACAAAACAAAACAAAACAAAAAAGGCATCGATTACTAATATCTCTTCTGACTCAGTCAGAAGAGTCTGGAACATCGCTTATAGAGGGTAAGTGGGTGTTCTTTAGAGACAGGCAGAGTCAGATCTGAATCCTGGCTGTGGCCATTACTAACTAACTAACCAACCTTGTAGAAACCTAAGCTCTAGGAATCTCCAATTCTTTATATGCAGAAGGAAAAGGACCGTAATTACTTACGTATAGAACAGTAGGTACCTAAGCGATCCCTACAGTATTATAGCGCTATAGTACCTTTATTTTTTTCTTTGGTGATATAGAGGATTGAATCTAGAACATTGCTATGTAAGTGCCCTACCACTTGATAAACCTTCTCAAAGTAGCGATATGAGCTAATTCAAGACAAGTTAAAGTATGTAAATGCAGGTTTATTAGAAGCAGCTCTTTGTTGCCATGCTGGGGGTGGTGGGAGAGAAACAGAGGGGGGAGGGAGAGGAACCACTGTGTCTGGGTTATATAGGGAAGGGGGATGGGAAGCCCTTGCCCCCGGGCTGGAAAGTTCAGGGTACAGGGTGGGGCATGCCAGCCACGCCCTGCAGTGGGTAGAGGCCAAGACATGCTGGGAGAACCCGGGAGGCCAGGTCCAGTTTGGTATGGTCCGAAACCCAACAGCACTGTGCTCACTAAATTGTCTGGGTTTGGCTAGAACTCTGTGTTTATTGTATGTAGCCTAGGCTGACTCTGATCCTCTTGCTTTGAACTCCCATGCCTGGAACTACCAGCCTGCACCACGAGAGCTGCCTTTTTCCTTCTCAACTACTCACAGTTAGCTGTTTCCTTCAAGGCCATTACATCCACTCAGCTTGTGGAGGCCCCTCCTGACATATTGCTCGCGTGCCATCTGTGAATTTTTGTTGTTGGTATTTTGTTTGTACTTCCTCATGACTTCAGCTACTGGGGACGTCTGAGCAGTGATGGTCCCTAGACTAACGACCTGTCCTCTACAGTCAAGCCTGAGAAGGAACCTACATGGCAAAACCCAGCAATGCTCAGCAATGTCCCTCGAACAGTACAGACCTGTCCCACCGGCGATCATTCCCAATTTCTTCGCCACTCGAGGTTCGGGTGGAGATTTTTTGTTGGGTTGAATGTTAAAATTCCCTAGGAAGTAGTGAGACATTAGAATAAATTCAAAACAGGAAGTAAACAAACAAATGCCGGGGGCAGAAAGCGTGTTCCTAGGCTGTTTTAGAGGCGCCTATGAAATCTGATCCTGGGACGTGGGCGGAGCTTTGGGGTAAACCAGCCGAAACAATGACTCGGGAAGGACAGTGGGGGTCTAGGCCGTCTGCCAATCAGTCAGTTCACACAGTGGGGGACACAGAAGCCACACCCAAAATGCCAGAGATCCCACACAGAGCCTGTGAGGGCGAGTCAAGGCCAGGGAAAGTGTGTGGAGCAAAGACCTCTGACAAAGGACTGTTCTCTGGTGAAACTGGTAGGCTTGGGGCCAGGATGAATTTAGTTTCCCCAGTGGTCCAGAGCTTCAACAGGGGCATGGTACAAGTTGTTCTCTTGGGAAGGGCTAAAAAGCTTTCTCATTTGGTTCTTAGGCAGAGGGAAGAATCTTTGTGGGGAAGGAGAGGCATAGGTTTACTCTGGTAACCCCCACACCTGTCCTCCATGGCTGGTGGACAAGGTGCTCTTACACAGGTATACACATGCGCACATGCAGACTGTAGGGGGCAGGCTGTGTGGACAGGAGAAGCAAGGCTGTAGAATGGAAAAGACAGATAGTCACCTTTCCCAGAGTAACTGAGCAACCCACTTGGCCCCCGGAATTCCACCACATCCCCAATCTTCAGGCTATCCAGGTACTGAGACATCTTCCCCCCATCAGGAAATTTGGGGTGCACACCTTTCAGATAAACCTGATGAGGCAGAGAGGAAGAAAACGTCCCATTTGGGATGTAAGGGAGACAGCATCAGAGCTTACACTCATACACTTTTCCCCCTTCCCCACACACTTCCCTCATAGCCACAAAGGACTCATTACTTCCTGCTGTCAAGGAATCCAGGAAGTTTCTTCAAATCCCACAGTCTCTGGATTCCTTTTCTTTTGGTGTGTGTGTGTGTGTGTGTGTGTGTGTGTGTGTGTGTGTGTGTGTATGTGCATATATGCATGCATGTGCATGAGTGCATGTATGTAATGTGTGTGTGTGAGAGAGAGAGGTCAGAGAGCAACCTCTAATGTTGCTGTGTCTTTCATCTTGAGATAGGATCTTTCTCGTTTCTTGAAAGGCTAGCTGGCCCCCAAACCCTTGAGTTTCTGATAATCCTCAGGTAGCTGCCTCCCAGTAGAGCCATGCTGGGACTTCAGACACAAGAGCTACTGTGTCCAGCTTTGGCATGGATGCTGGGGAATCCACACTCAGGCTTGTACGGCAAGTGCTCTACCCAATGACCCAGCCATCTTCCCAGCCCCTAGATTTCCTTTCTGTACTCTTACCTTGATGACAAGATCCACATAGCCTTGGTCTTCATCACTGGTGACAGGAGTGTAAGGCCTGATGACCAGACTGCCATCAATTCGGGCAGAGAGGTAGACATGCTTGCCTGGGGACCATGGGGGAAGGGAGGGAGGGGGGATTGGGGAGGGGGAGTCACGTAAGCTCATGCGGATGTGCTGTGACCCTGTCACCTTTAAAAAAATACTCAGATTTGAGAGAAAAGGATGTCGTGTCCCACAGGGAGGATCCCTCAGCAGGCTCTCTTGCCTCCTTCCACCTGAGAAACTCCCTCACCTACTGCCAGGACCTTAGCAGCAATAGCTGAACAGGGCTTGCGCAATAGGAAGGGAATTAGTGTTTGCTGGGGTATGAAGTGTGTGTGTGGGGTGGTCCTACAGGAAGGAGGGAAGACTACTGGAGGTTGGCGGTATCTAGGGTCAGAGAAGGCACACCCTAAAGGAGTGGTCCCTCATAGACTGAAGGATTCAAAGCCAAGTGAGAGAAGGAAACAGTGTGGACAGGGAACACAGCTAAACAGTGCCTCCCCCTCCTAGGATGCCAAGGAGAGCCGCCCACTCTTTTCCTTACCCACAGGCAGCCCCAGAATGTGGTGGGCGGTGGGCAGGGCAAAGCGGAACCTCCTGGTGTTGTGGCTCACAGTCTAGAGGATGGATGACAGAATGTTTCATCAAGCAGATCTGGCCTGCCAAGTCCCTCGGAGCAATCCAACCACCTTGGATGCTATCCCTCAAACTAGGAGAGTTTCGGTCCCCTCTCTGCCCAAGCCCGCCACTTCACAACTTACCGTCTTGTCTAGCAATCGCAGCAGGTACTTCTCATCCGGGTCCTGGAGAGTGACCTGTGGCCGGCGGGATCTTCGAACCAGGTAAGTACCCAGAGCCAGGCCAAGCAGAGTGAGCAGCCCCACCCCCAGAGAGGTTAGCAGAACCGGACTCTGTGGGCAGAAAAGGAAATGTAATCGCCACGCAGAGGAAGAGCCAGGGTGTGGGTGCGGGACCAGGGGTGGCGCTCCAAGGACAGCTCCAGCGAGAAAGCATGCCAAAGCCGCAGAAGTGAGCTGGGCAGCGTCTCCAGCCCGCAGCTCGCGCATGGAGACCCCGGCATCCAGTGCGAGCACAGCACAGCCCCGCAGGGCCGACTGCCCAAAACAAGCTGAGGCGGGGACCCGAGGGTGGGGGCACCGAACGAGGGTCTTACCGGCTGGATCCCCATGACCTAGAACCGTGTCCCGCTCTGGTGGGGCTGACAGATCCCACAATGCGCCGCAGGGCGGGCTCGGGGGAGGAGCTCTCTGGGGCGTGGTCTGTTGAGGGCTTGACGGAGGCGGTACTGGCCAGGACTACCTACTGGGTGGTCCAAGGGCGTTGGTACCTTAGCAGTTCTAGCTCCTCTTTCCTAGCTTTCTGGTCACCGCCACTGAGACCTACCCTAAAGGAAGGGATGACAGTTCTGTCTCTAACAGGGAGCCAGGCTAATTCGCGTGATGAGAAATCTAGCCAGTTTGAGAGTCTCACGGAAAGTGGAGCGTTGAGCCAGACACAACCTTAAAGTAGAACAGGAAGTCATCAGATGGCAATTCTTGTTTTTTTTTCCTAACAGGCTACTTTGTCAGACTATTCAACTGCCTAGCGAGGTCTCTTTCAGAAGAGTGGCGTAGCAGCTTCATTTCCTAGTCCTTCAAACAAAACAACTGATTTTGCTCATGATACCAGTTCATCAGAATCAGTCAGAAGAACCTGAAGAGATGGTTTTGTAGTTAAGAGTTAACCGCTCTTGTGGTGAACCCTGGCGGGGTTCCCAGCACCCACACAGAAGCTTGAGATTTTCTGTCATTTTAGTTCTAGGGATTTTGGTACCCTCTTCTGGCATCCTCAGGCACTACACACACAGTGCACAGACAGACAAGACAGACAGACAGACAGACAGACAGACAGACAGACAGACAGACAGACAGACATGCAGGTGAAACACACATAAAATAAAAATATATAAAGTAATCCCAGCACTTGGGAGGCAGAGGCAGGCGGATCGCTGTGAGTTTGAGGCCGGCCTGGTCTACAAAGTGAGTCCAGGACAGCCAAGGCTACACAGAGAAACCCTGTCTCAAAAAACAAAAAAATTTAAAAAAGAAAGAAAGAAGAAAAAGCCACCTGGCTTCTAATTCGTGATCCTCCTACCTCTGCCTCTTCAGCATACATATTGGTGTGTGACACCACAACCAGCCCTTTCTTTTCTATTTTGAGAGAGCCATGGGATTATGTTCTGGAGCTCCTGGCCCCCTACCTTGATGAAGCTAAGAAGTCACAACCATTGACTTTTCTTGGGTCTATCTGGAGAGGTTCCAGGTCCTCCTCCTTGCACGGGATGAGAAGTGGCAGAAGATGGAGAGACGCAGAACACGAAGAGAGCATGTTTACAGTTCAAATGGCACCCAACTGGAGTGCATCCCCGGGAACCGCTGGAGCAGCTGTGTGACATGGGCTTGTCTTGGATACTGTGTGGTCTCAACTGTCATGTCACATAGGCAGGAGAACAGGCTTCTCAGGCTATAGCCACAGAGGGCTGACAAGTAGATAACCCGACTAGCATGCCTTTCAGGAATAGCAGCCTAATGTCACATGTTAACAGCCATGTATACCTCACAGGTCATATATTAACCAGGCTCACTGCTCTGGTGCTGCGGCATGCTCTTCTTCTCTACCTCCTCTGAAGGAGCCTTAAAAAGACAACTTCTCTTGTATGGAAGAGGAAACTGAAGTTCTACTTCAATACTGCCCCTCCCTCCTATTGGCCTAAAGAACGATTTGACTTAGCGCCTCATGAGCCCCTCCCCCTAAAATATCAACAACATTGTGCTGTTTAGTTCTGAAAATGGGGACCATGAAGCATGGTAGAAAGAGGCTGCTGTGTGAGTTGAAGGCCATTCTGGGCTACGAGTCTGTAGTCCCATGATACTCTCCTAGAAGATAAAGTCCACCTTTCTGCGACTGAGTCATTTGCTGTTTACTCCTTTGAAGGAAAAGATGTATTTCTGGATTTTAACATTTATTTATTTATTTATTTATTTTTATTTTTTATTTTTTTTTGTTTTTTGAGACAGAGTCTCTCTGTGTTAGCCTTGGCTGTCCTGGACTCCCTCAGTAGACCAGGCTGGCCTCGAACTCACAGCGATCCGCCTGCTTCTGCCTCCTGAGTGCGGGGATTAAAGGTCCATGCCTGGTGTATTTCTGGATTTTTATGTAACTTAATCTCCTCCACCCTGTGTCTGTGTGTATGTGTCTCTCTGTGTGGCTGTCTGTCTTTGTGGTCTCATTGGCCCAGACACCCCTGATTAGTCAGACAGACTGGCCAAAGAGCCCTGCACCCTACCTACCTTAGCTTTCCCAAGTCTGAGATTGTAAGATTGCTACCACACATAACTTTAAACTTATTTATTTATCTATTTATTTAGGTTTTTTGAGACCGGGCTCTGTCTGTTGAGTAATAGCCTCGACTGTCCTGGAGCTCGCTTTGTAGACAGGCTGGCCTCAGACTCACTGAGATCTGCCTGACTTTGCCTCCCAAGTGCTGGGATTAAAGGTGTGGGCCACTACCCAGCTAAATTGAAAATTAATTGTTTCATCTGGACAAAGGTGGGTGGCACACACCTTTAATCCCAGCACTCAGGAGGCAGAGGCAGGAAGACTGCTGTGAGTTCCAGGCCAGCCTGGTCTACAAAGCGAGTCTAGAACAGCCAAGGCTAACACAGAGAAACTCTGTCTCAAAAAAATAAAAACAAATAAATAAATAATTGTTTCTGTATATGCATGTGAACGTATGGCAGGTATATACATACAGGTTCCCACAGAATCCAGAAGAGGGCGTTTAATCCCCTGTAGCTAGAGTCGGAGGCAATTGTGAGGCACAGGATATGGGTGTTGGGAAATGAACTCAGGTCCTAAGCAAAAATGGCAAGTGTTCTTAACCCCTGAATCATCTCTCCAGCCTCCACGCACTTAAACTTTTCCTCACATAAAGGAGAAAAATAGAGCATACAGTGAGGTATGAAGAAGAAATAAACTGCTATAGATGTGTTTCTTGATCTTCTATAGGGCATTAAGTACACAATTGCTGCATGACATTTGTTACACTATCCTGTCTATTTTGGAATATTTTGGTTAAGTTACACAAGTCCTGCTAGAGCATCATAGGGTACCAAAAAAGAAATCCCGGTTTTGCTAAGACGTGGCCTAGAGGAGCCAGACTGGGAAAAGTACCAATGACAAAGCAGTTGGCACTCACCAAGCAGGCACCACTGCCTGAGAACCTGTTTTCACATCTTCTGAGAACATACATATATGCCTGTTGGAGGCCGGCGGTTGACATCAGATATCTTCTCTCATCACCCTCTACTATAGTTTATTTATCTGTTCATTTATGTTTGAGATAGGGTCTCTTTAAGTAGTCCTGTTTGTCTTGGAACTCTCTTTGTAGACCAGGCTATACACATTTTTTTTTTTTGACACAAGATCAATCACTGAATCTGGAGCTCATTGATTGCAGGTACCTCCCGGCTGGCCAGTGAGCTCCAGAACCCTCCCATCACCCCTTCCTGGAGGGGGTTCTAGGCACATGCTGCACATCTGTCTTTCCCGTTGGCACTGGCGATCTGAACACAGGTCCTTACTTTGCCCACTGAGCCACCCAAGTGCCACAGCCCTTCCAATATTAATTTTTAAGCAGAACTCATGTTTCATATAATTTTGCCCTTAGATATTTTAGTGTATACACTGAAAAGATAAAGCCTTAAAGGTAGCCATAATGCCAATATTACATATAAAATTGCCAGTAATTGGACATTTTATTTTGTAAATTGTTATGTATTAAAGTACGCTTTTAATGTATAGTTGTGTGAATTTTAGAGTATGTATAGATTGTATAATCACGATATAGGACTAATTTAAAAAATTTATTTAACCCCCTATTTTTATTATTTTTTGGTTTTTCAAGACAGGGTTTCTCTGTGTAGACTTGGCTGTCCTGGACTCACTATGTAGACCAGGCTGGCCTCGAACTCACAGAGATCCATCTGTCTCTGCCTCCCGGAGTGCTGGGATTACAGGCGTGTGCTACCACTGACCACCTATGTGCTTATCTTATAAATGTAGCATATATATGTGTGTATATACATATATATTGCTGAATAGCTATCTCTCCTAACATGTAAAACTCATTTTGCTGGCCTCATAAGCTACTATTACAGTAATAGTTTATCTTTAAACTTTTTATTACTTATTATGTGTATGGGTGTTTTGGCTGCATATATGTCTGTGCACCACATGCATGCAATGCCCAAAGTGGTCAGAAGAAGGCATCAGATCCCCTGGAGCTGGAGTTACAAACAGTTGTAAACTGCCACGTGGGGGCTGGGAATCAAACCCCAGGTTCTTGGACAAGGAACACGTGTCCTTAACCACGGAGCCATACATCTAGCTCCAATAATTTATCTTTTAAAACAGATTTCTTTTTGTTTCATGTATATTGGTGTTTTGCAAAGTCTAGTAAAGGGCATCAGATCCCCTGCAACTGGAGTTCAAAATGATTATGAGCCACCGTGTGGGTGCTGTGTTGGCTCAGTTTCTTAACAATTAGACTTTATTGTACAACCCAGCTATCCTATACAGGAGGAAAAAACAGTTAAAGGGAAACAAGAATAAACCTTCCAGGTATCAGCTCTGCAGGACAGCTCCCTTGGTGTCTCCGGGGCTGCATGCTGATCCTCTGATCAGATCAGCACTCTCCTGGTCTGAACCTGCAGCCTTCTCTTCTCTCCTCTCTCTCCCTCAGGGCGCAATTGCAGGTCTTTCCTCCAGATCCTTCCTCCCATTGGTGCCGATTAGAAACACTGGAGACCCTTTCTGCTCCCTGAACTCCGGACCCAGGATGGTTCCTTCCAGTCTATTACAGTGTCCATCTCAGTGGGGTATCCATGGTATTTCCAAGGGGCAAAGTCTGCCAAGATTGCTTTCACCTGGGACAAAGCCTGCACTCCTTCCACAGTGCTAGGACCCCAACCCATGTCTGCTGAAAGAGAGATGAGTGCTCTTAGCTACGGAGGCATCCCTTTGGTCTCTTCTAGTAAAATTAATATGTCAATATCAAAGATAACATGAGGTACTGAGGAATGAATTTTAAAAATATTTTTAATAATTAATTTTTATGTGCATTGGTGTTTTGCCTGTACGTATATCTGTGTGAAGGTGTTGGATTCTCTGGAACTGGAGTTACAGACAGGTATAAGCTGGCACTTGTGTGCTGGGATTGGAACCTGGGCCCTCTGGAAGAGTAGCCAGTGCTCTTAACTGCTGAACCATCTCTCCAGTCCCTAAGAATAAATTTAAGACAATGTAATTACAAGTCCTTCGCACACACGCACGCACGCACGCACGCACAGACACATCTTGCTCCTTTCTCTAACCCTGCAACAATCTTCACTAATTTTGGTTCCATCTTAAATATGTTCAACATCTAACCAATCCTCGCCTCCTCCATCTAACCAATTCTCACCTCCTCCATCTAACCAATTCTC
>OU015747.1:90943297-90958196 GCA_907169655.1 Acomys percivali | reverse complement strand
CCTCCTCCATCTAACCAATTCTCACCTCCTCCATCTAACCAATTCTCACCTCCTCCATCTAACCAATTCTCACCTCCTCCATCTAACCAATTCTCACCTCCTCCATCTAACCAATTCTCACCTCCTCCTCCTCCGTTGTTTCTGCTCTGGATCCCTGCAGCTGCATCCTAACTGGATTTCACCCTCTTCCCTCCTTCAGTTACTTTATTTGTAAATACTTTTTAAAAAGATATATTTATTGCTGCACAGTGGTGGCGCATACCTTTAGTCCCAGCACTCAGGGGCAGAGGCAGGTGGATCTCTCTGAGTTCGAGGCCAGCCTGATCTACAAAGCGAGTCCAGGACAGTCAAGGCTACACAGAGAAACCCTGTCTTGAAAAACAAAAAAAAAAGATTTATTTATTTATTATGTATACAATATTCTCCTGTATCTAACAACTGCAGGCCAGAAGGGGGCACTAGATCCCATTGTAGATGTTTTGTGAGCCACCATGTGGTTCCTGGGAACTGAACTCAGAACCTTTAGAATGAACAGCAAGTGCTCTTAACCTCTAAGCCATCTCTCCAGCCCTGTAATTATTAATTTAGTTCACATTATTATTATTATCATTATTATCATCATCATCATCATCATTATTATTATTATTTGAGACCGGGTCTCTCTGTGTAGTCTTTTTTTTTTTTTTTTTTTTTTTTTTTTGGTTTTCTGAGACAAGGTCTCTCTGTGTAGCCTTGGCTGTCCTGGACTCACTTTGTAGACCAGGCTGGCCTTGAACTCACAGCAATCCGCCTGCCTCTGCCTCCCGAGTGCTGGGATTAAAGGCGTGCGCCACCATGCCCGGCCTCTCTGTGTAGTCTTGACTGTCCTGGACTCACTTTGTAGACCAGGCTGGTCTGGAACTCACAGCAATCCGCCTGCCTCTGCCTCCTGAGTGCTGAGATTAAAGGCCCAGCTTTTTTATTTTTATTTTTTAAAGAGAGAGGGTCTCTCTGTGTAGCCCTGGCTGTCCTGGAACTCATTATGTAGACCAGACTGGCCTTGAACTCACAGAGATCTGCGTGCTTCTTCCTAGAGCACTGAGGTTGGCTTGTTTCTATTACTTTAGCATATTGCCCCACTCCCTGATAGAAAACCTCTACACTTCTTCGGCAACCCTCATGTGTGTCTAACATTTCTGCTTCCTCTTCAGTGCACAAGCTCCAGGAGTAACAATCTCTTGACTGTTTTCTGACGCATTCTGAGTGCCATGAACAATACAAATAATGAAAGAGTAAGGGCTCTGGGAAGTACACAAATAAATAAGAAAGGGCTCTGGGAAAAATACAGGAGAGAACGTAATCACTGGCATCGTTAAGTGAAGAAGTCATGTACCCCCTGAACACCAGGGAGCTAGGTGTTTGGCTGACATGCCAGACTTTCCTGGTGAAGCACACACTGTGGGCTTCCTGTGGCAACAATTCCCCTTGCTTTTGTAGTCGGGGAGTGGGGGGTGGGGGTTGAGCAGAGGGGGGGGAGGGAGGAGGTAGGGGAAGGGATTTGGGAGCATGCTGTGCACACACACACAGGGGGCCTGCATCACGGCTGAGACATGCTACCCTAAGGAAAGCTCTGATTTTCTAAGGGGGCCACTGTCAAACTTGCCCAACCTCTGCCCCAAGGGGAGACATTATCTTTTGTTCTGGTTAGGGAACAAACAGATCTTCTCTAGGGAGGAAAGAGAGCTCTGTGAGCTGTAACATCCCTGGAGGGGCAACCTCTAAATCTCTGCAGTAAACAAACTTGCCTTGTGCCCCAAGGAAGACATTGGCTTCTAGGGTTGTTTGCAGTCTGCAGAAGGACGGGGTGGTGGTACAGAGGCTCAGCAGTTAAGAGTGTGGACTGCTCTCTAAAAGGACCCAAGTTCAAGATCAGTTTCCCAGCACCCATATCAGGTGGCTTACAAATAAATGCCTATAACTCAGCTCCAGGGGGAGCTAATGCTTATGACCTCTGCAGGGACAGGCATTCATGTGAACACACTGACACCGATACACAAACACATAATACAGACACACGATTAAAAAATTTGGGCCGGGGCGAGGGGGAGTGGGGGTGGCTGGAAAGATGGCTCAGAGGTTAAGGGCACCGAATACTCTGCTCTTTCATAGGTCCTGAGTTCAAGTCCTAGCAACCACATGGTGGCTCACAACCATCTATAATGTGAATTAATGTGCACTGTATACATAATAAATCCTTTTTTTTTTTTTTTTTTTTTAGTTTTTCGAGATAGGATTTCTCTGTGTAGCCTTGGCTATTCTGGACTCACTTTGTAGACCAGGCTGGCTTCAAACTCACAGTGATCTGCCTGCCACTGCCTCCCAAGTGCTGGGATTAAAGGCATGCGCCACCACTGCCTCGCACATAATACATCTTTAAAAAAAATTTTTTTTTCTCAGCTGGACATGGTGGCACACACCTTTAGTCCCAGCACTTGGGAGGCAGAGGCAGGTGGATTGCTGTGAGTTCAAGGCCAGTCTGGTCTGCAGAGTGAGTTCAGGACAGCCAAGGCTATACAGAGAAATCCTGTCTCAAAAAAAAAAATTATTATTTTTTTGCCAGGGGTAGTGTTGCATGCCTATAATCTCAGCACTTAGGGAGGCAGAGGCAGGTGGATCTCTGTGAATTCGAGGCTAGTCTGGTCTGCAGGGTGAGTTCAGGACATCCAGGTCTACACAGAGAAACCCTGTCTCAAAAACCAAAGCCAAGAACTAAATCTAAAATTTTAAAAAGTAAAATGAAAAAGCTAGAGGGTTAGCAAGATGGCTGCTCTTCCAAGGGACATAAGTTCAATTCCCGGTGGCCAATAACCACCTGTAACCTCAGTCCCTGGGGATGGATGCTTTCTTCCAGCCCTGTGGGCACCATGTATGTGTGTAGTACACAGACATACATGTAACAACACACCCCACACATAAAATAATAGTAATAGGCCAGTAAGGTGGTGCATACCTTTATTTAATCTTAGCACTAGGGGTCTGGGGTGGCAAACAGAGGCAGGTGGATCTCTGTGAGCCCAAGGTAAGGCTGGTTTACATAACCATCCTGGGTTACACAGACACTGTAAAAAAAAAATGGTAATATAAGTTAATGTAAGTGTAGTGTTTATTATTTATTTTTGAGATATATAATCATGGCTGGCCTAGAACTTTGCAACTCATTCTGTAGACCAGATTAGCCTTGAATTTACAGAGATTCTCCTGCCTCTGCTTTTCCAAGTGCTGGGATAAAAGCCTGGCAACAACATTCTTTTTCTTTTCTTTTCTTTTTTCTTTTTTAAAGATTTATTTATTATATATACAGTGCTCTGCCTGCATGTACACCTATAGGCTAGAAGAGGGCATCAGATCAGATTACAGATGGTTGTGAACCACCATGTGGTTGCTGGAAGTTGAACTCAGGACCTTTGGAAGAGCAGGTGGCACTCTTAATCACTGAGCCATCTCTCCAGCCTCAACATTCTTTTTCTAATGCAAAGGAGAATCAATATTTCAGTGAAAGCCGGGTGTGGAGGCGCATGCCTTTAATCCCAGCAACTCGGGAGGCAGAGGCAGGCAGATCTCTATGAGTTCAAGGCCAGCCTAGTCTACAAAGTCAGTCCAGGACAGCCAGGGCTACACAGAGAAACCCTGTCTAAAAACAAACAAACAAACAACCCTCCCCCCAAAAATATTCCAGTTAAAAGCAATTGGCAGCAAGCACAGGATCTATACAAGTCTAAGACAAACAGGGTCCCCCCCGCTGAGAGGGGAAGTGGACGGGAGCTTCATTCTCTAGCCCAGGAACTACCTCTGTTTGAAAACTACTCGAGAAGGAATAACTAGTCTTCTCTATGCAGCCCCATTGAGTATACACACCACATCTAAGAGAGGCCCCATGTCCAGCCGCAGGTGGCCAACAGAAAACACACTTAGTAGTAACTTTGAAGGTGTTTTGTCTCCTAATGGCTTTGTCTGGGCATTTTTTAAAACCTTGTCTTTTGCGTACCTATTATGATCCCTGATTTTGTGTTTTTGTGAGTTGTGTGTGTGTATACGTGTTTCTTGTGCTTTTTCTTTTTGTCTGTTTTATTCAGGGCTGGTTGTTTATTTAGTTCCTTGTTTCCTAAAGAGACAGAGAAAGAAGGGATGGAGTTGGATGACTGGGGTAGTGGGGAAGGATCTGGGAGAAGATGAGGGAAGAGAAACGGTCATCAGAATATACTGCATCAAAATATTTTAAATAGGGCTGGAGAGATGGCTCAGTGGTTAAGAGCACTGACTGCTCTTCCAAAGGACCGGGGTTCAATTCCCAGCACACACATGGCAGCTCACAACTATCTGTCACTTCAAGATCTGACACCCTCCCACAGACATACATGCAAACAAAACACCAATGTACATTAAATAAAAATAAATTATTTTTAAAAATTATTTTAAAGATTAAAAAAAATTAACAAAAAAGTAGACAATGGGGCTGGAAAGATGGCTTAGAGGTTAAGAGCGCTGACTGCCCCTCCAAAGGTCCTGAGTTCAATTCCCAGGAACCACATGGCGGCTCACAGCCATCTACAATACAATCTGACTCCCTCTTCTGGCCTGCAGGTGTACATGCAGGCAGAGCGCTGTATACATAATAAATAAATAAATCTTAAAAAAAAAAAAAAAGTGGACAACAGACCAGGGGTGATGGAGGACGTCTGTAATCCCAGCACTCAGGAGGCAGAGGCAGGTGGATCGCTGTGAATTTGAGGCCAGCCTGGTCTACAAAGTGAATCCAGGACAGCCAAGGACACACAGAAAAACTCTGTTTTGAAAAACCAAAAACAAAACAAAACCAAAAATCAAAAACAAAACAATAAATAAATAAATAAATAACTTTTTACAATTCCTGCATGGAATGGGCAGGAAAAAAAGTAGACAATGCAAAAACACCCTCATTTACATTTTTTATTGAGGCTCATCTGTTTTATTGATTAGGGAATTGACATCTATGTCATCTTTTCTTTCTTTTTTTCCCTCTCTCTGTCTCTCTCCCCCTTTTTTTCTTTCTGAGAAAGTCTTTCTTTCTATGTAGCCCTGGATAGCTTGGAACTACCTATGTAGATGAGGCTGGCCTTGAACTCACCAAGATCCTTCTGCCTTTGCCTCCCCAGTGCTGGGATTAAAGGTGTGCATCGCCACATCTAGACCTTTTTTTTTTTTTTTTTTTTTTTAAGACAGAGTTCTATGTTATAGCCCATGATGTGTATTGAGGGTGACTGAGAATTTTTTGAGCCTTCATCCCTAAATGCTGACATTACAGACATGGGCCATGACACCTAGCTTCCTAGTATAGTGTGCGTGTGTGTTTGAATATTTGTGTGTGTATGTGTGTGTGATGCATGTGTGTGTATATGTATGTTTGTGTGTGTGATGTGTGTGTATATGTATGTTTGTGTGTGTGATGTATGTGTGTATATGTATGTTTGTGGTGTGTGTGTGTGTGTGTGTGTGTGTGTGTGTGTGTGTGTGTGCATGTAGTAAACCAGAACATGACTTTCTGTGAAGCTTTTTTAAGGAGCTCTTCATTTTTGTTTGTTTGAGGTATCAATCACTAATTCAGAATATGTTCCACAACCTTGCCTACAGGCCAATGTTATGGAGGCATTTTCTTGGTTGAGGTTCTCTCCTCTTAAGATATGTCTAGGTTTGCATCAAGTTGACAAGAACCAAGCCGCCTCGGGTCCCACTTTGAAGAATAAATTACACGATCACTTTATTCACAAGGAGGAGAAATTCTTGGTCAATTGATGGATTTATTTCTCCCTTCCTAGACCCAGTCTGGTGCAAATCTCACAGCGCCCTCTAGCTCTCCTCTTCCTCCACTTCTGTCCAGACTCTGATCTGCATGATCTTGATAGGGTAGTTATGAGATGCTGTCACCAGCAGTTTTATACAACTGATCTCCTTCACAGAATCTTCTTCATAAAATACCATCTGGTCCAACTGACCTCTCACCAATGGTCCTACCAAGGTATAGTGAGCACAATGCTTGGGGTAGTCCATGAGGCTGTAGCCCAGCAACAGTTGCCCATGTTGTAAGAAGTTAAGCATAGTCTCTTTGGAGCCTGTCACCACTGCTACCCGGATGATTTTCTGTGGCTTATCCAGAACCACCAGCAGGTAGTTGCCTTCTATAGGGTTAAAGGCCCAGAAACAGTCATCATTGAGAATGTAGGCAGACTGTGGAACCGAAAGCCAGATGCCGAGCATGTCCGTGAAGACAGTAGCAACAGGGTTATCTGGTTCGCCCAAGTCCTTGTTTGGCTCCCTAGGAAAGCATGTGTCTTCAAACTCAGAGTAGCTGCCCATGTGGTAGAAAATAGAACGGCTGAAGTGAATGGGAACATTTTGAGACAGGAGAAGACTGAATTCAGAGAGAAGCAGGTGAGTGGGGATGTCCTTGGGGAAGAGGAGCAAGTAGGAAATCAGGCGGGAGAGGTCCCTGGTATGGAAAACTTTCCCAGAGGTCTTCATGCTAGAAAAGTCCAGGGTCACCCAAGGTAGCTGTTTCCAGCCTAGCACTGCCCAGTAGATGTCAGACAGAAACCTGGGAGCACACCTCACATTATCTCCTAGCATGAGGAAATAGTCAGAGAAGTTGCGGGCAAAATTCATGAGGAGGACGGAGCTTGTTTTCTGCCTAGAATAAAGTTTCCCACAGGGGGAAGTATGACTTCTGCTCTTTGCTAGGGAGCTGCCAAGCAGCCCATGGACCACCAACAGCCTACCGGATTCAATGTGTGGCGTGAAGAGACCTGAAATGTTGGCAACTGTTTGGTGGAGCCATTTGGGATCAGTGTCTGACAGGAGAACCAATACCAACATATATTCCAGGTCCCGTTCTGAGGAAGCTTGAAATAAGGACCTCAGGGTGTCCAAGAGGTAACTCCCATTGGTATGCCGCTCTGAGGAGATCCCCACCGTCAGCAGCCCTGAGGAACACAGGGACACTCTCAGTACTTCAGCAAGGCGGATGGAACCCAGGACATTCTTCCCAGCCCCTCGCTTAATGTTGGTCCCCAAGACAGGCTCACATACTCTTCTGGATTGTGTCTTGGCATATAAGCTGCCTCTAGGTTGCTTAGCAACCTATAAAGTCATGGCCTGTCGCCACCAGGTGCGCCAGACTATAAAGTGGCTGACCTGCCACCTTCTCTCTCTCTCTCTCTCTCTCTCTCTCTCTCTCTCTCTCTCTCTCTCTCTCTGTCTCTCTCTCTCTCTGTGGCCCTGGGGCATCCATCCCTCTTCTCCCCCCTCCCACTTCTATAATAAATCTCTCCATATCAGTTCTGTTGCATCATATTCTATTTATTTTTAAACCCTAACATTGTGGGAGGCGAATACCTTCTTAAAGCTATAAACTCTCCCCTGCTCAGTACTTTGGAAGGCTCATGGGAGAGACCTCACAAAGGATAAGGCTCTCTTTAGAGTGGAACTGTGTAGCTACCGCCCTGCAAGCAAATTAGCCTGGCCTGGGCCTTAAGAGTTACCACAGCTACCGTGCACTACCCAGGTCTGCACTAGAAGATCTCCGAGTCCTTTTAAACCCTCATGGCTGGCGAAGTCCACTTCATTGGGCTGTGCAGTGAATTCAGTGGCCCATAAGTTCACACTACCTTCTTTTAAGACAACCCATTTCTTCCCCGACCCCTGTCTCAGGTCCGCCTCCCTGGAAGCCTGGCATGAATGATTACCCCCCAGGCTCTCACAGAGTTACTCTGGCCTTTTGGTCCTGCTGGGCTTTCAAGGGTGATCAGGTTGGATCAGGTGAAAACCTGTACCTGCTGGTTTTCACTAAAAGTATTTGTTTCCCACTAGCTGCCAGCTCAGTCCTTTAGACCCCATTCTCCTTTTCTAGATGAAAGACCTAAGCCTGGCAATGGTAGTGCATGCCTTTACTCCAAACACTCAAGAGGCAGAGGCAGGCTGGTCTCTGAGTTCAAGTGAGTTCCATGACAGCCAGGGCTCCTCAGAAAAACTCTTGTCGCCTCAAACAAAACAAAACAAAACAAAACAAAACAAAACAAAACACTAACCTAACAATACAAACAAACAAAAAGAAAGGAAGACCTTGACTGCTAAGTCTAATGCCATAGACTGCCACGTCTAATGGCTCTTCCTACATACTCACTCTTTGCCTGAAAAGAGTCTCCAGCCAGAAGTGTGTAGTTGGCGTGCCGCAGTGCAGGGGGATCTTTCTGCATTTCTGTGAAGTATTTCAAGTGATTGTTCATTTCAGAGCTGATTCTCTCATGAACTATCTGCTGTATTATTTTCATCTTTTCATCCTGAGTACAAGATGATACATTATCAGCCCCAAGGGTGCTTCTTAGACCTTCTGGAAACAACTGGTGTGTGTGGGGGGGGGGGGCAAGCCCTCTTTCCGGTGGATCGGATCCATTCCATACAATTTGTCAGGGTACAGCTTTCTGTTCTCTCACCTGGTCATGAGCCCCCATAGAACTTTCTAGTCACAACTATGTGGCCCTGGAATCCTTCAGAGTGAGGACGTGCCTGCCAAGCCACTGCCCACTGCCCACTGCCCACAGTCAAGCTGGCAGACGTGGTCCAACTTGGCTCAGGCCTCTGCTGAATTCTGAAAGTCAGAACCCAGCCCTGTCTTGAAGGCCTTCCTCACACTGCCTGGGCTTGAAAGTCCTTTTTGCTGGCTTTAGTCTCACTACTCGGAGCTCGGCCACCCAAAGCTGCAGCTGCCCTTGTGTGTGTGTGCTGAGAGAAGTTACTTCTAATTTCTCACGTGAGAAAGGGCGAAGAAAACCATCTCGCGGCAGGTGCGGTGAGGAGGTGGTCGCAGACAGGTGTTCCTCATCACCTGTGTCCTCCTGGCCAGCACCTGCCCTGCAGGTAGTTCTGATCCACAGTCTATGCCTGGAATGCAGGCTTCTCTTCCTGCCCTCCCCAAATCCCAAGCCAGGTCAGAGGTCACATCCTCTCTGACAGTGTCTGGATTCCTCAGCTGCTTGCCTTTAGCATTCCCATGACGAACCTAGAGGCTTTAACCTAAGTGGGAAGATCTCTTTCCTGGGAAGAGGGAGAAACCTCTATCCCCGGTCCTCACCAGCGATGTCTCATGTTCCACACATGTTGCTTCCTTCTCCCGAAGAAAGAACCCCAGGACGACTAAGGATGCTGCAACTCCGATGCATCTCCACAGGCAACCTTGCATGGTGCCAGGAGCAGCTGTGGAAGGGATGTGAGAAGCAGTAGGTTCCCGAGGGCATCCTACTCAGAGACCGTGGGTGCCATCCCTGGCTGGCTCGCCACATCCTGAGTCCACCCTTCCGGGACTAAGCTTTCCTGATCTTAACCCTTCCCTCCCACATTTTCCCCTGCTCCTGCTTTTAGACATCTTAGGAAAGACAGCAAACAAGGGCTTGACTCTGGAGTGCCTGCCTTCTCTATGCTCCCAGGCAAACCGGAGGGAACATGCTGCCAGGAAAAAGAAATGGGGGCTGTAAAGATGGCTCAGGAGGTAAAAGCGTGCGCTTACTACCAAGCCTGGTGACCAAGTCCTGCTCCTGGGGTCGATACAGCAGAAGGAGAGATCCAACTCCTAGAGATTGTCCTGACTTCCACATGTGTGCCATGATGTGCATATGCCACATATGTGGACACAGACTTAAATACGTAAGTGTAACGTGTAGCCTGCATACGATGTTTTCCTACCCACATCCAGCTATGTGAACTCTGTTCCTGTATAACTCTGTTTACTCCCCTGGGAGGAATGCCGGATGTGACACATCTCCTCCTCTTCTGCAGTGCAACTTTTTAAAAAATAATTTATTTATTTTTATTGTATGTGCATTGGTGTTTTGCCTGCATGTATGTCTGTATGAGAGTGTCAGATCTAGGAGTTACAAACAGTTGTGAGCTCCCATGTGGGTGCTGGGAATTGAACCCAGGTCCTTTGGAAGAGCAGTGAGTGCTCTTAACTGCTGACCCATCTCTCCAGCCCCTCTGCAGGGCAACTTAATGTGCTCCAGGCATTACGTAACGAGCCCCATTTTGCCATGAGACCTTCCTTATCCTGAGCACGTCTGTGATAGTGAAGACAAATACTCGATATGTTTGGCATTGCTTCTCAGGGAGCTGTCTGGAATGAGAGCTTCACAGAATGCCAGGAAAGGCACCAGCTTAGGCTCCTCTGCTTCTGTTGAATCTCAAGATTCAACTTCGATTCCTCGGCAATGGCCACTGGCAGGTTGTGATAGTCATAAATTTTTAAAAAATGTATATAAGTACCACATATGTGCCACATATGTGTCTGGTGCATGTAGAGGCCAGAAGAGGGTGTTGAGTCTCTTGGAACTGGAGTTATAGATGGTTGTGAGCCACGGTGTGGGTACTGGGACTTGAACCTGGGTCCTCTGTAAGAGCAGCCAGTGATACTAATTGCTGATGCCCCCTCCATAATAATTTTTATTTTCTTTGTTTTTTGAGACAGAGTTTCTCTGTGTAGTCCTAGCTGTCCTGGACTCGCTTTGTAGACCAGGCTGGCCTTGAACTCCCAGAGATCTGCCTGCCTCTGCCTCCTGAGTTCTGGGATTAAAGGCGTGCACCACCACTGCCCAGCCTCCTATAATAGTTTTTTAAGTAAAGAGAAAATTTAAGGTTAAGTGTTAATCATATTATTCCCCCAAGTGGTCAAATACAAACCAATATCTCTTGGTGGGGATTACTGATAAATAAATTAGATCTCATCTCTCAACTCCATGCTTACTTTTGGGCCTGGTCCTTTCCAGGGTTATGTTAGGCAGGCAGACAAGGTTTTGAGTGAAGTCAGAAGGATTTGGTATATCTCCTTCATGGTAGGCTGCCAGGATCCATAGAAACCTGGAAGAAACCAGAAACTTCTAATCAGGACCACATCTTCACTATGTCTTGGGTGCAATGTCCATCGAAGTCTTTCTAGCTAGCAGAAACTCTCTTTGAAGCTTAACTGGAACAGGATTTTCCCTGAAAACTAGAAGAAAAGAAAAAACAATATTGAAGGATGTAGTCTCAGAATGTCTTCTCTGAGGCTTCTGAGACTAGTCACCCCTCCTAGGCAGCACCCCTGACAACCATTGTGCAGTCTTAATAGGTATTATTATGTGTCAACCTGGCCTGACATCAAGCACTGCTTCTAGGTGAGGTCGGAACACAGGTTCAAGACCAGTCTTTCAGTCTAGTGACTTGAAGTTTGACTATTACCTGCTAGCTTGAGCCAATAGGTATAGATTCTGAGGTACCCCTTCCTTGTCAGAAGACCCCCACGGGCCAGTCACTGCTGTCTGTGCTACCTGGTACCATACTATGAAATCGTACTCAAATATCCAGTGTCTGGTGGCCTTCTGATAGTTTCCTTCCTTCCTTCCTTCCTTCCTTCCTTCCTTCCTTCCTTCCTCCCTCCCTCCCTCCCTTCCTCCCTCCCTTTCCTGCTTCCTTCCTTTCTCCCCTTCCTCTTTCCTTCTTTCCTTTCTTTCCTTTTTTTTTTCTGAGAAATTGTTTCTCTGTATAACCTTGGCTATTTGTCTTGGACTCACACTGTAGACGAGGCTGGCCTCAAACTCATAGATATCTGCCTGCCTCTGTCTCCAGAGTGTGGAAGGAACGTGACCTTGTCTTAGACTGGGCCCAAGGTGGAAGCCGTTTTGGGTGGCTTTACCCCGCTGAGACCGCACTGAGACCCAGGTAAACATCTGTGATAGCCTGAGAGGAGCCAGGGCCCGGGGACTCTGGCCAGGCTAGTATCTTTAAAAAACGACCATCGAGGGGAGCAGGGAACCAGAGAGAGACGGCAGTGGTTCCAGCGCGGCCGTGGAGCAGGGGATTGGAGGATTCACAAGCGAGCTGTGAGCATGCCGGAGAAGGTATGTTCAGGCCACGAATGGTACGGTTTCTTCTGTCAGGTAGAGGATCTGCGAGACTCCTGGGGAATTACGCCACGGGATTCACCCCGCGGAACTGATACCCGGAAGGTTTTATTCTTGTTCTCCTCAATCTCCTTTCCCTCCTGTTTAAGATAGTCAGGTTGTGAGGGAGGTATATTTGTTTAATAAATTCATAATAAAGTTAAATTGTTAAGGAACCAGAGCCAACACCAGAGTTCTGGGATTAAAGGTGGCACCACCACCTTGAGACCTATAGTTTTCATTTTTACCTTTAGGCTTATGATTCATCTCAAAATAATAGCTGTGTGTGGAATGAGGTAGGTGCTAAAATTCCTTTTTTTTTTTTTTTAAACTAATACCCCATTCTTCCAGCACCACTGTGGAAAGACTCTCTAAATTCTTGTCACATCTGTTAACTGAGTATGTTTGTGTCTATTTTAGTTTCACTGAACTACTTGATTGTCTTTACTGTCACACACACGATGTCTGCACTCCCCTCAAGGTTGTAATGGTGGGTGGTTTCTGTGCACTCTTCTTACAGATGTGTAGGATGAATTTTTATATAGAAGGCACCATAAGGTTCTAATCCTCTTTATTTTTCCTGTAGATTATTAATAATAATTATTATAATTAATTGTTAATTATCTTACATGCTGCCGGAGCAAAAATAGTTAACAAAAGGCATTTAAGGAAGGAATAGCTGATTTTGGCTTGAAGTTCAAGGGTTAATCATGGTGGCAGAAGCTTGAAGTGTCCAGTCACCACTTGGCACCCACATGGTGGCTCACAACTACCTACAACCCCTGTTCCAGGAGATATAATGCCTTTCTTGACCTCTGTAGGCACCTCGCATGCTGCATGTGGTGTATAGACATACACACAGGCAAAACACCCAAATGTAAATAAATACTAAGTAGGTAGGCACATAGACAGACAGACAGACAGACAGACAGACGATAGAGTATGATTGTGGGAATGGCCTCACAAAGAAGCAAGTGATAGAGGAAGATACCTAAAATTGACCTCTGGCTTCCATATGCATTCACACACATGTGCTTGTGCACCTGCATGCACAGGTGCACAAATACTTGAACAAGTATACATACTATACACCTATACCCACACACACACAGACACACACACACAGACACACACACACACACACACAGACACACACACTAAAAAAAGAAAAGAAAAGAAAACCTCTGCTCTGATTGTATACATTAGTAGAGACCTGAGTTTAGAGCTCAGATTTCTGGTAAGAAGGATTTCAGGGCAACTCATCTTTAAGAGGCAGGATCTCTGCCTGCTTAAGGTCCCACCTATAATAAACCCCTTTCTAAAACTTAAGCAGTCTGGGCGGTAGTGGCACAAACCTTTGATCCCAGAACTCTGGGAAGCAGAGGTCAGTGGATCTCTATGAGTTCAAGGCCAGCCTGGTCTACAAAATGAGTCCAGGACAGCCAAGCTATACAGAGAGACCCTGTCTCAATAAACCAAAACAACAACAACACAAAATAAAAATCACAAAAAACCCACAAAACCAAATCAAAGCAAAACAAAAACATTTCATGGCTAAACTGTGATATTGGTAAAACATCCAAAGTTGCTTCTATCTGAAACACTCAATTTCTGATAATCCTAAACATGAGGCTGTGGCACAGGCAGGAGCTACCAGAAACCAAATAGGAGGGTCACGAATTCCAGACCAGTCTGGATAACTTAGTGAGCCCTTGTCTAAAACTAAATGTAAAACAAAACGAGGTGGGAGTCCTGGGGATGTAGCTCAATGTCAGCATGCGTAACCAGCAGGTGCAGGAGGCCCTGCGTTCAATCCCTGGCAGTGAATCTTAGAAAATGAAAACACAAAACAACCAAACAGGACATGACGGTTCATGCCTGTAATCCCAGCACCTAGGAGGCAGAGACATGAAGACTAAGAGTTTAAAGTTAGGGAGGCTAGAGACATGGCTCATCGGATTAGAGCACTGGCTGCTCTTACAAAGGTCCTGAGTTCAATTCCCAGCCACCACATGGTGGCTCACAACTGTCTATAATGGGACCTGATGCCCTCTTCTGGCATGCACCATATATGGACGCAGAACACTCATAAATTAAAAAATAAAAAAATACAGAGTCAGCTAGGTGTGGTGGCAACATGCCCATAGTCCCAGCATTCATGGGACTAAAGAGGCAGGAGAAACTCTGAGTTAGAGGCCAGCTTGGTCTACAAAACAAGTTCCAGCACAGTCAGGGCCACACAGTGAAACCCTGTCACAAAACAACAACAGAAAGTTCAAAGTCATCCTTGGCTACATAGTAAGTTCAAGGCCAGCCTGGGCTACATGAGACTATGAGACATACCCCCACCTGTCTCTCTGTCTCTGTCTCTGTCTCTGCTCTCTGTCTCTCTCTGTCTCTGTCTGTCTGTCTGTCTGTCTGTCTGTCTGTCTCTCCCCCCACACGCACACCCCAAAAAAATAGCACAGAGTAATACCAAAGAAGAAAAATCTTACAACAGTAACAGATGGCAAAAAACGGAGAGCAACGGGCATTTGACGGACATCTGGGG
This sequence comes from Acomys percivali, assembly GCA_907169655.1. Classification (NCBI taxonomy): domain Eukaryota; kingdom Metazoa; phylum Chordata; class Mammalia; order Rodentia; family Muridae; genus Acomys; species Acomys percivali. Next base: position 90,943,670 of record OU015747.1, on the reverse strand, counting down.
AGCAGTTTGAGACAGAGTCTTGGTGTGCAGCCCCAGGTTGGCTTTGAACTCATGATCTTCCTGCTGTTATGATGAAAACAAATGTGTGAGTTCAAATGAATGTTAGGATTGAACTGGTGAGGCGAGGGAAAGCAGGCACGAGACGAAAGGGTTTACAGCTAGGTATGAGATAGCTTAGCTGGCCAGAGAAAAAAAGAGTCAGGGCTTTTGAACAAACACCAAACTGCAAAGTGGTCTTGCCAGGCTCCAGGCTGGCTCCCACAAAGCCCCATCCCTCTGGAAAATATTTATCTAATTGCAATAGACTAAGTTGTGAGTGACAATAGTTTCTTTCTTTCTTTCTTTCTTTCTTTCTTTCTTTCTTTCTTTCTTT
>OU015747.1:90890581-90939591 GCA_907169655.1 Acomys percivali | reverse complement strand
GCATCATCCATAAGCCCACTGCATCAGCCAGGAGACCCCTTGATCAGGCAGGAGACTCCTCCATCAGCCAGGAGATCCCTGCAGCTGCCAGAAGCCCACTGCATCAGCCAGGAGACCCCTGAGATATCCAGGAGACTCCTCCACCAACCAAAAGACCCATGCACCATGCAAGAGACACGTGCATCACCACAAGACCCCTGCATTAGCCAGGAGACCCCTGAGACATCCAGGAGACCCCTGCAGCAGGCAAGAGACCCCTGCATCTGCCAGAAGCCCACTGCATCAGCCAGGAGACCCCTGAGACATCCAGGAAACCCCTCCATCAACCAGAAGACCCCTGCACCACGCAGGACACACGTGCATCAGTTACGAGACCCCTGAGACATCCAGGAGACCCCTCCATCAGCTAGGCGACCCTTGAGACATCCAAGAGACCACTCTATCAACCAGAAGACCCCTGCACCATATAGGAGACAGGTGCATCATCCGCAAGACCCCTGCATCAGGCAAGAGACCCCTGAGACATCCAGGAGACCCCTGCAGCAGGCAGGAGACCCCTGCATCAGCCAGAAGCCCATTGCATCAGCCAGGAGACCCCTTAGACATCCAGGGGACCCCTGAGACAGCCAAGGGACCCCTGCAGCTGCTAGAAGACTCCTGCAGCTGCCAGAAGCCCACTGCATCAGCCAGGAGACCCCTTCAACATCAAGGAGACCCCTCCATCAACCAAAGACCCCTGCACCACGCAGAACACACGTGCATCGTCCACGAGACCCCTGCATCAGACAGAAGCCCACTGCATCAGCCAGCTTGCTTAAAAGCTTTTAATACATGTCTGTGTGTGATGGTCAGTTTTGCTTACCTTGCTTATCTTGGCAAAGCTATAGTTGCCAGTCATGCAAACGCTTAAGCTAAGTGTTGTGAATGTATTTTGTGGTTGTGGTAAAAATAAGGTGACAGATCTTTAGAGCAAATAGAAGCCCCACTAATAAAACATTTCATGGCCGGGCGGTGGTGTCACACGCCTTTAATCTCAGGACTCGGGAGACAGAGGCAGGCGGATCTCTGTGAGTTTGAGGCCAGCCTGGTCTACAAAAATGAGTCCAGGACAGCCAAGGTTACACAGAAAAACCCTGTCTTGAAAAAAAATTCCCCCTGTGGGCAGCAGCTTCAGCTTGGGGTTCAGTCTCCCCACTTCCACATACCCAGCCTATTAATTTTGGTCTTGCCTTGGAGTTCAGTCTCCCCACTTCTGCATACCTAGTCTGTTCATCTTGAACTTGCCTTGCCATCTCCCGCAATTGCTCAACCAGTTCTTTGCACAGTTCTGGGTTCAATTCCCTCATAGCATACAGTAGGTGTGGTGGCAAACATTTGTTGAGGCAAGAGGATTAGAAGATCAAGGTTATCTTTGGCTACATAGGACAAAACATCCTCCCCTACGGCATAAAGTAGGTGTGGTGGAAACACTTGCAATCCTAGTACTAGTATGAGATCGAGGCAAAAGGACTGAAACTCAAGGTTATTTTTGGATTATATTACAAAAAGAAAGGAAGAAAGGAAGGAAAGACCTTGGCGGTGCAGACAGATCTCTGTGAGCTTGAGACCAACCTGGTCTACACAGAGTGTTCCTGGACAGCTAGAGCTACAAAGTGAGACCTTGTCTCAAAAGTTTGCTGCTTCTCAGCCCATGACTCTTGGATGCATATTCAGATGTCTGCAATGTGGTAACCTTAAAGAGATTCTACGGGACCAACAGGAGGGCTCATCTAGTAAAGGCCTTTGCCATGCAAAGCTGACCACTTGACTTCCATCCCTGGAACCCTTGTAGAGGTAGAAGAGAGAGCCAAGGCCACAGAATTGTTCTCTAGACTCCACACGCACACCATAGTACGCAGCTCACCATGACGCATGCGCGCCACATGCACGTGATAATAATACTCTTTAAAATAGAAATGTTTTAAAAGACGTTCGTTACCAAGAAAAACCTTCCTCGCGGTTGTAACTTACAACTGGAAAACTTTTGCACTGAGTAGGTACCCTTCTCAAGAACTCTGAACCCGAGTTCTGAGATACACGTCCTCACCAATCTTCCTTTAAAAAATGCTGTGGGCTGGCTCCCTTGGGCGTGCTAGTTTCTTCACTCACTCCTCTCCTGCTCTTCTTCTGGGCAGCTATTTCAATTCCATTTCCAGAGCTCTTTCCCAGTGGTGTGGCCTTGCCTGGTTTCCACTGCTCCCAAGGCGAAGGGCAGAACTCCTCCAGTCAGAGTTTCTGTGTCTTGTGTGGGGACTGCTTCTCGCTCACACTTCCTTGGGGATGAGGAGGGGGGGGGGTACCCGGAACAAGTCAGGAATGCGTGCGTGGGGTGACCCTTAATGGATTTTTGTGGTTGTTGGGTCTGGAGTTGTACAAACGAGACCCCAAGAGCACCCCGCGAGTAAAAAGTTTATTTTTTTAAGGCAAAAGTAGGGGAAAAAAAAAAAAGAATAACTGGCAGCCAGGCCCTCAGTTTCAGTAACTGAATAGGGAACCCCAGCAAAGGGCAAGCTTGTTATGGTTGTCTTAAAGCAAAACTCATTAGTAGAAGGGTATGTACAGGAAGGAGATTGGGTGGGGAGATGGGGGCTGGGGGTGCGTGGCAGGCTTATCTGGGCAGTACCTGGTGGACTCATTATTTTTAACAAGGCAGGGAGTCGGCAGGATGTGGTAGGGAACAGAGAGTTACTAACATTGTATGGAGTCAGCAACTAGGAACATCTGTCTGTCCTTGACAAATAGATGGTCCTATTGCTCTGGTGTTTTTTTGTTTGTTTTTTTGTTTTTCAAGACAGGGTTTCTCTGTGTAGCCTTGGCTGTCCTGGACCAGGCTGGCCTTGAACTCACAGGGATCCACCTGCCTCTCCCAAATCACCTTGGGAGGCATAGGACCTCCACAGAGCTGGAGTTAGACGTGGTTGCTGATGTAGAACAAAGTAGAAAAGACCAATTATTAGACACTGGTTTATTCAGTGATTCACTTAAAGCACGGCTTGCACTGCCTACTTGCCAAGCACACCTTCACCTGCTGCTACCCAGAACAGGATGACCTGGAGAAACAGCTAAAACAATAGGTCGTTGTCCTTAACCACCCACTGATTGCCACTTTTGCTTCTTTGAAATTATGTTTGCTTGCTCATCCCACCTTGTAGTGTTATGGGGTACCTAGAAAACAAAAGGAAACAAAAAAACCACAACACACGAGGCCAGAGTAAGTCAAATTATGTGGAGTCTTTACTCACCACTGGTGGAGCTGTCCCAGGCAGAGTAGGCAGAAGCAGCGTCAACTTCCAGTTTGTTCAAGTCTTTGAAGGGCAAACCCACAGTTAGGAGGTATATAGAAAGGCAGCTTTGGACATCCATCTGCAGCAAGCAAGCATTGTTTACAGAAGTGGAGAGATAGTGAAAAGCCTGAAAAACAAGGTCAAGCTCAGGGCCGTTTGACCCCTGCCCTAGTTCCAAAAAACCCAGCAAAACAAAACACTACCTTCAGCTTTAGGAAAACACCCCATGGGGAAAGCCCCCACATGGCCTGCTCTCTGCCCCCAGTTAACCTGCCCGAGCCAATCATCCTGCTCACATACCTCAGATACAGCAGCCCAACCAATCAGTTTAAACGTCAGGTCCTCCCACTGGCTTGAGGTTTTAGCTTTTATAAGCAGTCTGTAACAGCTACTCGGGGTCCTTGGCCTCCCGAGTGCTGAGAGACCCTGACACATCAACAATTGAGATTTCTGGTGTGTCAGTAATACGTTTTACCTATACCTCTCAGCTGGTGTGATTTGAGTGGTTTCTCGAAGCAACCCCCTTACCGAATTAGACTCCCAGGGTCCAACATTTTGGGCTAGGGTCCAACAATAGCAGTTAAGTGATCAGGTGTTCTCATAACCACCAAGTCAGAGACACGTTGTGTAGGAATTTATGGCTGGTACAGAAACCAGTTAACTCTAGGAATTTACCACTGATCTACTTGACCAGAGACCAGTTTACTCAAGATAGTTTCAGCACTCAAATTATTCCTAGGAACACTTCCATGAGACTGTGTGACTATAATTCCGTAGCCCACTGTAGTTGTTTTAGCATAAAATAATGCCCCAGATGGAAGCCTTCAAGAGCTGTGCTGGCTTGGTCCACCAGTGACATCACCTCTCCTCCACTCCCACTGGTTTCGGGGTGCTTATTCTAGAAAGATTCCCACAGTAGTTGTGAACTGTCTTAAGTGGGTGCTAGGATTGGAACTGCAGTCCTTTGAGAGAGCCGTACAAGCTCTTAACCACTGAGCCGTCTCTCTTGCACCGTTTCTCAATTTAAAAAATTTTTAACTTTTAAAATGTTTAAGTATTTGGTTTTTCAAGACAGGGTTTCTCTGTGTAGCCTTGGCTGCCCTGGACTCAATTCATAGACCAGGCTGGCTTTGAACTCACAGAGCTCCGTCTGCCTCTGCTTCCCTATGTGCTGTGATTATAGGTGTGTGCCACCACGCCCAGCTTCTTTCTTAATTTTTAATATTGGACACTCTCAGTGTAGAACTTTGAAACAAATGAAAAAGAACAGCAAAAGTGACTCAAAATCCAAATAGTCAGAGGTAACATCTTGCTAATATCTGGCTGAACATATTAAGTCACCATGAAAGGGACAGATTGAAATCTGGGTTTGTGGTAAGAGAGGTCAAGTCCCTAAGAGGCTCTTTGTCATATGAGGAACAGAATTCCTGAAGCATGACACTTCTCAGGGAATAAAGGAGAAGTAAGCCTGTTTCCACAAGTAGGTCATTTTCAGTTTCCTAGGGACACTTGTTTTTATGTTTAATAATAAAATATAAAATATAAGACAAGATAAGAGATACCAGACAGCAGATATTATGTTATAGAGGAGTTTATAAAATGAGCATGGGGGAGATGAACAGGGGGTAGGGGCACCCCAGAGAGAAACAGACAGAGGAAGAATGAAAAGAAGAGAGAGTAGAGAGAGGGGAGGGGCACGAGGAAGGTTTGTCTTTTTATATAGTCCTGGGCAGGGCCACGCCCCCACGGCAGGTAAGCAATGACATCACAGGCAGGCAGACAGAAACAATGCTAACATTCTTACTTTTTCCTATAATTAAAAAATGACCCGACCCAGATCTAGCCAATGGTCAGGACATTCTCCACAGTTGAGTGGAGAGTGGGGACTGACTTTCACACGAACCCTGGTGTCCCATATTTGACCACGTCCCCTGGATGGGGAGGCCTGGTGGCACTCAGAGGAAGGACAGCAGGCTACCAAGAAGAGACTTGATACCCTATGATCATATACAGGGGGAGGAGGTGCCCCTCAGTCACAGTCATAGGGGAGGGGAATAAGGGGAAAATGGGAGGGAGGGAGGAATGGGAGGATACAAGGGATGGAATAACTATTGAGATGTAATGAATGAATTAATAAAAATAATTAAAAAGAAAGAAAAAAAGCTAAAAAAAAAAGAACATTGGATTGTTTTTATATAAGATAAGTATATAAATGTAGATAAGGGATGAGAGAGAGAGAGAGAGAGGGAGAGAGAGAGGGAGAGAGGGAGAGAGAGAGAGGGAGAGCGAGAGAGAGGGAGAGAGAGAGAGAGAGAGAGAGAGAGAGGGAGAGAGGGAGAGAGGGAGAGAGAGAGAGAAAGCAATAGCAACAAAATGTTCGGATTATATGGTGAAGAGGAAGGAAAGGTTCGGCCCTGGAAGTTCAAGGTAGAGGGTAGGGCATGTCAGCCATGTCCTGCAGCAGAGAGGGACTGAGGAGTGCTGGGAGACCTGGAGCTATTTGTCCCCAGGTCTGGAGCTCACCGTTACAGCCTTTTGCAAATGGATAAGGGGTGGATTAATCATTTTAACTACTTCCTGTAGACAGTAGGGCAGTGATAGGTGGTTAAAAGGCTGAAATGTTGGCCAGGTTCTGGAAGAACAGGCTGTTGATTTGCTGGCCAGGGTCTGAGAACTTCTGCAGCTAGGAGGGGCAATGCAAGTCCAGCTGGCACGATCCATGAGGTTGGACTGGAGCAATTGTGGGTAGCTTCTTTGATGATGTCCCAGATGTAGGAAGTCTGGCAGGATACTGCAACATATGTGTGGGCAGAAGACAAAGTTAGTAGGTTAGGGAGAAAATTCCCTTTAGGTGTATATTTGAAACTCTTGGGAGAGCAAAGAGAAAAGGCAAGAGACAATGCTGACAATGTTTGAAAATTTTGGGAGAGCAAAGAAAAAGGTTTGAACATGGGGAACTTCCTTCCATTTTACTGATTGCTGGCAATAGTTAAAACAGCTTAGTTTTGGATCTGTCCAAGTTTGATTGCAGAGGTGTGTAAGCTTAGCAGCCCTTTATGTGGGCATAAGGATTTGAGATTCTCTAAAAGACATCCCAAAGGCATGCTAGGAGGAACAGGCGTCTGGACAGTTTCCATGGGGAGGGGAGGTCAGTAACCCGTTAGGGTGTCCCCCGCAAACAGATAGTGACCCAAGGAACAGGTACAGACTGCTCAGTAGCTCATCAGCACTGACTAGCAACCAAGAGCTAGTCTGGAGACGTAGTTACCCAGTGCACCTGGATTTGGACAGTGGCTGTGGATGGTGAGGACAGCTGAGGGAAGGAAGCTACATCTGAAAACTCACCAGATGGAAACGGTCCTAGTCGTGGGTCAGCGAAGAGGACTAGCCACAGTCATGCAGACCAGGGTTGGGTGCTTCCACTCCCAGTGAATCAGGGAGGTGGTGACAGTCTCTTGGACAAAGGGACGTCTTTACACAACTAGGGAGGGAGAATTTAGCTGGTGTTGGGTGCAGAAAGGTGGCAATCAGGTGGTTAGGGAGAGGGGAGTCCCCAAACCAGTAAAAAAGAGAAAGGACCCCACCCTCTAAGAGGCAATAGGTGAGCAACTGTTGATTGGCAGTACTTATCTGGATTGCATTTGACCTGAGAGATGGATTTCCTGTATCTTACAAGAAGCCTTTTAAGTTCATAAATGGAGATAAATTTTAGACATGGTAGCATCATCATTGTTTGAAATCTGCAACGAAATATACACTGTTAGACATGAACACATTGTAGGAAAAGCCAGGAGACATATAACATGGTAGAGGCTTGAGAAAAGAACTTTATGTTAAAGCACGCATACTCTGAGGTGAGCTTAGGGAAGGCAGAAGCCTTTTAGCCTCTGTGGAACAGTAACATGGGGAGGGCAGAAATCTCCTGCAGAGCAGAAGGCAAAAGCTCAGTTTAGCATCAGTACACATCATGAAAGATGTCTGTCCAGAGAAGACTGGAAGTATATAATTTTAGTACAATGAGAAACATTTTAAGAAAAGATGATCCGAAGGAAATTTAAAATCTTGGAGCTATGATAGGATCGTATAGTGGAATGCTTTGCCATAGACTAATAAACTAGAGCTCCACTGATCAGGTCAACACTGTGGACAGTTATTCCAACCAGAGCATAGCAACAGGAAGAGATAAAGCATCCTTTTAGACATGTTGACCTTCACAACTCACATTTACCAACTTAAAACACACTCTTACATCTAATATTCATAACTTACATGGATCAATCTTTTTTAAAAAAAAAGATTTGTTTATTTATTTATTATGTATACAGTGTTCTGCCTGCATGGACACCTGCAGGCCAGAAGAGGGCATCAGATCACATTACAGGTGGTTGTGAATCACCATGTGGTTGCTAGGAATTGAACTCAGGACCTTTGGAAAAGCAGGCAGCACACTTAACCATTGAGCCATCTCTCCAGCCTACATGGATCAATCTTAAAGCGCCTTCTTAGACCGTCTTTAACATTCATGGACCACCTTCTTGGTAGCTTTAATACATAAGTGAAATTGCTGTAAGTAGTCACTACCCTTAGCTAAAAGAGTTGTAATAAGGTAGACTGTATCTAGACCTGACAGTTAACGTTTGGTCTCCTGCATATGAAGAGGGCTGGGAAGGTATCTGAAGCCTCCCATGATAGAAGTTGGCTATGTGACTATGTAGCCTGAGTATGAGTTTAAAACAGACCTGTAGCGTTACCCTGGGTGTGGCGAGGCTGCTAAATCTGAGCCGTCTGTACTCCACCAGGTCAAGGAACTTGAAGGCTGAAGTGTCTACAGCTCTTGTGCTGGTTGAACCTCCAGTGACTAGGCACAGAGGACAAGCCTGTGTGTGAGCTTTCTGACATCCATAGGCCAGTTTCGCCAACAGGCGAGGCTGTGGGACCAGTGTCCCATTCTGGCTGTAGCATCTGTGAGACCAGTGTCTCCTTTTGGCTGCATCTGAAACAGGTCCTTGGCAGAGCTGGCTCAGGCTGGACCCTGGCAGGAGCGGCTTTGCAGACCTCTATTGTTTCGCTCAGGGGTAGTGGCTAAGGCCTGGAGAATAGTTTTTGCTGTAGCTGAGCCTGTCAGGAAGGTTCCTCTCAGGTTTTAATGATTGTACCAGTTCCTATATAGGGGTTCAGGAAACATCCTCAGCCTTTTAAGTAAGATGGCAGCAAGACCACAGTCTTGTCTATCTTGAGAATATTTAAATAGACAATTTTGTTTATAGTTTATCTTAATATTTAAAGACGAAGACTTTAGGTTTTATCTCTGTCAAGTTGGGACGTTAAAAACATAAGTACAGGGCTGGAGAGATGGCTCAGAGGTTAAGAGCACTGACTGTACCTCCAGAGGTCCTGAGTTCAATTCCCAGTAACCACATGGTGGCTCACACTCATTTATAATGTGATCTGATGCCTTCTTCTGGCCTGCAGGTGTACATGCAGGCAAAGCACTGTATACATAATAATAAATAAATCTTAGAAAAAAAGGAAAAAAACCCCACAAAAAACATAAGTACAATCCAAAAAGAGCAGAACAGTTTTGTATGATTAATAACATCTTTAGAAAATAAAGTTAAAAGTGGGGTATGGTGGCGCACGCCTTTAATCCCAGCACTTGGGAGGCAGAGGCAGGTGGACCAGGCCAGCCTGTCTACAAAGCGAGTCCAGGACAGCCAAGGCTACACAGAGATTCTGTCTCGAAAAACCAAAAAAAAAAAAAAAAAAAAAAAAAAAAAAGAAGAAGAAGAAGAAGAAGAAGGAGAAGAAGAAGAAGGAGAAGAAAATAAAGTTAAACATGTTTTAAGCCAGTGATTTTAGACTTTGAGAATGAAGGTAGAGCATAACAACCAAGTTTTAGCATTGTAAACAAATGAACGTTAATACAGCAGACCATTACCCAAAGTCAGTTAACCAGGAAGCTTGCAGGAGCCCCTGTGGGAAAAACAGCATTTATCTTGTTAATTTGGGTAGACCTTTATAACTCTGAAATAAGAAACATTTAGAACCAGGGTACAATAAAATGTTTTTATTTGTTTGTTTGTTTTATTTAAAGGGAAATAAACATACGGTAAATTTTATATATGAGCCCACAATTATCACAGCTGTGAGTCACTGGTCGCCAGGTGGAGGTAGACTCTGCCCCTGGCCTTTGGGCAGTCAGGGCTGGGGAGTAGGAGCCGCACATGCGCATATCCACTCAATCGCTGGCACACCTGCAGTGGAAAGGGGGCGGGGCCAGGGCAGCTTCGGGAAGCTAGCCGTCAAAGTGGCCAGGCCATGTGTAAGAGTTTTTAAATGGAAGAGAACAGGCAGTCCTCTAGCACCCCCAAAATGGTCTGGATCATTTTGGAACAGCCCGGACGCACAAGCTGACCATGAAGCAGGGCGTGGGGGGTAGCAGGCACCATTTGGCCGCCCTAGCGCGCACCCCATGGGGTGTAATCTCTGCTCCCACCTGCCTCTAACGAACCCTGCAATGTAGCAGTACAGCAGTGTCTTTTTCTCCTGGCTAGGCTTAGCTCCCAGACCATTCCTGTGAGCAGGCAGTAGGGACAGGAAGCCCAGAGCCTGAGTGCCCTAGGGGACAACATTAGGCTCCCAAGAGCTGGGGAACCGGGACAGAGAGTCCATTTACCTCAGTGTGAAAGCTAGTGTGGAAGGCTTCCTTCCTCACAGGTGGCTCTGGGCAAGCGCAGGAAGTGGGAGAGCAGGGCAGTATTTAGAGAAAGGAATTTAGCCAACGGAATGGTCGGCTGGGTTTCGTATCCGAGTCACGGGCACCAATTTTGTGTTTATTAATAAAATGAGATACCATACAGCAGATATTATGTTATAGAAGAGTTTATTAAATGACCATGGCGGGAGAGTAAAGGGTACCCCAGAGAAAGACAGAGTCAGAGGAAGAGTGAGAAGAAGAGAGAGTAGAGATAGAGAGAGGGAGGAGTGAGAGAGGGAGGGGCCACCAGGAGGGTTTGTCCTTTCATATAACCCTCGGCAGGGCCACCCTCCATGGCAGGTAAGCAATGACATCACAGGTAGGCAGACTGAAGCAGAATTCTAACAATTGTAACAACTCCATCTGTATCCCAGATGTGCCGTCCCTTTTGTCTAAAAATGTCTGTCATCCCTTTTAACTTGTTTCTTCCATGCAATCCCAAATAATTAGTATTCCACCCTCTCCTAGTGACACACACTGGTTGTGGACCACTCTGGATATATTCCTTAGATAGTTACTATCCAAAGAACATATTGGCCGAGGCCTTTAATCCCAGTTCTTGGGAGGCAGATGCAGGTAGGTCTCTGTGAGTTTGAGGCCAACTTGGTTTATATGGTGAGTTCCAGGCCAGCCAGTGCTCAAAAACAAACAAACAAACAACAAACAAACAAAGGGAAAAGAGAAACTGGTGGTGCTAACTTCCTGCCACTTTAATGAATCTAGGATTGTAGTCTGCTGTAGTGATCTCTCTTGAAGAACTAATTCTGCAATGAGTCAACTTTCAATGGTTGATATTAGTTTTCTAAAGTCATTTGCTGAGGATATTAGGTTTCTCGCTCTCATTTCCTTGCTTTTTCCTCTTTATTGATTGCACTTTCCCTCCCCTTTTCCTCTTCCCCTTCTTGGTCCTTGTTATCCTTTCTTATGCTTCATATTGAGAGGGGTAGGTTTAGCCTCAGCCCAGGGCATAGTGGACTTAGCACTTGGGGAGGTTGACCATGCCAGCTACTGGGGGGTGGGGGTGGGGGTGGGGATGGGGACAACGACGATGAAGACACTGCAGAGGCCTCCTCTCATACCTGCCTTCAGTAGGGGAAGTGGAGCAGGGCTGGGCATCTGCCACAAACAGGGTAGAAAGATGGTTGCCCTGAGAAAGCTGTTTGCTGCAGAAGTCAATGCTGTGGGAAGCCCCTCCAAGACAGCATGGATGAAGAGGCAGCTATTACAGAAGAATTCCAGGGACAAGAACTATAAGGACTTTGAAGTGGTGGAAGACAAGACAATCGTTTACATTGCCAATTTAAATTTGTCTTGTTGGGCTGGAGAGATGGCTCAGTGGTTAAGAGCACTGACTGCTCTTCCAGAGGTCCTGAGTTCAATTCCCAGCAACCACATGGTGGCTCCAAACCATCTACAGTGTAATCTGATGCTCTCTTCTGGCCTGTGAGTGTATATGCAGGCAGAGCACTGTATACATAATAAATAAGTCTTTTTAAAAAATAAAATTGTTTTGTTTTTCTTTTTCTTTTTGAGACAGGGTTTCCCTGTGTAACAGCCCTGGCTGTCCTAGAGATGGTTTGTAGACCAGACTGGCCTTGAACTCACAGAGATCCGCCTACCTCTGCAACCCAAGTGCTGGGATTAAAGGCATGTGCCACCACTGCCTGGCTTGTTTTGTTTTTCAAGAAAAGGTTTTGTGTAGCCTTGGCTGTCCTGGAACTCACACTGTAGACCAGGCTAGCCTTGAACTCAGAGATCTGTCTTGTCTGTGCCTCCTGAGTGCTGGGATTAAAGGTATGCACTACCACCATCAGGCCATTTTTATTTTTATTTTATGTATTTGTTTATGTATTTATTTATTGGTTTTTTGAGACAAGGTTTCTCTGTGTAGCCTTGGCTGGCCTGGACTCACTTTGTAGACCAGGCTGGCCTCGAACTCACAGTGATCTGCCTGCCTCTGCCTCCTAAGTGCTGGGATTAAAGGCATGCACCACCAAGCCCAGCACATTTATTCTTTGACAATTGCATACAAGTGTATAGTGCATTCTGATAACTCTTACCCCTTACTATCTCTTAGCCCCTTCCCATCCCTACCAGCTCCTCCTTCTTACTACACGTCCCCTTTTCATGTTCATGTTTTTTTGTTCTGTTTTGTGACCCACTGAGTTTAACCAAGTTTGTCCATGTGAGCACAGATGTGGGTCTGTCTGTTCATCCGAGCATGGTGGGCTCATGAGTGGCTACACAACTCAAGACAATGACTCTGACCCTTACATCCACCAAGAGCTACTATATCCTCAGGGAGGTGTAGGTCTCCACGAGCCCCTCACTGACTAATCACAGGCCCACCTGTGGCAGCCCAGGGTGAGTGGCCACAGCTGCTGTGAGTTCATGATTACGTCAACATGAAAACTCTCACCTTGAAGGTGTTTATTCTGGAGCCAAATATGAATGACCATGGCTCAAAAACACAGGTTTGGTTACCCTGAATTCCATGTTCCTATATGGTAACAGTTTCTCAAAGTTTTCATAGTAATACTGAGACATCATAATCAAGGTGCTTTTTAAAATGCATGGGTGGCCGGGGCGGTGGTGGCGCACGCCTGTAATCCCAGCACTCAGGAGGCAGAGGCAGGTGGATCGCTGTGAGTTCGAGGCCAGCCTGGTCTACAAAGTGAGTCCAGGACAGCCAAGGCTAACACAGAGAGACCTTGTCTCAAAAAACCAAAAAAAAAAAAAAAAAAAAAAAAAGAGGCCAAGATCGCTCTGGATAATCTGTAGTTAGGCCCTGAACATAAAACAATCCAACGTCTCCACAATCGTTGTCCTTCTCTGATCAGCCTGTGAACAAGCCAGTATGTCACCTTCCCAGTTACTTCTGTCTGCAGTTGCAATGGTCATGCTACAATTTGTGCTGTGGGCGTTTGGCGATCAGAGGATAGTCATGTAGATTCTGGGGAGAGGCTTCATGTCATCAGAGTTGGCAGCAAGTGCCTTTGTTTGCTGAGGCTTCTTGTGGCCTTACACAGCCTTTAATTTTTTTTTTACACTGCCTATTTTTATATTTGTTTGTTTGTTTGAGACAGAGTTTCTCTGTGTAGCTTTGGCTGTTCTGGAACTCGCTCTGTAGACCATGCTGGCCTCGAACTCAGAGTTCCACCTGCCTCTGCCTCCCGAGTGCTGGCATCAAAGGTGTGCGCCACCACGGCCACGCTACAGCCCATCTTTTAAAAATAGATTTGTTGGTTTTTGTTTCATGTGTATGTGTACCACGAGTGTGCCTGGTGCCCGGGGAGGCTAGAAGAGTGCGCTGAATCCCCTGGAGCTGAAGTTACAGGTGATTGTGGGCAGCCTCATGTGCTAGGAACCAAAGCAGGGTCTTCCGGAAGAGTAGCAAATGTTCTTTTTTTTTTTTTTTTTTTTTTTTTAAGATTTCTTTATTTATTATGTATACAATATCCTGCCTGCAAGCCAGAAGAGGACACCAGATCTCATTACAGATGGTTGTGAGCCACCATGTGGTTGCTGGGAATTGAACTCATGACCTTTGGAAGAGCAGTCAGTGCTCTTAACCTCTGAGCCATCTCTCCAGCCCCAGCAGCAAATGTTCTTAACCACGGAGCCCTATCTCCAGCCCACACACTGTTTAATATGCTAAGCAGAATATATTTCGTTGGCAGAACAAGGTATGGAGACACAGCTCCTGGAAGCCTTTTGGACTTAACATGGTGGACTACGTGACCCATGGCTGAGCATCACCAGGCATCTAGGGAAAATGACAACCCTTTGGTTCGCACAGTCACCCACTCAGCAAAGTGCTGGCCATGCAATCCTGAGGATCTGAGTTCAGGTCTCCAGGCCCCACATAAAACTCAAGCATGCTTGAACCCCAGTGCTAGGAAAGGTGGGAGTGGTAGCAATAGGTGAATACTTGAAGTTCATTGCCAGCCTGTCTAGTGGAATCAGTTAAGTTCCTGCTTCAGTGAGAGGCCATGTCTTTAAAAATTATGTAGAGATGGAAAAAAACAAAAACAAAACAACAACCTACTCAAAGTTGACTTTTGGCCTCCATACATAATGCACCCTGACCCCTCGCCATGTACGTATGCGCACAGACACAAACAAACACCACACCAGGCTCTCCTCCACAGCCACAGTGAGACATGACTTCACACACACATTAGGATAGCCACGATGAGAGAGATGGACAGTAGCAAGTGTTGGTGAGGAGTCGAGGAAATCAGACGCCTTCATGGTTGGTAGGAGATTAAAATGGTGCCGCTGCTGTGGTAGTTAGTGTCCACTATTAAAAAAGATCAAGACAAAATCAGACATCAGGGCACAGGACTGAAAGCCTGAGGAAGACCGTTTGTGAGCTGGAGGCCAGCTAGGGCTCCACAGGAAAACATCTCAAAAACCAAACACAACAAATGTTAGCAGTGCCACATCAGCTTTACTTCTTGTATAAACTCAAGAGAGCTGATGCATAGGCTCACCCCAAATTTTCCCACGAATACCCAGGGAGCATTGTGCAAAATAGCCCAAAGCCCAGTCCAGTGTGGTGGTGCAGACCTGTAATCCCTAGACGTGGGAAGTGCAAGCAAGGAGGGCCAGGGGTCTAAAGCTACCCTTAGCTACACAGCAAGGGTGATCCCTTTGAGGTCAGCCTGGGCTACATGAGACTTCTCTTGAGAGAATCAAAATCCCAAACAAACCATTGGCCACAGAGGCTGGAGAAATAGCTTAGAGGTTAAGAGTACAGACTGCTCTTCCAGAGGACCACCACCACCCACGTGGCAGCTCATGACTGTAACTCCAAAACCTGACACCCTCACACAGACACACAGGCAGGCAAAACACCTATGCACATTTTAAAAACTTGAAAACAGAATCGACAACAAAAATACAGCAAAACAGAAACAATTCAAATTTCCTGTGACTGATAAACAAAATGTATAAACAAAATATGATATTTCATCCAATGAAGCATCACTTGATGTAATAATCATATTTGCATTGCTGTTACCACATACCTGACATAAACAACTTAAAGGAGAAAAAGTTTATTTGAGGCCACGGATTCAGAGTCTGGTCATGGTAGTCAGCTCTGTTGATTCGGGGTGATGCAGGGCCTCATGCTGTGGGTTCAAATGGTAGAAGGGACTCACTGCATGGCTGATAAGAAGCAGAGAAAGAGATTGTGGGAAGTAGCCAGGGCAAAACCAAATCCCCAAGGACAAGCTCCCAGAGACCTAATTAGGTTCTATTTTTCACTACCTCTTAGCAATAACATCATTTTTATAATCAAACAAGTGATTATGGTTAGGTCAGATCCCTTAGGATTCAGCTGCCTCCTGAAGCTCACCCTCTGGCAACTAAACCTTAAATACACAAACCTGTGGGGACATTTCAAATTCAAAATTGAAACATTCTTCATTTGTCCCTGAAATGCTCATGGCCATCTTATGATGAAAGAAAAAGTTTAGTTTATTTCCAAGAGTTTTTGAACTCTTAAAGACTTTAAACATTATTCAAAAATTTAAGTCCAACATCTCTTTGAGACTCAAAGCAGCCAGTTGGTGGTGGAGCACGCCTTCAATTCCAGCACTCAGAAGACAGAGGCAGGCGGGACTCTGAGTTCTAGGCCATTATGGCCTACATAACGAGTTCCAGGACAGCCAGAGCTCCATACAGAAACCCTGTCTAGAAAACAAACAAACGAACGAACAGACAACAAAAAACAAACACGGAGAGAGATTCAAAACAAACACTTAGTTGTAAGATACTGTTAAAAAAATCAAGACACAAGTTATGTCATTCCAATGTCCAACATCCAATGGGGCAGAGTAAACAGTCCCCATTCCAAAATGGGACCTTGAAGGCCTGGAAAGGAAGGATGAGACCAAAGCAGGAAAACCCAGCAGGGCACGCATGGAATGCTGTAGGTCCATGTCCGGAATCTGGAGCACATGGTGACATCATCTGAGCCCCGATGGTGTGTATAGCTCCATCAGTGTCACTTTCCCTGTTTCAGTACACGGGGCCTGGCTCTACTTGTTGCTGGGGATCTCTTCAGTGTGGGTCCCAGATTTCAGGCATCTCCAACATCCTGGAAATACCATGGAAGCTCATTCTTTACTGTTTCAGCTTCAAACATCTCTCTCCTCGCCCCTTTTTTCTTTCCGAGATAGGGTTTCTCTGTGTAGCTCTGCCTGTCTTGGACTTACTTTGTAGACCAGGCTGGCCTTGAACTCACATCCATCCGCCTGCCTTTGTCCCCTGAGTGTTGGGATTAAAGGTGTGCGCCACCATGTCCAGCTTGCCTGAGCTGTCTTGAGTGCTAGGATTACAGGCATGCACCCACATGCTTGCCTAAGCATATACTGTTGATTATTGACTTATTATTGATTATTGACACATGACTCTTCAATCACACCTTCTGTAACGAGCTCCCATCCAGAGACTGTCGTTACCAGTCATCTCATTTGCATATAAAAGATATTCTTGTATATTCCAAGAAGTTAAGGAGTTGTATGCCCAG
The DNA here is from genome assembly GCA_907169655.1 of Acomys percivali. NCBI lineage: Eukaryota > Metazoa > Chordata > Mammalia > Rodentia > Muridae > Acomys > Acomys percivali. Next base: position 90,922,970 of record OU015747.1, on the reverse strand, counting down.
GGACTGGGATATTTTACAAAACACCATTTCTTTCTTTTTTCAGTGTTGGGGGATGGGCAGTAGGGCCTCCCAACGCTTAGGCAAGCAAGCTCTCCAACCTCTGGCTCGATAGTCTCAATGTCAATTACGGTTCCTTCTTGTTTTTTTTTTTGTTGTTGTTGTTGATGTTGATTCCCCTTATCTCCCTGCAAGGTTGGCAGATTCTTCAAGATTCATCTTAATGTCTCCTTCCAAATTTATGTTTTGTCATGGTGGCAGGGATTTTGGAGAGACATACCTGAAAGTCTTGGAAAGGTGGTAAAGCACCTTTCCCTCCCGCGCCACATTTCCACCGTGGGAGCAAACTGGATGGCACGCGGAAGTTTCCCAGCTCTGGAAACCCTCCCCGCAATTGGAGGCAGTAAGTCCATCCCAGTCATGTGAGCTTTCTGGTGGGTCTTAGGTCATACACTCGAAAGAGACCTCAAGTCCCCCAGAGAATAGTGGTCTTGCCGAAACCGGAAAAAAGCTGAAGGGCTCCGTTCTGTACAAAGTGGGCTGAGGTTTCCTGAATTGCTCCTTCAGGATAGTCTAGCACCGTCAATCCTACCCAATCGCCCCCTTGGCAGGCCACGCCTAAGACCCTCCGGCCAAGGAGGAGCAAGAGGAATGGGGAGGAGGGTTAGGGCTAGAAGGAGGGGGGAAGTCATGCAGCATAAACTTGGAAATCACAAAAATAAGCTTGTCAATATCAAAACCATAACCCTGTAGCTGCTCAGTTTTGCAGTCAGATTTCAGGAAGTCCGAGCATTTTGATCTAATGAGGCTCTGCTGCCCTCATGTGGTGCAGCCTGCCCAGACACGTCTGTATAGAGATAGAAGGGTACTTACTATGTTAGACACCTGAGGCTTTGTGATCTTTGTGGTGTGGAGTGAACATGGCCATTCATCGAGGAATATGTGGTTACAGCTGCAGCAGAGTTCTGGTCGGCCTTGTCAGCTTCTGCTCATTAGCAGATGTGGCGTTTAAGAGCGCGGAAAGAGATCGGCAGAAGTGGAAGTCCCAGAATTAGACTCTTCCTAAGCAGGCCTGACAGGAAAAACACGGAGAGGGACTGGTGATGATGGCGTTACAGGTCACACTAAAGGGGCTCAAAGTGAAAAGGACACGTTGGATCTGAAACAAGAGTCTTCGGCTCCTTGACAGAAACTCCTTAGGATGAAGGTGCAACGACTCGGGAGAATCCAAGACTATTCACATGAGAACCAGAGTCGAATTAACCACCAGCTGGTTTGCTCTGCTGGTCCTGACACCTTCTCTCTGACTTACAAAGGGACCAAGTAGCCATAGACCAAAAAGATGCGTTCCAATAAAACTTTAGGCAGTTAGGGGTCATTCTGACTTGATTTGCTGGCCTGGAGAAAAGATTTTAAATGAAAAAGTAAGTTATTTTATGTATAACTTTTTTCTGCATGTCTGTCTGTCTGTGTATCATGTCCATACTTTTTTATTTGTTTGTTTTTGTTTTTTTGAGACAGGGTTTCTCTGTGTAGCCTTGGCTGTCCTGGACTCACTTTGTAGACCAGGTTGGCCTTGAACTCACAGAGATCTGCCTGCCTCTGCCTCCCAAGTGCTGGGATTAAAGGTGTGTGCCACCACTGCCCCGCCAGAGATAAGATTTAAAATTGTAGGTGCCTAGAATCTTTGGTGTGGGGTCAGATCAATTGCCTGTTATAAAATTTCACCACCAAGGCATCTTTTATGTTAATTCAAAGACCATACTTCTGCTTGTAATTGTAGTGGATGTTTATTGAGTACATAGTACATGCCAAATACTAATAAGCTAAGAGCTTCCCATATACTTTCTTATCCCCCACAGCTCTATGAATTGGGTAGTACGATTCCACCTATTTTACATATTTAGCGGGTGAGATGAAGTAATTTACTTAAGGTAAGCCATTGTTGGCAAGAAGGACAACAGTTCAAACTCCGACACAACAGCCCTAAGGCCCCATCCCTGGGCTCCTCTTTTTCTTATTTTAACAGGAAAACACTTCCGTGGCGCATGTCTCTGGCAGGCTTTGCCCTTCTCCTCGATTCCCTCTGCCTTGCTAAAAACTCTCATATTACCTTCCTAAAGCTGGCTACCAAAGTCTAGTCCCTCATTGGCCACTTCCTCCTCCTGAGGCTGACAAGGTCCAGATATCAATGTACTGAAGTCCAGTAATCAAAAGCTCCCTTTGGTTCACCTAATTAACATATCCAATGAAAATGAAACATCTCATCCTAACATTGTTTTCCCCTTTTATCTTTATAAACTGCCATTTTCCCCCTACTCCCCTCCCCTATGACTGTGACTGAGGGGGACCTCCTCCCCCTGTATATGCTCATAGGGTATTAAGCCTCTTCTTGGTAGCCTGCTATCCTTCCTCTGAGTGCCACCAGGCTTCCCCATCCAGGGGACATGGTCAAATATAGGGCACCAGAGTTCGTGTGAAAGTCAGCCCCTACTCTCCACTCACCCGTGGAGAATGTCCTCTCCATTGGCTAGATCTGAGTAGGGGTTCAAAGTTTACTGCGCGTGTTGTCCTTGGCTGGTGCCATAGTTTGAGCAGGACCCCCGGGCCCAGATCTGCCTGTCATAATGTTCTTGTAGGTTTCTAGGACCCTCTGGATCCTTCTATCTCCCCATTCTCCCATGCTTCTTTCACCTAGAGTCCCAATAGGATGTCCTCCTCTCTGTCCCACTTTCCTGGTAAGTGAAGACTTTCATGGGACATGCCCCTTGGGCTAGTGTCCAGATATAAGTGAGTATATACCATTTGAGTCTTTCTGCTTCTGGATTAACTCACTCATTATGATCATTTCTAGTTCAATCTATTTGTCTACAAATTTTGAGAATTCCTTGTTTTTAATAGCTGAGTAGTATTCCATAGTGTAAATGTACCATAGTTTCTTTAGCCATTCTTCTACTGAGGGACACTTAGGCTGTTTCCATGATCTGGCTATTATGAGTAAGGCTGCTATGAACATGGTTGAGCAAATTTTCTTGTTGTGTGCTGGAGCATCTTCTGGGTATATTCCAAGGAGTGGAATAGCTGGGTCTTGAGGAAGCCCTATTCCCAGTTTTCTGAGATAGTACCAGATAGATTTCCAAAATGGCTGTACTAGTTTGCATTCCCACCAGCAATGAAGGAGTGTTCCTCTCTCTCCACATCCTCGCCAGCATGTGGTATCGCTTGAGTTTTTGATCTTAGCCATTCTGATGGGTGTAAGATGGAATCTCAGAGTTGTTTTGATTTGCATTACCCTGATGACTAAGGAGGTTGAGCATTTCTTTAAGTGTTTCTCAGCCATTTGATATTCCTCTGTTGAGAATTCTCTGTTTAGTTCCAAGCCCCATTTCTCAATTGGGTTATTTGGTTTGGTGGTGTTTAATTTCTTGAGTTCTTTATATATTTTGGATATTAGACTTTTGTCAGATGTAGGATTGGTGAAGATCTTTTCCCAGTCTGTAGATTGTCGCTTTGTTCTGTTGACAGTGTTTCCTGTCTTACAGAAGTTTCTCAGCCTCATGAGGTCCCATTTATTAATTGTTGACCTTAAGGCCTGGGCTGTTGGTATTCGGTTCAGGAAATTGTCTCCTGTGCCAATGTGTTCCAGGCTCTTCCCCACTTTTTCTTCTAACCAATTTAGTGTTTTGTGTTGAGGTCTTTGATCCACTTGGACATGAGTTTTGTGCATGGTGACAAATATGGGTCCAATTGCATTTTTCTACATGTAGACATCCAGTTAGACCAGCACCATTTGTTGAAGATACTATCCTTTTTCCATTGAATAGATTTGGCTTCTTTGTCAAAAATCAAGTGACCATATGTATGTGGATTCATTTCTGGGTCTTTGATACGATTCCATTGATCAACCAGCCTATTGCTGTGCCAGTACCATGCTGTTTTAATTACTGTTGCTCTACAGTACAGCCTGAGAGGGAGGAATGGGAGGATACAAGGGATGGGATAACAATTGAGATATAATGTGAATAAATTAATAAAATAAAAAAGAAAAACAAAAACTATTTGTCCTTGGAAAGGACAAAACAACAGAAGGAAAAGAGTCAAAGAGAAGGCACAAGAATCAGAGACCCACTCACTCACACATTCATTGAGTCCCATAGAAACACTAAACTGGAAGTCACGTACATGGGGGATCTGGTGCAAACAGGAGCAGGGCTTGTGCATGCTGCGCCAATCTCTGTGAGGTGGTATGAGTTTTGCTTATGCTGATTTAGACAACCTTGTTTTCTTGATGTTATCCGTCCCCCTTGATTCTTACACTATTCCTGACTCTTTGCCACAGAGCTACCTAAGCCCTGAGGGGAGAGATTTGATGGAGTCATCCCGTTTAGGGCTGAGTGTTCCAGGGTCTCTCACTCTCTGCATCATGTCTGGCTGTGGGTCTCATTTTTGTTCCCATCTGCCGCAGGAGGAAGCTTCTCTGCTGTTGGCTGAACAAGGCACTGTGAGTATAGCAGGATATCATTACGAGTCATTTTATTTCTTTGGTTGGTTTTCCTTTTTTTTTTTTAAATAGTATTATTTGGTTTTCTGCTAGGTTATTTAGTCTTTGGTTCTTGGTCACCCAAGAGGTGTCAGAAGTTCCATGTCTTGGAGTGGGCCTTAAATCACACCGTTATTGGTTGGTTGCTCCCATAAGCTTACCACAATCCCCTTCCCTTTCCTCCTTTCAACCCCGCCCTCCATGAATTTCTCCCTGCTCTCTTTCAATTTCGTGCCCTTCTTTATAACCACTTGTTATTACATACATATTTGTATTTGTATACACACATATATTCCTAATTATTATCAGTTGAATCTATATATTACTTATGTGTATGTTTTCAGGATTGACCAGTTGACCTTGGACAACCAATTGCTATGTTCTTCCCTGGGAAGGTGACCTCTTCTGTCCCCAGCCTTACTCAGTGGCCTCTAGTTCTTCCTGCAGGGTTGAGGCTTTGCAGGCTCTTCCCACGGAGTTTGGCATGTTTCAGGGAGTTCTCCTTGTTCTCTTCATGTTTGAGTAGTCATGTTCATGTTCCTCTGTTCTTACTTGGAGATACAATCTCACAGAAACCTCTTGATCCTCTGGCTCTTACGATCATTTCATCTCTTTATCGATGGTCTCTGAAACTTAAGTGCCAGGGTTGTTTTGTAGATGTGGGCATTGGGTCTGGACTCCACAACTCTGCCAATTGATTAGTTTCAGTGTTTGGTAATGGTCTCTGTTTCTTGTAAAGAGAAGTTTTCCTGATGAGGAGTGAAGACGACACTTACCAAATGGGTACAAGGATATCCTATACACTTTATGAAAAAAGTTTATGGATCTATGTTCCTCTCACCACATGTTAGAACAAAGACACATGTTTAATATATACTGTATTACTTCCTTAACACATATCATTGTGAAAGCAACTTTTACTTTGAAACAAAAGATAAAAATAAAACTGCCATTTTTTTCCTAGGTGCCACATATGTTTCCTCTCTATCCAGAGGTAGTCCTTTGTCCTTCTGGGACAAATATCCCTGCCCCTTTCCCTTCTCCCTCATCTGATAGCTCCTGTCTTTGTCCCTTATCCTATGCTCTCTGTCCCCCTGAGGCAAATAACTCTCCTTTGTGCTAAGAACTTGGTCTTGGGGGTCCTGAGGTGATACCAATCTTAATACTCAGTACCAGAACTTAACCAAATGAACTATTAAAAAAAAAAACCCATAGGGCTGGAGAGATGGCTCAGAGGTTAAGAGCACTGACTGTTCTTCCAGAGGTCCTGAGTTAAATTCCCAGAAACCACATGGTGGCTCATACCATCTATAATGTGATCTGATGCCCTCCTCTGGAATGCGGTCAGAGCAATGTATACATAATAAATAAATAAATAAATTAATTAATTAAAAACCCTACATAGATTAAATCAGGCTTACAAAGCCAGTCACAGGCACCCTTAGCTAGATTTAACTAATACACTTTTCCTGATGCCACCAATTTCTTACTCAGAATTAAACTTTTCTTAGACTTCATCCATAGCTTTGACATGTATTAAGTAACCTTCCCATTTGTTTTCTGTCTTACAGAGTTTCTCCAAGGTGCCACTGTTTGGCCCCATTTCTGCTTGCTATCCTGATTTTTCTTCTTAGATTATTAATGTTCATTTTATAGGTGACATAGTGTACTGGTTTTAGATACGGACTCGGGAGGTAGTCTTCTGTTTGAAAGTCTCATCTTGCCACTTGCCAGCTGCTCTGTCAGAATTTTAATCTACTGGAACGGACTGTCTTGATTGTGACTCTGTATTGTAAGTAGAGGCAAAAAGTCATCAGGCTTTGTGGAACGCACCCACGGAGACATCTCAGCCCACATAAGTGTCTTTAAAGTACGCCAGCTACAACTCAACTATCATTACCACCACCAAAATAGCGATAGCTGGTAGTTGCTGGGTGCTGGCTGTATGCTACTTTAAATGCTTTTTATGAGTTAATGTAATCATTTGGTAATTCTGTCAAGCAGATGATATTGCCTGTACTCAGTAGTTAAGGGATAATGTTACATATATAGTAATCAGCAGGGACCTTATTTTCAGTTCTGGCGATAAAACCCAGGATCATATGCTAAGCAAGTATTCTACCATCGAGTCTCCAGTCCCGGATCTTGGATTTTGAGACAAGGTCTCCTCCAGACGGGCCTTGAGTTCATGACCTTCTGCCTTTGTGTCAGAAATGCTTGTCTTACAGATGTGTACTACATCTGTAGTTTTTTTTTTTACCCAAGCAAGTCTAGCTTCACAATCGATACTCTGTTTATTTTTATTTTTATTTTTGAGAAGGCTTTTGCTAAGTTCTAGTTTGGAACTTGCTATGGTAGGACAGGTTTCCTCAAACTCCAGAGATCCCTTGTTTCTGCTTGCCAAGTGCTGGGATCAAAGGTACATGTCACCACTCCTGGATACCACATCACTCGTGGACACCACACCACTCCTGGCTATATTCTTTCTTTTGAAAAGTAAGACACTGAAGAGACAAATCTTTTAACTTCATGTTACTGAACTGCCTTCAGTAGGAAGTTGCACTGAGGTGGATGCCTTCAGTAGGACTGACCAAAGATTCTGTATAGAACCAGCATAGTTTTTTTTTTTTTGAGACAGGGTTTCTCGGTGTAGCCTTGGCTGTCTTGGACTTGCTTTGTAGACCAGGCTGGCCTCGGACCCACAGCAATCCACCTGCCTCTGCCTCCTGAGTGCTGAGATTAAAGGCGTGCGCCACCATGCCCGGTTACCAGCATAGGTTTTAAAGGAAGGATCTTAAAAGGCACACACAGAACTACTTACTATTAACACAAAATAAAATACAATGTAATACCAGAGGCACTGTGTACATAATCTAGAAAGATAGCACATATTAATACTTTACCTGTCTACGTATTGTCCTTACATTTCCTGCTTCCTGCTTGGTTGGAAAAGACCTACTCTTTCCCTAATAGCCAGGTTAAGCAACTTCCATTTAAATACAATAGCAGCTTAGGTAACTTTACCTATTATCTTTTGAGAAAGAACCTGTAAATTTGGGTCTGATAAGTAATACAACTAATTGAAGTGTGTGTGTATGTGTGAGTGTGTGTGTGTGTGTGTGTGTGTGTGTGTGTAAGGGGGTGACCAGTAAGCCTCATGGATTAGCCTGTTTCGACCTCTCCAGTGAGCCCACATAGCCACCACCATAACTCCAACCACCCTTGGCTTTTTATGTGGAAGTGGGAGAGATGATAAAGTTCTCGCCAAGGCATCTTTCACGGCAAGCACTTTATAGAGTGAGCCATTTCTCCAGCCACCAATTGTTGGTTTTTTACTGAAAGGAGGAATAAAATACGTATGGATCCTTTGTTCCTCGGAAGGAGCTAAATACTCTGAGAAACCTTGTTTATGATTTTTCTCAGTTAAACCTTGAAAGAATAAATTTTGTGTGTGTGTGTGTAAGGATCTAGTATGTTTCTCATTCCAAAGCATTAAAATGAGAACATTTCTGCCAAAATCTTCATGTTTTTAAAGCAGTGACGGTGTGTTCATAGGGCCTGCGTTTCTTGCACCTCTGATTCTTTCCAGGCTCCCGGGTGTGGGGATTCAGGAGTGCTGCATGAGCAGACATCAACGCGCACGAAAGCTTCATTAATTTTTTACTGGTACTGTGAGATGAGAAGGCTTGGTGCTGACCAGCTGTATTGTGAGCCCAACTACAGACATGAATTATGTATACACAAAGTGATTTGGAACAATTTTACTCTGTTCTAGTCTGTTAGACCCTTGCTTCCTGTCATAATTCTAGATAAATTAGAGTATAATTATAATCAATTATGTTGCTTCAATTATCATTCCTAATTGAGCCAAGCCTTAATACACAATCCCTGGTAGTTTCATAATTCTAGTAAAAATTATGTGGCTTGCTCTTAATGAACTTCTGTGCACAGTACCAGTTAATTAGATTAGAATGAAGCTCCCTTCGAGGTGTCTTAGAGGGCACTCTCTGGATCGAGCTACCAGTTGGATGCCTGGGTCAAAAGAACTGTTTCTCCATTCAAAGACTGTTACACATTGGGAACTGTAAGGAGAGTAGAATACAGATGCAACTCGGGACTTCTCTTACAATACAAAGGAAATACGATATTCTTTTCTCATCTATCCTTCTAGAAACTGCTTGGATGATGGTGATGGGAAAGCCTTTTAAGAATCCTTCCTACGTTGAGAATTCAGACCTTTATTTGCTTATTTATTTTTGAGACAGCATCTCATGTAGCTCAGCCGGTTACGAACTGAGGACGACCTTCAACTTTGGATCTTCTTTCTACTACCTCTTCTGTGTTGGCATTACGGGCGTTAGCTACGGTCTGGATGGAGAGTTCCAAAGCTTTTGTAAGCAAAATTACGGCGAACCCTTTGATGTTTACGTACTTGGCGTAAGTGGGAAAGAGAGAATGGAGTGAACAATGTATATGCAATCTAGATATTGAAGTGGACCTTTAGTGTGGAAAGAATAACCAGCAGGGATAATCCGGGAGACCAGGATGTAAACTGTTGGTCCTAATTAACACGGTTGGAGGACTGGATCTGACACACCAAACACCCTAGAGATCATACGAACACACCCTATTCAACAGCCAGCTTCACTTACAGAAACCTAGCCTCTGCTCTCGCTGAGGGCGCCGGCTGATGACGTAACCCGGGCCCGGAGGCGATTGGTTCCCCAAGAGGAGCGTCGGCAACCAACGGGACCCGGAGCCCCCGCCTAAGTCCTCGCGATAGCCGCGGCCTCGGTGCGGGATGGCCGCGGAGCCGGGTGGCGGTCCCCCGCGGCTCCGGGAGCCGGCTCTCGGGGCCGAGACATGGCCCGGGGCCCAGGCCAGCTAGGCGGGCCTCGTCCGGACACCGTAGCCATGCCCAAGAGAGGGAAGCGGCTCAAGTTCCGGGCCCACGACGCTTGCTCGGGCCGAGGTGGGCGAGGGGCGGGGCCGGGCGGCGGAGGGGGGCTGGGCAGCAGGGTCTGCCAGGGAAAGCATCCGCGGGGAGCGGCTGGGGAGACTTTGCCCGGAGTCTGAGGTGGCCTGGGCACTTTGCTCTGTTTCAGTAACCGTGGCCGACTATGCCAACTCGGATCCGGCGGTGGTGAGGTCTGGACGCGTTAAGAAAGCCGTAGCCAACGCGGTTCAGCAGGAAGGTAGGCTTTTCGCGGATCTTTCTAGGTTCAAACGGTTAAGATAGCTTTAGGTGTTGTATTTTCCTGGAATTTTGTCCCGCTGTTTTTCCTGCAGTCCTTTGGGCGTCTTGCCACGAACGTGTTTGCTTTTTCCACTGTTTACTTTCTCCTGGGATGGGTGTGTGTAGCCAGGACTAGCAGGTTCCGGAGCTGAGATATTGTTTCCTCTTTGAGTTAACATTCAAACAACTTTGTGACCAGGTGAGGTGGCCATTCCTTTAACCTCAGCACTGGGGAAGCAGAGACAGGTGGTTCTCTGTGAGTTTAAGGCTAGCCTGGTCTACCTAGCCTTTTGCATTGTGAAAGCCTGTCTGAAAAGAACAACCAACCAAAATAAGAATGAAGTCCCCCCACAATTTTATGTACTCTTTAGTTTCCGCTGTCACTTCTTGATATCAGTCTATTATTTTTTTTTGTAATTTATACATATTTTACCACGCAGTTGACATCCTTCTATGTCACATGTCTCGTCTCCTGTGCAGGAGAGGGTTAAATTGGATCCCATTTTTCTTAAGCCATTGCTTCTCAGAGTTGAGGTGCATGACTAGAGACTTGACTTTTTGCTTTTATTGTCCTGCAGGGTTCACAGTGGGACGGTCGGACAGACGGACAGACAGACAGACAGACAGACAGACACCCCCCATCCCCACCCCCGACCCCCTCCACTGATGTTGGCACTTGGAAGGAAATCAATTTCTGCATCTTTAGAGACAGTTTGCCAGTTGCTTTCCAATTCTTCTGGTTCTTAAAATGCTACCATTTTGTTTCATCTTTTGTTATAGGTCCTCAGCTTTCTTCAAGATTGCCTCTCTCCTCCATGGTAGCTGAACCATTGGCTAAGTATCTTTGGCGGGGACCAAGTGCATTTAAGTCTTTACTTGTTTTCTCCTAGTAAAATCCCTTTGTGGCTTGGAAGCCTCCCAAGTGCCTGCAGAGGAGGCTCTTTCGGGGGTGGGTGAGCCGTGTGACGTCATGGACAGCAGTGATGAGATGGATGCCCAAGAGGAAAGCACTCGTGAAAGATCAGTCTCCAGAAAAAAGAAAAGCAAGAGACACAAAGGTACTGGGCTTGCGTTTCTGAGCATTCTGAGTTCTGTCTGTGATGGACTGGTGACGTTCAGCATAGGGGAATCTAAGAGGTAATAGTGTTGCTATACTAGTTATTGTCAGTGTTAATCTTTCCCAAGATCCAAAAATTGATAGCAATACTTATTATATTTTATTCTTTCTTAATTCTGTTATGGATGTAAACACACACTCACTCACTCTCACTCTTTCTCAAGATCCAAAAATTGATAGCAGCAATTTTGTTCATGCATATGTGTGTATATGTATTCTTCAGGAAATTTGCCAGTTATATTTGAAAAGTTTTGTTTATTTATTTGTTTGCTTTCTTAATTATTATTTGAGACAGTGTTTGTCTGTTTAGCCTTGGCCGTCCGCGGACTCACAGAGATCTGCTTGCCTTGCCTCCCTGAGTGCTGGGATTAGGTGTGTACCACTGTGCCCGGCTTAAAGCTTTTTTTTAAGTACTGAATATGAGTGTGTGTACATGTATATGTGTGCATCACTTGTACGCCTGGTACCCTCAGAGGTCAGAAGAGGGCATTAGATTCCCTGGAACTAGAGTGGAGTTGGGACTTGGATGGTTGAATGGATGACTGTGAACTCTGATGTTCTTTCTTTCTTTCTTTCTTTCTTTCTTTCTTTCTTTCTTTCTTTCTTTCTTTCTTTCTTTCTTTCTTTCTTTCTTTCTTTTTGTGATGTGTTTCTCTGTGTAACAGAGCCCCAGCTGTTGTGGAACTCGATTTGTAGACCAGGCTGGCTTCAAATCCATAGAGATCCGCTTGCCTTTGCCTCCCAAGTGCTGGGATTAGAGGTGTGAGCCACCAAGCTGGGCCTCGAGACAATTTTCTTTCCTTTCTTTTTTTTATTTTTTGAGATGAGGTCATACTGTGTAGGCCAGGCTGATCTTGAAATTCACAGAGACCCCCACGCCTGTCTCTCTCCAGTGCTAGGATTAAAGGGGTGTGCCGCCATGTCTGGCAAGACAAGTTTTAAGTATATAGTTGAGTAGTTTTGCTATTTTCCCAGTTGTTCTGTTCTCGTTGTGAGCTAAGTATAGAACATTTCCATAACTCAAAAAGAATTCCCAAACCATTAACATCACTGTTTCTGATGAACACCACTCCCTACCTGATCTAATTTCATTAACATCACTGTTTGATGGACACCACCCCTGCCTGATCTAATTTCATTCTCTGCACATTTACCTGTGTGGACATTCCATACAAATGGAATGCTAGCATTTTTTTTTAGGTCTGGTTTCTTTCATGTGGTTAATGTGTTTAGGGGTCATCCATGTGGATATGTACCAATAGTTCATTTTTATTGCCTTTTGGCCATTTTTCATTATATGGCAACCTCAGGGATAAGTTTTGTGTAGGTAAATGCTTGTAATAGGTAAGGAGCAGTCACACAGTTTCTGGATTGTGTGGTATTCTATGCTTAAGGTTTCAGGACTTAACCAAATGGCTCTGTTATTTGATGTTTCTTTCTTTCTTTTTGTATTTGTCTTCATTTTGTTTTGTTTTTTTGAGACAGGATATCTCTGTGTTAGCCTTGGCTCTCTTGGTCTTGCTGTGTAGACCAGGCTGCCCTCTCCTTTAATGTTTCTAACAATAGTGTATGAACATTGTAATATCTTCACATCCTTGCCAACATTGTTTTACTTATGGCACTATAATGGGTATGAAGTAGTATCTTTAAAAATACATTAAGCCGGGCATGGTGGCTCAGGCCTTTAATCCCAGCACTTGGAAGGCAGAGGCAGGCGGATCACTGTGGTTCAAGGCCAGCCTGGTCTACAAAGTGAGTTCAGGACAGCCAAGGCTAACACAGAGAAACCCTGTCTCAAAAAACAAAAACAGAAATAAACAAAACTTGTTTAGAAGTGTGTGTGTTTTGTGAATGTTTGTTGTGCGTGTATGCCTGCAGAGATCAGAAAAGTGTTAGACCCCCGGTGGCTGTGCATGCCCACACAGGGACTGGAAACCAAACTGGGAGAGCCGCAGTGTTCTTAACCCCTGAGTTATCTCTTTAGCCCCGTGAATATGAAATAGTATCTTCTTATGGGTTTATTTAAATTTTATTTATTTATTTATTTAGAGACAAAGCCTCACTATAAAGCTCTGGCTGGCCTAGTACTCCTATGTAGACCAGGCTGACCTTGAAGTCTTAGAGATCTACCTGTCTCTGCCTCTCAAGTTCTGGGATTAAAGGAATATACCTCCATGCCTGGCTCTTTATTCATTTGTCTCTTCAGTTAAAATACTGTATTATAAGACTCCATATATCCAGGATATAAATGATTTGTAGCTTACAAACTCTTTAACATCATTTTTATTTTTTTGCTTTACTGTATCTCTCTGTTATGTACCTCTTCTAGTTAGATTATTCCTTTTTTCTTTTAAAAATATTTTAAAAATCACTTTACTTGTTTCTTTCTCTCTTCTCTTCTCTTCTCTCTCTCTCTCTCTCTCTCTCTCTCTCTCTCTCTCTGTGTGTGTGTGTGTGTGTAGGGGGTACAGTAACAGCAGTGTGTATTCAGGGTGTGCAGGTGGATATCAGATGACATGCTGTGATAGTTGTCTCATCATCTGAGTCCCAGGGTTAAACTCAGATAGACAGGCTTGGCTGCAAGCTCTGTTACCTCAAAGCCATCTGGTTGCCTCTGCCTTTTAGTTTCTTTTAAATGAACCAGAAGAGGATAGTTTAATGAAGCCATTGTAACCACTGTTGAACAGCTGTAAACTCATTGCTATTTATGTTTCAACCCTTACTCCTCTCTCCCGTTACAGCCACTGTAGATAAGTTTAAGCAATTCCTAGATATCATTATCTCTGTAAACGTAGGTTTCCTCAAAAGAGATATACTCCTCAAAAGTACTATTGTTATTTTTCAATAATCTCAGGAGAGAGAGGAGGATCAAGAATTCAAGGCCAAGCCCAGTTACCTGTTAGAGGCCAACCTGGGTTACATTAGACCCTATCTGAAAAAGCTAAAAAACAACAGAAAATCTGAAATGCTGAGAAAAAAAAAAGGTTATGATTACTTACAATTAAGGTGTCTTTCTGGCATATGTGTTGTTATTCAAACCTGAGATGTATATTGGACCTTAGGAATCAAAGGAATTAGCAGTAATGAGGTCTGAAGGAGGAAGAGGAGATAGTAAGGACATGTTACCAAATAGCAACCGAATGACAAGGAAACTAGAAGAGCGCCTGGTTAGCCGGTTGGTGACCTCCAGGTTCAGTGAGAGACCATGCTTCAAAAGATGAGGTAGGAAAATGATTGAAGAACATGCTGGATATTGATTCTGTGACACACACACAGGCACGCACGCACGCACGCACGCATGCACGCACGCATCTGTGGCCACACATGAAAACACATACACACATGCACATACAGCAAAGGCCTTTAGAACATTAACTCATTTCTTGAGCAACAGAAGTCAAAAGGATTTTAGCAGCAAAAATTATCAGGAAACTGTCAGCTTGAGGGGTTTCCTTGGACCTATTTAAAACCCTTTTCTTTGCTGGGTGTGGTAGCATACACCATTCATCCCAGCACTCTGGAGGCAGAGGTAGGTCAGTCTCTGAGTTCAAGGCTAGCCCAGTTTACAGAGTAAGTTCTAGGATAGCCTGGCTACACAGAGAAAGAAAGAAAAAAGAAACAACAAAAATGCATTGTTTTGAATGTGAAGCTACGAGAGAATTGGAATGAATGCCTTCAGGTGTATGTGTAGCAGTAGAACACAGAACCTTGTTCTTTTTATGTTTCAGAAGACCCGGGTGGGGCTGGAGGAGAAGAGTATCCTATGGATATTTGGCTGCTGCTGGCTTCTTATATCCGTCCTGAGGACATTGTGAATTTTTCCCTGATTTGTAAGAATGCTTGGACTGTCACTTGCACTGCTGCCTTTTGGACCAGGTTGTACCGAAGGTGCGACCACAGAGTGCCACAGTGTTTTCTCTTTAGCTGATTTTGTTCCTCTTTGTGATTTGGAGCTATGCCTGAGGTGATAGGCTCTTGTCACTTTCTCTCTTCTATGCCTTGGCATGACCCTGTCTTTGGACTTCTTGATACCCTCTGCATCTTATGTTACTGATTCCTGCAGGTGATGGTCTTCCCTGTGGCTGCCACCCTAGCCACAGGTTGTCTTTTTTTTTTTTTTTTAACCCAAATGATACTACTTCAGGTCCCAGGAAGAATGTAGACTTTACTTTAGAGATTTATTTTATTACGTGATCAGTAAAAGCGCTAGGTTTTAGTGTGGGGTACAGAAGGGTAGTGGACTTTATGAACTATAGAGCTGTGGTAGGATGGAGTAGAGAATTTTTTGATATGTCTGACAGGGAAACCCAGTGGCTCTTCTCCATGGCAGGTTGTTTTTGAGCAATTAAAGCATATCACACTATCACCAATTCAGAGGCTTGGGTTTTTCCTTTGTTTTTGTTTTTTCAAGACAGGGTTTCTCTGTGTAGCCTTGGCTGTCCTGGACTCGCTTTGTAGACCAGGCTGGCCTTGAACTCACAGAGATCTGCCTGCCTCTGCCTCCCGAGTGCTGAGATGAAAGGCGTGTGCCAACACAGCCCGGCTTGTTTTTGTTTTTGAAACAGGGTTTCTCTTGTTGTCCTGGCTGTCCTGGACTCACTTTGTAGACCAGGCTGGCCTTGAACTCATAGTGATCTGCCTGCCTCTAGAGTACTGGGATAAAGATATGTGTCCCCACACTCGGCTAGAGGCTTGTGATTTTTTTTAGAATCTGAAATAGTCTAAATTGAAACTGAGAAAGGTGGAGAACCACAGGGTTACAAGATAAAGAAGCAAAAATCACTGATAATTTAAGGAGATGGTGATTGTATTTTTAAGAACTGACCAGGCTAGTAGACTAGTGGAATAAAGTTCACATGGAAACCAGGAGTCCTGGGAGACTGAGTAAGAGCAGGAGAGACATGTCACATATTGGTAGGAGTCATGTGTCGTGTTTCAGGCACTATACGCTGGATGCGTCTCTGCCTTTGCGCCTGCGACCAGAGTCCATGGAGAAGCTGCGTTGTCTCCGGGCATGTGTGATCCGATCTCTGTACCATATGTATGAACCATTTGCTGCTCGAATCTCCAAGAATCCAGCCATTCCAGAAAGCACTCCCAGCACATTAAAGAATTCCAAAGTAAGTGAAAAATTGCTGTTGGGGTTTGGCCAATGAACTCTTGTGTGGTGGGCCTGTTCCTGTGCCTTGTTTGTAGCCTCGTGATGGGGAGGGCTGTTGGTCCCAACCCACTAGGGAGCTAATGTAAACTTGTAGGGTTCAGAAGTCTCCTTTCTCCAACACGTTCCTGATGGGCTGTGCGGGGCTATGCTGTGCTATCCTTCCTTAAAACGTCCTTGTGCTGTTAGTGTACTTCTTAGTCTCTTTATTTCAGCTTATTTTTATGCACGTACGTTAGACCACTGCAGATAGAATGGTTTTGAAAGTTTGGGCTAGGAAGAACACTTGAATGGTAGCTGTATATTCCAATTCTCACCAAGTACTTAGTCATGACACAAATAACATGAGGAACTCAACTGATTTTGTTTCTGCTGAAACCCCGGCCTCTGAGATTCTACTTCTTCCTTGACTTCCTTTAAGGACTGTGGGATAGACATCACTTGCTCAGCCTCTGTGCCAGGCTCAGTGGTATTTGTCTCAGAGACACGAAGGTACTCCAGTTCACAGATCTTAGGATTCCAAAGTCTTCTATAGTTTAGGCTGCCTTTGTCTTAGGGTTTTCCACATAGTTTATATTCATACACTATATTCAAGTTTCTGGTATTCTGAATCATAAATAGGTCTATTAGTTGTTGGCCTGTTTTCTCCTCCCTGCTGAAATCCCCTTTACCTAGCTAGATGAATATAGTTATTATGGTTCTTTAGGCAAGTTGCTGTCTCAGCCCTTATCTTACTCAACTGATACTGTATAAATTTCTTATCTTTTGAATTTGTAGGTAATGTTTACAGCTCTGTTCTACCCACTCTAATCCATTCTGTAGCACTTTCTTTCTCTTGTGCTTTGCCTTTATGCTCTTAGGTGTTACATGACTCTTTTCTCCTAGTTGGGCTCTCAGCCTATATTAATTCCAGGAATTAAAAGGTACTATTGTTTCAAAGTAATCAAGATCCCCCTGCCCCCACCCCCACCCCCACCCCTTAGAAATGGAGGTCATCAGGACCTTCGGCCTGACTCTGTTTAATTTAATGATAGTTGATGGATTCAGGGCAGGAATAGTGTGTTGTGTGAGTAGAGTATCACCCTGAAGCTGCTTCTGCTTGTAATGTGAGTGGACAGTGTCCCATCACACATTTACAATGTCTTCCTCCTAGAAGCATTTAATATTGTCCAATGAACTATAAGGAGGGTGATAACCATGACGAAGTTAGCCATGCTAGGTGTGGAGCAGGGCAGCATTGAGTGGGCAAATCCTCATGCTTGACACATCTTAGCGGCTCCAGTGCACAATGCAAGGGCTACTGTTGCTTCAGTTCTAAAACACCCATATTTTTATATTCTTGTTACTATGTCTTTTTTTTTTTTTTTTTTTTTTTTTTTTTTTTTAAGTAGATTAGGAAGCCAAAGTGGATTGAAAAAAATAAGCTCTTAATCCAGGTAGTCAGCACAGGCTACCTGGCAGCCTTTTTTGTGTTGTCAGAGATCCTCTGAAGAGGATATGGGTCCTGTAGTGGCAGATGCCTGGTGCATGGCCTCACCACTTATGTGCCTGTAATCACATGGCACTCAGTTGCCAGCATGCCTGGGAAGATGTCCCATTTCCTAGACTCCAGCTTTTCGTATTTGATCCCCTCTCTCTCTTTTCAGTAGCATAGCTTGTGTGGGACACTGGAGCCGTTGTGATGGCAGCAGAAATGTTTTCCCCTAAAAGCCAAGCCCATTATTTTTGATGGAGCAGCAGGACGTACAGGGCATGTCTGAAGGCAGGACAGCTGGCACGGCGGACGACCCACCCCTTGTCCCCTGGGAGGTACTTCACTTCTTGTGCTTAACCCTAGCTATAGCCTGACTTCATTGAGGGGCTTGCTTTAGACTGAATTTGGCTTAGCTCATTGGGTTCCATAACAGCTGTCTGTTCCCAGAAGGTCCTGAGTGGCTTGTTCCTGTTACAGGGCTAGCCCTCCTTGCCTGCTTTGTGGCCTTGTTACCATCTTGCCTGGTGGCTACTTGCTGCCTTTATATTTTAATGTAGAGCAGTGGCCTGCTGAATCAGAGAATGCCCCACAAAGATGAGAACAATAGGGGTTGATCTTAATAAGCCTCTGAGGTTGACTTGTATTGGTCCCTCTTGTCCTTCCTGAATAGCATTGTGACTGTCTTCATGTTGCACCAGTGTCAACTTGGGGGTCTGTGTGTGCCAAAGTAAATCCTCTGCATCGGGACTGTAGTTGGCTTTAGAGCTGTCAGATATTTTTGCTTTGTTTTTTTTTTGTTTGTTTGTTTGTTTATAATACATTTTGATGTCATTCCCTTAGTTTATTTGTGCTTTCTTACAGTGCTTACTTTTCTGGTGCAGAAAGATTGTTGGGAACAGACAAGAACCAATGTGGGAGTTCAACTTCAAGTTTAAAAAACAGGCATGTGTCCTTTTTTGTCTCTATTTTTTTATATATATAAATTTTATTTTTTTTTTTAAGATTTGCTTATTTGAGTAGCTCGATGGCTCAGAGGATAAGCAAGAATACTGCATTTATAGAGGACTCCAGGGCATCTAATACCACTTCTGGCCTTGTAGGGCAGCACACTCTTATGTTCAAACCACTATCCACACATACCCACCTTAAAATCAAATTTTAAACATAATGTATGAGTTTGTTTGTTTGTTTTTTGAGACAGAGCCTATGTATCTATATATCCTTGGCTGTCCTGAAACTTGCCATGTAGACCAGGAAGGCGTCAAACTAATAGGGATCTGTCTGCTTCTGTCTCTTTGAGTACCTGTGCCACCATATCTGGCTTGTTGACTGAATGTCTTGCCTGCATGTATGCATGTGCACCATGCATGCCTGGTACTTGTGTTGGCCAGAAGAAGGTGTCAGATTGCCTAGAATTGGAGTTGTGGACAGTTGTTAGCTTCCATATGGGTGCTGGGAACCAAACCTATGTCCTCTGCAAGAGAAGCAATAGCTCTTAACTCTGAGCATCTCTGCATTCCATCAACTATCTTACGTAATGAATTTCACTGTGTCTTAATCCCTTTGTGCTGCCATAATAAAGTGCCAGAGATTGGGTTACTTCCCCCCCCCCCCCCAATAGGGTTTCTCTTATGGTCCTGGCTGTCCTGGACTCACTTTGTAGACCTGGCTGGCCTCGAACTCACAGAGATTTGCTTGCCTTTGCCTCCCAAGTGCTGGGATTACAAGCATATGCCACCACGTCTGGAGACTGGGTTACTTTAAAGAACAGAAATTAATTTCCTCATATACTGGAGGCCAGGAGATCCAAGTAGGTTCTATGTCTGATGAGGCTCTGGTGCCTTTTGTACCCTGTGTATTCTGACATAGCTTTGGTGGATGGCTGAAAGGGGCCAAATCCTTTTTTTTTTTTTTTTAAAGATTTTATTTATTATTATGTATATAGTGTTCTGTCTGCATGAACATTTGCAAGCCAGAAGAGGTCATCGGGTCTCAGTATAGATGGTTGTGAGCCACCACGCGGTTGCTGGGAATTGAACTCAGGACCTCTGGAAGAGCAGGCGGTGTTCTTAACCACTGAGCCATCTCTCCAGCCCCCCCAAATCCATTTTAAAGCCCTTATTTTAGTGAGAGCCTTCATCCCATTCATGAGAGAGGAGTCCTTATGACATTATCACCTTCTTTTTCCTTTTTCTTTTTTCTGAGACAGGGTCTCTCTGTGTAACCTTGGCTGTCCTAGACTCACTTTGTAGACCAGGCTGGCCTCGAACTCACAGCGATCCACCTGCTTCTCCCTCCTGAGTGCTGGGATTAAAGGTGTGCGCCACCATGCCTGGTGACATTATCACTTTCTAAAGTCTCCATCTCTTATATGACAGTAGATTAAATTTCAAAATAAATTTTGGAGGGAACTATTTTATATTGGATAAAAAAAAGATAGCAACCTCAGTTGTTACCAAAGGTAAACCATGACAAATTGCCAGATCAGAGAACAGAGCTATAAAGAATGAGTGAGTGAGTGAGTGTGTGTGTGTGTGTGTGTGTGTGTGTGTGTGTGTGTGTGTGTTTGTGTGTTTGTATAGAGCTATGGCTCAGTAGATAAAGTAACTGCCATAAGCTCGAGGACCTGAGTAACAGAGTGAGTGAGTGTGTGTGTGTGTGTGTGTGTGTGTGTAGCTATGGCCACAGCTAGGTGTGGTGGTACACGCAGTGGCAGGCGGATCACTGTGAGTTTGAGGCCAGCCTGGTCTACAAAGTGAGTCCAGGACAGCCAAGGCTACACAGAGAAAACCCTGTCTCAAAAAAACCAAAAGAAAAAAAGAAAAAAAAACCAAAACCAAAAACAAAACCAAAAAAACAAACCTGCCATAAGCTTGAGGACTTGAATTTGGCTACTCAAAACCTGTGTAAAAACTAATGTGGCTGTGTGCTTCTATAACCCCACTGCTGGCAAGTGGAACTGGCAGAATGCTGGTGGGGCTCACCAGCCAGCCAGTTCATTCAGGTTCAGTAAGAGACCACTTCAAAACTAAAATGGAGGTGGGTGGGTGGGTGGGTGGGGGGCATGGAGATACTCAGCATTTACCTGTGGCTTTCACACATATGTGCACTCACACATCCACCTTCACACACCCCACCCCCCACACATTTTGTGGGCAGCTGAGAAAAATTAAATATTTGTGGCATGTTAGTGCTCTATTGCTGTGAAGAGACATCATGACATCAGCAGTTCTTAAAAAAGAAAGGATTTAATTGCAGTTTGCTTACAGTTTCAGAGGCATAGTCTATCCACTGTCATCATGGTGGGAAAGATGGTGGCATGCAGGCAGACGTGGTCCTGGAGAAGTAGCCAAGAGTTCTACATCATGTTTCTCTGATACTTATTTTAAAAAACATGGTTCTGGGGGCTGGAGAGAAGGCTCAGTGGTTAAGAGCACAGAGTTCTTTTTCAAGGGGTTCTGAGTTCAGTTCCCAGCAACCACATGGTGGTTTACAGTCATCTATAATGTGACCTAATGTGCACTGTATACATAATAAATAAATAAATAAATCTTAAAAAAAAAAAAAACCAAAAAAACATGGTTCTGGTGCAGAAATTTGTAAGAAACTCACAGTCTAGAGCCAGGTGTGGTAGAGCACACCTGTAATCCCAGCACTCCGGAGGCAGAGGCAGGTGGATCGCTGTGAGTTCGAGGGTAGCCTGGTCTACAAAGTGAGTCCAGGACAGCCAGGGCTACACAGAGAAACCCTGTCTGATATCAGACACCTTTCTCTACTCAGGGGTAGCCCAGCAGTGGGGAAATGGGGCAGGAGACTAGAACTACTGCAGGAAATTGAATGCTGAGAGTTCCTTTAGTCCTGATGCTTGTGAACCCAGATTTAGGGTTCCTGGAATTCGGCGGTTGCTTCTACATCTGTCCTCTTCTGCAGTAGATAGTCTGAAGTCTCACACATCATGTGGAATTTGAAGTTTTCATATTGGAGAGTGGCTGACAGAGTCACTCTTGTCAGGTGGCAGAATACTATCTAAATGAAACCCAACCCACTGCTGTTTCCTAATCGAAACACACACTTTCCCTTTTTTTTCTTTCTTTCTTTCTTTCCTTCTTTTTTGTTTTTTGTTTTTGTTTTGTTTTGTTTTTTGAGACAGGGTTCTCTCTGTAGCCTTGGCTGTCTTAGACTCACTTTGTAGACCAGGCAAGCCTCGAACTCACAGCAATCTGCCTGGCTCTGCCTCCTGAGTGCTGGGATTAAAGGTGTGCCACACCACACCCATCCACTTTCCCTTTCTTAACTGGTAGATTGTCTCTAATCTCTGCATGGAAGCTAGTACATATGCAGAAAGGAAATGACAGAAAATTTTATCTCATTTTTAGTTTACCTGTTGGGTTTTTCTTCACAGCATCTTAAAGAGCGTACATATTTTCTCTAAGCCACTAGATTAATGCCTGCCTCTCCTTAGTCCCCTAGATTAAAGAGCAAGTGTATGGACCGGTTGCAGCCACCCATTCAATATGAAGATGTTCATACCAACCCTGACCAGGACTGCTGCCTGCTGCAGGTCACCACCCTCAATTTCATCTTTATTCCTATTGTCATGGGGATGATATTTACCTTGGTAAGTGGGGATTCTACTCTTCTGTAGATTGTCACTATATGGTTTGAAAAAGGATTTGTGGATTTAACTATTGGGAAAAAATATCTGAAGAATAATAAAGTCCAAAATTAAAACTAGAATAACACATGGGTGTACCGTGTCTTGCCCCATTAAGTGATTGCACACATACCACAACCAAAATAAAACCCACAAAAGAATAACAGTAGAAGTTGTAGTTGTAGTTGTAGTAGTAATAGAAGTTGTAGTAGTAATAATAACAACAACAACCACCCCAAACACCTCCTCAGACAAATAAAAACAAAACAAAGTCTGAAATCAGATTTTCGTATTAGAAAGACAGATAGATACGGGGAGAAGCTAATTATGTCTGAGGCTGTTTTGCCTGTCTCCTCTGTAATAAGGGGAGGCGTTCCCATCTTCCTGTATGTCTTGAAGGGAACATTGACAGACATACACTTGAGTGCTGTCAAGACCTTGGCCATTCGTTATGTGCTGCCATAATGGAATATTAAAATAGAGGATAACTAGCTCTGTTCTTGTGTGATGCTTTTGAGTCTTCAAAACTTGGCCAATAATTACGTGAGTAAGTGATATATGTGTCTGTAGCTTATACTTTCTATGTTTAAAAATATTTAACTGGATAGGCAGCCAGAAAGTTAATTTTATTTGCTATTTGTCTTCTCTGTGTCTTAGGCTTATGTTCAGAGATGTGTGGAATTTCACTCTGGTTAATTTTTAATGATAATATATGTATCATAAAGAATTTAAATAATGCCTACATTTATTGAGACAGTAGAGGTGACTTAGATGCCACAGTCCTGTAACTACAATTAACTTTCTGGAGACTGTTTCTAAAGTGTGTCAAGTATATATCCTCTTGTAGATACTTTATTGTAGTTGAAAATGTGTCATAATGCTATTTTTATCACAGGCATTTTCCCTCCTTTCAGGTTAAGCTGCATTAATGACCTCACTGTTATTCATAGTCAATATATGCCATACTAATTCTGTATAAACCCACATATAAATACTTGACGATTTTTACAAAAAAATGGCATCAGGCTTAGGTTTCATGTATCTTGCTTGACTTGTTCATCAGTGTGTTATCAGAATTCCATCTTTATCCTGTATGTATAGCATGATTACATGGCTTTTGTGGTAGTGTGTGCATATAGCCTATTGATCTGTAAGGCCCTTTAACATGCTACAAAGAGAGCAGAGAAAACCTTTGAAAAGCCATCCTGAGTTTTTGTGTTTTTACAAATGTGTTGGTGATACAACTTAATAGACAAATCTTGAGACTGAACCAAGGTATATTACGTGTAGACTATCACCAGGAGAGCCCAGAGAAACCAAAATCACATCAAATACTAAACATACTTAGATTAAATGCTAATGTCCCTTTCTCTTCTAGTTTACTATTAATGTGAGTACAGATATGCGACATCATCGAGTGAGATTGGTGTTCCAAGATTCTCCTGTCCGTGGTGGTCAGAATCTGCGCGGTGAACAGGGTGTACAAGTTGTCCTGGATCCAGTGCACAGCGTTCGGCTCTTTGACTGGTGGCATCCACAGTATCCATTCTCCCTGAGAGCATAGTTACTGCTGCCCTTCCCCTGGGACAGCTTCCAGTCCCATCCATTAGAGATCAGATTCTGTTGGGAAGGGGCAGCTGGATGGTGTAGCTGATTAGTGATGCACACACTCTTTGGTCCTGCGGATCCTATTACAGGAGGTGAAGAGGTTGAATCAAGAGGAAAAACAACTATGATTTATAAACATTTTCATGTAAAATTTGCATATTTGAAAGGAGACGCCTGGTCATTTTCTGTGTTAAGTCTCAGTTGGTGCTGTTGAGTTTGTTCTTTATTCTTTTATCTCAGCAAATGGATGATCTTTTGATAGGGGAAATTTAAGCTCTTACTACTCTTCAAGCAAGGAAAAATTTCCCCTTGTGGATCAGAGGAACCCAGAGGCTTAAAAAGGTTGCTCAGTGTGTTGCTCCTCAAATTGAAATGAATATTTTTTCTTTTCCTTTTACCCTTTTCCAGAAATAAAGCAGGTGACAGGGTTGTCAGAATCTTACAAGATTGACTTGTGCATCTTTAAAAAAAAAATGCTTTTTGGATATTTATTACATGAATATTGATTGTTTTGCTGATTTTGTATTTTGGGTTTCTGTTTCATTGCATGAGACTGATAGTGATGGTAATGATTATGTGCCCCTGGTACTGTTGTAAGAACTTTATAGATTGTGTCTCTAATCCTTGTGTCTTGCAAGGTAGTTGAAACCCTTCCCGTTTTATGGTTGAGAAACTGAATCATTGACTTACCCAAGGCCAGAAGCACTGCTACACGCAGAGCTAGGATTCTGACCCATGCCTTTTGTTGCGATACCACAACTTCGAAGGCCAGTCTCAGTTTTCTTGTGGTATATAGTGGTAAAAAGGAATAGGCAGAGTGTGATAAATAAAAATTTGAAAGAATGAGTTATTTGAATCTTTTGGATAGACGATATTAACTGAAAGGTAAAACAGTTTAAGAAGAACTGTGGTGTGTGCATTACATTGTTAGGCTTTATTATCCTAAAAGTCATTTTCAAAAGATGTTGTTGCATGTTGAAACCAGCCTTAAACTAGAGCAATTAGCGGCTTTTCCCTGTCCTGTCCTGTCCTGTGCAACCTTTGTTTTTCCTTTTAAAATCATCCTGTGTGCTTTCAGGAGCCTGGTCTTCTGTCTTCACAGAAGCGTTGACACCCTCATTGGTCAAAGTTCTCACTGTTACTGGCATGCTCTGAGAAAAGGATCATAGGTGGGTTTATGTTTCTTTCCTTAAGAAGAAAATCTTGTTGCTTCCCACATGGGGATGTGGCAGGAGGTAGACATTTAAGATGGTAGTCTTACACTCAAGATCTTGAGTTCAACCCCTAGCACTGCAGTGCAGCCTCCTCACCCCACAAAAGCAGTCTCTTGAGACAGGGTCTTGCTGTGTAGCTCAGGCTGGCCTTGAACTTAATCCTCTTACTTTAGCCACCTGGTGTGTTGGGATTATAGGTATGAGTCACCAGACAGGACAAAGGCAATATTTTTTAAACATAAAAATACCATGGGGTAGATACTATTGTGAGCTAAATTGCTAAATTAGTATGTTGGTTTTTATCGCTCTCCTCACCCCCATGCTATTTAAAGAACATTCTTAAGAAGCATCTGTTTAATACTGCTGCTGACAGCTAGCCTTACCCCACACTGGGGGGAATATTGCTGGTTGAACAGAAAGTGAGCCTGGGTCAGTAAAAAACAACTAGAATTTGGGTACTTAATTAACAAAAGCCAACAAAAACCCAAGGACAATAAAAACACGCCACAGATCTCTGCAATCAAAAGTTGTCTCTCTGAAGCAGACGAAAAGAAGCACAGACTCTGGATTCCCCAACAAAAGGCGCCACGGAGCAGGGGACGGCTGTCCTTGAGGACTGTGTGTCCCCCATCTAGGTTTACCTTAAGGGGTGAAATAAATGTGGCTTAATTGTTTTCTGGCTCAACTTCTGAGTTCTTGTGCCAAACTCCATGGTGTGATGATAGATACTGCATTCTGCCTTTGAAGTTACTGCTCGGCTGTGTTGTTAACACATTGCCAACGCTTGGTAAAGTGACTCCTCACTTTATGGTTGCCATAGCTTCCGTCTTACTCAACATTGACTGAGTTGTCTCTTCTGGCATTATCATGTTTTGTTAATGAAAGGGTGTGAAGAATCTCAAGGATTGCCTTTTCATAAAAACTAGAGCACCTGGATTTAAATATTTTTCACTTCTGGAATTACATATTCTTGCTCAGAGTGTCAGACAAATACTACAAATTGAGTGTCTTCCAGCCCTGTTCGAATGACATTTCTATCCCTTTCTCTAAAGATGCAAGGGAATGTTGAGTACATTGGGAGAAAGTTGAGTGAAAGGCTGTGTTAACTGACCTCAGACCTGCATCCCTTACAGGACACACTGCTGTAACTACCTATGTGCATACATAGAACACTTAGACACAACTGCCGCAGCGCAGACCTTTAATCCCAGCACAGGAGGCAGAAGCAGGTGGATCTCTAGAGTTTGAAGCCCGCCTGGTCTGCATAGTTACAGGATACCCAGGGCTACACAGAGACACTGTCTGGAAAAACCTAAAATAGAAGAAAAAAGCCCCAAAACAATTCTTCACACTTATGATAGTGTATATGGGGTATTTGTAAAGGATTTGAGTAGGCACTGTAATGAAATTTCACAAGCCAGATGGGAAAGATACATTAATAGCCATGGGGGCAGGGAAAGGGAGCAATTCAGAAAAGCAGGCTTAGCTAAAATTTGTCAGAATTTTGGCATTTGAGCATGTTTTCATAGGATGTATGTATCAGACAAACACTTCGTTTTATAGTAACAGTGTTAGGACAATCACATGCCTAAAAGCAAGCACATACTATGAGAGTGTCTGGGTTTCCAGTTTCTTCACTTAAAAATGTGGGAGAGAACAGGTGTAAAAGGTGACACAAACACTGGCTATTTAGGAACAGGTTAGATTTCGGTAGGTGAGTTCAAGAAGATAGAAGTGAGTAGGATGTGCTCTGCATTCCACGTCCTGAGGCCTAAATGCCTACCACATTAAATGCTTGCCCTGCCCTTTCAGGCCCAACCAAGATGGCGAACAGCATCAAAGCAGCGCCCTTGTCACGTGTGAACCTGGGCTAGGGAGGGCCTGGGTGTTGGGGGCGTGGCCTCGGGAGAGATGGCCAGGCCCCGCCCTTGGGGGTGGGGCCGGGGTATCCGCGGAGGAAGGGGGCGGGTCCTTGAGGCCTGGGTACTGGGCGGCGGAGGCTGCAGCTACCTTTGCGCGCTGGCCTCTAGGACTCCTCGCGCTGCCGAGGTCGGGGGCGGCGCCCTTCTGCCGCTGGGCCTTCGATTATTCCACACAGGTGAGCACCCACAGCCCGCTCCACGGGGAAAAATATCCCTTTCTCTAGCTTCAGCTCCCCTGCACAGTTAGAGGAGGAGTCTCTTAGTGCGCTCTGGGAAACAGCCTTTTCTGATCTGGACATGTCTGTACGGGGCGCGGGTTTCGTCGCCCCTCGCCTTTGCTGTGCCCTGTGCCCTTGGGGATGAGGATGGGGGTCGATGCCCGTTTTGCAGGGAGGATGTGGAGTTCGCCCTCAGCTCCGTCTGCTCCTTGGAAGGGGGCAGCCGGCTGCACTGCGCCCCCCACATCCTCTCCAGGACAGTCAGAGCAAAAGCACCTCGGGCTTGGGGGCCAACTCTCTGTTCCTGTGGGCGAGCACTTGTGAGAGACTGAGATCTTCGTTCTTCCCGGGGGTCTTCGTTCTTTCCGCGTGCCTCTTTACGCCCTTGGTTACTATCGCCAGCTCTGCATTCCTTGAACTGTCAGGGTGTCAGATACCCCCATCTCCGCAGTGCTGGGGCGGTGGGGTGGAAGGAATGGGAAGCCGGCGGCCTGGTTGGGCGTGGAGATGAGGGTGGGCGCAACACGAAAGGACTGTCATAATAGAGATTCCTGAACTGGGGTGGGGTGGGGGTGAGGAGCCGATTAGTGATCACAGTAGAGGTATTTCCCAGCACGGATCTTGAGGGGTTTATGGTGGGTAGGGAGGGAGGTCGGGCTGGAAGACTTGGAAATGTGTTATAGGTGGTTTCTTTGAGAAGGAGGAGGGATCTAGGACTAAGTGCCACTAGGTGCTGATGTCACCTTTGAAGAGAGATGTGTTGGAGAGGAGGAGAGTTGAGGCAGCTCCTCAGTACTGCTCATGGAGAGCAAGTGGTTAAGGGGGCTGTGCTTAGCTTGTTGAGTTGCTCCTGGTGTGAGCTTCAGGAGGCTGCCCAGGAGCCTGGTTTCAGGGACTCCCTCCCTGCAGTCTTTTCCAGAGTTGTTGGAATTGGCTCTTAGTACTCTTTTCAATAGCGAGTAAACATTGGGCACCTACTACATGCATGCCAGACACTATGCTAGATATTTGGAACAACTGAATGGTATCCCAAGTAGGCACACATCCTCCTATATACAATTTAGTTACATTGGCAAAAACAAAATCAACCAACGAACCAACCACCAAACCAAACCAGACGAAAACAAAAGACAAAACAAAACAAAAATCCACAAACAACAGCAACAAAACTAACCAATGTTAACTGTCCAGGTAGTCTTTAGTACAAATGACAGCTTGACTGATTTGCTTTGGCTATTTTCTTAGATTTTGTGCTAAGGCCTGACGAGGCTTCCTAAGATAAATTGATGTCTCAAAGTAATGACAAGAGGGATAGCACACTTTTTTGGGGGGGGGGGGCCATGGGGGCACCATACGCTGTGCAGTAGAGACACCATCTCCAGAAATGAGTGGGTACTGGAGGCTGGCATGAGGGGACTTCTCATGAGGAGGTGTTGGGTCTGTGCTGCTGAGTGTGTCATGATGTCAGCGTATGAGCTCGGCCCCGGCAGCTGGCCTGGAAAGGAAGACTGGAGAGGCAGAGTAGGGCAGCAGTCTGCTCGTGGGTCACCTCTCAGTCATGATTGGAATCTCAGACTTGGAAAAAACTTATGGGGGTTTGCTAGGGGTCCCTTCCGAACCTCTGAGGGTGGTAGGGCTAAATCTAGGAATGCGATGGATAGTTGGGCTGGGCTGGTGATGAGGCAGGGACCAAGGCTTGGGAGGACCAAGAAGCTGATGCCAAAGGGGCCTTCAGACACAGGGAAGTTAACTGGCCTCCTTATGCCAGGAATACTCTCCCCTGGGCCTTCAAGAGCTGTATTATGTTAAGTTGGTAGAGGGTTTGCCTATGAACAAGGTGTGCTGTGCTGACTGAGCAGTATAGAGAGGGTGTTTGTGTGTGTGTGTGTGTGTGTGTGTGTGTGTGTGTACACATGGATGGTATGCATGGGTGTGCATGGGTGTGCTTGTGCAAATGGGTGTGCTGGTAATGAGTAAGAAAGACTGAGTAAAACCTGCCACGGAGTCTGGGTCCCACATAAGGAATTGGAAGAGATGGATGGGAGGGAGCAGGGTCAGAGGGAGAGATAAGTGTGTATTGCAACCACATAAGTCACCATCTGTCCCCCTCTCTCTGGCCTGCTAGCTCACTGACCTATAATTAGCTCTGGAGGGCATACGGTGCTGGCTCACAGGAGTGTGGCACTTCAGGTGGCCAGCAGAGTCAAGAATGCTCAGAGGGGCTGTGGTGCTATGCTGAGGGCCATATATATATATGTATGTATGCACACACATACATACATACATATACACACATACCCAGGACCACAACCCATCTGAATTCTCCAGTCTGAGAAGGGTTCTGTATTGCTAAGGTGGGAAGGGGGCCTTAGGGACGTGAGACTGGCAATGAGCTGGAGCTGGTGGCGGGGTGGTGGAGCAGCAATGGGGCAAGGGGCTCGAAGCGAGGTTATATGAGACGTGAGGCCAACAGACCCTAAGGCTCTGCTTTTGTCCTCCCCTAGCTGCTGCCTCACCACACAGGCATGGCCACAGCCTGGCTTAGCACTCAGATCACAGATGGCCTGAGGCTGTGTGGGGGCTTCCTTCCTGTGTTTTCTGTTGTCCCAGGAGAAGTCAGTTCTAGCACAGAGCAGCTATGTGCCTGAGAGAGTTGGGGACTGAGAGGCCTTGGTTCAGGGTCACTTTTCCTGAGAGCTTCAGTTGCTTATACTCCAGGTGGTGCCCAGCACTGACCCCAGACCAGAGGCTGGCCAACCGCTGTTCTGTGTTGTTCGGAAACAAGTACAGGTATGTCTGTATTCTCCTGAGGAGCCTGTGATGTGCCTTACAGGTTTTCTGTATCTGTAACAGTACTCTGAGTGATGTTGAATTGAATTGAAGTGGTCTGTCTTCTGGTGCCCTGGGTTTTATGAAGCAGGCTCTCCTTGCAATTACGATATTAACCTGCAGCAGAGCTGTGCCTGGGGACCTGGTACCATATTGTTACATTCCATTGAGGGAACTGGCTGTAGATGACATGAAAATCCCTAAGTCTGTCATAAAGCAGAGTACTTGAGTTGGTTTATGTTTATGAATTTGAACAATACTACAAATGTATAGATTTAGTATATCTTGTTTATATGTACTTTATTAATTATAGAAATATGTAACATGTTGTAAGGCAATTCAAAAAAGAACTTATAGTTTTAAAAATTAAGAAAAAATAATTTCATGTGTATGAGTGCTATGCTTGTAAGAACAACTATGCACCATCTGTGTCCCTGGTGCCTTTGGAAGCCAGAAGAGGGCATTGGATCCCTGGAACTCTGGAGTTATAGACAGCTGTTAGCCACCAGGTGGATGCTGGGACTTGAACCTGGGTCGTTTGGAAGAGTAACCAATGTGCTTAGCCACTGAGCTATCTCTCCACTCTCCTCTGAAATACACACACACACAGACACACAGATACACACACACACACACACACACACACACACACACACACACACACACGGGAGGCAAGGTCTCTTTACATAGCCCTGGCTGTCTGGATCTCACTACATAGACCAGGCTGGTCTCAAACTGAGAGAGATTCACCTGCCTCTGTCTCCTGAGTGTTGGATCAAAGGTGTGTGCCCAGCTTTGAAGTAGTCCACCCCATTCCTGCCCCCACCCCAGAGACAGAGTTTCTCTGTGTAGCCTTGGCTGTTCTGGTCTTGTAGACTAGGCTGGCCTTGAACTCACAGCGATCTACCTGCCTCTGCCTCCCAGAGTGCTGGGATTATAGGCGTGATCAAAGTAATTTTTTAATTGTCATATGAAGTAGTTGGTTTGCATTTAGAGGCCTTTCTTGCTATCTTGCCCAGCCAATCCAATGAGTTGAAGTTTCGTGAATTATGAGTGTGTGTGTTCATGTTCAATAGGGTTT
This sequence comes from Acomys percivali, assembly GCA_907169655.1. Classification (NCBI taxonomy): domain Eukaryota; kingdom Metazoa; phylum Chordata; class Mammalia; order Rodentia; family Muridae; genus Acomys; species Acomys percivali. Next base: position 90,891,922 of record OU015747.1, on the reverse strand, counting down.
CATGCAGCACAGGCTGGCTTCAAACTCGTTGTATAGTTGAGGATGAGCTTGAATTAATGATCTTTCTGCCCCTATATCAAATGCTAGAATTACAGGTGTGCAGTTGTATGCATAGCTGATGTGTCTCCATGGCCATTGTTTTCAGATGGATAGTTGTCTTTTCAGAGGGGAGATAGGATTCCATTCACTTTAAGAAAATCTTCCACAGAATGATGGAAGTCCCCTCCCGTGGTAATGAGCTCCTTATTCCTGAGTAAGATGTGAAGGGAACACACAGTGGGGGATGCAAAGCTACAGGTGGTGGTGGTGGGGGTCGGGGAGTGGGGGTGGGTGGGCGGAAGGTGGTAGGTGTAGTGGCCTTTGGTGGTTGCTTTAAAAGGACGCTTTTCCATGTTTGGCTTAGAAAAGTGGAGAGCTGGGAAGGCTGGCTGCCTGAGATGGGCTAGGGCTGCTCCATGCTATTTGCCATTCTGAGAGTGAACAGAGGGTGAACTCAGGATTCTCTCATGGGCATAGAGACCTGGGCTTGGAGACCCTGCAATGCATCCCTAATGGGCTGAGGTGATCAAAGGGAGGGTTGGGCCCACTCCTATGACCTGAGCTCACACAAGACCGGCGTGGTGTGTCTACATCTTTTGGTCCTGTAAGGGGCAGATCACCGGAAACAACATACTTTCATCCCCATCCTTTCTTCTCAGGTGTTCTCACATAGGCTCACTTAGACTCTTTCATGACCAACAGTGGACGTCTATGGTCGCACATATATGCCCGAGCTTTCATGGCCCTCACTGTACTTTTAAGCTCATACAAGATTTCTTGTCTCCTAGATGCATATCATATGCCTGTCATTACCACACACACTCCTTCTCATGACTGTACACCTGCGCACACACAATCACATACAGTCATAAGCCCTGATATATAACCACATGTGTTAATAACTCACTGCTGATATTTAGGACATGTTTACACACTCACTGGCTTTGATTGTCATGGCTGTAAACTCTTACCATAGTCTCATTCCCATCCTAACTTTTTCATGGCTGCACATACATACCAAGCATTCTCATGACTACATGCTCACATACCTGACTGCGTAAAGAACATGACCTCCTCATTCTCTGTTTTATAAACACATGTACACATGCTGTTTTTGACCACACACACAGACACACACACACATACCACACACACAGACACAGACACACACCCACATACACAGACACAGACACACACACACACATGCACAGACACAGACAGACACATACACACACAGACACATACACACACAGACACACAGACACAGACATACACAGACACACACATACACAGACACACACA
>OU015747.1:90866183-90884295 GCA_907169655.1 Acomys percivali | reverse complement strand
TGTGTGTGTGTGTGTGTGTGTGTGTGTGTGTGTGTGTGTGTGTGTGTTGCTGGCTTGAGCTGTGGGGCACCTCTGGAAATGGCTGCTTCTCTGTCCCCTCCTTCCTTGTCCCCCGTTTTGGCCTGTTTTATCAGGACTCAGTTTTCCCTGTTGGACTCTGCCCTGCCAGAAGCCCATGTCTGATCTCTCACTCTGATCTCTCTCTCATACTGGCTCTTGACCCTCCCGAGCCGCTCGTCTTCACCTGTTGAGGAGCATGCAGGCTGCCCCAGTGTCTTCAGAAGGGGGTGGGTGAGGCAGGAACGACAGCACCACATATATAGGTCTCTGGAGCACCTACCATTCTTTTTTTTTTTTTTTTTTTTTTGGTTTTTCGAGACAGGGTTTCTCTGTGTAGCCTTGGCTGTCCTAGACTCACTTTGTAGACCAGGCTGGCCTCGAACTCACAGCGATCCGCCTACCTCTGCCTCCCGAGTGCTGGGATTAACGCCATGCGCCACCACGCCCGGCTGCACCTACCATTCTTTGGGACCCTTATGTGGTGTCAGAGTTCTCCTACAGTGGGCAGCCCAAGGACACTGCCTCTGAGAACTGATGAAGCCAGTGGCCTAGCCCTGGACAGGGAGGTTGAAAACTGATGGCAGGCAGAGACATTCCCAGCTGTGTCCTAACTTCTGTGTCCAGCCTTCTTTTGCTGTGACCGCTGGTCCTCCCCCCTCTCCCCACCTCCGGGCTGCTCATATGCTTGTGACCTGGCTGGTGACTTCTGGTACCACCAGCAGTGGGTAGTTACCTATACCAAGGGACTAGGTTGCCAGCCACAAGTAGGCTTCCTCACACAAGGTTTCTCTGGGAAGCACCCCCTTCATTCCCTGTATGGACCTGGGATTCTTTGTCATTCAGTCTCCAACAAAGAGATGGAGGCTGTGGACTCACTAGGTTTGCATGCCTTCTCCTTGGCAGACTTCAGAAGTGGGCGATGGTGAACCCGCCTCATCCTCGAATTAAGGGCACCCTAGCAGGTCAAGGCTGTCTGTCGCCCCCACTGCCCACCTCTCCCAGAGCCTCTCCCAGACTTCAGCCTAGGTTAAGGGAGTCCCATGCCTGAAGCCTTTTTAACCCCTTCTGCACCTGCCTTGCCTTGAATGTGGGAGAGGAGGCCACAGAGGGAGGACAGAGACCCCGTTTCTTCTCCTCCCACCTTCAGGGCTCAGGAGAACTCTGGGCAGCCTGCCGGCTGCTCCCCTGTCGCTGACTGAATCATTTCTATATTTGGCCAGCAAGCCACGTGGGTGGGGAACCACTGCGGCTGCACTTCTGACAGCTGCAGGGGGTGGGGGGCAGGGGCTGCAGGCACCGAGGTTAGGCGGGAGGCATGTGCATTCCTTGGGAAAGCTAATGAGATGCTAGCAGAGTGAGTATGCCCCGAGAGGGGGCATGTGCCAACACCCTCCCCCATCCTCTCTTACTCTGGTTTAGGGCCTGCCTCCTCTGCCCCTCCCCTGATGCCTTTCTCTCTTCAGCTGGTCCTCATGGCACTCTCTTTTCCTACAGACCACACCGTCCTCCAGAAACCATGGGTGTTGCTAGACCCAGCTGGGATTCTGCCAAGCTCGGGTGCTCAGTCTAAGAAAGGGCTGCCTTCCAGCCCTGCTCGCCCAGCCTGTCATGGCCACACGCCGATGCCTCCTGCTTGTGTGGGGACACAGGGCACCCAGCCCCAACCCTGAAAAGTTAAGCCAGGCCTTCTGGCTCCGTTCCACAGGGACACTGCAGACCCTGGGCTCCTGTCAGAGCAAAAGCAACTGATGCCATGGCAGAAGCCTCTACCCACCTGTCCACTTGCCTGACACTGCCTGCTCTGAGACCCATGCCCTGGGTCCTTCTGCAGGTGCCAACCCTGTGAGCTCCTTCCTACCCCTCTGACCCAACTCCAAGAAGGCTCTGTCCATTCCCATCATGTGTGAGGTGATGCCCACAATCAATGAGGGGGACCCCCTGGGGCCCCCCCATGGGACCGATGCTGACGCCAACTTTGAGCAGCTGATGGTGAACATGCTGGATGAGCGAGAGAAGTTGCTGGAATCCCTTCGGGAGAGTCAGGAGACTTTGGTAGCCACACAGAGCCGGCTCCAGGATGCCCTTCATGAGCGAGACCAGCTCCAGCGCCACCTGAACTCCGCCCTCCCCCAGGTAAATTTACAGACTTGCCCCCACTCCCCACCCCTTTCAATTCAACACCTTTGGCCCTTCACTCTGCATCTATTTGCATATCGGATCCTGGAGATCTCAGAGTATCTTTGTCCCCATGTTCCTACGTGAACCCTTTCCCTCCTAAGTGCCACTGCTTAGATTGGCTTCCCCTGGAGAAATGAATGCGGAAAGACAATCTGGCCATCCAGCCATGAGTGCCAACAGCAGGGAGCCCAGGCTGCCAGTAGATGGCACTCCAGACTGGACAGAGACCTCCTCACCAGGGACCAAGAGTTGACAGGACTGAGAATTAAAGTAGAGGTGGGAGATTCTTGAGACCCCACACAGACAGTCACAGTCAGGACTCTCAGCATCCCATGTCATGGTCCTCAACAGCACCTCCAAACATTAGTCGCCATTTCTTGGGCACCTTCTGTGGGCTTGGCTCTCTGTAGAGGTTATCTCAGCAATGCTCACAACAAAGCCTGTGCTGTTAGCACTGTCACCCTGTTCCGCCAATGAGGAACCCGAAGCCCAGGGTTGTCAGTCAGCTGCAGATTGCTATGGGGTAGCGAATAGCAGCAGGAGGCTGTGCACCCCTGAACCCCAAGATATTGTCTCGTTCTCTGCTTTCTTTCTTTCGTTTTAAAACTTTTTTATTTACCTTTATTTTACATGCAATGGTGTCTCGCCTGTGTGTATGTCTATGTGTGAGTGTCAGATCTTGGAGCTACAGACAGTTGTGAGCTGTCATGTGGGTGCTGGGAGTTGAGCTCAGGGCCTCTGGAAGAGTGGTCAGTGCCCCTAACTGCTGAGCCATCTCTCCAGCCCTCTCTGCTTTATTCCTACTTCAACACACGGGGGCTGGAAATCTGAGTTGCTTCCTGCTTAGTACCCAGTGGGTAGATATTCTAGGGGGCGAGGGTGGGGAGCCCCAGTTAGAGGCTGGAGACAGGAACCTGAGCTAAGTTATAGCTCGTCATTGAAGGTGTGACCTGCCAGCTCACCAGGTCCAGGGAGGCAGGGGTGGGGGAGGTGAGGGGAGAGGGGGTGGGGGGTGGGGGGTGAGGGGAGTGGGAGGGTGGGGGGTTTTAGTCTACATGGCCCTCCTACTTTCTTCACCTCTTCTCAGGAGAGAGGGGTTGCATGCGTTGCACAGACTGCCCTGAGCCAGTGAGGGTGCTGCTTGGGTTGAGAGAAGCACCCTGGAGAAACCAAATAAGCCAAGCCTCAGCTGCAGGGCCCTTCTCCAAATTCTTGGAGAACCAGAGCTAGGCTTGGATTGGTGAGTTTCAACCCAGGGGCTTAGAGTGTAAGAATGTGGCCTCTGGCGGAGAGGAGGGGTGGCCATGTGGGCCCTGCCTACTTTGTCCATGGCAAATCCTGGGCTGTGTATTTGAGGTTGCACAGCCAAGGCCTTCCCAACTCTTTATGCTTGAAGCTTTGAGAGGGGAGGGCAGTGATTGACAAGGCTCTAATGGCTTTCAGGGAGGGATGCTTCCGTTTCAGAATCTGGAAGGCTCCTGGGGAGGCTGGACCCTTTCAGGATGGCCTTTGGAAGTGGACTGTGACCTCCTCAGGGGCTGCGTAAAGGGCGAGGGAGTCCTGCCAGGTGAAGGCGTGGTTCTTAGATGGCTTGTTGATGTTTGGAAGCAGTAAGTCACGCAGGTGGTCTGGGTTGTAGGGTACACAGCAAACAGCCACGAGAGAAAAGTGTGAAAGCCAGGAGATTTAGTGCTTTGTTTTAACTTTGTGGACAGAACTGTCCTTGGGGGATTCTCCTGGCAGCAGGCTATCAGATGAGCTAGGGCTGGAAAGGCCTGCTAGGGTAGGGAAGCAAGGCAGCTGTTCAACTTGGAGCCAGTGGAGAGGAGAGCGGTATAGCCCATTAGGGATGGTATGGTATCATGAGGTGTGGACATGCCTTCAAGTCCTTTCTCTAGGGGTAAATGTGTGTGTGTGTGTGTGTGTGTGTGTGTGTGTGTGTGTGTGTGTGTGTCCTTAAGGGTGTATGTGTGCAAGCTGAGGGGCAAAGCAGCATCAGGCCCAGGGCTCAGCTCCCAGATGATGAGATATCTAAATTTCTTTCACTTTGGCTACGGCCATGATAGTGAGGGAGAAATCACGGACTTTGAGGATTCTTCCTGTGGTAATGAATTCTTGGTGTTTAAAGGAGGACCATAGATGAGGAGTGGAGCCCTGGCTTCTACAATATGCTTAGACTTCGTGGCCCCAGGGTGTAGCTGCTCATGTGAGAATGTGTTTTGGCATGGTATGATGCCATCAAGCCGGTGGGAGACGGTGGGCCTGGAACATCAAGGTCAAGCCCTTTCCCCTAGTAACTTGTCCTGATAGAAGTGCAGGGGTTGGAAAAGCCTCTACATGGTAGTGTGGGACACTTTCCCCTCAGAAGGAACAGATAGTCTATACCATCAGATGCTGAGCTGCAGCCCTAGCCTGATTGAACTGGGCTCCCAGAAGCCAGGGCTGACGTCACAGGGCTGTGTGCGCCCTCCTGCTCTAATGTAGCGTGTTCCTTCAACCCATTTGTTTTATTAGCCATCTGCAGCCTGCAGAGCTCTGGGGAGGGTATGGAAGAAAGCTTCCTAGGAGTCATGCGCACTTGAGCCTTATAGCACCCATCTTTCCCCTCCCTAACACGCGTTAGTTTCTGTGTGGGCCTCATTCTGCCAGACCCGCATTGGCACTGCCCTCCATGATTCCAAAGGAGATGGCTACTGAGTTACTGGAGAACTCCAAAGACCGAGTGCGAGGGAGAGTGTAATCTGGTCACCAATGACTGGAGAGGCAGGCCTTGCGGGGCGACTTGGTGACTTAATTATTCCTGTGTGCAGTCCTGTTCCCCAGAATTCTGATTTGTTCTTCACTGTGGGAAGCTCACACTAGGTGCAGGCTTCCTGCCCTGCAGTAGGGGGCAGGCTGGGCTTTGAGGGAGGTGGGCAGATAAAAGTAAAAGGTGGATGAGAGAAGCCTACCACACATGTGGGTGTGCAAGGCCAGCCTACCAACCATACACGTGGGTGTGCAAGGCCCCAGGTGGAGCTGAATTCCAAACACTGAGGGGCTTTGGGGCCTTTCAGGAATTTGCCACATTAACTCGGGAGCTCAGCATGTGTCGGGAGCAGCTTCTGGAGCGGGAGGAAGAGATATCTGAGCTGAAAGCAGAACGGAATAATACAAGGGTACGTAAGGGGCGACCTTGTGTGTGTGTGTGCGCGCGTGCGTGCGTGCATATGTGCATGTGTCCTGACCAAAAGAACAGGTAACACCTTGGCTAGGTAGGTCCTGCCTTCCATCCTGGGGTCCTGGGCAGACAGACCATGTAGTCCCCAAGACGGGGTTCTTCCTTATGGTTCCTGGGTTGAGGCTCTGGGGAAGAGGCCAGGGTAGCCGAGCTGGGGTCGGGCGTTTAATAGAAGAGCAGCTATTTCTGGACGCTGTACTTGGTGATCCTATGGGCCTTGCTTTGTAGCTCTTGGGGCACATGTCCGTGGTTGTCCCTCCTGTCCTCCCCCGCTCTCTACCAGCTGCTTCTGGAACATCTGGAATGCCTAGTGTCCCGCCATGAGCGGTCATTGCGGATGACGGTGGTAAAACGCCAGGCCCAGTCACCTTCAGGCGTCTCCAGTGAGGTGGAGGTGCTGAAGGCCCTCAAGTCACTATTCGAGCACCACAAGGCCCTGGATGAGAAGGTACCCACCTCCGCTACCCTTTTCCCAACTCACCCAGGCTTCCTTGATTCTCTTGTGCTCCTTCATGGGTTTCTCTGCACTGGCGTTTGGGAACTTATCTTCCAGCTGCAGGACCCTGCTGGGTTCTCTCCTGGGCCTTTGCCTCTCCACAGGCCCTTCACGTTTCTTCCATGCCTGACAGTGGCAGAGAAGGCCTATGCTGCCCAGCCTGAGTTCTATGGGATAGCTTTCTCTCCCCCCATCTCTCCTTCCACTGGGCAGGTGCGAGAACGCCTCCGGGCAGCACTAGAGCGTGTTACCACCTTGGAGGAGCAGCTGGCTGGAGCTCACCAGCAGGTAAGCTGCACTGCAGCTCTGAGGAGTCCAGTGGGTCACCTTCTTTGTCCCATTGTGCTCCTCCTTGGATTTCTGCCTGCTGGGGCTGGGGCCTGGAACCTGAAGCTAGGCCAGGCATCGCTTTCCAGGTCTTTGACTCATTGGATTTTTTTTTTTTTTTGGTGTGTGTGTGTGTGTGTGTGTGTGTGTGTGTGTGTTTGTGTCTTGTAGGTATCTGCCCTGCAGCAGGGGGCAGGAATTCGAGATGGAGCAGCAGAAGAGGAAGGGGCTGTGGAGCTGGGACCAAAGCGCCTGTGGAAAGTGGGTAATGGGGAATTGGCTAGCGGGAGCCTGTATTCCACAAGACAGGAGTGGGAGGTCCCACCTTTCTAGGGTCAGTAGGATATTTCTTGGATTAAACTGGGGCTTTCTATATAATATTCCCACTTCTCTTCCCCTCCTTCACCCCTTTGCAAAGTCACCTACAGATTTTTCCAGCTTGTGCTACTGCACACGGTATGTCTGTCCACACATCTTCCTCGTGTGTCAGCATCAGGCAAAGTTCCTTCTATCTCTGAGCCTTCCTGAGCCTCATCTGTCCCTTCCTGGGTGACAAGAGGTGGAGGTAGAAATAAAAACTAGAAACAATCTTGTTCAAAGAGATACATGGGAAGGCCAGGTGATTTGGCCATTCTCAGGAGTGAGCTACTAGGCTCAGTGGAGGAAGGTGTGCCTGGCCCTGGTCCTGAGCTCTAGCTGGGCAGAGCCATGACCTGTGGGCATTCCTTCCTCCCAGCCTCCCAGGGATGGAGGGGGTGGGGTGGGACTCTCTGGCTCCTCGGCTGATGGTTCATTGTCCCTGGAGGATGACACTGGCCGGGTGGAAGAGCTGCAAGGGCTCTTGGAAAAACAAAACTTTGAGTTGAGCCAGGCCCGTGAGCGACTGGTCACCCTGAGCGCAACTGTGACTGAACTTGAGGAAGACCTGGGCACGGCCCGCCGAGACCTCATCAAGTCAGAGGAGCTGAGCAGCAAGCATCAACGGGACCTCCGTGAGGTAGGCGAGGGGCCAGGCCAGCTCTCAGCACCTGCATCTCGCTGGGTACAGGTGGTGGCACCCAGGAGGGTGTGCACAGAGATCTGGGCAACAGCTGGGGAGGGTAAGAGTCCACACTTGGCAAGGTCCAATGTGAGGAGGGAGGTGAGAGGGTTGGGCCAAAGCCAGAAACTGACAAGGGGAGCACAGATCACAGCCCTTCCTGGGCTCTTGTAGCCAGATGTTAGTAGGGGAGGTGCAGATGTGAGAGGAACAGGGAAAGGCTGGTGAGCTTTCCTCTCGTGCCCTCTGCCCCACCCAGGCCCTGGCTCAGAAAGAAGACATGGAAGAACGAATCACCACCCTGGAGAAGCGTTACTTGGCTGCTCAGCGAGAGGCTACATCCATCCATGACCTTAACGACAAACTAGAGAATGAGCTGGCCAACAAGGAGTCCCTGCACCGCCAGGTAGCTCCTGGAGATGGAGCGGGGCCACCTTGTACCTGACTCCAGGGGTCCCGATGATCACGTTGGAAACCATCCCTTGGTGGCCTAGGAACCCCTGGGGGTCCTGCAGGTGCCCTTGGGAAAGAGGAAAGAACCAAGATTTTTCTGGGATGGCTGTCAGCTGCTCCCTGCTGAGGCCGGGGTGGGGATGGGAGCTTAGCGCTCCACCTCGCCTTGCTTTCCTTTCTATACTGCTAGTGTGAGGAGAAAGCCCGGCACCTGCAGGAGCTCCTGGAAGTGGCGGAGCAGAAGCTGCAGCAGACGATGCGCAGGGCAGAGACTCTGCCAGAAGTGGAGGCTGAGCTGGCTCAGAGAATTGCAGCCCTCACCAAGGCAAGTGGGCCAGGGGGCCAAGATCTCCTACCATGTCCTATGTCCGAGGCTCTTATGGAGTCAGGCAGGGTATGAGGAGAGGGGGAGGCACCTCAGGTGGTGGGGTGGGGGTGGGAGTGGGGGTAGGGAGTTGCTCCCCACCATTTAGCACTACCTTGAGTCTCTCAGTTGGAAGAATAAAGAGTAATCCTTGCCTTTATTACCTCTCAAGGCAGAGCAACCCCTCCTCCTGCCCCCCCACCCCCACCCCCACCCCCGCACACACACCCATAAGGTTTCTCTGTGTAGCTCTCCCTGTCTGTCCTGGAGTTCGCTTTGTAGACCAGGCTGGTCTCGAACTCACATCGATCCGCCTTCTTCTGCCTCCCAAGTGCTGGGCTTAAAGGCGTGCGCCACTACTGCTCGGCTTAAGGCAGAGTCCTGTAAGGAGAAGCCACTGTGTGGATGCAGGGTACTTTTTATAACATTCCAGCTGATGCTTGTTTTTGTTTGAGGCTGTAGGATTTTCATCTCTGGAAGGTTACAGCCTGAGGGGAGATGCCATCAGAGTCTATGTTTCCCTGAAGGGGAAACAGGTGGAATTTTAGGCTGGGCACATCTTTCTTTACCAAATTGGAGCAGTCAAGACATAGAGACCATCTCTGGTCACTTGATGGCTGTAGCTTTAGAATGAATTAAAGGCAAACATAGTAGTCCCTGAGAGGTGTGCAGCCTAGACACTATGGATTCTGGAGGAGAGAGGAACTACATGGACCTAGACACATGGCAGCTTAATCAAAGAATTTAGGAGTCTTAACTGATGGGAAACTTATGTGTGTGTATGTTTTTGTGTACGTGCATGTGTATGTGTATGTGTGTGTATGTGTATGGATTTGTGTTCGTGTGTGTGTGTGTATTTGTATAAGTGTGTGTGTGTTTGTGTGTGTATTTGTGTGCTTGTGTGTGTATGTATTTGTGTATGTGTGTTTGTGTGTGTGTGTTGCTAATGTGATCATCATATCCACCCCAAACGCTGGGGTAAAAGGAGCCAGCGTTGCATGAGCACTTGACCCAGAAACTAAAGTTTAGAGCCTTCCAGTGTGGCCGATGGCTGCTCTAAGGACTGAGCTCAGGCTGGCTTTGAAGACCCAGGGCCATGTCTGTTCCTGACACCGATTGGCTCTGTGATCTGAGGAAGATTCACCTCTCCCCAACCGAGCCTCAGTTTCCTTACTGCTGGGATGCTGGAGTCAGCTAGGGTAGTTACTGTGGTCTTTCCAGACCTAGAGCGAGGCACTAGATTCCAGTCATGGTGGAGGATAGAGGACAGTGTGTGTGTGGGATGCTGAACGAAAACTGACGAGAAAGGATGGGCTGAAGTGATTAATAGGTTCAAGTGAGTCACAGCAGGAGGGTATTCAGAAAGGGTTTCCTGACTGTAGGGGATGCAGGGTTCTGGGTATAAATACCACAGGGTCTCTATCTCTGGAGATAACAGCCAGGAAGGGAGAACCTTCCACCTGGGCTGGTTTAGTAGAGAAGGTTCTAGCCACAGTGAGGCTAGTGTCTGGCCTGCTCGTCATATTTCCATGTTTACCATGGGTCACTCCCTTTAGTCTTTGTGAGGGGCTAGTGGGAGTAAGTTTTAAGGTTAGCCTTGGGCAGGAAGGAGACGGGAAATTGGTTAACCATTCTGCTTCGGGACAATGGGAAAGAGCTGGGGACCCCCAAGGCCACCTTGACACCAAGGGTATGTGGCAAATGGGGCCTGAGCAAAAGGAGCAAAGACCTCCAAGGTGGCTGACTGTCCTGCACCTAGGCTGAGGAACGTCATGGCAACATTGAGGAACATCTGCGGCAGCTGGAAGGGCAGCTGGAAGAGAAGAACCAGGAGCTGGCAAGGGTGAGGGCACCAGGCAGCCATCTTGGCCTCCTCTCTGCCCCCAGGGCCGCCTTACAGGGTGGTGTGTGGAGGGGCACGGAAGGGACAGGCTAGGGAAAGAGCTTGAATGGGGGCAGGAGGCTCACAGCTAGGGAGGAGCTGGCTGTAAGGCTAGAGGAAAGGGTCCCCGAGAGCAGATAAGAACACAAGGGACAGGCATAGAACCCTGGTGGAAATGGATGGTTCTGGAGGAGGGTGGTGACAGGCTTTGAGGTGGCCTAGTGCCAGATGGCCGGGCCGTGCAGGTGCGCCAGCGGGAGAAGATGAACGAAGACCACAACAAGCGGCTGTCGGACACCGTGGACCGGCTGCTTAGCGAGTCCAACGAACGCCTGCAGCTCCACCTCAAGGAGAGAATGGCCGCCCTGGAGGAGAAGGTCAGGGGGCTTGGGTGAGCAGGGAGGGCATGGGGCTGTGGCTGTAGCTGTCTGGAAGGGCTGAGTCAGCATGGAGCCCCGCTGACCAGAGGAGAGGGATTGTGAGAAGTTACTGTGTGCGGGGAAGGCATACGAAGGCACAGTAGTAAAGGCCACCTGGGCCACAACTGCAGAAGAGAGGAGCATTCCTGGCTAGGGAGGGCCATGCTGGCCTGGAGAGGTAGGCCAGGAGAGGAAGACACCTGAGAGCAGGGTCACTGGCCAGTCAGGGCCCCTGGCTCACAGCTGCTCTCCCTCAGAACATGTTGATGCAGGAGTTGGAGAGCTCCCAGCATCACTTAGAGGAGCTACACTAACTACCACAAGGTACCCAGCTGCCCACATGTGAGGGCCCTGGGCACAGCGCCCGGGGAACATGCAGCCACTCTGTGTGAGCCTCTCTCAGTTGTTCATGCACACGTTATGCAATCGCCCTCCACCGTTGCCCAACACAGTAGCTCCATACAGAGGCTAGAGAAATGGAGGCCATGGGCATAGGCCATGGCATTGGCCCCGACTCGGCTCACTGAAGGATGTAGTGGAAGCCTCTCACTTCTCTGAGGAAAGAGTCCTACATGCTGGCCACAGCAGCCACTGTCCTCAGAAGTGTGTGGTACAAAGGCCTGATCCTTCTTGCTGCCTGGCTTCATTTGCCTTGCATCTTGTCAGGTGGTTTTTTGTCAGGTGGTGAGGGGGTCAGCTGGCCTGTAGAGCTCTTCTCTAGGCAGGGTCCGTTTCTGGCCTGGCCCCTCTGTCAATCTTCTGCTTGTTTCCCAGCCGCACCTGTTTTCTTTGGCGTCATCTGCGGCCCTAGCTTGGGGCCCTTGGCTTTGGACTTGGCAGTGCAGTCTTCTACTGTCCCCCAACTCTGTTCTCCTCTTTGCCCTTCTCTGACTTCCACCCTTCCCTCTCTGCCCCTCCCCGGCCACATCCCACCCTGGGTCTGCCTGGCACAGGGCCGCCTGTCTGAAGAGATTGAGAAGCTGCGCCAGGAGGTGGACCAGCTGAAGGGTCGAGGGGGGCCATTTGTGGATGGCATCCACTCCAGGTACTAGAGTGTGGGACTCAGTGCATGCTGGGTAATGGTCCTGGATGGACCTTGAGGAAGGAGACTCCCTCACCAAAGCACTGCCCAGGACCTCAGGCTCTTCCTCTATTCTGGATGGGATGGGGTGCCAGGGGGCCCCCCTGCTCAGAGAACTTGGCCAGTCCTTCAGCTCATCTGAGCGCTTAGCAAGGGAACCTGTGTCCTCTAGAGGGTGCTGAGAGGCTAGGAATCAGTGGTGCTCCACCGCTGTGGGAGTAGGCCATGCTGCCCGGATCCTTGCCAGAGGACACACCCTTGAAGGGTCCTCTGAGGTACACACTCTCCCCTGTCCCACAGGACCCTCTGTAGAGTTCACCGCTCACTGTAGTTGTTTTGAGACACCATATTTATTGCTGTTTGAGATCTGAGGACCACCCAACTTCAAGTGGGAAACAGTAGACAGAGAGACATCAGGGAGGGTGAAACGAGGCAGCAGACCCTCCTTCCTGTTGGAAGTTGAGATGCTGTGTTACTCGTGTGGGGCTTGCAGCCATACTCTGTGAAGTAATTGGCATCGAACTCAGTTCTCAGATCAGCGAGGTAGGCTGAGGGTGAAGATGACCGGATGTGACTGCTGAAGGTTCTTGGCTCCTGGTTGTCTCTGCACGTCAAAGTCTCTTAGACACGCTGTTCCTTTCAGTCAGTGTTCTTGCTATGTCAGGGAAGTGGGCATTAGCTATTGGGAAGGCAGTTAGGGGAAGTATACACATGTGTGTGGATGAGCAGTGCTTGAATGAGGGAAAAGGATGCTGGGCTGGAGGTGAGAGGCCTCTGCAGGACTGAGATAGTGTCCTGCAAGTGCTGTCTTCCAGTTCACCAGGGACTCTGCCTCTGTGTAGGGAGGGCATGAAGAGGAGGTAGCCGGGACCACTCTGATTTCCTCTTCCCCGTTGGTTGTCCCAAAGGAACGGGCTCTCAATGAACGAGAACTGACCCAGAGTAACCAAGCCCTTAGCTGCTGCTTGCTTTCCTTGCTGACTGGGACTTCTTGCCTTCGCCTGTAGAGCCGCTAGACCCTTCACAGAAGTGAAGTGGGGGAGCTGGGTAGGAGCTCCCTCTTCCCAGGGACACGGCATAGATTGTAGGCTTCTGTGCTTCTCTGTGTTGGGCTCCATCCAGGCTTCGGAGCTGAGCAGGCATCGTGGAAGTGGCACAGAGGGGTCTTCCAGATGCCCAGACATTGTTCCTGGGACCCTAAGGTCTTGCACCTGGGATAGACACGTGGGGCAGCCAGAGTGGATTCTCCAGCCTGAATCTGTGATATAGCTTCCTGCTACAACTAGGTTGAATTTTAGCCAGGTGTTTGGTTCAGGTTATCAGGAAACCGACACAGAGATGCTAGAGAAAACCAGGAAGCAGAGCCTGGGGAGATGGCTCAGTGGTTAAGAGCACTGTCTGCTCTTCCAGAGGTCCTGAGTTCAATTCCCAGCAACCACATGGTGGCTCACAACCATCTATACTTGGCTCTGATGCTGTCTTCTGACATGCAGGTGTACATACAGATAAAACACACACACACTAATATAAATAAAAAATATATAAAATAAATAAATCTTAAAACAAAACCAAGAAGCAAAGACCCCTCCCCCCAGAGTTAAAAAGGCTCTTAGAGACCCTCTCTTTGGATTCCTCTTTGTCTCTAGGCCAGGAGCCCTTCTGCATGGCTGTGATCACAAAGCCCAAGGCCCTCCACTTGAATGCCTCTCTGAGAGGGAGCTCAACTTTTAAAAAGCATCCTCACACTTCTTAATAGGAGACGGTCTTGTCCATACAGAAAGGACCGTTGTTCCCTACAGCTTCCTTCTCTGGGTCCATTTGACCCCTGAGCAACAGAGCGGGAGTGGAACCTGGAGCTTCCATGGCAGCTCTTCTGATGTTCCAGACAGCTGTGTCCCATATTGCTTCTCTCCCAACTGGCCATTCCCCCATCGCTGGTCCCTCTGAGCTGGTGCTGCCAGTCTTCAGGACCTGTCTTTTCCCTCCTGCCACTCAAGGTCACACGTGGGCAGCGCATCAGATGTGAGGTTCTCTCTGAGTACAGCCACACACGCGCCCCCAGGTCTGCATCGCCGCTATACGGCGCTGAGGGAAGAGTCTGCCAAGGTAACGGGTGCAGGGATGTATGTTGGGGTCCCCTTGGGGGATTTGGGGTCAGTTCGGCCGTGTGTCTGGCTCCAGTTACACAGACGACTGGCGTGTGGTGCAAAACCTCGCTGAGCCTTCTCCCCTGTCAGTGACAGCTGCAGCCTTGGGGTTGGGGCTCTTGTCAGCTGCAACAGCTGTGATGCTCCCCCCACCCCCCAATTGCCTCAGCCTCCCAGTGGGCAAGAGGTAGGGGTGGAAGACGGCCAGCGGTCCCAGAGGCCCACCACAGCATGTGTGCGTGTGCCTGGGTGTGCACCATTTGTTTTTGGTGGCCAGAGAGGGGGCTGCAGGGGTAAAATGGAATGAACAGGCTCCCTGGAACAGAAGCGTGGCTTCTAGTGGTGAGAAGAGAGAGATGACAGATTAGCTGCCCCTGGGCAATGGCACCTGAGAAGCATCTGTGAGTTTACACTGTTGCCCCAGGGAGATGGTAGGCTGTGAGAAAGAGAAGGGGCAGCAGAGGGCCGGCTGCCCTCAGTTGTCAGTCCTCATATGTCTGGGGCCCCCAGAAGGTACGGAAGGAGAAAGAGGGGACACCTATTCTGATGGGGGAAGGATTTACTTTTACTTTTGAGAATCTAATCTGAGCTTGGTGTGAAGCTGTGTTAGCATACTTGGAAGGCCGAGGCAGGAGGTTTGGGAGCCAGTTGGGGTAACATGACAACCCATTGAAAGAAAGGAAGAAAGGAAAAAGGGAGGGAGGGAGGGAGGGAGGAAAGGATGGAAGACAGACAGAAAGGAAAGAAGCAAGCATGCATGCATGCAAGGGGGCAGGCTGGGAGGCAGGCATGCATGTCGGCAGGTCAGTCTGAACATAGTCTGAAGGCCTCTTCTTTTCTTCCTCTCCTGATTCCTTTTTTGTTTTGTTTTTTTTCTTTTTGATTTTTGAGGCAGGGTTTCTTTGTGTAGCTTTGGCTGTCCTGGACTCACTTTGTAGACCAGGCTGGCCTCGAACTCACAGCGATCTGCCTGCCTCTGCCTCCCGAGTGCCGGGATTAAAGGTGTGCGCCACCACTGCCCAGCCCTCTCCTGATTGTTTACTTTGCTGTCTACAAGAATACAGCAGCTGCCCAGGTGCTCCCCTCCATGCAAAAGAGGCAGAAGGGGATACTGGAGCCTTGGGTGGACAGACTGTGTTAGAGCTCTTCTCCCCCATTTTCAGCAGCTCCCATTTTTAGCAGGCTTCCAGAGATGCTGATGCCATGGGATGGAGGGGGTCTTACTGCTGCCCCTCTCATTTGCTAAGGACTGGAAGCCATCACCACTGCCGGGGGTGTTGGCCACCACCACCACCACCACCACCACCACCACGCCTGCCTTCGACAGTGACCCTGAGATCTCTGATGTGGACGAGGATGAGCCCGGGGGCTTGGTGGGCACTCAGGTTGATGTCATCTCACCCGGTGGCCACTCTGATGCACAGACCCTGGCCATGATGCTTCAGGAGCAGCTGGACGCCATCAACCAGGAGATCAGGTGGGGCAGGCTGAAGGCTGCAAGGGAGGACGGGCCCTTTGTGTCCCATCTTACAGCTTAGGACCATCAGCTGTGGATGCTCTGTGGGCAACAGGCAAAAATTTGGCTTAATACTGACCCCAGAGGGGCAGGGCTACAGATGACTCTAGGTGTCATCTGTCCCCTCCAGGCTGGAGGGTGGCTGGGCTTCAAAAGATGGAGCTGTCTGTGTTCCTGGTGTGACCATGGTATGATCGTGAAGAAGCCAGCTGTGGGTGGGGGTGGGGGCCTTGTCAATGTTATGGTCAGCTGAGGGGGTGTTGTGATTTGCTCATGGAGACATATTAAGTGGCTGAGCCTGGGTCTAAGCTCAGGTATAAAGCTCTGCCCAGTGCCGTTCCTTTTCATCTCTGAGGGCATATCAAATGGAACCGGAGATAGGGTAAGTTGTCAAAACCCTTACTTCATCCTGCGTTTTCTAGTCAGCTTATTGATGGTACTGTCATGGAGTGAGGTACAATTGACAAGCTGTTGAGGTCAGACTTTCAAAATTGAGAAATCAGTGTCAAGACACACACACTTAACACAGGGCTGCAGTTTTTTAACCTTAGAGGAAACCAGTAGCTGTAGCTAGCCTTTCCCATCACAGCCTACTCTGAACAGCTTCAGAGTGGGGAAGGCATGGTCTCAGGATAAGGACATGCTTCCTGTCTTTGAAGCGCAGTGGTCCTCTTGCCATCAGTGAACGTGAGTGCGCATACGCATCTCCCCCAGCCCTTCACGCTCCTCGGACAGAACACACAGTCTCCGTATGCTCCTCATTCTCAGTGGAACAGAGGAAACCTCATTAGGGGTTGGCTTGCATTTAAAAAAGCCCTGCTTGGGCACTTCTAACAAAGAGGATCCCCCCAGAAACAGCATCTCCTGAGAAAATGACAGACAAGAGAGCTAAGCCTGTTAAAGGTCACACCTGTAGCTAGTGTAGGTCAGGGGTTCTCACTGCGATGGTTAGTAGTTCATTGACTGAAGAGCTTCCTTCCAGAAATTGGCTTTTGTTAAACCAGGAGGTGGCTAGCCAAAGAGACCTGGGAACCTCCGTGGTGCCTGCCTGTAAGTGTTACCCACCTTCGGTGCCACATTGTTGAGTGCAAGGCAGACCCGGCACCACCCCCTGCTGTGTCTTCCTGGCTAACGGCCTGGTCTGGTTTTGCTGACCTGCAGGATGATCCAGGAAGAGAAAGAATCCACTGAGCTTCGTGCTGAGGAAATTGAGACCCGTGTGACCAGCGGCAGCATGGAGGCCCTCAACCTGACACAGCTGCGCAAGCGTGGCTCTATCCCCACCTCCCTGACTGCGCTGTCCCTGGCCAGTGCATCTCCTCCACTCAGTGGCCGCTCCACACCCAAGCTTACTTCCCGAAGTGCTGCTCAGGATCTGGACCGGATGGGGGTCATGACCCTGGTGAGTCTGTGCAGCGGTTGAGAGGCTCTGTGATCCCTAGGCCTGTCTCCATCATCCTGGCATCTTTTTCCTGTGGCATGACATGCTAGGTCACCAGAATGGGCCTTCTGGGTAAGAAAGGGTTTGCAACATCTTCCCTGCTCCCTCCTTTGGATGCTCACAGTAGGCATAGAGCCATGCCCATTGCCCAGCTGCTCTCTCTTCTTCAGAGGGAATGTGTCTTTGCAGGT
Source organism: Acomys percivali (assembly GCA_907169655.1). Taxonomy (NCBI): domain Eukaryota; kingdom Metazoa; phylum Chordata; class Mammalia; order Rodentia; family Muridae; genus Acomys; species Acomys percivali. The sequence goes on along the minus strand of OU015747.1, from coordinate 90,867,481 downwards.
CCTCCGTGCTGCTGTGGTCCTTTCTCCAGGCTGGTGTGCACCCCTGATTCCTCTGCTCCCATCCTAAGCAAGCTTACCCTTTCCTCTTTTTCTTTTTCAGCCCAGCGACCTAAGAAAGCATAGGAGGAAGCTGCTGGTGAGTGCTGCCCGACACCCAGGTACTAGTGGGTTACCTGGTTACTGGCTCCCAGGCCCTTCCCTCTGGGCTTCTGCCCCTGGCCCTGGGGTCTGAGTTTACCTTGAGAGGCCACAGGGCCTCCCCGCAGCGCTCTCCGGTCTTCGGATCCTCTGCCTCATCTGGGCTGGGTAGGCAGGTCCCAGCTCTCGCCCTCTACCCCCTGACAACCCCACTGTCTGTTCAGTCGCCAGTGTCTCGGGAAGAGAACCGAGAGGATAAAGCCACCATAAAATGTGAGACTTCTCCTCCTTCCTCACCCAGGACGCTGCGGCTAGAGAAGCTTGGCCACCCCGCCCTGAGTCAAGAAGAAGGCAAGAGGTAAGTAGGGCAGGCTGCACTTCTGGTCTCTGTCCCCACAGCCTTTGAGGGGCTGCAACTCACCGGTGGGTCCGAGGTGCCTGACTGCTTCATTTGAGCTTGGGATACCATCAGGGATGGATGTTCCCACATCTCCCTTGGTCACCTGCTTTGGCCACACCCTTCAGCTCCACCCCTTTCCTAAACTCTAACTTCCATCTGTCTCACTGTAATTGAAGTCTGTCTCTTCTCACTCGCCCCTCCTGGCTGTCATCCTGTAGTGCCTTGGAGGGTCAAGACAGCAACCCCAGCAGCAGCAACAGCAGCCAGGACTCCCTACACAAGGGCGCCAAGCGCAAGGGCATCAAGTCATCCATTGGCCGCCTGTTTGGGAAGAAGGAGAAGGGCAGGCTGATCCAGCTGAGTCGGGATGCCACAGGCCATGGTCTCTGCCCCCTCCCCAGCAGAGGGCTGGGTGGGCACTGGGGAGTCTGCATCAGGAGGGCCTGTTTCTGTACTGCCATATTTGCCTGTCTTAGGGCTTGTGGGGGGAGCCATATGCCATCAGTAGATGGGAGTTTTCTTAGAGCTGTGTCATGTTAGACCGGGCTGCCTCATGAGGGTTCCTGTGCCTAAAAGGGCCAGGCAGGGCCTGGTGTTCTCTGACCTGGCATGCTGCAGCATGGAGCCTGTGTGGAGGCAAAGTTGGCTCCCTGCGGCTGTTTTCACTTTGGAGCATTTCTCATGGGCACTATAGGACCTGCTGGGCAACTGTCTTCTTTCTTTCTTTCTTTCTTTCTTTCTTTCTTTCTTTCTTTCTTTC
>OU015747.1:90830059-90858435 GCA_907169655.1 Acomys percivali | reverse complement strand
GACTAAAAAGATCTGTCCAAACGAGTCACAGTAGAGGCCCCAAGCTGGCAGCCTGTGAGTAGAATTTGACTGATACATTTTGTTTGGCCCATGTGTTGTTGTTGTTTTTTTTAAATCATGAATTTGGTTACCAGCATTTTGTTTTTAATTTTTATCATTTTATGCTTATGGGTGTTTTGCCTGCATACATGTCTGTGAACCGCACAGGTGCCTATTGCCTGTGGAGGCTGGAAGAGGACAACTGATCCCCTGGATCTGGAGTCACAGACAGTTGTTGAGTCACCATGTGGATGCTAGGAACTGAACCCAGGTCTCTGGAAGAGCAGCAAGTGCTCTTAACCGCTGAGCCATCTCTCCAGCCCCTGTTGCCAATGTTTTAACAGTAGTTTCTGAATGTCTGGAGTTCTGGCCTCTTGAGTTTTTGTTTGTTCGGTTAGTTTTTTTTTTTTTTTCCAAGACAGGATTTCTCTGTGTAGCCCTGGCTGTCCTGGACTGGCTTTGTAGACCAGGCTGGCCTTGAACTCAGAGATTTGCCTGCTTCTGCCTCCCAAGTGCTGGGATTAAAGGTGTGCGCCACCGTGCCCAGCTTTGCCTTCTTTTGAAAGATGGAAAGCTTTGTGGGCACGCTGCAGCCTGGACACAGGAGCCCCTCCAGCTTCCCCCCCAACTAGCTCACTAGCAACAACCAGTATCACTGTCTGGTCTCGACAGCACTGGAGAGTGAGGCTGGTGGTGATGGAGATGACTGCATCTGAAGTTCTTATCCAGCTTTCTGTAGCCCCACTTGCCGCTTAAGCCCTGGCATTGTCTCAAAAAGTAAGATGGCAGGTGGCACTGAGTGTGGCTTTTCTAGTTCCTCCAGGACTTGATGGACATCTTCCAGTTGATACATCATAGAAATGAAAATCTGGACATGATCTAGTTAACTTCTTCATGGCTGAGGAAACTGAGGCACAGGAAGGAGCAGTAGCTTAGGGATGATGGCAGAGCACAGGTGGCACTAAGTCCTGGGCCCCTTACTTAGCCTTTCTGACCCCACAGTGGCTTGTAAGGGCGGCAGGGAAGTAAAGCTCTGTCTTCGCTGCCCTTCACCCCTCGCTGGTGCTGAAAGGGAGTCTTTGTCTTAGCCTGGGAGGTTGCCAGGCCCAGCTGCACCTGTCTCCTCCTGGGTGATTGATAGGTTGGGAGATGCGCTACTCCTCTGCCAGGCTGACATGTGCCTAGACTGCTGGAGCACGCCCTCCAGACTTGCCAGGACGGCTGGAGCCCTCCCATAGCCCTGCTGCGAGGAGCAGGAAGAAAGCCAGCCTGCCACCAGGGTATAGAGTAGTACCATAGGTCTCAGTCTTCAGGTTTGTGAGGTGTCCCCACACACCTCGCCTCTGCTGTTCACTCTGCTTCTATTCCACTCAACGGCTCAATAACACGTTCTTTTTTCCTCTTGGAGCATAGGAACAAGGCCTCACTCTGCAGCTCAGGCTGCCCTCAGACTCACAGCATTCCTCCTGTCTCATCCTACAAGCATTGGGGTTACAGGTGTGAGCCCTTATTCCTGGTCTCAAAAGTATATTCTTGGGTCTGGATATTTTTTTTCTTTTTCTTTCTTTCTTTTTTTTTTTTTTTTTCAAGCCAGGGTTTCTCTGTAGACCATGATGGCTTCAAAGTCAGAGCTCCTCCTGCCTCCTCTGCCTCTGCCTCCTGAGTGCTGGAACTAAAGATATACACCACCACTGCCAGGCTTGGATTTTTTCACTCTGTTGGAACATGTGGGATTGCGTGTATGGTCTCTAAACAGGCATCTGGCATGCCTGTGCTGAGCTATACCCCCAGCCACTCCTGTCTTTTTTTGAAACAGGGACTCAGTATAGCCTAGGATGGCCTTTAACTTTCTATGGAGCCAAGATGACCTTGAGCTTCTGACCCTCCTGCCTCCACTTCCAAGTGTAGGGATTATAGGCATGTGCCGCAGTGCTGGGCCTCCCTGCCATTTTGTGAGATTTTTGTATTTTGAGACAGGGTCTCACTAAGTTGTCTGGTCTTGATTTCATTCTGTAGTAACCATTGATGTTGGGATCCTCCTGCCTCAGCCTCCTGAATAGCTTACATTATAGGCTTGCACCACCGAGACGCTTTTGGAGACGCTTATATAAGTCTTTTGTTTTGTTTTGAGACAGGGTTTCTCTGTGTAGCCTTGGATATCCTGGACTCACTTTGTAGACCAGGCTGTACTCAAACTCACAGCAATCCACCTGCCTCTGCCTCCCAAGTGCTGGGATTAAAGGCGTGTGCCACCACCCCTGGCGACAAGTCATTGCTTTTATGACAAGAAAGGGATATTTACGTCTTACCCACAGAGGTAGCAAATCCAGGTGAGATTGTTTTGACCTGCTCACTTAGCCATGTGCAGCTGACACCCTCATCTTCTGATATCTCACCCCGCGCTTCTTGGATGGTGGTATTCTGTTGAGTCAGGCTCTGCTGTTTGGGTAGATCCCATACTGCACATAGTTTAATCACACCTAGCCTCCTAATAGTGGTCCTGTTTCTGAGTCCCTGAGATGTGCTTTCTGTCATTCTCACTTTTCATCCTCATGACAACCCTGAAGGAGAGGCAGCACTCCATCTTACAGATGCCCCATGCCCTCTGGTAGGATGTGGCAGTGCTGGCTGTCAAACCTATCTTGACCTAACTTTAAGGGCTTCGTAGTTTTGCTGTGTTGTACAACAGGTTTGAAAGTCACAGGAACTGTGTAAAGGATTACAATGGGACTGATGTCAGGGGCAGTTCCCATCGTGGGCTGTGTGTGCTTGTGTCTCTTTGTGGTCATCCAGAAGTTACAATGGCAGCTCAAGCAACAAAGTCAGGCAGCCTAGACATGTGCCTCTGAGCTCTGAGCGGTCCAGGCAGAAGAAGAAGAACTTTGAGAGTAGTCTGTATAATTTAATCTCATAAGTGATTGGAGTTGGGAGGAGCCTTCTGTTCTGTTCCTCTGTGTAAGGGGAAGGTGAAAGGACAGAGTAGTGGTCCAGTCAAGCCAGGACCCTTATAAAACTTGTCCCAGCATGAGCAAGCTGCCCAGCACTTGGGGAGGGTGTTGCTCAGCCACTACTGTGGAGGTGCCATATAGTGAGTCCTAGATTCGGAGGAGCCTTAGACTAAGAGCTTTGGGGTCCCTTCTAACCCAAGGTTCTCTGCCTGGCTTATTGCTTATTCATTGCTTATTATGGCCTGCTGCTGTTTAGGTATAGTTAGTAAATTGTGTAAATTGTTTCACTTCATCATTGAGCACTTATGACGTGCTAGAGATCTGTGACCAGTGAGATAACAGTGTCTCTCCCTCTCCCCACCATGACTTGGCGAGACAGGACAGTTAAGGAGTGGGGAGGGAATTAGAGCAAGTTAATGCGGGAGTCCACGTGGGGTGGAGGTGGAGATGGTGTGGGTCTACTTTAGGTGACTGTTGGGTTGGACTGAGCAGGAGATGTTTGAACAAAGGCATCAAGGTGAAGAGAGAGAGAGAGAGAGAGAGAGAGAGAGAGTGTGTGTGTGTGTGTGTGAACTGTAATGCAAAGGCCCTGAGGTACCCAGGCCTCAGAAGCCAGCTGTGTCTGAGGGACAACATGGGTGTCAGCGTGGCTGCAGCAGAGAAAACAAGTTGGGCAGGGAAGGGGGGCAAATCCACTAGCATCTTGTAGGCCATTGAAAGGACTGAGTGAAATGATAAGATGCAGGAGTATCTTGGACTTCCTCTTTCTTTGACTCCTGAGTGGTAATAGTCTTTATCGTTCTAAGGCCTGCAAAGAAGAGACGTGCTGGTTTCACCCAAAGCCCTCCTGCCAGCCAGGCCCTTTGTTACCATCTTCTTGCTATAACAGAATACTTGGCACAACTTAGGAGAGGACAGATTTTTGTTCCTTGTTTGAGGCCACTGTGAAGGGGAAAGCAGAGAGAGTGTCCGGCCTCTTTGGCTGGCTCCTTCTCCCCTGTCATCCCATCTGGTCCCCAGCCTGTGGTACAGAGCTGCCCGTGTTCAGGATGGACCCACCTCCCTTAATCACCCCTGGAAACGCCCTCGAAGACATCCCAGGGATGCGTTTGATTCATCTACTAGGTGTCACGGTCTAGCCAAGGTGACAGTCAAGCCACACAGGCCCTTCCTACCAGAAGAGGGGGAAATGTGAGCAGCAGGGGGTGGAAGTAACCTCAGATCAGGTGCAGGCCCCGGCAGCAGGAACATTGGAGGTACCAGGGTGTTCTTCATGCCAGATGCGATGTGTCTGAGTGCACTGTACCTATTGTGGCTGGTACAGAACTGGGGCTGTGTGGGCAGGAATATGGTCATGCTGAGGCCCTGGCTCAGGTGCTGTGTGCCTGCAGAACCAGTCTTCAGTATGGCATCATGTGTCTGAAGAGGCTGAACTATGACCGGAAAGAGCTGGAGAAGAGGCGGGATGAGAGCCAGCATGAGATCAAAGGTAAGCTGGTCGTGCCTGGGGAAGCCTGTTTCCACCCCGAGCCTGGGGAAAACGCAGACCTGAGAGGCGAATCTAACCGCACGCAGCCTGTCGGATGCAGTAGACATAGTCCACGTCCACTCAGGTGTGATTCCACCTCCCTCGGACAGTGGCCACCAACCAGACAGGTGCGATCTCAGTGGTGGCGCTGTAGACTGATGTGTTCATAGAAGGTGGTGATCTGGGGGCCGGGGGAAGGTTGGGTGGGAAAGAGGCAGCTTTTAGACAAGACTCTGAAAGAGAAAAGAGCAAGACCGCTTTGGCCTCGGGTTGGGGAATGAGCCATGCTGGGATTCCATCTGGCAGAGATGTGGTGAGGTGGAGCTGGCTCTGCAGGAGCCCAGATGCCATGAGGGGACGGAAAGATGTGGGAAGTTAGGGATGGGGTAGGAGCTGACGAGCAGAGTAACTGAGGCCCTGCGTCTCAGGAACTCCAATTCCGCACCTAGAAGAGCCTGGGCCACGCATGTTTCCTTTTTGTCCATTTCTTCCTCTGCCCTCCAGATGTGCTGGTCTGGACCAATGACCAGGTGGTTCACTGGGTCCAGTCTATAGGGCTAAGGGACTATGCAGGAAACCTTCATGAGAGCGGTGTGCATGGTGCCCTGCTGGCTCTGGATGAGAACTTCGACCACAACACGCTGGCCCTGGTTCTGCAAATCCCCACACAGAATACCCAGGTAGCCAGCCAGCCCTTCTTCAGTCAACGCCCAACCCGTGTGTGTGTGTGTGTGTGTGTGTGTGTGTGTGTGTGTGTGTGTGTTTCTGTCTCAAGTGGGGTACTGTGTCCTCAGGCCTCAGAGTGGTCCCCGTGCATTGCCAAAGCTCCTGCGGAATATGTGTCTTTAACATGCAGAGATGTTTTCTTGTCTCCACACCGCTGTGGGTTGGTTACCCCAGCTCTTCCCAAGCCTCTTTCATTGCTGAGGCTTGGGATTTTCCTTTTACTTAAGCTGCGTCTCTGTCCCAACTTTCACAGGGAGGAATGAGCTCTGGGCCTCACGAGACCAGAGAGCCATATCTCTATTGTCTGGCACCCTCGGGATCTGCTCTTGGCTCCTGGGCTGCCCCAGTCCCAGTAGGCATAGTCCAGAGACTCACCATACCAGGCCTTTGTCTCCCTGTCAGCAGCAGAAAAGATTAGCCATCTCCTTCAATTACATTTCATAATTATTACTTCAACTGTTACCTAAAAATACATCTAAATTCTCTTGACTCTATTTATATTTTTGGCCTTTCTGACTTCCTGTGGGTAATGGATCCTAGATGCACTCACAGTTGTATAAAGTACTTCCTGATTTTAGACGTCCTCAATACGCCTCTGCCAGGCTCCCCCCTGGGGAAGGAGCCGCTTCTTCCTTACAAGTTTAGGTTGGTGAGGATGTGTGTATCTGACCAGCTTTCCCCTTTTATAGGAACTGTGAATTTCATAAACTCTGATTATATTGCTTCTGGGCCCAAGCCTTTGTCTCCCCAGACAGAATGGCCTTAATTCTTTTAGCCTTCCCTCGTGGACTAGCCGCTGCCCCTGATCATTTTAGCTGCCCTTGTCTGAACTGTTCGCAGCTGTCAGATTGCTTTTGAAATCCAGCCACTAGCTGTGCTCCCTATTCTGGGAGCAGATGCTGTTTGGCTTGAGGGAGGCTGGGGCTGTGGTGTCTCTTGGTCCTGGACAGTGTGTTGGTCGTGGGGCCACTGGCAGGCAGCACAGAGGGCCAGTGTATTTGCAGACTGTCTGTTGTGACTCCTACTGACCAGTCAAAACACATCGTGGAAACTTTCTTTTCTAGTAAAAGTTTGGATTTCCTCCAAATGCAATCTCTCTGCATTTGCCCACCTCTAACTTCATTTGCAGGTTCCTTCCTGCGCAGGGCTCTCACTAGTGTTTCTGCAGCTGCTAGCTCTCTGTTTAACCGTTCACTGCCCAGAAATCTTTTCATTCAGCCAAGTGTCTTGGCCTACGCCTCTAATCCCAGCACTCAGGGAGGCAGAGGCAGGCGGATCTCTGTGAATTTGAGGCCAGCCTGGTTCTGTAAGTTGAGTCTAGGACAGCCAAGGCCACACAGAGAAACCTGTCTCCAAAACAAAACAAAAAAACAAACAACCAAACAAAAGGAAATGTTTTCCTTTTAGGTAATTTGTAAGACACAGCATTCCCACTTATGACAAACATTGTCTCAATAGAGCTCTGCCATTAATGCTTTCCCCAGAAATGGGCTTTTCCTTTCTTTTGCTTCCTATCCCAGAATGCACCTTTCTTCTTTCCTTCCTTCCTTCCTTCCTCTTTTTCTTTTTTGAGACAGGGTTTCTCTGTGTAGCCGTGGCTATCCTGGAACTCTGTAGATCAGGCTGGCCTCGGACATCCCTTACCTCTGCCTCAAAGAGTGCCGGGATTAAAGGTGTGCTCCTTCACTGCCCAGCATTTTCTTTCTTTCTTTAAGAAAAAAAATTTTTTAAAGATTTATTTATTTTTATTTTATGTGCATCGGTGTTTTGCCTGCATGTATGTCTATGTGAGGGCATTGGATCCCCTGGAACTGGAGTTACAGATGGCCATGTGGGTGCTGGGAATTGGACCTGGGTCCTCTGGAAAAGCAGCCAGTGCTCTTAACCACTGAGCTATCTCTCTAGCCCCACCCAGTATTTTCTAGACCTATTTATCTGACCTGGTATGGAATCCTCCATGGACAGTGGCTGAAAATATCTGGTGACAGAATTTCTTCTTTCTTTCTTTCTTTTTATTTATTTTTTAGTTTATATGTGTGTGCCTGCATGTATGTATGTATGTTTGTAGGTGTATCATATGCATGCAGGTGTTGCAGAGGTCAGAAGATTGCTGGTTCCCTGGAACTGGAGTTACAGGCAGTTGTGAGCTGCCTGATGTGGTTGCTGGGATTTGAACCCTGGTCCTCTGCAAAAGCAGCAGTACTCTTAACTGCTGAGCCACCTCTCTGCTCACTCTGGCAGTATCCTTAATGAGTTAATTTTGAGGAGTCTAGAAAAAGTGTCTATGTGCCATGCAGCTCAGGGCTCTCACTATCCATGACTGGGACTCTTTTAGTTTGGGTTTGTGATGTGGACCCTGTCAGATGAGGCTTACTTACTCCTAGGAAGTTTTGTTTACCCATGGTGTGAGTGTTTCTTTCTTTTCCTCCTGTCCTCCTTTAAAGACAAAATATAGGCCTTTAAAACAATAATTTTTACTTATTCATCGGAACTTGCATATATTTGTACAATTTATTTTAATCATCTTTGTCTACTGATTCCTCCCTCTCAGCTTCGTGCCCTCTTTGTCTTTCCTTACTGGTAACTCTCTGAGTCCAGTTAATGAAAATAATTTCCCCCCAATTAAGTAAAGCCTGCCTCTTCAAGGCTTCTGCTGCCCTGTTCTTTAAAATGACATTTCCTCCTAATTTGCCCCATATGAGAGAATCCCAAGGTTAACAGTTCAGTAGGATACAAAATATTAGTGATTTTCCAGAGGCAGCAACCTCTGGGAAAGGTAGGAGGTTCCCAATGGGCTAAGTACACTAAAGCCTGCCCCTTCTCTGCCCGTAGACGCTAGGAAACAGTAGAAAGATTCAACAAAGGGGGAAATGAAGATGGCTGGGTGGATAACGGGGGTTGCCACCAAGCCTGATAACCCGAGCTCTGTCCAGAGTACACATGGTAGGAGAGAACCAATTCTTGCGTGTTATCCTCTGACCCCATACATTTACTGTAGTGTACTTGCCCTTCCCCACATGTTTAAAAAAAAAAAAAGATGGGGCTGGTGAGGTGGCTTAGCATGTTAGAGCACTTGCCACCAGGCCTGGTGACCTGGGTTTGATTCCTGGGACCTGCATGACGAAGAGAGAAACAACTTTTGCAAGTTGTTCTCTGACTTCCACAGTGCACAGAAGCACACACACACACGCACACACACATACTCTTTCTCTCTCACACATACTGAATAATGTATAGTAATAAAAACTGAATTAATGTACATTTAAAAAGAGATAGCATGAATGTTATTAACTAGAGTCTCTCTTTTTCCCTCTCGCCCTGTGGTTTTCAGGCCCGCCAAGTGATGGAGAGAGAGTTCAATAACCTGTTGGCCTTGGGCACAGACAGGAAGTTGGATGACGTGAGTACTGGGATATGAATTCAGAGCCTTGGTTGTAATTGGCTGGTTGGATTGAGGTTCATGAGCTCTCCTAGCCCAGGAGTTGTGCGTGGTGGCTAGCCTAAGGGAGGAAAGCCAGAAGGGATGGGGAAGGTAAGGGGTGGGGAGGCATGTTGGCAGCCAGGGAGAAGTCTCTATTAAACTTAGTTAAAGCATAAGACCCCAAAGCATCTTCAGCCTCAAGGCTCAGCCCTCTCACCTATACAGGGTTAACAATCTTCCTTGGAATGGTCCTGGCGTCTTTGTATCTCAGACCCTTTTCCTGCTTGGTGAAGATTGCAGCAGCCTGTCCTCCAGATGTGTGGCATTTGAGGACAGGTGCTCTGCTGAGGAACAGAGCGACAGCTCTGCTGTCGGCCCCTCAGGCAGACCCTGCTAAACAGAAGTTCAGGCTTTTGTCACCCCTGGTCTCCCTGTAGCTTCACCCTTTGGCCTTTACTTTTGCATCCACGCTATCTCTCTGCCCTTCTGGGTCTCAGAAACAAACAGCCCTTTGACCTCCATTTCATCCCTTGGGTTCAGGGAAGACTTCACTGTTCCGAGGCCACAGCCTGGTCCTGCCAGCACGCCCGCCTCTCCCTCTCCCTGTTTTCCTGCCACCAACCTTCCTTCACCTTGCTGGTCAGGGCCTCCTTAGCTGACTTGGCTTTAAGCAAGTAAAAAAAAAAAAAGAGCTGGGGTGGGTGAGATGGCACAGCAGGTGAAAACTCTTGCCAATGACCAGAGTTTGATCTCTGGAGCTTGTGTAAAGGTAGGAAGAGATGGCCAACTCCACAAAGCTATTCTCTGACTTCCACGGATAGACTGAGGCATGCATGTGTGTCGTCCCCCCCCCGACTTATTTTTAGGTTCTCCATCTTCCGATCTTGCTAAATTAAGGAGCGGGACTCCTGCTAACCATTCATGTAACAAGCCGTGACTGAGGCAGACAGCATTCCCAGACACTACTCAGGATCAGGGGAGATGTTCTTTGGAACAACAACAGCAACAACAAATCATGTATTTTTCTCCACGGAGCATAGAACACAATAGAGAAAAAGAAGAAAACAGAAAGGGCAGAGGCAGGAAGGAACTGAGGGGACGAAGGGGAGAGGGTGAGGGGAAAGAAATAATAATGAAACAATCTTGAAAATGCATGAAAAAATGCCTCTAGGACAGATCTGTGGCATGTTAAAATGTAATTACAGCATTTGTCATCCCAAAGGCACAGATTACAGGTCCTAAGAGAGATGGGAGGAGCCCTTGAGGCAAAAACAGGGCTATTTGGTCCTGTTCCTACTCATTCTGCCTCTTATCATGGGTCCTGTGCGGTTCTGAAAACACAAGGGTGGAAGATAAGGCTTGGCCACAAGGCAGTGAGCTGTGCCTCTGAAAGGGCGAGCTGAGTGTGGCCCGTGCAGTGAGGCATCCTGTGGCATTGTGGCTCCGGGAGCCCACTGGCAAAGGAAGTGACTTTGGAGGCTTGGTTGGCATTGATGGGGAGCAGATGGTGGGAGTTGCTCCCTGTAGTCCCTGGGGGAGCATGTCCCTTGGTTATCTATGTCTGACCCACCCTTGTCCCACTGGGGTTGGTAACTTGAGAAATAAATAGGTGAGGCAAATGTTGGGATTCTATTGTGCAGATAAGAAAACTGAAGCCTGGATTGGCCGTGTTGCTCAATAATGTGGCTGAACCAAGAAAGGCAGCCAACAAGTCTTGATCACTTACTGAAGCCCTAGAAGGAGCGGGGGAGCAGTGCCGGGGCTGTATAGGGACTGGCCCAAAGGGAGCCTGAAAAGGAAAATACTTTGGAAGAGCAGTGGACTCTCTGAGTTCAGTTTGGGGAGGTTGGGGTGGGTAGAGCAATGCAGTTCACTGCTGGACTAGACCTGATAGGAGGGACCTCCTGCTTGGTCTTTGTTAGAGGTCCCTGTAATCAGCTGCCCCATCCCTTCTACGGGAGACTCACTAAGGGCTAGGGAGGGAGGGTTAGGAAAGTTGTACTACTTGGAGATCCAGGGACCGGGATGGCAACTCCAGTGTGCCTCTTGGTGCAGGGCGAAGAGAAGGTGTTCCGCAGAGCACCCTCCTGGAGGAAACGCTTCCGGCCGCGGGATCACCATAGCGGTGGCATGCTGGGCACCTCAGCGGAGACCCTCCCGGCGGGCTTCCGAGTGTCCACGCTGGGCCCGTTACAGCCCCCACCCGCTCCGCCCAAGAAGATCATGCCGGAAGGTGAGTGCCAGGCTGGCCAGGGGTTCCTTCCCGCACCCTGGGGCCAAGCGGGCTGGAGAGGGGCGAGGCCGAGGCTGAGCTGCACTAACGCTGCGGTGGGGGCGCGCACTAACCGGCGCTCTGTGTGTTCTCCCGCCGCCGCCGACTCCTGCCAGCCGGAACGGCGGGGGCGCAGAGACTGGAGCCCTCCACGGTCCGGACCTACTCCTGCTGACCCCCCCCACCCTCCCGCCCCGGGTCTGACGGGGGTGCGCCCCCGGCTCGGGGTAAGTGGGCCAGGCTGTGGCTGCGCTCACCCGTCCTGCCGCTGCCCCGGCCCGCCCTGCCGCCGCACCCTCGCTGCAGCACCGCCCGGCTTGCCCTTCCCGCTTCGCTTTGTGCTTGGACGCATGTCGCACCTACCCGCTACTCGCCCCGGGGACCACCTCCACTCACAGAGCCTGTCTCTCTCTCTTCTCTCGTAGCTCACTCCCACTATCTCTACGGACACATGCTCTCCGCCTTCCGGGACTAGCCACGGCCCCCAGGGCGGGTGTCCTGGTTCCGCAGGCTCAGCCGGCCCTGACCCTTCCTGCTCGCTCCCTTTCTCCTTTGGCTCCTAGTCTCTCCTCTGTGACTTTCCAGTTGCCCGGGATCTCAGAGTATGCTCATCTACTCCCTCGGCACCCCACTATCCGAGTCCCACTCCGTACCCCTTTTGTAAGTCTCTAGTGGATGTGGCCAAGGTCTCCTGTGTGTGGTGGCACCCGGGTTCCATGGGAGGGAGAGAAGGGCCGCCACCTTCCCTCTTCTGGATCTAGTTTGGTCTGGACTATGGGATCATCAGGCCCAGGATCCCGGACTAAGGATTGAGATGGCCCTGCCAATAAAAGGCCATTTTGGACTCTGTCCTGCTTGGACTACTTGGCCTTCTGCCCCCCCCCCCCCCCCCGCCACTCTGGCTGTGCCGGATGGTCTGAGTGGTTTTGGCACCCCCTCTCGAAGTATCATCTCTTCTTCCCCAAACCCTATCTCCAATGTTGGTCGCTATGCCTCCAAGTCTTGCTTGCGAGTTGAGGAGAGGTGTAGCATACCCCAGCCCCTCGAGGATAGAGCCCGGAGGGGAACTGAGGAAGGGTAAGTAAGGTAGGAACTGTGCCCAAGCTGATGCCGAATCCCAAATATGTGGGAAAAACGGACCCCAGAGCTTTGGGCCAAGAGTGAGGGCAAGGGAATCGCCTCAGCCCCTTGCCCAGTAGGAGGTATGGTTAGGAACCTAAGTCCAAAGGGTGGTAGGAATGCCGCTAGCCCCAGCTGCAAATGGCACTGCTACTGGGTTGAGTGGATCAGTTTGTGAACTGTTGCCTCTGCCCTGAAGAGGGGAAAACAGCTTCCCCTTTAGCAATCATGTCCCAGGGCCAGGACATCTAAAGTGGCTTGAGGCAGCCTCCCTTGTGTGTCCTCATACCATCCATTGCTCCTTCAGGGTTCTTTTGGGGGTCAGGAGCTAACTACTCAAGACTTTCTTGATCTTTCCTCTCCTCCACCGTTTTATCTGCCTTTTCAGGCAGGATGGTCGGGGCAGGACAGATTTAGGAGGACTGTCAGTCAGCCCTCTTCTAGACCAATTCCTTAACCTTGGGAAAGCTCAGGACCTGCCATCACGGTGGCTTGATAGAACCCGACACTTGATGGAAGAGGAAAGGGAAAGTGCCTGGATTGTGACTGTGGGGGACAGTGCTGTCCTCTAGGTGATGGGGTAGCTGGTTCACCATCTCATCCACTGGGATTCTGAGCAGCGCCTAGGCTAACAGGTGGAGACATGAGCCGGAACTCCCTGTCTGAAAAGGACTCAGGGCCTTGTGCTGCCTGCCCCTCAGTGGAAGAAAGCTTGGCTAATGAGGTGACCGAATGGGTTCACCTTGGCTGGGGCAGGCAACCGTCTGTCCTTGATGCCATTGTTTCTGCTTCCCCCCAGTGAGACTGCTGGGGAATGGAGATGAGAAACAATTGAGTAGACCATGAGTCAGTTAGAGAGAAAGAGCCTGCCCCCCGCCCCATCCCGAGTGCTGGAGTTACAGTGAAGTGCCAGCATCCTAAGATGGAAGGAGTTGAACATGACAGTACCATCTGACTCCCAGGGACTCTATGGGGCTAGCTATGTGGGGGAATCAGCCCTGCCTTTCCTCTACCATGTAATCCTTTCATGGTTTGCCAGTTATAGGTAGCAACTGGAGATCCAGGTACATTCAGGGTCAGCAGGGAGGATGAAATAGGAGAGTCTGCATGCAGTGATGAAAGGCTGCTGTTGTGGTGTGCCCCCTGCCTCATTGTCAATATATATGTGGTTTTGTTTTTTTTTCCTGGAGAGTCACCAGTGACTGAAGCTCTCCTTGCCAGCCTCCTGTGTCTCACCAGGTCCCTTCTCAGTACTGTATCGGCTCAGTGCTTCAGGAGTGTGTGTGTGTGAGTGTGAGTGTGTGTGGGTGTGGGTGAGTGGGTGTGTACGTACCAATAAACAACCTGGTTTTAAGACAATGTACAAATGGCCTCGGTTTCTTTTTTCAATGCTAAGTTCATTTGATGTTGCCAGCTTACTTCATGGACGTTGGGGCTGCTATCCCCTGGGAAGGAAGTATCCGTGTAGAAACATATCAGCAACAGCCTTCTGTTTATTATTCACTCAGAGGGTTGATGGGAAAGTTAGGGTTTGGGTGGCTTGTGCCAAGGGTTAAGAGAACAAGGTGAGAAGCCTGCTGTCAGGCTCAGTCAGTTTCCTCTTTCATCTGCCCAGGTTTACTCTACTTAGACCCTTTCACACTAGCCTGGAGTAGCCGCCGCCGCCGCTGCCGCCCAACTTCCTCGGAACATCTCTCCATTTCAGTAGTTACTTTTCACATGCTGTGATAAGATACCATGGCCAACTAATTTAACACATTATTTACTTGAGTGCTTGCTTACAGTTTTAGAGGGTTAGAGTCCATGACCATTATGGCGAAGAGTACAACCTCAGGGCAGGCAGGCAAGCAGGCAGGTAAGCATGGCGCTGGAGAAGTAGCTGAGAGCTTGCACATTAAGACAACAACCAAGAGGCAGAAAGAGAGCTACCTAGGGTGGCATGGGCCAGTGACTCAACTCCTCCAACAAGGCCACACCTCCTAACCCTTCCCAAACAGTTCCAGCAGCTGGGGACCAAGCATTCAAATACAGGAGCCTGGGGGTGGGTGGGTGGGGGGGTGAGTGGGGTGGGGCTTCTTATTTAAACCACCCTGTCAGGTCTCCACTGCTTTAGTTCAGGGTCCAGCTCCTCTCTACTGGGTGGCTTTAGAAAGCTATTCCCTGGCACTCTCCTCTCCCCACCTAGCTTAGAGAATGCTCCACGACTCTTTTTTCTTGCCTTTGGAGCATTGACCCTTTAACTCCTTTCTGAGTCTCTCCTGGGAGGCAATGGCTGGCACTGCAGTAGAATTAGGTTAACTGACCCTTCAGCTCCCCGAACAGTCAATGCATGCTGCACACATGCGCATGTGGTCTCCTTGACTGTCTACTGCACTGGGCTCCTCAGGTCAGTCTCTTCCATCTCTACATTGAATGAGTGAGTTGACTGACCTCATCTTGGAGAATTGTTTAAAGGATTAATATTCATAAAAAAAAAACCTGACAAGTCACCAAGCACCGTTGTGTGCCAGACATTTGGCTGCTGCTATTACAAAATAGCCTTACATGGGTCATTTTTAACCAGCAGAAATGTGTTTCTCACAATGTTAGAGTTGAAGAAGTCCAAGGTCAGGGCACCAGTATTTAATCTCCAACATGAGTCCAGTTCTCAGAAATGGTACTCTCAAGGTGTTCCCGCATGCTAGAAAGGTTGAGGGGTAACAAGGGTTGGACAGGCTATCAGCCCATTCATGAGGGCAGTAGCCCCTCTCATGAGGGCACAGCCTTCATGTCCCAGGCGCCTTCAGAAGACCTATCTGTTGATACCATTCAATTAGGGATAAGGTATTTTTAAAGATTAATTTTTTAAATCTAAGTGTGAATGTGCACATGTGTGTGTGGGTTCTGGTGAAGGTCAGAAGACACGTGGGTCCCTCAGAGCTGGAGGAACAGCATGTGTGAGCTGTGTCATCATGGTATGGGTGCTGGGATCCAAGCTTGGGTCTTTGTGATAGCTCTCTTAGCCTCTGGTCATTTCTCCAGCCCTGAGCATGAATTGAATATAAATTTGGAGAAACCCAAACATCCAAATTATAATTTGTAGTAAACAGATGAATTTGCCTCATCCTCAGAGCCATCAAGGTGGGATCATTGTCATTTTAAAGAACAGGAAATTGTCACGCTGAGGTCACATACCTGGTGAAAGATACAGGTTTCAAATCTCAGCCTGAGCCCAGTGCCTTGTCCCTAACTGTTACCTGCTAATGGTAAATTCCTGACCCAGTACCCGGAAGGTAGCTGCTGCTTTAAGAGGGAACACCTTCATTTCTACAGCTATCCCAATTCTCTTTTCCTCACACCTTTGTTTGTAACCACTCAGGTGGCCCTTGGCACCTGCCAATCATCCTGAGGCCATAGTCTACTCATCTGAGTGATGAACCATGTGGCACAACACACACTGTGCTCTTGTGTCCCTTCCACAGCCATTGGCACCCCAAACACTGATAAAGCAGGAACGACAGAGTTGATGGGCACAGGTGACAGGAAGAAAGACAGATACCTAATGAGGCAGAGCCCAGGCAAGGCAAGAAGAAGCGGTAAGGTGTGTCGATCTATCGTCTACAAGCCTCTCAGTGCCCCACCTGGTCATGGTCAAAGGTGGAGCCGATGAGCTCTAGTAGCCGGAGAGAGGTCTGAAGGGTCCAGAGCACCGTGACTTCCCAGTGTTGCCAGTCACTGGGTTGGGGATATAGGAAAAGCAGACCAGTATGGAAATGGAAGTTCAGGCATGCTGAGCTCAGATAAGACCTAGCATCTTGTTTCTTCAGCATTTGTAGAAACCAAAGAAGGGTCCTTAGAATATTTTCCTTTATTCTCTCTGAAAATGTTCTAAACAGAGTGAGAGACAAGGAGTCTGCGTCGGGATGGTCACCCATTGCTGAGAGAGTGCAGGGAGGAGGTACATCTCGTGTCACCAAGGGAGCCGACACATATCCCTACCAACGCCTGAACTGGGCTTCTTAAGCCAATCTCATTTGGAGCTCTCGCTCTGCTTAGGCATCTGCACCCCATCTTGAGCCCAAGAAGCCAGGGAACTAAAGTCCATGGGACATGACATGTGAGGGCTAGTAGGGTAGCATTTCACCCGTGGACTTGAGTTGAGGGGACTCTTCTGTCATACTGTTGCTCTTCTGCACCACTTGGGACAATCACTTATCCCTGCGAACACTAGTGGAAAGGTTTTCTGGCCTGCCACCTGGGTCTTCTGGGAAGTTACACCTTAGAATGTTTACTAGGGGGCTCAGATAGGACATATAATTCATAATAATTAGCCAAACACAGGTTCCTGTGTCCCCACTTATACGTGGCATGCCAGTTTCAAGTAACTCTTGTCTTTTTATTCCTGTGGAGTGCTTAGAGTCCATTGTTAGACAAGATTTGATTAACCTGGTTTGATTTATTGTAGTTACTTCCACGGATGAAGGGATTTAGGTTAATTTCCCTAAAGAACTCCACCTTGTTATTCATTAACGTTTGGCTGTTATCTGTAATTCTATTGCAAGGGTCAAAAATTTGTTAATCTAAGGAAACCCTTATGCTTAATAGCATTTATTTAGTGAAAGCAGTCTGGGCTCCTGTACAGCTGGGTTAGTCACTCACATCTGTGCTGGGCTGCCGTAGTTTGACGTGAGGACTTTCAAGCTGTGGGTGACACCTGCCAGTGCAGGGGTCACTTGATTCTAGTGACCGGCCACTGCTACTCTTTCAAGTGTGAATGTACATCTGTTTCCAGTTGACATAACCGAGGAGAGCGGGCTTTCGCTGGATACCCAACACCCCTGGAGCCCAGGAGCTCCATGGTATTCACTGAGTGCCCTTGCTCTTGGCCAGCACTTAGACCCATGTAGGGGCCTAGGAGGACACAGCTGAAGGCAGTGAGGGGGGTGGTAGCAACTCAAGAGCACTGGGAGGCACTGGGACAGAGGACAGCAATCCGAGAAAAGCCCGTTCTGGTTGTGTAGTTCCGCATTTTGGTGGTCCTAAGGGAGCACACTAGACTGGAGGTAAGGTGAGGTAATGCACATATGTACTTCACCCCAAGGACACAAGGACAAGCAGGTCAAGGCTAGATTTTGATATTATTCCTCTCCAGGCTATCTGGCTATCTGGAAGACTAAATTCAATGACACCAAAAAAAAAAAAAAAAAAAAAAAAAAAGTAAAAAGAAAAAAGAAAGAAAAAAAGCAAAGCAATGCAAACCTCACAAGCAGGATGGACGATTGCTTATATGAGACAAACAGACCATGATGGGAGCCCAGCTTCTCACCCTCTCAAGCTGCCCGAGGCTCTGCCAAGTCTTTCTCATACCATCTTCTCTAGGCATGGGTCTCCAGGTAAGGAGGGGCCCAGCTGAGCTCGAGCAAGTGCAGAATGGCCATCGGCAACTGCTCTCTTAAATTGGCTCAGGTCAGTTGCCAAAGGGCCTGAGAGAACTGGAGAGGACCCAGGATGTACCAAGCACTGAATCCCTGTCTGCAATGGTTTGGAGACCATCCTGTAGTAAACCAGATGAGCTGCACGGAGTTGGTGTCCTTGGTCCTTTTAACCCCTCTGCTGAACCTTACACAGTCTCCAGCCATGATCTTCCCGCTCAGTTCCCCACCCACCTTCTGCCCTTGGGAAGCTGGTCTTTGAAACAGTAGCATCCCAAGTGATGAGAACCCTGGCTTCTCCTCTGATTGTTCTTGTCTCCCAGCTCCCTCAGTAGACTCCCCTCATCTATGAGCTGTAGGCGGGGACAGGAATATCCCTGTCTCTGGAGGGAAGGGCAGAAGCTGGGAAGGGGACATGTTATTGGGCCTATGAAGAAATGACAGTGTCTGGCCCCACCCATTGGCTCTGTGTGGTCACTTCCTACTTCTCTATAGAGCTTAAGATGTTGTGGATCCAGGGGAGACAGAGCTGAGGAAGAGAAGTCCAGCCACAAACCCAGCTCCACACTCCTAGCTTGTGGGCTGAGCACAAGGCAAGCGAGCATGCTCAGTGGGCCTACTGGGCTGTAAATTGGAACACAGCCGTCTGTGAATGATGTTGAATTAAAATTAAAATACAACAGAGTGCTTTGCAGGCCTGCCCCTGGGTGCTCAGGACTTCTAAGGAATCTGGTCTTGTTTCTGCATCTAATGACCAGATCAGGACTTCAACTCCACTCACGTGATCCACTCCCATAATGCCCCACTCCCCTCATGTATCTGGACCTCCAAGGGGGAAGGCGTGATGTTTTCAGTGTCTCCCCTCCTGATACATCATTGCAGACACTCTGATAGCAACCGGTCTTTATTTGTTTTTTAAAAAAAGGAAATCCAAATAAGTTAGCAAAAGAATTACAAAAAGAGTTGGCAAAACCACACAATACTTAGTTAACAAAAGAAGTCACCCCAAGGGCCCCCACCCCCTTTCCCTGCCTGTCCCTGGCAACATCAGCACAGGAGACCTTGGTCAGATGGCAGCTTTACAAACAACACACAAAACAATAAACAATACACAAACCACTGGGAGATCCCCAGTACCCACTGCAAATGCTTTCCCCACCCCCCTACCCCCCAGTGACGTTGGAACAGTTCCTCCCCATTTTCCCTTAACTCAGGGCAGGCCCAGCCCAGCCACTGACACCAGGGGGAGACTAGAAAACATGTGCGCACTTGTCCAGGTCAGGGCACTGTCTCCGCCCCTCAAACTGTGTCTCATTTGAGGGCGTGTGTGGAATAAGAGGCATATTATGATTTAAAAAAAAAAAAAAAAAAGGAAGCTCCTAAGTGTGCCCCATTGGGGGACATCAACTAGAGGGCTCTTTGAGCTCTGTCTTTCTCTCCTTGGAAGGGGATGCTCCCTGCTATAAGGAGCCAGTTCGGTGAGGACATCCATTCCCTTGCTGGGCTGGGTGTTAGCCTTCTATGAATGGGGAGTGGGTAGTCTGGCCTGTGGCAGCCCCAGAGCTGTAGGACAACCCCACTTAAAAGGCCTCTGTTGCAGAACTGGTGGCCTTGGACACCAACTTGGGGGCTCACATGGACACCCAGCCTGGGAGACCATCTCAGTTGGGCATGGTTTCATCTGGGAAGGCAACAGACATATCCTCCACTGTGATGCTGTCCACGATGGAGGTCAGGGAGTGCAGGTTGTGCGCATCTGTAGGGTCGGCTGCTGCGAGCAGATGATCTGTAAGGAGAAGAGGGAATGCTTCCTGGGCAAGGGGTTTGGGACCCTTGAGATGACACAGGACAAAGACTCACCAGCTGTGTAGTGCCCCACTCTCCAGCCACTAGCACTCCCCATGCTGTGTGTGTGTGTGTGTGTGTGTGTGTGTGTGTGTGCGCGCGCGCGCGTACTTGTGTGCTGCCTCCAACGCAGTTAGGTTTTGGAAGTGGCTCCCCCAAGGCGAAGCCAGGATAGTCTATCCTAGGGAACTGGGCCCGGTTTTGCAACATTGACTCAGCAATTCCCAGGGACCCCTGGGGCAGGAACAGGCTCTTCTCCCTGAGGTCAGACACCAGCTGGGAAGCTGCTGGAAGCTCTGAGTACTCCTTTCCTTAGCTGGTCAATTCTACAGGGAGACACAGGGTCTCCAGCCTACCCATTGGGGGCCTCAGGTTCCTGGAAAAGCGGCAGAAAAGGTTGGAACACGGAATAAGGTCAGAGAACAGCCTAGCCTGGTTAGGGACTAAAGGATTTGAGCCTTGTTAACTAGGGTCAAGATTCACTTACCTCCTGGGTTGGGACCGAACTCCAGTGCACTGCCCCACTCTGGGCTGCAGGAGGCGCTGTGGGAGCTGCATTCACTGGGCACCTGCTTGCAAGACAAAACCAAAGTCCAAGGTCAAGTCTACCACCATTCTCAGGTGTACCTCTCCGCCTGCTTTACAAGGTAGGTTATCTACAATGTTACCATAGACACTCTACTTCTAGGTCTTTCCTGCCTGCTAGGGTAAGAATTTTGCCTTGGGGGGCGATGAGAGTGGTAAGCCAGAGTACTTTATTATAGTGGCCCCAGAGCAGGCCAGCAGGGATTCTAATGTGTTTCGTCAGCTCAGATATGAAGATTGTGGACTTACATGGGACAAAGCAGGTTTCTTTGGCCACTCGGCCTGGCCTTTTCTCACCTTCACCTAGGCGAGCTTGCTGCAGGTTTGTTTCTGGGCCTCTGGTGCCCTCTTGGGCCACCCCACCCCATCCATATTTACCATCCACCGCCTTTGTCTGGTCTGGACACAGTATGAACACAGAAGGTTGCTGGACAGCCTAGCTAACAAGCAATGGGGTCCCGGGATCCCCAGGGCTCTGTTTTGCACCTGTTCCAGTTCTGGTGGCTGACCAGGCACCTCCCTCTGGCCCTATCCCTGGGACTGGCGCACCAGCCACTTACCACGGGCTGGGGCCCGCCCCCGCCTCGGTAGCGGAGATCTCGCTCCTCCTGGTTGAGGGAGCTGAGCAAGGCCTGTAGGCGCTCAATGTACTGGATGGCACTGCGCAGGATCTCCACCTTAGGCAGCCGCTGGTTAGGGTTGAGCAGGGTGCTCCTCTTCAGTGCCTCGAAGGCCTCATTGACTTTCTTGAGCCTGCGCTTCTCCCTCAGCGTGGCAGCCCTCCGCCGGTCCACAGACACAGACTTCCTCTTACACACCTTACACGCCCACGGCAGGCACTGGCCTGGACAGTGCTCAGGGGTCCCCAGTCCCTTTTCTTCCAGGGGCCCTCGGGCTTCCGGGCTTAAGCTCAGCTCAGTCCGCTCATAGCCCGGTTGCTCGAAGCCCTGGAGGTGGACAGGAAGGTAGTTTTCCCCATCATAGAAGTGGGGCTCCTGGTAGAAATAGGGGGATGTCTCATACAGCTCCATCGGGTCGGAAAAGACTTGTTCCTGCCACTGGCCCCCAAGCTCCTGCAGCCCCTCACGCCAACTGCTGGGTGCCATTTAAACCTTCCCTGCTGGCATGGGCCCAGAGATAAATATAGCCAACGCCACAGAAACCTGAGCCCCCCTCTAAGCTGTTGCTGCACATCAAGACGTTTACAGTGGATTACATGTGATTCTCCTTCCCTCTCCTTTTGCCCCCACCCCACCCTGCCAGCCTGCCCCTGGCCCAGGCGGCTCCTGTGCACGGGTCGGGAGGCCGTCGGCTGTAATTTGATTAGTTTTCATTTCTTCACAGCCCCTGTGGGGCAGGGAAGGTGGGGGTGGGTGCATTCCCCCTCTCATCTGCTCCTTTCAATTACTCCCTACCCGGGCCGCCTGCCTGCTCTCCTCCATGGTCCAAGGCAGCTGGTGGACAGGGCAAGAGGCAAGAAGAACCGGGTTGCCTTGCATTGGAAGGGGTTTTCAGAGTCCGTCGATCTGCTCAGCGGCACCTTAAACCATACTCTGTCAGTCCCATGAGATCCCCAAAGACCCACCCCACAACAGGACCACTCGAAATTTGGTGTATGTGTGTGTGTGTGTGTGTGTGTGTGTGTGTGTGTGTGTGTGTTTGTGCCCCTAGAGTTTATGGAGGCAAAAGACAGAAACTCAACAAGGCTAATGGATTCAAGTTCTGGGTTTCCATCGGAGCTTTGACTTTACATGTTCTCTTAGGTCTTACGTAGTTGGGGGTAGACTGAGGCAAGAGGACAATGAGGGCTTCTAAGTAAGGGGGGAGGGGGCGGGCAAGTGCCAAGGGGAAGTCAGTGTCGAGTGAGGATTAGAACTCACAGACTACATTGCCATCTTCTCCCCCAGTCAAGAGCTATTGATTCCTCTGTCTCCTTTCCTGGTCACTCTTAGTCATCTCTTCTGTGCTTTCCCCTCAGTGACGTCTCCTGCCCTGTTTGGACCCTAGAGCCATCTTGACTCCTTTCTGTAGATGGGTTGATAAAGAGAATAGTCTTTTATATTGCTTGTGTCCATCCTGTGCCACCAGGTTGGCTTCTTCTATCCCTCCCTGCCTGAGTCATCACCTTTGCATGCACCATACAACTCCAGAACGCCAGGGCGGGGAGGGGCCAGCCCCATTTAATGTTGGGCTCCATCGGTCAGTAGTTACAGAGGCATTGGTGGGCAGGGAGGACCAGTGCTCAGAGCAGTGTGCGGGTCTCGGGCCACGTTTTCTCCCAATCTCTGATTCCTGACTCCCCTTCCTGTGGATGTCACATGACCTGTAGCTTCAGTAATTCTGGCTTTTGAGGCACAAAATTTTACCCATGGGTGAGGGTTTCCCCCAGGACCCTGCAGCCTAAGTGTGGTCCGTCCTGCTATCCTCAATTTCCAACGGAGGCGGAGATGACACATTATGACTATCAGTCAGGACAATACGTATGTGATGGTGTCTCAGGGGGGACTCACGTGCTAGGGGAGGTGAGCGCTGTGTGAGGTTTGAAGGGCTGGGTTTTCCTTCTCCCTTAAGCCACAGGGAAGAGCCATGAAAATACTGCTGCCCTTTGACGGAGAAAACAGATGTCAGGGGTGGGGGTGGGTGACAACGACAAGCTGGGCAATAAGAGAGCCCCAAGCAAACGGGGACACAGTGAGGCTTCGACTCAGTTCTTGTCTTCACGCGTGGCATACAAAGTACAGTACAGCATTGTGGGTCCTAAGCCTGGCCAGAGAATAATCACATTTAACACACCGCCCACCGCCTCTACATGAAGAAATAAACAAACAAATGAAAATTTACCTTGCTTCAATTTATACTCTAGTCTTGTTAGCCCCAAAAAGAGAGGAATGTCACATCTGCTATGGAGATGTGCAAATGGCTCTTTTGTCCTTGTGGGACCCAGTCCAACTTACCCCTAAACAATCTGTCTTTCTCCTCTGAAGTGGGTGCAGGAAGGACCTGCTCTTAGATGCCTTGTAGGACCCTTCTGCCCAGCAGGTGATCCTGAGCCCTGAGCAGAGAGCGCTCCATTACAAAGCTGTTAATGCTGGAGCCAATGAGACGGCTGAAAGCTGGGTGGGCAAGGTGGCCCATACCTTTATTTCTGTACTTGGAGAGGCCAAGACAGGAGGATTGCCAGTCCCAGGCTAGTCTGGGCTAGTTGGGAGACTCCGTCTCTGACAAAATAAAAACACAAAGCAAACAAGGACAACATGGATCAATCGTAGACAAACGACAGAGCTGCTGAAGGCTAAACCCCTGAGGAGGGCTGGGGAGGAGGCAAGCACTGGATCAGGTCTTGAGCAATTACCCAAACGAGGACATGACGAGGAAGGTTTGGTGGGTTGACCAGTTTGGGTGGATCTCAGGGTCCTGGTGGCAGAGGGAGACTGAAAACAAGTCTGTAAGGTTAAAAGGCCCAACTGGGCATGGAGGGACATGGAGACTGAGACAAAGAAGCCATGTTAGACCCTCCACTCCCAGTGACAGTAATTCATGAGTGAGATGATAAAAGGTCTGAACCATTGGCTCAGGGGCAAGAGAATGGATTTGACTGGGAAAATATACACGTTTCAAGTTGCAGCAGGTGCCGTGTGTGTGTGTGTGCGTGTGCGTGTGCGTGTGCGTGTGTGTGTGTGTACGTATGTGTGTGTATGTGTATGTATGTTAATGTATGTGTGTGTGTGTGTCCGATGAATACAAGACTTAGTCTTTGTCCTGCCACCTTTCTTAGTTTCATGCTCCTTGAATCATGTGTCTACAATGACCCTATTGGCCACAGGATCAGGATTGGAGAAGGGAACCCCATCCTTTTCTTTTTCTGAGGCAGCATTTGGGCTCTTTGTGTAGTCCTAGCTGTCCTGGAACTCACTCTGTAGACCAGGCTGGCTTTGAACTCACAGAGATCCACCTGCCTCTGCCTCCTGAATGCTAGGATTAAAGTTGTGCACCATGGTTCCTGGCTCCCCTTCCCTTCCATTCTTCCAGTCAGGAAACTGTCAATTTGCACTGGGTACCAGGTGACACGAATTGGATGCCATCTGTCTACCACCACCCTGTGCTCACAGTGGTGTGATAATTGTGAACCCAAATTCACCCTTCCAAGATAGAATGTGCTTTGTGACAAAAGAGATGGCCGAGAGAGAGGCCAAGAATAACCCAGAGGGGAAACTGATGCTTTTTCTCCTTTCTCTGTTCAACCCCTACTCTGTGTTGGCCCCCGAGAGGGTATGAGGGCAGTGACTGGATGGAGCTCTGGTCTGCAGGAAACACTACTGGATGTTTGTCCCGGCCTAATGAAGGTGCGGATGGGAATTGTGTGTCTGAGTTTCTGTGAATCCTTGTCCGTAGATGTCTTTAAGTAAGTCTGAATAAGGAGCCCTAAAGGTCATGCCAGGTCCAACTGAAGCCAAAGATGCTCTTGGGACTGAGATGGTGGTGTCTTTCAAAATCCCAATGCAGGGGTGGGAGTGCTGGCCCATTAGACACCTTGTTCTCTCATCAACTTGTGAGGCATGCCTAGTCCTTGGTCTCCCTCCCCTGCACACCCCAGCACCCCATAAGCTGCCCTCTGATGGACGGGAACACATTGGTGCCAGGCACAGAGCAGCCTTTGTCCTCCACCATCAGTGGTGATCCATCAGCTCTGATGTGACAGCAGGGCGTCCAACCCTAATCCCTACCCCCTGCTGCATGGGCATACAGGGGGCCCCTGCCCCTACTGTAGCCTCCTTGGGCAGTTGCGCTTTCTCCAGAGGAAGCCCCTAGCCCCTGCAGAGGCTTCACACCCAGGCTGTTGGCCTCCCACCCTAACCCATCTCAACTTGACTTTGCCCATTTGCATGCTGGGCTGACCTCATTTGCATGGTAGCATTGGGTTTCAGAAATCCCCCGCCACCTGCTCCCCCTTCCTTCCCCTTCTGCTGCTCACCGCCATGGCTGTCTGGCCGCCACGCCTTTCTAGTCCCTACAGATGGGCCATCCTGGGCTGCCAGGTTGCTTGGTAAAATCAAGGCAGGTTTCTCATTCTAGAGTCTCATGTGCTGGGGAACAGAGTGAGAAAGGCTAGAGAGAGAATCCTCCAGCCTCTCCAAACAGGCCCACCTTTTGTTTTCCCACGCAAGGTCTCTGAGAATTATGTATTGGCACTAAGTGGGGATTGGGTCTTGGTAATACGTATATACTTCAGTGAGTCTGCATAAATACGACATGCAAACCACGGTTTATGAGACAGCCGCTTTCTAGCAGGGTGCGAACAGATCACAGTGTCAGAGACCTTCAAAGCTGGAAGGCAGGTTGAGGATCGGCCAGCCCATCTTTCTTTTATACAGAAGGAAACAGAGCCCAAGAAAAGGGAGTTGTTCAAGAATGCTGAGGACTAGAGTTAGAGTAAGTAGCAGGGTGTCCCTCCTCGGAAGGCCTGAGCTTAGACCCTGGGGCTGAACCCCTCTCTCCCTCTGTGAAGTTGTAAGTGAGGGAGGGTGCAGCGGGTGGGTACACAGTCCCTGGGAGAGGGTGGGGCTATGTCCTGTGGACTTTGGGAGAGTTCAGGGAGACCTTAAGGGAAGCTGTACTGGAGAGAGGAAAATGAGAGCAGAGGCTGGGGCCTTGGGACAAGAGGTTTGGAGGCGGATGGGACCAGAGATTAGAGCTGGGGCGGGGAGAGACCTTGGCTTTTGGACCACATTGTTTCCATAAAGGCTAAGCATCAGGTAACCACTGGGAAATCCCATCCTTGCCTGGAATCCGGAGCCCAGAGCCAGGATCATCCTTCAGGAATCTTTGGCTTTGGGGTGGGGAAAAGGGGCAGACCTGGAGGCGGAAGAGCTTGGGTCCCAGGAGACTTGGGGTCAAGGGGAGGTGGCTGTTGGGGACAGAGCAGAGAGCTGGTGTTCAGAATAACTGGAACAGGGCTCAGTAGAACACATGGCAGTGTGAACCCAGAGCCTGGCTCCTATGGACCTTAGGGAATAAAGATGAGGATTGTGACTATGCCACACTCCCATCGCATGGACCCCTTTACCTCCTGGTTGGAGCAAAAGCTGTCAGGAAGGGAAGGAGAGTGGCTGGATAAGGAGATATGGTGCTGGCTTGTCCTCCTCTGGTTCTCCGTTTGCCCATCTGTAAACCAAGATCCTGGACCCAACGATTCAAGCAAATGGGCTTTCCCTCAACTCAATGAGTAGACTTGGAGGACGTGCCAATGGGCGTATGAGAAATCGTGTTGATAAACCGTGGTGTGGTGTTCGCACTTGTTTAGCGCAGACTCTGGGAGCGAGGAGCCTCCCCACTCCACCTCGAACCCCATGTTGATTTCAAGTGTCCCTCAAAACTCCTTATCCTACAGCAGGCTGACCCCTGGGTCTGCAGCAGTGAGCAAGGAGTCCAGCAAGTGACTGAGGGTGTTATAAACATTGTGCCCTCGAGAATGGCTAAAGGCAAACTGCTTCCAACAAGGGCCACTGTTGTTTATCCCGTGGTATAAAAATGCTCCAGTGGAGACAGGAGGCCAGAAACATCCACGGAGAGAATGTCCTGCTTGGCCCAAAAATCTCTGTCGGGAACCTCAGTATGACTTTCTCCTAGGCTCCACAACCACTTCTGCTGGATGTTGGAGCTCCCCATCTGACGACGCTCTCCCTCTGCTTCTTGCTACCTGTTCTTTTTCTTAAAATTTAATTTATTTACCTTTTATTTGATGGGCATTGGTGTTTCACCTGCATGCATGTCTATGAGCATCAGCTCTAAGAGCACAGATGGTTGTGAGCTGCTGGGATTTGAACCTCGGTCCTCTGGAAGAGCATTCAGTGCTCTTAACCTCTGAGCCAGCTCGCCAGCCCGCTGCCTGGTTTTTTGTTTTTTTTTTTTTGTTTTTTGTTTTTTTTAAACTTTGGTTTGCAGCATACCCGATAACCTCTTTCTTTCAGAACTAGAAGTCTGGATGCACAGACTGTTCTCTGAATGGAACATGGACTTGGGGTAGAAAGGCGTTGTCTTTTTGTGGTTGCCGTTGATTGTTCAGCTTTGTGGCACCGGGCACAGAAGTCAAGGCCTTGGCATACATGTTAGGCAAGTGCTCCACCACTAAGCTACACGCCCAGCTGAAGGAGTATTCTACAGGTTGTTGAAGCAGGTCTTGCCCTGAAGAGTGAACCCCTGGATCTGAAAGGGCAGGCCTCTTTAGGGTAGGTATACTGTCCCAAATTCACGTTTGCTCCTCTGCTCAACCTCACTGGGGCTGTGGGGCATGCGTTCTTCACCCCCATGCCCCCACCCTTGCCCCCCCTCGCCTCAGCCCCCTTGTTTGTCCCCCCTCCCTCTTGGCCACCCCCTACATGACTTCAGAAGCCATAGCATGCCACCCCGCCCCCTTCCACTCCCCAAACTGCTTCTATTTCTGCCTCTTTGACAAGTTGTGACATATTTGGGAGCAGCTGCTGCCTGGGTGGAGATGTCTTTGCTTTCTCCTGGCTCTGTCTTCTGCCGACAGCAACCCCTTCCCAGAATGCATCTTACATTATCTTCTTTGCAATCCAGACACTAGCTTTCTCTAGATGTCTTCAGGGCTGCCTAGGGCTCCAATGTGATCCAGGGGGCATCTTTGGCCCAGGAAGTTGGCAGGGTAGAATCTTTTCTGTCAACTCCAGAGCTGTGTGGTTTGTGGTAAATTTCTTCCACACTGGGCTTCACCCTTCCGTCTTTAAGATGGAGGCGGTGGCTATTGCTAATTTGTCCCTTTGAAGACTAAGAGAAGTCTTCCATTACTCTTGCCTGCTCTGAGGATGTCTTTCTCTGCTGCCCTTTCTTCTGAGCTGATGGATGTGCTAGAATCCCTTCCACCACAACCATCCCTCAGCCGCGGCTCTTCACTAGCCTTCCCTTCCTCCTCACATTTCTACAAAGAGCAGCCAATGTGTCCTCACCTCCTGTTTGCTTGCCTGCTCCTTGGCCTCTACCTCCCTGGCCTGGGTCATTTCCCTTCCCAGCCTGAGCAGAGACCCTCGGCAGAAGGCGGCTCGAGACTCGGTCTGCACCTCATTGCACTGCTCGTTGGCATCCGGCGTGTGGGCTGTGCCGTTCTTGAAACCCCTCTCTTTCCACCCCTGTAACCCTCCGTCTTTGGCTCTCCTCATCTTATCTCTTGCTCTCTTCTTTCCTGCCTCTTCTGTCATCTTCTTACTCTTCCTCAAGCCACTTCCTAGGAGAATCGCTGTATTCTTGTTCTTTCCTGTTGTGTCTCTTGGCAATCGTCTCTCACTGGGACTTCAGGAACCACGCCTGTGACTGTGAGCTGCTCCTAACTGTGATGATAGGCTGGTGACCCCCTCCCCCACTCCTCTGCTCCATCACTTCCTTATCCTAACTGAGACAGGCTGGTGACACCCCTACTCCTCTGCTCCATCACTTCCTTATCCTAACTGTGACAGGCTGGTGACACCCC
>OU015747.1:90818260-90830049 GCA_907169655.1 Acomys percivali | reverse complement strand
AACTCAAGGGTTCCACCTGCCTCTGCCTCCCCAGTGCTGGAATTAAAGGTGTGCGCGGAGGACATGGGATTCGCTCCTAGCTCCCACACAGGAGCTCACAACACCCTCTTCTGGTGACTGTGGGCATTGCAGGGGTGTGTATGGTGGGTATACAGACAAGCCAGCAAAACATGCACACATGTGAAACTAGAATAAAAAGCAGTCAAAGCCGGGCGTGGTGGCGCACGCCTTTAATCCCAGCACTCGGGAGGCAGAGGCAGGCGGATCACTGTGAGTTCGAGGCCAGCCTGGTCTACAAAGCAAGTCTAGGACAGCCAAGACTACACAGAGAAACCTTGTCTCGAAAAACCAAAACAAAAAACAGTCGATAACAAAGAAGCAAAGCAAGGGGGGAAAATGTGATTTCCCCCACCCCAGAAGAAGAATAAGTTCATTCAAATCAGACCTCTTAAAATAGCTGTTATAAATAATGTTACAAATATGCTTGATATACTCGACGATTATATTTATAAAGCATGAGCTCAATGAACAGACGGGGCTGGAGGCTGACTTTGAAAGCAGAGGTCCAGGATGGCAAATTCCCATGGGCTTCCTTTTTCTCATTGTATTATAAAATGGCTGCCTTTATGTTGCTGTGGCTTGCCCTTGGTGTGTTCGTGGAATCCCCTCCCTCCCTCCCTCCCTCCCTCCCTCCCTTCCTCCCTCCTCCTTTTCTCCTTCTTCACTGTCTATATATAGTCCAAACTGGCCTTGAACTCTTGGTTTTCTTGCCTCAGGCTCTTCTGTGTGATGGGGTTACACACATGTGCCACTACATCTGGCTGGTGTCTTTTCCACTGAGAGCACTAATCCCATTGGACCAGGCCCCACTCTCATTAAGCTAATTGTGTCTCAAAGGCCCCATCTCTACAAATCCTAATATACTGGGGTTAAGTAGTCAACTTGAATGGGGGTGGGGCATATGTAATCACTCAATCCATAATAGATTAATATATGACTAGACACTGCTAAAGAGGGATTTACTGAAAAAGACCACAAAGCAGAGGAAGATGTATAAAATGAAACAGAAAAAAAGGTTAAAGAACCAAACCAAACCAAAAAAAGAGCTTCAGTGTTCTATGGGAAATACTATACCAAATAGATTTACATATATGTAACCGAGTCCCAGAAAGGAGAAGAAAAAAATGAAAATTTTAAAGTTGATAAAAATGGGGCTGGAGAGATGGCTCAGAGGTTAAGAACACTGACTGCTTTTCCAGAGGTCTTGAGTTCAGTTCCAAGCAACCACATGGTGGCTCACAACCATCTATAATGTGGTCTGATGTCCTCTTCTGGCCTGCAGGTGTACATGCAGGTAGAGCACTGTATACATAATAATAAATAAATCTTTAAAGTTGATTTTAAAAATGACAGATTTATATAATATCCAAAGCATTCAATTCACCCCTGAAAGCATAAACACAAAGGAAACCATACTGAAACATATCACAACCAAATTGCTAAACACCAGGGATTAAGAGAGAAGTGTGAACACCTGGAGAAACAAAGGTGTGTCTTATATGGAGGAATAAAAATGATTAATGTCTGCCAACTTCTCACTCACTGCTAGGAAGGCCAGAAGAAGTAGAAAATTTTAAAAAGCTGAAAGAAGAGAAAATGAGTTAAATTGTGTCTACAGTGAAAATAGCTTTTGAGGGTGGCGATGGGATAAGGACTTTTTCAGCCAAGAGAAGTTGCCAGGATTTGTCACCAACACATCTTACTACATGAAATGTCACAGGGAATTTCCTGAGAAGAAGAAATTGATTTTTTAAAAAAAGTAGAGACTTAAATATACCCAAAAGAAATGAAGAACAACCAAAGTGATAAATATAAGTAAATAAATAATGAAAAAGGCTATTACTTTGACTCTAAAATTCATTTAAAAATATAGTTACATATTTAAAACAAAATAATAATGATGCATTAAGGGATTTATTACACACACACACACACACACACACACACATAAAATAACAATAGTACAAAAAATAGAAGGTGGGAAATGGAGGTATGCTATGGTTGCATTTCTCCGTTATATATGCAGTGGTAACAGGTGAGGGTAGACTGTGACGAGTTAAAGGTGCATGTTGCTAACACAAGAACAGCTACACAAAAGCAGAACGTACACAGCTAAGGAGCCCGCGCTGAGGATGCCCAGGGATGATTAAAATACTTCACCTGGAATAGGAAGAGGAGGAGAGATGAGACAAGTTAAAAAACAGCGCGCGAGATGGTAGGCTTAAACCTAACCTCCTGTGTAAGTGCACAAATATGAAGAGGGTGGATTTGACGAGCAGGCTCCAACTTTGGGCCATCCATAAGAGACTATGGTAAATATGTAGATGGGGTGAGAGGAAGAGGACGGGGGAATACATAAAATGAAAACACCATTCGGAAGTGAGAGCGAGAGAGTTGTGGCTTTGTTAGTTATCAGGTAAAAGGTGACTTGAGAATAAAGGATTCCAGCCGGCAGGGTGTTACTGGTTGACTGTGAAATGTCCCCAGTGGTGGTTCTTTGAACCGGTTTGCTGTAGGCCACTAGGGGTGGGCATTGAGGGCATAGCCTTGCTCTGTTTCTGGTCCCCTTTCTGTCTGTCTCCTAATCCTTGAGGATGTGCAGAGCCTTGCTTTCACCACCACGCAGCCCTCTCAAGCACGATGGACTGATGTCTCCTGAGACATGAGCCAAAATAAAGCCTTCCGCCATTAAGTTGCTCCTACCTGGCCACAGTAGGAATACAGGAATACACTATCCCCAATACACCAGGGATAAAGAGCCACATTATGTAATGATAAAGGGGCCCACTTATCAATAGAATGTGATGGTTCTGTGTCCAATATGCCTTTAATATCCATGAAACAAAAACCAAAAGGAGGGCTGGAGAGATGGCTCAGTGGTAAGAGCACTGACTGCTCTTCCAGAGGTCATGAGTTCAATTCCCAGCAACCACATGGTGGCTCACAACCATCCACAATGAGATCTGGTGCCACCTTCTGGCATGCAGATGTACATGCAGGCAGAACACTGTATACATAATAAATAAATAAATAAATATATTTTTTAAACCTGAAAGGAAATAGAGACAGATACAGACATAAGCAGATTTCAGTACCCCTCCAGGAATTGACAGAGCAAGTAGCTGAAGCAAGTGCGGAAACAGAGGGCTTAGATAGCCCTGTCCACTTTATCAACTGATAGTTGTAGGATATCCCACCCAACAATAACAGGATACTCCACCCCCCTTTCCCGCCAAATGCACACGGAACACTCTTCAAGATCATACACTGGGCCCCAAAACAGGTCTTGGTAAAATTTAAATATTCATAACAATGAAACTATGTCCTGGCCACAACAAGGTGAAATAGAAGTTGTGTTAAACTGATGACTCCAGGCAGCATGACCCTTGTGGTCTACGTAGGAGCAGAAACTCAAATTTGTGTCAAGCTAACGCTCAGCTAGAGGTCACTCTGATGCCACCCTTAGCTAGCTAGTGCCCTGGAGAGGATGCCCACGGGAGCTGCAGTGAGTTCCGGATCCCAATGCCTGATGTGTGGGCACCAGGTCCCCAGCTGCCATCTCATCCCAGGCCTGTACTCCAGCGGCTCTCCCCAAGGAAGGAAAGGCTCCTTGTGTGTGTGTGTGTGTGTGTCTTGGGTGCTCCCCACAGTGAGTGCCCATGTTTGTTCATTTCCCACGTGCTGTCTCACTGACTTTCTTAGATGTTCCGTCTAGCCTCCTCTCTGTCGTCTTGGCCTTCCTCCTGCGGTCTTGCCCGCTGCCTTTGTTCCTGGCTGGCCACTCCCAGCTCAGCAGGCTTGCTCTTCCAGACAGGGTCTCAGGACCCTAATTCCAGGAACTGAGCTCCGAGTAAGACCTGAGACACCAGACAACTCAAGCAGTCCTGGTTACCTGGACTCCACCAGGAGCCAGAGGGTCTGCTCGCTGGCTGACCCTATCCAGCGCCTCCACTTGTCTTTATGTCACCTGAGGGACTCTTGAGCATGCTGCTTGGGCTGAAAAAATAGGCGTGTCCCACCATTCCAGGCTAGTTTCCTCATTAGTGGGTCCAAATTCTCCTTCCCTGCCCTCTGTCAGATGGGACAGTCCTAAAGACAGTACTAGCTCTTGTCAGCCTCGGAACTTTCTGGTGAGAGGGAGGGACCATGCTTCCCCTAAAGAGTGAGTTTCCTGACACCAGGGCATATGTCTCCTCAACTACACAAGCACTGCCTCTCTCATTGGGCCCTGAATTATCTTGCTTGGCACTTCCTGGGGACCAGAGTAGAGCACCGCCTCCACACAAGCCATAGAGCTGCTCCAGGGCCTGTTCTCCCGCAGGAACGGGTAAGTGGGAGCCGTCTCCCATGATCCTTTTGGCCACTCACATCTATCTAACTCCTGTGCAGAAGACAGGGCATGCTGAGTGGCACGGGCACAGCAAAGCTGGATCCCACGGAGCCCTGGCTCCACCACTTGCTAGCCGAGTGACTTTTTTTTTTTAAATTTAATATTTTGGAATCATGTTTCATCATAGGCCAAACGCTAACCAGAGAACCTGTTTCTCTGGGGGTATCCTGTGCTCTGTGAATGCAGGCTGGATGGAAGAAATCATATTTGTTTCCTTTCTCTGGGGGAATTTGGGAGTGGTCTAACTAGCCTCTGATAAATTCTAGTGTCTGTGGGTGGGACAGGTCATCGACATGACATTTAGTTCATTCTCAGCGTTTAATCCATCCCAGGCACACACTTAAATACGTTCCCAAAATGGAACCCTTGGTAATGCATTCCTGAGCTCTGGTCATGAGAAAATCCCATCCAGCGTCACTGCCACCCCTGTGGCAAGTGGCAGGCGTGTCTTTCCTTTGACTCTTCGGTAGCTGGAATGGGCAATGTGTCATAATTCATGGGTCTGGATTTCGGATCTAGCTCTGTCGTCAACCCCCTATGTGACCTTGCGAGTTGGAGGCTGATATTATTGAGTCTTACTGCTTGCTGGCTGCCAGGTTGAACGTCCCTCAAACATGACCTCACTCACATCTCACAATGTATCTGTGGCGTAGATGCCAGGCTCCCCCTTTTACAAAGGAGAAAACTAAGGATCAGAGAGGTTTAGACATTTGCACCAAGTCACACAGCTACCGAGGACTGCATGGAGAGCTCCCTGATGCTACAGCCTCTTTCCATGGCATGGTGGGATTCTCCAGGGTCCACAGTTTCCTGGCCTGTGTATTAAGAAGCTTGTAGTCAGTGTTCTAGACGGTTCTTGCACTAGGCTTATGGAAAAGAAAGATCTCTGGAAATCTCTGCTCAGCTTCTTGACTCAGGCTCCTTACACTTCCCCAGTCTTCCCTTTGTCTCTCCTAGTCCCTCTCTGCCACCCTTTCCCGTGAGTCGGTGTGAGACCAAATGTTTCTCTGGAGTCTGGGCAGTCCATCTGCTGCGTTCCCTGCATAGCTGGCTGTGGGAACGCTGCGTTCCACCCTCCTGACTCTGAGGTCTGGAGTGTTTTCCCCAAGCCTCCTTCCTTGTCTGCATTCCCTTCCATAGGAGACTTAGGTGGCCGGTGGCAAGGCCTGCTGGCCTCTGAGAGCAGATGGCCTGCTGGTATTTCGGGTAGAGTGTGGGTGTTGG
Source organism: Acomys percivali (assembly GCA_907169655.1). Lineage (NCBI taxonomy): Eukaryota > Metazoa > Chordata > Mammalia > Rodentia > Muridae > Acomys > Acomys percivali. The sequence continues at coordinate 90,824,375 of OU015747.1, read as the reverse complement.
CGTGTGACCGTATTTGCTTCCTAGGCTTGCAGAAGGCGCTCACACACAGATGCTACACTCACACTCCTTATCTCTCCACAGACCTGACTTCATCTCCTTGGCCTAGCTTTGGCACCCTTAGCCTGTGAATTGCCAACCTTCCAACACAAGGTATCTGGCTTTCCAAGTCCCGGTCGGCTTGCCATGTCCCTGCACTGTCCACAGGCTGCTGGAAGGGGCTGCTTCTCTCTTGGCTAGGGAGGCACTCACACTTCCTGGTGTAAGGGGCTTCTGGAAGTCTTAAACACAAAGTTGACTGCATTTGCCTCCTGGTGTCACATGACAGGAGCTGGGAAGTCAGGGACAATACCCTGGGCATGCATGGGGGTAGGGGACACTGACAATGTGACATCTTCCCTTGTCATCACCAACAGTTATATCATCATTTAGGGCTTTCCTGTTTACTGGACATGAGGGCAGATGCTTTAGACACATTGGCTGGTTCCCACAGTGAATCAACGAGTTAGGTTTCATTACTATTTTCAGACTGAGAGTCACGGCTTGGAAGTTTGCTAATGGTGCTAATGGAAGATTGACCCCATGCTTCAGCCCAGCCTGGCTTCCTCTAGGCCAGTGGTTTCCAACCTGTGGGTTGCGACCACTCTGGGGGCTGTCAAATGACCCTTTTACAGAGTCACCTAAGACCATTGGAAAGCACAAATGTTTACATTACAATTCATAACAGTAGCAAAATTACAGTTATGACGTAGCAATGAAAAGAATTTTGTGGTTGGAGGGGTCAGCACAAAACGAGGAACTGTATTAAAGGGTCAAAGCATTAGGAAGGCTGAGAACCACTGCTCTGGGCAATGCCAGTCCTCCTCAATAAGGTGTTCGGCTTCCGGCCTCAGACAATCTTGGTCACCGGCTTATCTTCAGGGTGCATATGCTGTAGGCACTCTGCAAGTGCACACTGTGGATATTATTAATTAGCCGAGCTCAGCAATGGAGTCAATAGCATCAAAACCCGTCCCACTTCCCGGTAGCCTCCAGCTCTCGCTCTTAGTCAGTTCCTGCCTTTTGGACCTTGGTGGTACTCACCAAGTAGAAAAACTGAGGATGTCATTCAGAGGGTCACAAAATGGTAGACTAAGAGGGTCAGGGACCAGTGCCTTGGTCATTAGGGGGAGATGCCACCTCAAAAGTGGGTGAACTGATTTCTTTGTTCAGAGACAGATAGTTTTCCAGAGTAGTGAATCTCTGAACATTCTTCCCTCCACTAGAGGAGGAGCCTGGCGCCAGAGCCTGCGGCCCCAGTGGTGGATGTAGAACTTATGGAACCTCATTCCCTGCCCCCATGCTATCCTGAGCATGGCCTGGAGCAGATGGCCTCTCCTGCCCTGCTCTTGTTTGCCTTGGCTCTTGCTGGCTGTCTCACCAAGGCTTGGCTCCTGGCCTTGGAGGTTGATAGCCAACCTCTGGCCTTTGACACCTGGAGTTACCCTCCACCCCCCACTTGTTAAGCACAGTGAAATCATAGATACATAAATCATCAGAGCCGGGAGACATCTTAAAGCAACTGTCTCATTTTAACAAGGAGAAACCGAGAACTGGTTAGGGAGTGCCTTGCCTAAGGTGACAGATGGCAGAGTGCGATGAGCCATATTGGTCTTCAGCAGTTGGCCTGCCTTGTCCTTAAGAGCTAGGACACGCTCAAGCCTTCCACAAGTAATTACATGCCTTTACCTGGATGATGCTCATACATGAGCGCTCTCTCTCTCTCTCTCTCTCTCTCTCTCTCTCTCTTTCTCTCCCCTTTCTGTACCTAAGAGCCAGATCTTTGTCCCCACCTCACTCTAATGAAAGCTTATCCAATTAAACGGCAGAGGATCTTGCTTCTGTTAGGTGCCAAGAAGCAAATGGGACATGGTGGAAGATATCCAGGCCCTTGGCTGCCTCTCCATCCCATACAGAGCAGGCAGAGAGCCTCGTGCTTACAGCCATGAGGCCCTGCTTTGGTTACTCACTCCTATCGAGCCTTGGGTGGTTTTTTTTTTTTTTTTTTTTTTTTCATTTTGGAAGCAAGGATAATGAGGCACTTGGCTTGGTGCCTGGCGTACCACTAGCTAATAGAATGTTAACCATTATTTATTATTGGCGCAATTATAACTATCCCTGAAGGTAGTGGTTCTCTGCAGGACTTCCAGCCTGGAGGACTGACCTCGGGCTCTATGACAATTCCCATGTGCTCTCCACCCCACACCCCTGCCACCACCTCTACAACACACACACAGGGAAACCCTTGCCTTCTAGGGGTCCTGTGGGGGGCCTCAGCCCTACCCTGGACCCAAACCATCATTAGCCAAACCTCTTGCACTTCACAGGTCTCTCTGTCTCCGAACTGCCAATAGTCAGACCTAAAGCGAACCATTCCTAGATCTCTGCTGCCATCCGTCCTCCTCTTAGTCTGTGCTTGGCAGGATTTTTATTTTTCTCTGCTTTAAGATGGAAAGCTCTTGCTCGCACCGCTTTCTGTACGCAGACGTTTCATCACAGCAGATGTGGAGAAACTCTCCCGGGAACACTTCTCCGGGAAAGAAGTGCCCATTTAAAGAAATTACACAGAAAAGTGATGTGTCCCCCCCACCTCAGCCCATGGCTGGCAGGGTGGCAGCTGCAAGGTAGGTGGAATGTGCCCAGAAAACGTGAGGGTCTGTAGGCAAGGACCACACACAGCAAAGGGCCCAGAAACTGGCTTCCTGAGCCCCTAAAACCGAGTGACTCCTCCATCGTATGGGAGGGGAGATAAAAATCCTTGGGCTCTTTCTGCCCCATCACTCCACCCACTAAGCAAGCATACCCTTAAGCAGTCCTGCGTGCTTTGGTCCCTCTCAACCTGTCAAAGGGACAGTTAGTTGGTGTGAATGGCTGAAGGCTGAGGACTGAATGTGTTACCTACCCTTCAAATCTACATGTTGAATAGTCACCCCAATGTGATGATGGTATTTGAGAGGAAAGCCGGAGAGCAATCAGGGTTACATAAGATTATGGAGGGTGAGTCCTTCATGATGAGATTAGTGCCCTTATACGTAGGAACACTAGGGGGCTTGCTCTCTCTGCATGTGCTGTGCAGACAACAGCAAGCAAAGCAGTTCCCAAGCCTTCCCATGACCTCAGTGTCCAGGCACAATGACGTCCAGTTCCAGGCTGCAGCACTATGAGAAAAATAATTTCTGTTGCTTAAGCTTCCCTGTCACTGGTATTTTGTTATGGCAGTCTGAGATGACTAATAACTCTAGAAATCAAATAGTCAGGTCAGACAAGTAGCCTGTGTTCCTAGCATGCTATCGGGGGCTTCCTGGGCACAGTGCTGATGACTGTAGCTATTCCATTAGTAAAGCCTAGGATGGAGGCTGCCATGCTCTTGTTCCATGTTGAGCCACTCAAACAGAAACCACACATGTTTAAAAGTTTAACTAAAAAGAAAAGGATATTTGTAAGTCACAGTACACAAAACAACAAGTCAAGAATAACAGCGATCTAACTAAACTTCTTCCTTGCTATTACCAGGTACCCAAGAGAAACAATTTCTGTAGGGAAAGAGGGATGTAAGGTCAGGTTTCCATCCATGAGGCGGAGAAGGCATGGCAGGTGCAGCTTATATGGTGGCAGATGGGAGGCAGAGGAGAGCAGCAACAGCATAGACTCAGGCAACATATAGCCCCCAAGGGTGCACCCCCAATGATGGGCTTCCTCCAAAGAGGTCCCACTCCCTACTTTCTAGTAGCATAGCCAGAGTCTGGACCCATTGATGACCTAAACCATTCATCTCGCCAGCGTTCTCAGGATCTAATCACCTGTGGAGATGCCCCCATGGATACAGCCAGAGATATGCTCTACTGATCTCTTAGGCATTGCTCAGTCAAGTAGACACTCAAGACGGACCATCACAGGTCACAGTAGGGGCTATGAGTCAGTTTGAGAAAGGGTCCAGAACTGTTGCTTTTGAATGATTCTCTCCCTGTCCTCTCTGTGAGTTGAGGTGACTCAGTTAATTTTGTGCTTATGATTCTTTTATAAGATTGCCCCATTTTTATCTCCAAATGGCGTATTTTTCAGTTGATGTGTTTCTAAATAATTTATTATGGAAATCAAAGTGTGTTTTCTCTTATGACTAGCATCTTTCATCTGTGCTGTGTGTTACAGTTGTTTTCTTTTCTATATTATGGGATGAATCCTGTCAAGGGAATGACCCCACAGTTACTGAGTTTTGTATTTTTTTTTCCAGTTTTGGAATATAGGACACTGTGTTTTAGTGAGTACTCAGTTTCAGGCTGCCTGATTTCCTGTGTGGAAGAATTATGTAGGATATCTGTGTTGGAGTAGACTCTGTAGACATTGTTGCCTGAAGTGACTTGTACCAATTTAGAATGCGTACTTTTTGTGTGTGCATGTGTGTGGTGTATCAAAGTATGTACACACACATGCACCTACACCCACTCCTGGAAGCCGGAGATGATATTAGATGCCTTCCTTTATCCTTCTTTGTCTTATTCTGGAGCTGCTGGGTCTCTCAGCAGTTTTGATCAAGGCTGGTGGTCAGCAAGCATCCTCTTGTTCCCACCCATACCAGCTTTGGGGTTATAGGTGTGTGCAGCCATGTCTGACTTTTTAGGGGTGATGGGGATCCAAACTCAAGTTCTTACTCACCTGCTGAGGCGTCTTCCAGTCCCAATGACCCTATTGGTAGTGATTTTGTCAGACTACATTTTGATTTGTTGTTGCTTCTTTGAGGCAGTGTTGTTGAAGAATTATTGATATTTAATATTGAGTCATAGGATTATTAATACAGTGGCTATTCCTTAACCCACTATTATATAAATAAATCACACAGACACCTGTTAGAATTTTAGTATGCCTTAAACATTGGGACTGGGCAGACCTCAACCCCCTAAGCTATCTTGTCTATTTCCCAGCCCCAGCCTTAGATCTTCGCTGTTGCTACTTATCCAAAGGGAATAAGGTAACTTCTTGGCTGAATGTTCTAGCCAAGATTTTACTTGGATGCTCATTGGTCATAGAGATTTTTTTTCTGTGAAATCCATTTTAAAGTATTTTGTTTAGTTTTATTGGTTTGAACTTTCTGCCATTGTACGAAAGACCTAAAGATAATGAAACTTAAGTGGAGGAAAGCGTCATTTTGGCTCCGTGTACTAGTTTGCTTTCTACAGTTGTGACGAAACACCATGTCCAAAGGCATCATTGGGAAGAAAGAGTTTATTGGCTTACATACCCCATTTCTACACGAGCTTGCAAGTTTTACTAGTTCCCATACACAGTATTTGGAAACATTATGTTAACAGTCATGTTGTTGGCTAACACCAAGATTTTCCTTTTACATTTTTATCCCATTTTCTCCTTCTTTGATTAAAAGAAATGTTTGTTTGCTTTTAAGAATTAGTGTGTACATGTGAGTGTGTGCGTCTGGCCAGAAGAGGGCATTAGATGCCCTCCCCATCACTCTCTGCCTAGTGCTTTGAGGCAGGATCTCTCCCTGAGTCCGAGGCTCCCATTTTCTCCACGCTGGTCCTTATGGTTATACAGCAAATGTTCTTATTGTCTGAGTGTTCTTATCTGTTTCTTTCTTTCTTTCTTTCTTTCTTTCTTTCTTTTTTTTCTTCTTTTAGACAAGGTCTTATTATGTAACCCTGCTGGCCAAGGACTCACTATGTAGGTCAGGCTGGCCTAGAACTCCACAAAAATCTACCTGCCTCTGCTCCCCAAGTGCTGAAATTAAAGGCTCATGCCACATTTCATTACTTTTTGTTTTTACCCATTTTAATTTTGTATTCCTTTATTGCACTGCTTCTGGATCTAGTGTTATGCCTGATCTCAGAGGAGAAATCTTTGTATATTTTACTACTGAGCAAGATATTTGATGTTGTTTTTTATAGAGAGACTTTAAAAAATCAGATTAATGGATTTCTTTTCTAGCCCCATTTTATAGTGATTGTACTTTATAAATGAGATATGGGGGAGGAGGGCTGGAGAGAGAGATGGGCGGTTAAGAACACTGGCTGCTCTGCTAGAGGACACGGGGTTCAATTTCCAGCACCTACATGGGAGTTCACAACTG
>OU015747.1:90806658-90818250 GCA_907169655.1 Acomys percivali | reverse complement strand
TTTTTTGATTAGTATTTGTGTGGTTTATTTTTTACATCCTTTTAATTTTTCTTTGAACTTACAAAGCATATCACATAGCATCTAAAAACTTGATCTTTGTTTGAAGCATTTGATTCATTATTATTCGAACAATTGCAGATATGAAGTTAAGCTCTGCTATATATATATTTTTTTTTCTATTTCTCCTGTGTGTACAAACATTTCTTGTTTTCTTTTTAATCAATTTTTCCCATTATTCTCTATTGCATATGGCTTATCAGTATTGTATTATTTTATTCCCTTGATTACGGTATGCTCACATCTTTGGCTTACTATACTTTACCTTCAGTTGCTGTTTGTATTTGTCGCTTTGTGTCACCATGACAGAATGCCTACTTAAAGAAGGAAACACTTGTTTTGACTCATGGCCTCTGAGAGTCTTGGTCTGGTGGAGTTCAGGGCACATGCTGGAGGCCCCACCTATCATACAGCATACCTTTACACGACCAGATGGACAGGGTGATCACTAGGGCAGGGGCCAGATCCAGGGACCAGGCCTGCCTAGGGATGCACCTCCTCCAGCTACTCTATCCCCCCCAAAGATTCTTTATCTCCTTTCTACATTGTCACTTACTAGAGGACAAGACTTCAAAACATGGACAGCTCCCCATCCCCCACCCGGCTGGGGGGTTGTGCATTTCAGAGGCAAGTCACACTGTTTTTGTTTTTAAAAAGATTTATTTATTTATTATGTATACAATGTTCCACCTGATTGTGTGCCTGCACACCAGAAGAGGGTACCGTATCTCATTATAGATGGTTGTGAGCTACTATGTGGTTGCTGGAAGTTGAACTCAGGACTTCTGGAAGAGCAGCCAGTGCTCTTGACCTCTGAGCCATCTCTCCAGCCCGCCACAGTGGTGTTGATGCTTTTCAAACAAGGCAATAGAGATCTGCCACCTCAGGGACCCCATCTTATGCCATTATCATGCGTCCTATGTCTACATGTACATACATGAAGCCACATAAGACATATTTGCTTTTAGGTACACATTAGGGAATTTTGGCCTGAGGAAGTCGGCAACTCTCAGGAGTGGAAAGCTTGGCCTGGTGATCCCCTGCTGCAGCAGAACCAGCCAGGGACCTTAAAGAACCAGCACTCTTGGGGAACCGTGTAGGGCAACTGCTTTTCTCTGCCCTATTCAGAGTAAACAGGCTCCGAGTGGCTCTGGCAGTGCAAGGCACTGGGGAGAGAAAGAACGAGGAGTCACTGAGGACCAAACCTACAGCCCCTCGGCCAGCTCACCATGGTAACAGCTTCTAAGACATTACCTTTTCACAGGCACTATTTGTGAGGGTGTTGTAGAAAATAAAAATGGCTAATAACGTTTATTATTAAATAGCCTATAATTAATGTGGCAGTGTTATCTAACTCACTATCATAATCAATAAAAGACAGAGATACCTGATATATTTTAGAATACGCCTTATTTTTACCTGGGGCTAAGCAGATATGTTCACCTAAGCTATCTTGTTTTCTCCCAGCCCCCATCCCAGGCCATCTGCTCTAATAATTTCTGTCGGAGCTTCTTCCCATCCACAATACCCAAAAATTTGCTTGTGCCTCTTGTCTGGGCCGCTTCCCCCATGCAAGCCGATCTGGCCATGGGCTTCTCTCCATGGTAACCCACCATTGTCTGCTTCCTCCCTTTCCTCCGGTTCTGTTCGGTACTTGTCTCTCTCCCGTGATCCTTCTGTTCCTAAGACCCTCGAACCTTAGCTCCGCCCCTCCTTCACTTCTGCCCAGCTCAGGTGGAAGCCTTTTATTCAGCCAATCAGTAATAATTTCTTAGGCAAGGTTACAAACGTCATTTTGGGGTCGCGTGAGTGTCTGCTCATAAAAGATAGCAAGCGGACCTCGGGGAGCAAAATAATTAACCATCACATACAAGGCACCAGACCATGCTTTTACATGAGGTTGTGCTCATATTTTATTCCTTTTGGCCTTGGATGTCTTCGCCTGCTCTGCCAGGTTCCGTATTAGCATTTATTCTCAGGCGTACTTTAAGTGTCGGCGGGATAGTGATAAACATTAATTACTTTGTTTGGAGATCTTTGAACTGTATCTTTAAAGGTTTCTTTTTGGCTGTTTATTCTTTTCTATGTTTATGGCTACTGGTGGTCAGCATCTTAAAGGGTTATTTTATTTTATATTACATGTGTTTGTCTGTATGAGCACCACGTGCATGCCCATGAAGGTGGACACCCTGGAGCTGGAGTTACAGGCAGTTATGAGCGAAACCTGGGTCTTCTGCAAAAGCAAGTGCTCTTAACGACTGAGCCATCTCCCCAGTCCTGTGCTCTCCAGCCCAGCGTGATGCTCATGCTGAACATTTTATTTTATTTTATTCTATTTTAATTAAGTAATTATTTATTTATTTTGGTGGCTGGAGAGACAGCCGTGGGTGCTGCGAACTGAACTCTCGTATTTTTGGTTGTGAGCCTAGCCTTTAATGGCTGAGCCATCTCTCTAGCCCATGTGAGCATTTTAAAGCTGCTATTTTTTTTCTTTTGGATTTCATTGTCTTTTCTGTTGACAAACCACCGGACAGTCTCTCTCTTTCACAGCACTTGGCTTCCTGTTCTTAAGACAGCCCCTCCCTTTGGGTTCTTCCTCGTCTCATTCTGCTGGGCCTAGGTGTTTAGCTGGGAGTGTGTCACAGATACTCTGGAACCTATGGTTTCATTCTGGAACATTCTAAGTATCTCCAAATCCTGCGTGTATTTTTTCTTCGCCTCTTGTATTCCAGTTATCTGTGTGTGCTGGGCTTTTAGCCATGTCTCTCTCATATTTCTCACTGTGTATTCTATTTATTTTGGTGTATGGGTGGGGTGTGTGTGTGTGTGTGTGTGTGTGTGTGTGTGTGTGTGTGTGTATGTGTGCAAGTGTATGTACCAGCCTGAGGACAATTGTATATTTTGTTCCTTGGGAGCTTTTTGCCTTCATTTTGCTTTTTAGAGAATATTCCTCCTTGCCCTGGAGATTGCTGAGCAGCTAGCTGGCCAGCCTGGGCACCCTGGGCACCCTCTTGCCTCCTCCTTTGAAGCATAGTGCTTACAAGTGTGTGTTGTTATTCTTGGCTTTTTTATGTTGATTCTGGGGCCTTGAACTCAGGTGCTCACATTTGAGCAGCAGGCTCTTTACCAGCTAAGCTATGTTTTGCCCCAGGCCCCTCACTATAGATTTGTTGTTGTTTGTTTGTTTGTTTGTTTCTTCTTCTTGAGACAGGGTTTCTCTGTGTAGCCTTCACTGTCCTGGACTCACATTATAGACCAGGCTGGCCTTGAACTCACAGAGATCTGCCTGCCTCTGCCTCCCAGAGTGCTGGGATTACAGGCGCCCTATGGACTTTAATCTGAATATTTTCTATTGATTCATATTCTAGTTTGCCAATCTTCTCTTTCACTGTTTTTAATCTGTTATTAAAACCTCAAGTGAATTTTGCATCAGAAGGCCACGCCATGTGATTGACCTGTACATTTAGCTTGAATACAAGAATGCTGTGAAGGTCCCACAATGATGACATCACCCTAGTGATATACCCTCTAGAGCACATCCTCATCTGAGTGGTGCATATTGGGTAGTTTGTGAAGGTCCCACAAAGATGATATCACCCTAGTGATACAGCCTCTAGAACACCTTCCTATCGGAGTGATGCATACTGGGTACTTTACTTTCCTACTGCTTTTTAGTATCTTCTCTTAGACATCCTGGACATTTCTCTGTGACGTTTTGGGTACTGATTTTTATTTACACTGCTCCCCCACCCCCCAGGTTAGACTGTATCACTAGTTACCTGTTTTTCCATTCTGAGAAATTCTCGGCCATTTACTCCTCACCTATTGCCTCCACCCTTTAACTCTCTCTAGTCTCCTAGAACCCAATTTGATCTTTCTTTCATTTTTCTATCTCCTTGCCTCTCTGAACTGTATTTTGGGGAATTTAGATTTGTCTCCTGGTATAAGAATGATCAGTTCAGCTTTTTCCACTTCATTTTGAAAATGTTTTAGTTAGGGACATGCAACACCATTCATAAAAGTATGAGGGCCGGGCGGTAGTGGCTTTAATCCCAGCACTTGGGAGACAGAGGCGAGTGGATCTCTGTGAGTTTGAGGGCAGCCTGGACTACAGAGGGAGTTCCAGGACAGCCAGAGCTGTTATATAGAGAAACTCTCTCTCGAAAAAACAAAAACAAAACAGCAACAACAAAAAAGAAAAGTATGAGATCACAAATGTCAGTTTGACAATTTTTTTAACTTTTGTTTTGTGCATATGAGTGTTCGCTTGCATGTTTGTGCTTATACCATACGTGTGAAGGAATCCATGGAGGCCAGAAGAGGATGCTGGATCCCCTGGAGCTGGAGCTACAGGCTGTGAACCAGGTCATCCAGGCTGCTCTTGGTGTTAGGCCCCAAACCCAGTTCTCTGCAAGAGTAAGTACCTTAATTACTGAGCTATCTCTGCAGGTGCCTCCTTCCTTCCTTCCTTCCTTCCTTCCTTCCTTCCTTCCTTCCTTCCTTCTTTCTTTCCTCTCTTCCTTGCTACCTTCCCCCCCACCCCTCACCCCAACCAGTCTCACTATGTAGACTAAGCTGGCCTTGAACTCACAGAGCTCCATCTGCTTCTGCCTCCCAAATGCTGGGATCAAAGGCGTGAGCCACTATGCTAGGCCTCTACAATTAGTTATAAAGCAAACACCCAAGTCACTACCTGAGTAATAAAAAAATCACCAGTAGCCTCAAAGCCCGTGACATGCCATGTCCTCTCTTGACCCCTCATATTTTCTTCACCAGAGGAAACCCTAGAGCAGTGGGGCTCAACCTTCTCAGTGCTGAGACCCTTTAATACAGTTCCTTATGTTGTGCTAACCCCAACCATAAAAGTATTTTTGTTGCTACTTCATAACTTCAATTTTCCTACTGCTATGAATCTTAATGTAAATACCCATGTTTTCCAATGGTCTTAGGTGACCCCTGTCAAAGGCTCATTCAACACACAAGGGGGTTGTGACCCACAGATTGAGACCTGCTGCCTTAATGGTCATGCAGTCATTTATTTCCTCCTTGACAGTAATTCAGATCAGCTGTTCCAATTATGTTTGCTTATATTGTGTCTGTGTTTTGGGTCTGCTTCTTTTATTTAACATTATTTTTTTAAAGGTTAATCCACATTGGCACCCATATTTCATCTTTTTCCCCCCGCTGGGAAGTATTATGTTGTGTGATTGTTATAACTTATCCTGAAAGAAATACCTTTTTATTGATTCTTTGTGAATTTCACATCATGTACCTCAGCCCTACTCATCTCCCTGTCCCTTCATATCCTCCTTGCAACCTCTCCCCCCAAAAAAACATAAACAAACAAATAAACAAAGCATAGAAAACATCTCATCATGGAAGCTGTGGTGTGTCACACGGTGAGTCCCACAGTACACCCCTCTGACCACACATCTTCACTTTCAAGTGAGTTCATTGTATTGGTCTGGCTCAAGATCTCTGGCTTCTGTGACACCATTATTATCGCGTCCTCATCGGGACTCCTACCAGTTATCCTGGTGTTGCCCTGTATCATGGAGATTCTGCAGCTTTGGAACAACAGGACTGGCCCTTTTATTGTCTCAACCATTTGCAGATGATATAGATTTTGGGGTGGGCCAATTCAGAGCCCTGGACCTAGGCCTGGGTGGTAGCTGAGCTGGTCAGCCTGCAGGCTCCCCCCTCACCACCAAGGCAAGTTCTGCAGCTGCTCTGGCTAGGCCACTCGATGCTGCCATCAGCAGGAGGCATGGCCAGCTCTCTAGCTCTAGCCCTCAGGGCTGGCACACCAGTGCCCGGGGCCGCCATGTCCAACTCTACCGTGATGTCTAGGCGAGGTACAGGGTGCTGCAACTGGTAAAGGGCAGGGCTATTTTCTCCAGAGCTCATGACCCTGTGGGAAGCTTTCCTGACTGCGGGAGGTGGTGAGGGATGGGGGTAGGGTGGGGGAGCACCACCTTTGTGCCCATGCCACCCCATGGCTGATGCGTAGCAGGGTCAGCTCTCCCACATCATGCCCTTGGGGGCTGGCTCACGCACGCCCCTGCCACCAGGGTCAGCTCCACTGTGCTGCCTGGGGGGAGGCACAGGGCCCACTTTTCTGAGTGCTGCCACTGGTGAGAGATGGGGCAAGCTCTACAGAGCGCTGTATCCAATGAGAGGGCTGCATTCAATGAGGCGTGGGGCCAGTTATGCACAGCCCCTGCACATCCATGTGACTGCCCCACCAGAGACATCCCTATGTTCTCTAGGTAATATGAGGCACGGACGTTTTAAAAAAAGTTTTATTTATTTATTAAGTATATAGTGTTTTGCCTGTATGTACACCTGCTGGCCAGAAGAGGGCACCAGATCTCACTATAGATGGTTGTAAGCCACCATGTGGTTGCTGGGAATTGAACTCAGGACCTTTGGGAGAGCAGGCAGTGCTCTTAACCTCTGAGCCATCTCTCCACCCCCGAGCCACGGATATTGACACGGACCCCTGCTGCTGCATAGCCATGGACTCAGATACGGCCCTCAGCCACAGCAATGGCTGGGGCCTCACCATGGCCTCAGGTGGTGGGGCTCTCCAGTCATAACAGATTACTCCTTCCGACCCTCAAGTCTCCAGCTCTATCTTTCTTCATAACACTCAAACTTCTCCACTTCTCTTTCTTTTCCATCTGACCTCCACATAGCTGCACATTGTGGTGGCTCCTGATGCAGGCTGCCCACGCAGCTAGAGGGTCTCTGGGTGACATCCTCTGTGCATCTGTGCTTCATGGTGTGGCAGCGAGTGAGTGTCTGTAGCCCATTTGTATTGTGTGCTGGAGGGCAGGTCTGTGGTTGGCATGGCAGTTCTCAGGTCTCTGTCTTCCTCGTCCCTCGCTGTGCTGCCTAGGTTTGACTTGATTTGATTTTTATGAGTCCTAGGTATAAAACAGCTTTTGGCCACCAAGCCAGGCATCACGCTAGGATGGACAAAGGACTGCCATCTACTCTGCAGCTGACTGATATAAGAACAACACCACTGGGGCTGGAGAGATGGTTCAGTGGTTAAGGGCAAGGACTGCTCTTCCAGAGGACCCTAGTTCAAATCCCAGCACCCACATGGCAGCTCAGAACTGTCTGTAACTCCAAGGTCTGACACACTCACATATACATACTTACAGGCAAATCACCAATGCACATAAAATAAGGGTAAAAAAATAGTATTAAAAAAAAAAAAAAAAGAATAACACCACCAACAAGGTGCCTCTTTGTCCCTTGCCAGGAGAGATAACTTATCATTTAATCTTGGTCAACATTTGAGTTAGATCCTCCCCCCTTCTCGAAGGGCGGTATGTTCATTGAATGTTACTGTACATTTGAACAAATGTTCATGAGTTCCTCTAAGTCACATACTAACAAATGAATCTTTGGGTGACATATTATATGTAGCCTTAGGGCTTCTCAGCCTGGGCATGACTGTCTTGGGGCAGTTAAGTCTGTAATGGGAGGGGTTTTCCTGTTCACTGTGGGATGTTTAACAACGTTCCTGTCCTTACACGCTGAATGCCAGCAGCACTTCTCTTTCACTCTCCCAGGCATGCCATCAAGTCATGTAAGCCGCCCTGGGTTGTGAGCTACTGTGCTGTGAACTATTGTGCCATTTTTCCCTTTGCAATGACACCCCCATGGTGTTCTATTTCCTTGTGTTTTGAACGATTTTTAACTTATTGACTATTATTATTGTTATTGTTATTATTATTATTATTAGTGTGATATTAAAAATATATCAGTGTGCATGTAGCAGCCAGCAGATGACTTTTGAAGGCCAGCTCTATCACTCTCTACCTTGAGAAAGGGTCTTTCACTGAACGAGGGCGGAGCTAGGCTGGATGTCAGCAAGCCCCCTGAGGTTTGTTTGTTTCTTTATTTACTAACCGTAAGCTCATTGCTGTGGTCATGAGCTTACCTCTTCTCCCAAAGCATCAGGCTGATGCTGTTTTGGGGATGTTGTTAAACCCAAGTATTAACCCAGGGCTTAATGGAGGGAATTAAACCTTTGGGGTATGCTCCTAACGGAGCTGGGACGCTGGGGTAAGATCCTTGCTCCTTTCTTCTCTCCTCCCAGGCTGCCATCTGGTAAACAGGTTTGCTTCCCCACTCTGTAGTGAGCAGGGTGAGTGTGCATGGCCTCAGTTCTCTGGAAACAGGAGCCCACATACACATTGCCTTTTTTTATGCTGCCACCGTGACAGACAGATGAATACCAGTCTTATGATTCTCAGGCCTGTTTCTGAAGGGGTTTTCTCTTTCTCCCTGAGTGTCCTTTGATTGACATTGTCAGACACCCATGGGTGCTACCAGCCAGGATCACAGTGAATTCTTGGCTCACAGTTGTGAATCACCGTGTGCCTATGGAAGGCTAGCTGGCAGTTACTTTTCAGCACAGAGGCTTTTTTCCCTTCTGCTCAGTTCCAGGTTCCCGGCGGACAGAAAGGGTGCTGGCCCATGTTCAATGTGCTCTTACACTGAACTGTAGCCTCTGGGTTCCAGCTTTACTGGTTTATGCTAAAGGTGGGGCCTCCCACCAGAGACCCCATCAGTGACAAAGCCTTGCTGCTTTGAGAGTTTGTGAGTGCTGAAGGTCAATGAGCTCGATGCTGGTACGACACTTGTCTTTCATGTGACCTTAGGGTTTGGAGTTTCTCTTTCATCCTGTCCTGGTTGATTGATGCCTTTAAAAAGAGGTTTCAAATATTCTGTCCAGTATTTGTTGTTGTCTCTCCTGAGAGGACTGATTGATAAGCTATCCCTCCAAACTGACGTCTGTAACTTTTAAAAATTAACAACGGCTGTGAAGCTGGCTGAGCAAATACCTGGGCTGTTACCAGCAGTTCAGGAGAGCTGGACTTAGCAGCTCCATGCAGAGGCACCTTCCTGTAGATACCTGCCACACAGGGGTCGATTTAAGAGATCTATGAAGCCCATGACGTGTATGTAATAGATGGATCACATCTCAGGACAGGCTCCAGATACACTGTGGTGATGGCTCTCAGGATGGGCATGCATTGCTGCACCTGGCCGAGCTGTTTCCTGGGAGAACACAATTTACTTTCACCTTATTATGTTCCCCAGACATGAAGCAGATATAGCTTCCTTGTTATACTGAAAGCAGCCCCGAGCACCAAAGATAATCTGCTTGGAATTTTAAAGTCTTTCTCTCTGAACTTCTTGGGATGTTGTTGTTGTTGTTTTGGTTTTCTTTTTTGTTTTTGCAGACAGGATCTCTCTGTGTAGCCTTGGCTGTCTTAGACTCACTTTGTAGACCAGGCTGGCCTCAAACTCACAGCCGTCCACCTGCCTTTGCCTCCTGAGTGCTGAAATTAAAGGCGTGCGCCATCACACCCGGCTTCTGGGCTTTTTGATTGAATTTGAGGCCAGCTACAGAGAAAGCAAGGCAATTCACACTTGGTTCTGTAAATCTGATTGTAAGTACATGGCTGGGCACTGATGGCTGTGGGAAGGGAGGGGATAAAGGAAGAGACATTTATTTCTCTTTAAGGATGTGGCCGTTGTTACAATGCACATGCATGTAGGCAGCACTAGTTATTTAAAAAAAAAACACAAAACAAAGAGGGCATGGAGATGAGAAGGGGATGTATTAGGGGTGAAATTGTCAAAGAATATTTTTATATTCTTAAAAAAAAAAAAAACCCACAAAAATCAAAGCCTGAAGCAAATTCACACTTGTCAAACCTGAGGCCCTTTCCTGCTGTGTGACTCTGTGCTCATCAAATAGTGCTACATTTCCTTACAGCTGGGGATAGCGAGAAACCAGAAAAGTTCCAGGGCTCAGCCACACAGTCAACATGGACATCAGCAGTGGCAATGTGTCAGACAGGATCTGGGTGTTTACCCGCGTCTTGAATAGCCCTAAAACCTGCAGTCGGCTGAGGTGGGTGCCTGAAAGCCCTTTCACTCGCATGACCCTTCCGGTGTAGCAGCAGCTAGGCAAATCCTTCTGGTAAGTTTTCCGTGAGTCCACTGCCCAGTACTGTCAACATGAGAGTGTCTCCATGCCCAGCCTCACCCTCTTGCCGAGCATCAGTTAACTCATAGCTGAAGCACAGGTTGTAGTTGCCTTTGTGTGTTACTGTGGTAAAACACCTTGACCAAGGCTACTTATAGAGGGGAGAAAGTGTTTATTTTGTTTTATTGTTCCAGTGGTTACATCCCACAGAGGTGGTGAGGGCATGGGGAGAGGCAGAGGCATGCTGAATGGAGGAGGAAGCTGAGAACTCACATTTTCAAACCACAATCAAAAAGGTGAGGGGCAGGGAGAGGGGGGAGAGAGAGGGAGAGAGAGAGAGAGAGAGAGAGAGAGAGAGAGAGAGAGAGAGAGAGAGAGAGAGAGAGAGAGAGAGAAACCTTTGGAAACTCAAAGTGATTTCCACACCCAGTAACCTCCTCCAGCAAGGCCACACCCCTAAGCCTTCCCAAACAGTGCCACCAGCTGGGGGCCAGATGCTCATATACACGATCTTAAGGGGGACTGTCCCATTCAAAGCACCGTAGGCAAGAACACAAACTTTCACAATATTGGCAACATCCACAGTAGCATCGTGCAGGGAATATGATTTGCCGGAACCATAGAGCATGCTCTTCGAGATTGCCGCCCAGCCATCTGTCCCGGGGCGGGGGGGGGGGGGGGGGAACCACTGGGACCCCTGGGCTGGCTTCTACCTCTGCTGTTCATTTCAGGCAGGCCTTTGTCTCACTCCAGAGAGCTTGGCTTTCGCATATTTATAGCCATGCTAGTAGTTTTAAGGTAGTTCTATTTTTGTGAGGTTCCTCCTGTGGAAGGAAGGTCTTTCCGGGGCAGGGGGCCTGTATCTTTGAGAGATGGGAAAAGGCACCAAGGAATATGAATCCTGCTTTACATTCCTGCATGTTTGTTTGAGTTAGTGGTAAATGGACACTCACTGCTAGGTAGTGGTCTGGGCTTCCCGGGAGGACTACTGGCTCCTTAAGTCACACCTTGCTTAGAACAAGGCAGAGACAGAAGTCCAAGTAAGGATCATCATTGCCTTGAGACAACTCTTTGCCTCTTGCTCCCACTCATTTGTCAGCTCCTCTGCCCCTTGCACCCCTGCCCAGTCCCCTTAAAGCATGAGACTGCAACCAAGGGACCACACTAGACTTGCCTTGCGAAATCCCACAGTCATTATCCATGTCCGTGGTAGTCATGTTGGCTTGACTCTGTCATGTGCCTTCCATCTGTAAGGGCCTGTCTCTCTGTCCGTCTCCCCCTCTTAGGAGAGCCCTCGACTTCAGCCTCTCCAAAGGCATTCACTGAATGAATGGGGAAGTGCTATCATATCTACCTCAGGATTTCAGGAAGTAACTCCCCAGATCCCACTTGGTTGACTGGCTATGGCACAGATGGTTCTCAGTTCCTAATGGGTGTTTCTCCTCCGCCCGTGACTTCTTTCAAAATTACGTGTGTGTGTGTGTGTGTGTGTGTGTGTGTGTGTGTGTGTGTGTGTG
>OU015747.1:90792653-90803360 GCA_907169655.1 Acomys percivali | reverse complement strand
TGCCCAATTCTGTAAATATAGCCTCAGAACCATTGCCTGGACACTTTAAATGAGTGAACTTTATGATACATAAATAATTTCTCAATAAAGCTGCTAACATTTTTTAAACTGGGTGTCCTGAATGTATTCTGGTAACTCGAGTTGGTGAACATTTGGCTCGTCTCTGCTCTTAAGCTATTTTGAGTAACACTGCTGTGAAAAAATCTATCCTGTCTTCCCCTTCTGTGTCTTGAGGGCCGGCTCTCCACGACAAAGCACACGGAATGTTCTGGGCTGCTTCCCCTCGATCACAGGGCAGCGATGGATGGGTGGAAACCAACGAGGGAGGCACAGAGAATTTGGAAGCCAGCCTGCCTCGCTTCTAACAGAGTCGTCACATGACTGCTTCCTGCCTTGATTTCCCCTTCTGCCCAGTGAAGGGGAACGGAAGCAGATGCCACTTTTCCTTGCCTTCTTACAGGTGCTGTTGAGCAGTCCAGGAAGGTGTGCTGCTCGGGGATAACGTGGGCATCCAGGGTGGCATGGGTTCTAGTGAGTCTGTCAAATGGCGGAGCCAGTTTGTTGTCTTTGGACGGTGAAGGGCCATCCAGAAGGACCTCTTTGGCTACAGATAGGATCGGGGAAGCCAAGAAACCCATGACTGGTGCCTGGTGAACAGGGTTGTGGTGGAACTGGGCTACGGCCACCAGAAGAGGAGGAGCTGGTGCCAGGAAGTCTTTAGTGATGTGGAATGTTGGGAAACTATTGGCTATGTATCAATAGAGATGGGCTTCAGGCAAAGGCCGGGGGGGGTGTCCCCAAAAACATTCAATGAAGGACCAGGGGCCTAGGGGATGCGGGAAAGCCTGGGCTTTCCAGGTCTGTGAGCAGGTAGAACACCAGGCAGAGGGCAGAGTCCGTTCAAGCTGATATCTGCTTAGGTCCCCATGGGCTTGCAGAGGTGTGGTGTGGAGAGCCTGGCCTGCGCTCAGCATCGCTCCCTCTGATTCATCTCTTCTTGCCACTGCCTTCTGCGCTGAAGCTATGAGCATGCTCAGATCTTCCCCCAGCTAAAACCAACCTCTTTTTGACCTCCTTCTCCTGCATCTAACCATCCATCTTTTGTTCTTTTCCCTGCCAAGCTCCTTCAAAGACTAGTCTGCACCCACGACTGCCACTGAGAACTACCTGCTGCAGCTGTAACTCTGGAGAGGCCCTTGTACACCCACCCTCCCCACCGTCGTCTCTGAAGATGACTGCTTCCCTTTCAGGCCACTCAGCACCCTGCTTCCTCAAATGTCTCTTCTTCCTTGCTGGCAGCGTTCCCTCCTGATCCTGAGTGTGTGTGTGTGTGTGTGTGTGTGTGTGTGTGTGTGTGACAGTGACACAGCCCAGCTTCCTTGCACACCTTCCTTGAGTAATCTTGCTTCCTCCAGGGTAAATCTTATGAGGTCTCTATTCTTACCTGGGCGAGGATGATCAGATTGATAACTTCATGTTTTTGGTCTTCCCAGAGGCCCATAGTAACCCGGTCAGGGCCACCTCTCACTTGACCCACCTGCTGTCTGCACTGCCAGCGTCTCTCTCATCTGCCACCAGTGTCTCCCCTGGACCCGTCTTTACCTTTGTTTTCCCTTGGCTGCTGCGCTCTGCCAGCCACTGAGCCCGGGTGGTCCTCCCATGCAACACGTGCTTCTCTCTGTTCCCTCTGTTTCCTCTCCTGCTCCACTTCTCTCTGACCAAGGTCCTTACTGCTGCTGACAGGTAGCCAGCCTCCAGCTCCTTTCCTCCTGGCCCTTAGGGGTTGGTTTCCTACGTGACATTGTCTTGGGTTAGGTTGAAGCTCAGCATCACAGTGCTGCGCTAACACCCACAGGCCCTCAGTCCAGTCCCCAGAACCACAAGAAATAAAGCAGTGTCTTCCAGCTCCTTCAGCCCCCTGCCCCCCTGTTCAAAAGCCTGGAGAGCTTTCAAATAGCAACAAAGTAGGCTACAATCGATTGTTTCACAGAGATGTACTCTCATATAACAAGAGACACCAGGCTGCCGGTTCTCTTCCTGGATAAGAGAGCTGGGCTCAGGAAATGTGGGCAACTGTTGGGCTCCCCACGCTAAAGGTAGAGCTGAGACTTCTGGTACTATCAGGGATCCCACCCTGGAGGCTTGCTCACTATCACATGCTTCCGAGACTCAGGCTCGGGGCCCCATCAAGTCCCTCATCTTACCCAAGATACAGCAAACACTTTGCATCCTCCCTTGCACAGGCTGTTTGTTCCATCTACCCACAAAGATCCTTCCCATGCCACCCATCCTTCTCCACACACAGAGCATCCTGTCCCTCTTCAAGACCAGGCACATCTTCCTTCCTCTGGAAACCTTCCTCTGGAAACCTTCCTGCCAGTGCCTGCTCATGGAGCTCTCTACCTAGTTGGGGCAGCACTTAGAACACACAACCCTGAGCTCTGCCAGACTCTGAGCAGGTGGTGAGGCCCGCACCATCTTCATAGTGGGCTTCAGGCAACGCAGCTGAGTAAATGAAGGGATAGATGGCCTGCTGAGAGGTTCTCCTTCAGCACCTTTGTGGTTCAGGTTCCAGTCTTGGCTTGGCTTCAGCTTTGCTCAGCCTCGGGTTGTCTGTGACTAGGGGCGACGAGCTCCAGCACTGCTACATCCCCGGTACATAGTGAGCTTTCCAGGGATGCTGTCTGCAAGGAAACAGTTCAGAAGCACCAAACTGCTCTACATTTGTGCAGGGCCTTTATTGTGCGATCAACGTGGGTCCCCCACTTCCACGGGGTGTGTTTGCATCCTGTCTGTCTTCCCTGTGAGATGGAGGGCAGGGGGAAGCCAAGGATTCCTTCTGCCCCCCTGGGACCTTGGCAGATGATAGGGCTCAGAGCTCGCTTCACCTCCTGGCTCCTCCCCAGGCCTCAGCAGTGCCCTGACCTACAGGGAAATTTGGGTTAAGACTTCCCTTTCTGGATTTCACTTCTCTGGCTTGTCCGTGGAAGCATTAGGTTAAAACTCAGATGTTCAATTTGTTTTCCCACACACATGGCTAATAAAATCTATGTTCAAATAAAGTCATAAACAAACAAACAAAACTAACCCAACCAAACAAAAACAACAACCCCTTTGTAGAATGGAAAATTCTGCCAAAGGCATAAATGGCTCCCCAAGACTCCAAGAAACCCTGATCCTCCTCCCTCACCCTGGACCTCTTTTGCCAAGTCCTTAGGTGTCCTTAGTATGTCTAGATCCCCCACATGAGAGGGTGTGGCCTTCCTTTCCTTCACTGCCTTTGCTGTTCCACCTTTGCTAAAGCTCAGCTGCAGGTGGGACTGAGGTCAGAGGTCAGAGGTCAGAGGCAAGCCCTCATGCTCCCAGAGATGACTATATATAGGGAGTCATTTGGGCATATGTCTGTGACTGTGGACTTTTTCTGGAGGTCCCTGCCTTCTTATCTTAGCTTACCCTTGACATGAGGTAGGGGCTTTTTAACTCTCACCCAGTAGAAGGAGGTGAATGAATGATGATAATGTGGTTTTTAAAAAAAGACACCTTGGCCCCTTTCTTCAGGATTTAGAAACAGTGGGTGCTATCTGGAATGACCAGAACTAAGTGGCCCACTTATTCTGTGCTGGTGTTCCCATCACACACAGACACGGGCTCCCCTAGACTTGGTGTGTCCCCCACAGAATTTCAGATCTGGAAGAAGAAGGCAGCTGGAAAGGGGAGAGACGGAGGAAGAGACCTACATTTCTTGTCTTCGAAGGCAGAGCAATGTAGGGCAGGGAAAAGAAGGAGCTTCTAGACCCTCTCCAGCACCATGTCCATCACCAGTGGGATGGACCGAGCAGGAGGGGGTACAGCATGCTCCCCTACCATCATGCAGCCTCTTTGTCCTGACGTCCGCTTCTTTTTTTTATTTTTATTTTTATTTTATTTTATTTTATTTATTCTTGTTACATCTCTATAGTTATCCCATCCCTTGTATCCTCCCATTCTCCCCTCCCTCCCATTTTCCCCTTATTCCCCTCCCCTATGACTGTTCCTGAGAGGGATTTCCTCCCCCTGTATATGCTCATAGGGTATCAAGTCTCTTCTCGGTGACCTGCTGTCCTTCCTCTGAGTGCCACTAGGTCTCCCCTTCCAGGGGACATAGTCGAATGTGAGGCACCAGAGTACATGAGAAAGTCAAATCCCTCTCTCCACTCAAGTGTGGAGACTGTCCTGTCCATGGGCTAGATCTGGGTAGGGGTTTAAATTTTACCACCTGTATTGACCTTGGCTAGTGCCTTAGTTTGAGCGGGACCCCTTGGCCCAAATCTGCTTATCATAATATTCTACTTGTAGGTTTCTATGACGTCTGCTTCTTATCCAGGTCTCCTTGTGCATGCAGTGCCCAGAATAATGCTGAAAACCATGACACAGGAACCAGAATAACCTGCCTGCTAGAAGAAAACAGAGGAGTATATTTCTTTTCTTTTCTTTCTTTTCTTATGATGCAAGGAATGGAACAAGCTTCCTTCATCCTAAGCCAGCTCCCAGAGTTCCTCCTGTCTCTTCCTCCCAAGTGCTAGGATCAAAGGCGTGCACCACTACCGCCTGGCTTGGTTTTAGCTTTTTTGAGACCAGGTAACCCAGGCTGGCCAGGAACTCACTATATAACCCAGGCTGGTCTTGAACTCCTAATCCTCCTGCCTAAGCCTTCATAAAGCTGAGAAAACAGGCGTGCACCATCATGTCTAGCCCCACAGTGGAATCTTAAGGTCTTTTCCATTCCTCAGCCTCTTCCAAGAGGCAGCCCAAACCTCAGCACCAGCCTTTCGCTCCTTGTTGGTGTCCAAAAGGATGGGCAGGCTTCTGGGAGGCGGGGTGGGGTTTGGGAGCAATATGGAGGGCTATAGAGAGGAGAAGGAAGGTTCAGGACTGCTAGTCACTCACCAGACTTCCTGTGGAGAGCTGAAGGTATGGGGTGCCAGCAGAGAAGCCAGGGACCAGGGCCTTGGAATGAAAAAGACAGAGCCGAGAGGAATTTGGGTGAAGACCAGGCCCTGGAACCTTTTCCCTTATTGTGACATCATCTTGCCCTGGAGTCACATGCTCAGAATAAAGCTTTTCGCTTGGGTACCTTTAAGGGCACTCAAGCCTAGTACCTGTGGGATTTGGTCCCAACATAGCTCCACTATCAGCACTGAGCAGATTTCAGTATTTTGAACTTTGGACTCTCCTTCCCTCCCCTTCTTCCTATTGGCCTGGCACTGCCTACCTGCTTTTTTTTTTTTTTTTTTAAGAAAACATTATATTGCATTTTTATTTATTTAGTGCATGTGCCTCTGTGTGTGGGAGTGTCACAGTGCACGTGTGGAGGTCAGAAGGCAACCTTTGAGAAACTCTTCTCTTCTTCTATATTGTGGATTCCGGGGATTGAACTCAGGTTGTTGGGCTTGGCAGCAAGGGCATGCACCGCATGAGCCATCTTGTTGGCCTGCTGCTTGCCTTTTTAATAAATGTTCTGTACTAGACTCTCCTCAGGCTGGGCCGGTGCATGCAGTTCTCACAGCCTTCTAGGAGGTGCTGTTCCTGGCTGAGCTGTCATTCAGATGAGGAAACCAGGGCGTTGCTGGAGGCAGGGGGAAAATTGTGGAGGGTCATGTGGCTGTGGGAGGCAGATCTAGCCATGGATCTGAGGCATGTGTGAAAAAAAGCGTTTCACTTTTGGCACAGCGTCCATCCCAGCCACTTGGATCCTCCTGTATCCTCCTTTTCCCAAAGCCACTGGCTGCCCCAAGCTGCGTTTGCCATATAACTGACAAGAAGCAAATGAAAACAAGAGAACGTCACAGATATAACTCAGCTGTAGAATACTTGGGTAGCATGCATGAAGTCTTGAGTTCCATTTCTCAGTGCCCAATAAACAAACAAAACAAAACAAAACAAAACCAACCAATCAAATACTAGAAAACTGTCTTTGCCTAGCATAGGGGTGGACTGTATCTACCATACCAGCATTGGGAAGACCAAGCTAGAATGGCTGAGCCTGAGGCCAGCCTGGGCTACATAGCAAGCCTTTGTCTTCAAAAATTAAAGTTAATTAAGAGAAAAGCTTTATGCCTTAAAGGCCTCAGCCAAGGAAAGAAAGGCCAAGAGGCAGAGGTACCACACAGACCTTAGCCTTTTGTGGGCATGGTGTGCCCACATGGTCAGACAGGCAGCTTGCTCTAAGGAATAGGGAGGAATGCCAGGTAGGCAGGAAGGGCACCCGTTGGCTAGCCTTTGTGGAAGGACTGCTGTTTTGTCATCAGACTCGGGGATTCCTTGTTCTCTGAGGGTGGAAACAGAAGATGCTCTCTTCTTCCTCTGAAGAAAACCCGAATAGCCTTCACCCTTCCTCCAGCCACCCAGATTTCAGAAACTGCTCCTTACTGTGATTCCGCAGCAAATAGCACAAATGGCTACTCCCCTGTGGGCAGAGGCCTTCTCCTCACCCTGAGATCCAACAAGGGGGCACTAGGGTGCTGGGATTCCCCCAGCCTGACTCACGCAGCGACTGTGCAGCACAGGTCCTTCCCCAAAATAGAGAAGGGATTTCTCAGGGCATCTCTATAAGGCACTGAGGGGAAAGGCTTCTTGGGGCTGTACATGAGCCAGTACCAACTGGGAGCAAGTGATGAGGTCAGGGCTCAGAGCAGCGTGGGGAGGGCACAGTACTGGACACTTGGTCTTCCGAAGGAGTCAATGCTATAGTCCTTGGCAAGTTCCTTTCATCCCTCAGCCTGCTTACTTTTCTGGAACACAAGAGATTGAACTAGATACTGTGTGGTCTTAGGTGCTGGGTTAGAAAGGAGGAGGAGGAGGAGGAGGAGGAGGAGGAGGAGGAGGAGCAGGAGGAGGAGGAGGAGGAAAGAAAGGAGCATAGTAGTGTGACACTGACAGTGGTGGTCTTGAGAAGCTGGGCCATTTCTCCGTGCCTCATCATCCCCATCTGTAAAATGGAAATTGCCAAGAGCCTGAAAAGCATTCTGAAACATGGATGAGAAAGAGCTATGACTCAGGATACTGCCTGCAAAGTAACGTGTGTGCTAGAAGCCTGTGCGTTGCTGACAGTGTGGGGACTGGTTTCCTGAAGAGAGTAGGTTTTGGGATTAGAGGAGGGGCCCGAGATGCCAACACGTTTGTGGTTGTGGGAGAGCAGAGAGTGGTCTTCTGGAGTCCCGCAGGTGATCAGAGCTCGGGCTGCCAGCCTGCCGCATTGAGAAGGGAGGGAGGGAGGGGACACGGGAGGCGGCACCTCGGGTACTGTCCCAAGGCTGGATTCATACATCACACCATTCGAGAAGCTCACGTTTTCCCAGCTTTTCTCACACAGAGTCACTTCCTTTGTTTAGAGGAGGGGGTGGGGGAGGAGACGGAGGGCGACAAGGGAGGGGCCCGCGGGTGCCGCCGCCGCCCCCGCCCCCTCCCGGTGTGCGGAGCCCGATTGTCACTCAGCTCCCGCGCCGGGGGCGACGAAGGCGCCGGCGCCAGAGTGGAGTCTCTGCAGGCTACCATCCCCTGGACCTAGCCTTGGGGTCTCCTGGCATCTTCTGAGGGAGCAACTGCCCAAGGCTTTGAGGTTTGGGGCTACTTGGCTAGACAGTTCAGGTGGCCAGGAGCTCTGCCAGCTTTGGTGTGACCTTGGGTAAGTCTGTGCCTCAGTTCGTGCACCATGAATGTGCAGGAGAGGGCTGGGTGGAACGACTAGAATGCCCCCCTTGGGGCAGTCGATGGCAAGGATTCTGGGCAGAGCTGGAGTGGGACCAAGAGACTGTTAAGAGTCGAGCACCAGCGGAGTCCTAGGCGGGTGGGCACAGGATAGGCGTGCGCGCACGCGAGGAGTGGAAGCCCTTGGACCCGCCTGGTTCTGGGCTTAGTCCCTCAGATTCACGCATGCCATCCAGTCCCAGGTATGAAACAGGGCAGTGCCTCTTTAAAAGCGTCCGGGGCTGAGCCTCTGTCGCACCATGTGATTGCTTGAAAGGCCGGGCTAGGAGCGCAGCGGCGGGAGCCCGGAGAAGATGAGCCGAGGCGCGCGCGGTGCCCAGAGCCCAGCCCGGCCCGGCGCGGCTCCGGCTCCAGAAAGCCACCCGGGGAACTTAGGGCAACGCCTTTGGGACCCCTTACTGGTTGGCAGGCAGGATGGTGAGCTCCCGGTTTCCGGGTCGGCGGACACCTGTGGGCATTGTGGCTGCATAGGGGATCCTTGTGGAGTGAGTGTACTGGGAGCCACCTCACACCTGATACAAAAGCCAGTGGTGGAGTGAGTGCTGCTATTTTAAGTTGCTGAATGGAACCTCTGAGGACAAGGGGGAGGGGACAGAGGTTAAGCAGATAGTGAGCCAGCCTGGCCAGCCTGGGAAGGCACTGCGTCTGCTAACTGGGGCACATCTTCGCAGGGCTGCCTATGATCCCCTCCTTCCCAGGCTGGCATCCCTGTCGCAGGCTTCCTGACCACACAGGTGCTGGCCTCGTGCCCCAGGGCGCCTGTCTGCTGATGTGCCCAGTTCCTGCCCACCATGCCGCCCTACATCTCGGCCTTCCAGGCTGCCTACATTGGCATCGAGGTGCTCATTGCCTTGGTCTCTGTGCCCGGAAACGTGCTGGTGATTTGGGCTGTGAAGGTGAACCAGGCGCTTCGCGATGCCACCTTCTGTTTCATCGTGTCACTGGCGGTAGCTGATGTGGCGGTTGGCGCCCTGGTCATCCCACTGGCTATCCTTATCAACATTGGGCCACAGACCTACTTCCACACCTGCCTCATGGTGGCCTGTCCTGTCCTCATCCTCACCCAGAGCTCCATCCTGGCTTTGCTTGCTATTGCTGTGGATCGATACCTCCGAGTCAAGATTCCTCTCCGGTAAGTTCATAGCAGCCCAAGACACTCTGTGAAACCCTCTGTTGGATTGCTTAGGGATAAGCTAGAGTAGATAAAAGTGCGTGCAGCCAGGCATTCTCTGGCCGTTGGATCCCAGCCCACCCTGCCTTCCTGGGCTCTGTGTGGGGACGCTAAGCCTAGCTGCAGGTATAGAGATGGGGGAGGCAGGCTGGGTACCTGGAGAATTACCATCCTGACAGTGCCCCTAACAGTACTGGAGCCTCTGCAATGGGAGAGCCCTGAGGCAGCAGATGAGGTAGGGCCTGGAGTGGCACGTGAGCATTTGGAGGGGTCAGTAAAGACAAGGGACAGCCAGTATAGGGTTGGGAATGCTCTCGGTTCCGCAAGTCCCAGGGAGGAGGGGAGAAGAGCTCCGGGGGAGAGTTGAGGACATGTTGAGGGTAGCATACAAGTGCCAAGGGTGCTGCTGCCTCTTGGGCCAGACCAGGCTGGCTTCCGGAAAACACTCTTCAGCTCACTTGTTCTGCAAAGGCTTCTGTACCAGCCAGCTCCACCCTCTAGGCTGTCCTGTTGAGCCCAGAGGATAGTTGCCTCTGCCCAGCTTCCACTGACGGGATCTCTTTTGCAGGCAGGGAGAATGCTGGTGGCTGCCCTTCCTGTTCTGGCTGCTGCCTTCAGGGGTGCTTTTGCCGTTTCTAGGCACCTCAGCTTGGGAAGCTTAATGGTGGCCATCCTCATCGTGGGGGGTCCATTTACCTTGTGGCTCTCTGCTCTGGCCTACCAAGCCATAATCTTGGCACCAGTCAGTGCCTGGGTCACCAAGTGCCAGCAAGTGCCTGGGCATACTGCCAGGAACCAGCTCTGCTAGGACACTCTTTTGAGTGTGTTTCCCCTGTCTTTGAATTCTTGTCATCAGTAGGGTTTCTAATGGTGAGCTTTAGCCATCTCTAGCACCTGCCGTTCTGTGCAGCTTCCTAGCTTTCCTATCTGGGACATGGGGCCTCTGGTCTCACTTGGCAGCTTGCCTGGGCAGGCCCCGGCACCCAGAGTACTCCCTTTGGTCACATTCACGCACGTTTAACTTTTCCCAGCCTCTTTTCATGTCACACGTTCCTTGTGTCCAGTGAGGGAGGTGGAGCAGGAACTGGAAGAGAAGAAAGCAGGTTTGGAGCACTTTCCAGAGCCAGGTGTGGCGAGCCTGACTCAGCCATGCCCTCCCTCTGATCCCTGTGCCTAGAACCCCCCAGTTGTCAGCCTCTCGCTCCCACCTCCAATGAACCCTCCCTCGCAGCCACTAGGGAAGGCTGGGTGCAGGCTGCTGCTGCTCAGAGGAAAAGGAAACACGACCGGAGGCCACATAAGCTCAGCTCCCAGGGCCTTCCATGCTGCCATTAAATCCTGGTTGCTGCTGGCCTGCATCAGTCAAGCTAGTCTGAGTCCATTAGATGGGCTGGGCCTCGGTGCTCGACCATTACAACAGTGCGGCCACATTAGGAATGCACGCCGATGGGCAGACGGAGGAAGGCTGCTCAAGAAAGTCGGCCTGCTGAGTGGGTGCCAAGGCAAGTTAAAGGCCCTGTCCTGATGCCACAGAGGTCACAGGTTTCAGAGTGTGCCCTCCTTACCCTGTGGGCCTGGGGAATGAAGGTAACCATTACAGGCTTATTCCTCCCAGAGGCAGCTGCTGTTGCTTTGAAAGTGGTGGTGGTGGTGAACAGTCCTCAGAGGAGGGAAACAAGCAGAGTTTAATGCAGGCCTGGGCTTGAAGGCTTTTACGAATGCCTAGCTGTGTCACCTCTCTTCATCTAAAAAGGGGACAGAAATAATAGTATCACTGCCCCGGGGGGGGG
>OU015747.1:90748442-90792643 GCA_907169655.1 Acomys percivali | reverse complement strand
ACACACACACACCCCACAGTCCAAGAAGGTGTCAAAGAACTGTTAAGTTATATCTGTACATGTTTTCCTTCCCCGGCAAACTGCCAGTTCCTCAAAGGCAATCACCTGGGCAGTGACCACATCTTGTTTGTCTCTGGGAATGACCCAGAATGCCCAGCAGCAACGTATAGTTCTTGGCACTCTGTAAATGTTGATAGAAATGACTGGATTTCCATGGGGGGGCGGTAATGGGGGACATGGGGGAGTCTCAAGCAGGCTGTTTGGAGGGTCTAACTTGTATCCTTCTTGCTGTAGACTAGGCCTATCTCCCA
This sequence comes from Acomys percivali, assembly GCA_907169655.1. Taxonomy (NCBI): domain Eukaryota; kingdom Metazoa; phylum Chordata; class Mammalia; order Rodentia; family Muridae; genus Acomys; species Acomys percivali. The sequence continues at coordinate 90,792,332 of OU015747.1, read as the reverse complement.
TTTTACTTCAGAGCTCTGCCCACAGCTGTCCCCACCACTGGCTCAGAAGTGTTCTTCCTGCCCCCTAACCTCACCCATGAAGAAGGGCCTCAGGTTAAAACCTAGCTCCTAAACTAGGTTTCTTGGCCAAGCTGTTGATCACTCTAGATCCAACCCTGTCACTGCCCAGGTTCCTGCAGCAGGGTACAGAATGCTCTGGATCCTTCTGGGCAGCTGGAGTCAGTGAGATGCCAGGCTTTTGAGCCCTCAGGCACCGGGCTTCCTGCCACGATATGCTAGGCAAAGGTTGATGTGGCTCTTGGCCCTGAGAATAACACCACTAAGTGTTGGTGAGCTGTGTCTGGCCATCTGGACATAGGAGTCAGGCAGACCTTCATAGTCAAGGATTAGGTTGGCCAGTCAACCACAGGCTTTATTTCCTTCCACTTGGCAGAAAGCTGAGAGAGAAAAGGGGTTCACTTTCACATAGTGTGACCCATCTACATTATTTTTGAAGTTGAAGTAGTTGATGGTCAATAATTTGTAGTCTTAGCCGGGCGGTGGTGGTGCACGCTTTTAATCCCAGCACTCGGGAGGCAGAGGCAGGTGGATCGCTGTGAGTTCAAGGCCAGCCTGGTCTACAAAGTGAGTGAGTCCAGGACAGCCAAAGCCACACAGAGAAACCCTGTCTCAAAAAAAAAAAAATAAAAAAATAAAAAATAAATAAAATAAAATAAATTGTAGTCTTTTATGTGTTGCACAGCACCCACCCATGCTTCTAATTGAGAAGCTACTCTACTCACTCCTAGTTTCAGGGACTCTTCATTATTTATCTCCCCACCTCCTCACCCAGGGCTCTCTTGGCACTCTGTAATAATTTGGTGTCTGTGAGAAGCTTGTCCTTGGCCAGGCGGGTTGCAGTGAAGTGAACATTGGCAGGGGCTTGGGGCATAGACCTGTGTTCGAACCTTACAGCCAAACGTTTCTCTCTGCCATAAACATGGCTTCATTCAAGGTCAGCGAGGTTCCTTTTGGCTCTAACCCTCTGTGGTTCTTCCTCCTCCTGGTTCCTGGGGGGAACCCCAGGCAGGTTTTGTGTTGGTTTTTTTTCCCATTCCTGGTGATTGATCATGTGGTAGCCATGTTTTGTTTTTTGTGTATTTTATCCCATTGACCATTGTAGTCTTTCAGTGGTGGAGGTTACTGTGGCATTGTTCTATCGTGTCTTCATATTAAACCGAGGTCAGAGGCCTGAAAGGTTCAATGATTCTCCCAGACGAGCCGCCTGTCAGCAATGGGATCCAGGCCCCACTAATGGATGCTTTAACCTGTAAGGCCAGGGCTCATGCTTTGGACCTAAGCAGCTGTCTTGTAGGATGTAGGCCCTGGCTTCCTCAAAGCTGTCACCGGGTGCTTTGTCCCGGTGTCTGTGCACTGGCTTGGCTCAGACTCAGCACCTCCCCCTCCTTTTCACTGTAGTGGACAGTGAGTCCCTGGACGCCCAGCCCCTGCCCACAGCTGGAGGCGTGTCTGGGAGGCAAGGTATGCTGGGTGGAGCTTGGAGAGGAAAGGAAATCTGGTAGATTAAGATGTATTTGCTTTTGGCCATTGATTTAGCATCCACCACCCCCCCCCCTCTGCCCTCCTCCCCCTCGCAAATCTGGTCTGGGCCTTGTTTATCTATTTACTTGACAACTAAAATGATTCACATACTATCAACACCCCAGCAGCCATCTGTGACCTCTGTGTCCCAGGACAGTTGCTTTGGGTCTCCATCTGTTTCCAAAAGAAGCAGGGTGTCTCCAGCTGCTCTAAGGATGCGTTAGTCATAGGCTAGAGCTCATGAGGCCAAAAAATAAATAAATAAAATAAAATAAAAAGCAGCCAGAGGAAGCCATGGAGAGGAAACCAAGGGCCAGGGAAGCCAGGCCTTGCTCAGGGGTCACTGGGCAGGAAACTCTGTGCTCTTCCCAGATCAGACCCTTTTTCAGTGAGGAAAAGAAGATGTAGCTCCAGTGTGTTGGGTCGGTGGATGAGTGGCATGCTGTGGGCTGTGAGGGAAGTGGCTTAGTGTTTGTGCTGGGGCAGCTTGAAGGTGATTATGCCAGATGTAGCTGCACCAAGACACAAGGATTTCCTTGCAGCGCTATCTGAGTTCATTGCAGGGGTGAAAGCACCCCTTCTTCCCCCTACACTGGGATGGCTTCCCAAAAGCCTTTGTGTGCCTGTGGGGCTACTTGTACTGAGGTGCCTTGTGGAGAAGCCTATCCATCCAGGGGCCGCCCCAAATGGAGTCTTAGGGGCTGCACCCAGACATTCAACATTTATTTGAGAGCATCAAAGCACCGTGCTGATTGCGAGGAATAAATGAGACGAAGAAAGACAGACGAATCCCCCAGTGCTTCTTCCACCTACAGAGGACAACTGTTAACATTTTGGTGTTCCAGAAATTTTTTTTTTCCACACACATGTGTATATATTTAGCTGCATTATTTTTGCATATGGCATATAGACACCTATATATGGTTTTAAATCCTATCTTTTTTCACTTAACATCATATTGCAAACATTTCCACATAGCAACTAAAATTCTTTTGTGAGAGCTTTTATGACAATATAAGATTGCATTATTATTCATCTTTTAAGTTTCGGCTAAAATAGCCTTTCCTCAGGCCCCCTCCATCACCACCACCCTGCTCCTGCCAGTCAGGTTCACTTTGTTAGGTGCTCGGAATAGATGTGTGTCTCCTTGCATATTACCTCAGGCCCAGGGAGTTTTCTACTTAAAACTTCCCTCTGGGGTCTGGGAAAGCCCCAGCGCTCCAGGATGCTCTGCTTACACACTCAGGTATCGTCCATGTCTGGCATGCAGTAGGCATGCTGTGACATCTTTGGGATAAATTAACATCTGTGTAGCACATCTTATTTATCTCTCCTTAAATAGGTGGCTACTTTGAGTACTATTACTACTACTATTATTATTATGATTGTTGTTGTTACAAAAACCACTTCAGGGGCTGGAGAGATGGTTCAGCTGATAAGGGTACTTGCTGACAAGCCTGATAACCTAAGTTCAACCCTGAGGTGTACATAGTAGAAGGAAAGAATGGACTCCTGAAAGTTGATTTGTACTCTGACCTCCACACAGGTACCTTGAGTACCCCAACACACATACACACACACACACACACACACACACACACACACACACACAAACGGTAGAGGAGATAATGAATGAATAATAAGTATAAGGAAATAAAAATACTAAACAGACAAAGCCACTTCATCGATTCACATTGTTTCAAGGGACTCACCAAAGTCTAGAACCCTGGACTGGTCCTCCAAGTAATAGCTTGCCTCTGTCTGGAAGTATTTTCCTATGAGGCTAAATATTTCCCAACTCCTTTCATCCTTCTTCCACTTTTGCATTTCACCCACTCTGCAACGTCCCAGGAGACATCTTGTATTCTTCATCCCATTTGCTCTTCTGAGCTAGTGGGGCAGGACTGCACGGACTTGTGAGCTAATCTTTAGCGTCCATTCCTTATTTCCTGAGGCCTGGCCATTTTGTTTCTTTGCCTTTTATCGAGGAGAGCAGTCTCCAGAATGAAGGGCTTGGTGTGTATGTAGTATTTCTTGGTTGGCCCTGTTAGGCAGGAGGGCATAGACACAAGGAACAGAGCAGAGAGGAAAGGGATGCACACAGCTCCTGGACTGGGAATCACTCCTTTAACTTGGGCTTCCTAACTAGAGCCCAGGAGACGTTGCTGCTTGTTATAGAGCAAAGGCGGTGGGAATTGGGGAGGAAGAGGTGGCAGGGGTGAGCGTCTTTTTACCCATCTCCCACTGGAATCACTGGCCTGACGGTAGAAAGTAGATGGGACAGCTAGATAAGACCCTCCTTGACCCCCAAAGAATAGATTGGGGTAACCTTTTTCCTGGTGGGTCTTCACCAAGCAGGATCACAGAGATGGGGTTGGGGGACAGTGCCAGGCACTTGGCTGGGCTGCAGACACAGAGGGATGTGCAGCCTGGTCCATACTGCCTGGGAACTCTCAGTCACTGTTGTGATTATGGCTTCCTGCAGACCAAGCTTGCCGTGGAGACATTCCCAGCCTATGTTGGGAGTAGGGATGGCAGGAGACTGATGCCCAGCGGGTGTCAGTGCTTGAGCGCCATGGCAGCTGGCCACTCTCTTCAGTCCGGGTCAGGTGGAGAGATACCTTTTGGGACTATCTTCCTGTTGTTTGCTCTCAGAACTTCCCTGATTTTTGAGAAAAAAGGGTGACTGGTCATTCCCACTTGTCCCTATCCAGGACCCTAACATAGATAGGTCTAATCTAGTGCTAATGCTGTGCCCCTTTAATATAGTTCCTCATATTATAATGACCCTCAACCATAAAACTATTTTCAATGCTACTTCATAACTGTAATCTTGCTAATGTTATGGATCTTAATGTAAATATCTGATATTTCTGATGGTCTTAGGTGACCCCTGTGAAAGGGTCATTCAACACCCAAAGGAGTCATGACAGGTTGAGAACCACAGATCTAGTCAAATCTAGGTAAAATGTGGTGAAGGAACAAGCAGGGTAAGTAAGCTTGGGGTGGGTAGGCTGAGCCTGGGGAGAAAGGGCTACAAGGTAGACCAGATGGCTTCTTTGAGCAAAGCTCTAGAAGGGAGGGGATATGCCACACAGATATCAGGAAGACACACCATGCAAGGGAAACAACCAGAACAAAGGCCTGGGGGTAAGAATGTACTTGAAGCATTTAGGCACCACAGGCAAGCCTGTGTATGGAGATGTGGTGATGAAAGGGGAGCGGGGAAGGTAAGGAGTGCAGGCTGACCACTGCCTAGCCCGCCTCTAGAAGACTTTTATTCTGAAGGAGCTTGGAGCCATTTTCCACCTGGGAGCAGAGAAGAAGGGGACATCATCTGGTCCCTAAGACTCCTGTGCTGAACTCATGTGTCTGGGCCAGGGTGCAAACTAGAGAGTGGTCAGGAACTATCACATTGGCCCAGGAGTGCGGAACAAAAGAAGCTTGGTTCTGAACAGTGAGGGCAAGTGGTTGAGTCTGATTGTGCACTCTTAGATTTACTGAAGTGGGAGTTTCATCCAGTAAGTGCGTATGTGGCAAGTAGCAGCTCAGCTAACTTTTGTTATATGTACATTCTTAGTCATTGCTCAGGTAGACATTTAGAATGTTCCTGGCACCCTTACAAGGGTCCTTGAACTTCTCCCAGTTAGTACCCTCCCCAAAATAACCACTCCTCTGACTTTTGTCCCTTAGGTGTATTTTGCTTGCTCTTAAGCATCTATAAACAGAAACAAGCAGTGTGTACCTTTTCATGTCTGGCTTCTGAAGCCCAGAAAGATGGCTGACCTTCATCTCTGCTTCAGTGTGAACTCATCAGTTCCTCCCTTGCTCTTGTTAGAATTCCACATTATCATTGTACTATGATCTGTTGAGGTTCTGGATAGAGCAAGAAAGAGCCAGTTGATTTGCATATGGATTCCATGACTCCCTACCTTCCCCACTCTCCCTTTTATCAACACAATACATAGGCTTCCCTGTGGTGCCTGAATTCTTCTAGTACATTCCTACCCCCCAGGCCTTTGTTCTGGTTGTCTCCCTTGCATGGCATGTCTTCTTGATATCTGTGTGGAATGTTCCCTCACCTCTAGCGCTTTGTCCAAAGAAGCCATCTGGTCTACCTTGTAACCCTTTCTCACCAGGTCCACCCTAGCCACCCCAACCTTACTCATCCTTGGTTGTTTCTTCAGCACATTTTACCTTTTAATGCCCTACATAATTTAAAGCTTGTGTTTGTGTCTTTAGCTAGAGATTTAACGTGAAGGGGAGGAGTCAACACAGGCACTCCTCATCCTAAGCAACTGTGACGGTGGAGTTGGCATCATCCGAGATAGACAAAGCTTCAGGCGAGTCAGGTTTTAGAAGCAACGGGAGTTGAGTCTTAAGCAAATGGGATGTGGTGTGTCTGAGCGCTGAGCAGTTGGGGGAAGAAGACACATCAGTAAGGAGATCAAGAAGAGGCTATATGGAGAACACAGAGCTAAAAGTGTGTGTAGGGGAGCGGGGGTGTCCTGGAAGCCAGGCGTAGAAAACATACCAAAGAGAAGCGGGAGATTGGTTGTTCCAAAGGCTGCTGAGTGATGTGAGAGGGAGGCCGGAGAATCACTACTGGACACGGCAAGCTCAGCATGGGCAACAGGGACAAGAGTGATGCCAGCAGAGGGGGGTGGATAGAGAGACTGACTGCAGAAGTCTCCCAGAGAAAAGGAGTGGAGCGGAGGCTGCTGGTACAGACTGCCATCTGAGGGATTTTGTTGCGAAGAAAGCAAAGTCATGGGGATAGCAAGTCAGATGTGACAACGGGGCACTTTGCTTTGTGTTGTTTCTGGAGATGGGGGAGGTCAGTGGTGGCTGTGCTGGCTGAAGTGGTCCAGCAGTGAGTGATCCTGTGTCGCAAGAAGGGCTGGAGCTAGGGCAGTATTGAAGAGACTGACATGAGCAGGAGGCTGGAGGCCCTTGAGTGGCTCATTGCAGACTTCTTTCTCATGAAGTGGGAAGTCAGGAAATCAGTCAAGAGTAGGGATACAGGAGGAGGTGTTAGAGAGAGCAGCAAATGTGAAACACTTAATTTTCTAGGAAATGGGAGGTAACTAGAATCCAAAAATCTATCATCTCTTGGGGGGGCAGCATGAAGGACTCCCCTGAAGCTCCTGGGGATGATTTTTAATGTTCTCTCAGCTTTGCTGTTCTGAGTTTAACGTCAGCCACGTTCATCTACACAAGCACAGGCGAGGAGGAGGCAGAGAGGTCATCGTCAGCAGCTCAGAAGCACCAGATTCATGATAAGATGTGGATCTTATCAGGGTTAGAGGTTGGTTCACGGTCAAGAGCTTGGATTTTATTCTAAGTGCCTAATGAAGCCTCTGGGTGATTTGAGCCTGGGATGATATAATCCAAACTACATTTTCAAACGGGAGGAGGCCATGAAGGACAGAACTAGAAGGCCATGGGCACGGTAGAGTCTGACACTAGTTGTTAGGCACCTAACAACCACCGAAAGACATTTAAAGGAAGCCACCCTTTAGTTTGTGGTACTGGTGCCAATCCCCTAGAGGGTGGCAGTGCTGTTGATAGAAATGAGGAGGAAAATGGGGGGAGGCATTGATTCTCGAGGGCTTGCTTCCTTCACTCCTTCACCCCCAGTTGCCTTAGGGATAGGATCCTTCCACCCCCAACCAGCTTCCTGGGCACCTCCAGCCTCTTCACCTGCCTTCTTCCCACCCCACTTTCTGGAAGCCATTGGCTTCCTTAGGCTAAGACCTGAGAGATGACAATAGTCACACATGGCTTTGGCCTTCCCAAAGAGCCCAGGAGATTGCAGAGTAGGGGGACCTGCCCTTTGGCAGGCTTCACTCAGAATGGTCTCAGTGGCTTCCTGGGTACTATTTCCTGCCCCAAATGTGTCCCTACTCTAGAGGATCCTGTCCTGGACAGTGTGTCTACAGAGACTCACTTCTCTCTCCTGAGTTACTGGCCTGTACCCTGTGTTTAGGGATGTGTTGTCACCCTAACCACTACAGTCCTCTCACAGCTGCTGTGGGGCACTGAGTGGCCAAGTGGCAGCTAACGTAGCGGAAGATGGCCAGTCAGTAAGCAGAAAACCCTTCACCAGGGGCAAAGAAGGTAGCATGATGGGAGTCCTGACTGCCAAGGGCCCACTGTGTCCCAGTCACCCTGGCCTGCTGCAGCGGCCCATCTGCACTGAAGGGATCTACTCACCCCCTCCCCCCTGGAGCTAAGTAGGCTTTGCAGGGTGACTGGCAGCATTGTTTTGGGTCCTGCATGCTCTCAAACACAGCTGGTTTCCCTTCCTCAGCTTTCTGCTCTCGGGAGCAAGGCAGAGGCCACAGCAAGGTAGGAGCTGCTTCTCAGCTCCTTCCTTTCTATCCTCACAGAGCCAAGGGCTCTGAGACACACCCTTCTCCCCTTCCCCCCTCCCCGCCCCCACCCCTGCAGGCCTGGGACCATGGATACAGAAGAAGGAAAGGCCATGACAGCTCTCTACCCCTGCTTCCCTCCCTCCACCCACCCACCCACCCTTTTAAGAGCCTACATCTCATGTATCCCAGGCTGATCTGAAACTAAGAACGACCTTGAGTGCCCGACCCTCCTGTCTCCACTTGCCAATAGCTGAGATTACAGACATGTTTTCAATGACCCTCTCAGCGACATCTTCCTCCCCCGTTTTACAGAGAGTGGCACCAAGGGTAGAAAGCGGTCTCCTCAGGCAGATAGACCTATGTGAAAAGCCAACTTCAGACGCTCAGAGATGGCTAAGGTGGTTGAGGCTTCTACCTTCCATTTCCTCGTCTGTAAAACAGGCTCCCGGGTCTTCCTTTCTAGGGCTTCTGTGCGGAGATGACGTCTGTTAAGGGGCTGGTGCCTAGTACACACCCAGCAACAGGGCTCTTACTATTGTTGACATGCCAGAGGTCAGTTTTCCCCCCACCCCATCTCTCTTTCTTTCTTTCTTTCTTTCTTTCTTTCTTTCTTTCTTTCTTTCTTTCTTCTTTCCTTCCTCCCTTCCTTTTCCTTCAATATTTTGAGACAGGGTCTCCTTAATCCTCCTGCCTCAACCTCCCGTGTGCTGGGATTATATGTGTGCACCGGCATGCCAGGCCAGAGCTTGCTTGCTTTTCACTGAGCACTTGATGTTACTACTGTGACCCTCCCTGGGCTTGAGTGAGTGTCAGAGAGAGCTGCCTGCAGGGCAGGGTGTGGGTCATCCCACTATTCTGCTCACTGGAACGAACATACCTGGCTGGCACTTACTAGGTGATTTTAATTCTTGTCTGCAGAGTGTAGGAGGGAGAGAAAGCTCATCCTCAGGAGACCAGGAAGGAAAAGTTTATTGGGGAGTGAGCAGCCAAGGCAGGAGGAAGCTGGACAGATAGACAGACAGACAGACAGACAGACAGACAGACAGACAGACAGACCATGCTTACCTGTACAGAGCAGTGTTACCTTAGGAAAATGATCCTAAAAATGCAGAGACAGGGTGCAGAGAATTGAGGTCTCCAATCGCCCTCCCTCTGCAAACAGGAGCATGAGGAGCCTGGCCCCTGGGCTCTCAGCTCAGTCCCACCTGTGTATGAAGCCAAGCGTGGTGACACCTTCTGCTTCTAGAATGTGAACAGTCCTTCGGACAGGCACCACCCTCCCTAGAGCTTTGTCCTCCTGTGAGGAGCTAGCCTTCCAGGGAGTGAAGCAAGGGTTCCCTTGGGGCTTGGCAGCTCTGTGAATTGTGTCTGGGCCGGAAACCATTCACTGTGTTTGGGGACTCACCATGTTCAACAGACACCTGCCAGCAGTGTTCTGTCTCCAGCAGAGGATACACAAACGGCCACCCCCACATGATGGGCTGTAATAGAGAGCTTCCTGGTGACGTCACACAGATAGCTTACAGGGAGGGCATCTGTGTGGGCCTCAAGGACTGATGACTGTCTGGGATTGAGGGGTGTGGGGACATGGGACCCCTGTGTTACCTTCAGCAGTTGTGCAAATCAGAGAACAATACCCTAAGCATCCAGATCTTTCTGAACTCCACTTGCTCACTTCTGAACCCACCCTGCGCTTCAGTTCCTTTTTCTCTAGGGTTTAGACGAGAGAGCATCCAGCCAAGGCACTCTGTTTGAGCCTGCCAACTCTTTACCCTGCTCCCTGTTGTGGGGACATTGTTTCCTTATCAAGTCATCAAGTGTTTTCTGACATCATCAGTTCTCAAGGGCACAGACCAGTGGTCTAGTGAGGATACTGACAAGTGCCAGCTGGCATGCTCCCAGGATGCCAGAGTAGCCTGGGCCACATCAACACAGGCCAGGCCACTCCCAGGCTGTCTCACCTGTGCTCCCAACTTACTTTCCTTACCCCTCAGGCAGTCATTTTTAAAATTTTACCATTTAAAGGTTTAATATATATACGTGTGTGTGTGTGTGTGTGTGTGTGTGTGTGTGTGTGTTTGCTGCTTGTATGTATGTGTACTATGTATGTGCCTGGTGCCCACTGAGGCCAGAAGAGGGCATTGGATCCCCTGGAACTAGAGTTACAGAAGGCCGTGAGCCACTATGTGGATACCAAGGATGGAAACTGGGTCCTCTGCCAGAGGGGTTTAACTGCTGCACCCTCTCTCCATGCCCTCATTTTGTATTGTTTACTATTTTTTACATTGATCTAGCTTTTTAGAAATTATTTATTAAACTGGGCTATATAAGGCCATCTTCCTGCAAACGTATAATGTACTTTGAGCATCTTCTCCCATCCCTCACAGAGTTCCCATCCCTGGCTCCTTGTCTCTCCCATTACTTCCCATTGATCTCCTACACATTTTGTTGCTATTTTATGCCCTCTGTACATATATGATTTTGTGTCCATAAAAATCTAAGAACCACTAATGAGAAAAAACATGTGGCTCATTTTTCTGAGAGTGACCTAATTCATTTAATTTAATTATCTCCATATGTGCCCATTTTTCTGAAAATGGTGTAATTTCATTTTTCTTTATGGCTGGAAAAAAAATCAACCCATGTGTGTTCACATGTATGTCACATCTTCTTTATCTGTCCCTCTGTTAACTCCCGCATTGATTCCATATCTTAGCAATTGTGAACAGTAGGAAAGAAACTGTTGGAGATTACTGGCCATTAAAGCCACACTGAGATCCCATGTCATCCCAGTCTGTATGGCGCTAAGGAGAAGAAAACAAATAGCAACAAATGGGGGCCCTTATACTCTGTTCCTGGGAATACAAACCAGCCCAGCCACTATGGAAATCAGTGTGGAGGTGCCTTTAAAAACTAAAAATAGCACTACAATATGACCTAGCTATACTACTCCTGGGTCATTTACCCAGAAGACTCCAGTCAAGTGTCGTGGGGATATTTGCATATCCACATTTCGTGCAGAACAACTCACAACAGTGAGCTACTTCTTATCCAAGCTGTGGAGCTGCAGGAGTAAAAAAAAAAGGAATTTGACCTCCAGATCATCTATAACTTATGCATATGCAAGTGTGAACATCTCACACCTACCCCTTCATTAAATCTTATTTACTTATTATATTTGGGGGCAAAGCGGGGGCATGCGATGGCATGGCCGTGGAAACCAGAGGAGAATTTGTGAGATTTAGTTCTCTTCTTCCACCGTGTGGGTTCCAAGGTTGAAGTCAGGTCAGCAGGCATGGCGGCCAGCATCTGTACCCACCGTGTTATCCCTCTGGTTCCTTCCCACCCATCCGTGAACTCTGGGCATTGCTCAGATGGCCCCTTCTCCAGAGAGCTTCCCAAGCTCCCCTTGCTCCCTCTTACCACAGGTCCTCTGGGATGCACTGGCCTTAGAGCCACTGGTGGTGTGTGATGGGTGGCAAGCCCCTTCATTTATATGCACAGTACACAGCTGAGAGCCTTCCCGTCCTTTGTACGCAGTGACTCACGAAAACACGGTAACAGGGTGATTCTTGAGACCTGGGATTGCCAGGTCTTGTGTCAAACGCCTTTCAAGGGTTGTTTTATTTAAGAGCTTTGGTAGAACATTTTATCCGGATTGTATTGCACATTCTCATCTTCACACATGGAAGCAGAGGCTCAGCACTTCAACAGAGCTAAGGCACAACACAGCAACTACTGAATGGCTGACCGGACAAGGGAAGGGCCTTGACTGACTTGAGCCTTGACTTCAACACTTACTGATGGGTGATCTTGGGTAAATCACCCCTTTTGGGGGAGTCAATGCCCAAGTTTACAGAATGGGCATCATTCCAAGACCTATGGCAAAGAGCTTAGGAACCGGAAGGGAGAATAGCTCTGGCTGATCCCTGGCCTGCGTGGCTTGATGGTCCGGTACTGAGGGACTAGAGGAAGCAGACGCCTGGCTGCTGAGCTGTGAGTGGAGCAGAGACCCGCAGGACCAAAGAAGCTGGGCTTGAGGGGAAGGAGAGTCGGGAAGTGCTTGGCAAAGGAGCTGCTGCTGGGAGAAAGCCCCTTCCCTTAGGGAGCTGTGCCTTGCTGTCTGCTTCCTGCTGGAGTTGTGGACAGCTCCAGGCCCTGGCTCCCTCTCAACCAGCAGGCAGGCTGGGAAAGCCCACTAATTCCACTAAGACCAAACCACAGGTGATAGCCGCTCACTTGGGTGGAAGGCCCACGGAGGCCGCACGGTCAAGCTGGCACTGAGCCTCCCCCCACCCCACCCCCAAGGGCCTCATAGCTCTAGGGCTTTGTACAGGGTATAAGTGTGAGCACACACTCAAGGAGTAGGCTCTGTTACAGCGTGATAGGGGGTCTGTCCTCGATCCACAGTCCTAATGCAAAGAAAAGATGCAAAGTTCAAGGGAAACTCCAGTGACAATCAGGGACGGGGATGCCCTGTGAACTGGGGAGAGACTAGGAGAAGGTGATTTCCTAGATACGCCGGGTGCAGCGATTGCTGTGGGTCTGGATGCCAGGAGACATGACTTCTAGGCCTAGTGCCATCTGCCCACATAGACCTTTGGACCTGTATCCTCTGCGGCAAGGCAAGTGGGATTCATTGAGCTCCACTCTTCAGGGCTGCTGCTGCAAGGACCAGTGCCTGGGTGAACAAAGTCTGGGAAAGAAGGTAGTGCTCAGCGTACATCTGAGTGTCAGGCAGTCTCCTAGCCTGCCACTACTCGGTCATTTCTCACAGCCTCAGTTTTCATCTCTATCAACTTATATATGCTTTATGGAACTGTGGGGAGGAATGCACATGAAAACAACTGTGTGATTTGACACCATGCTACTTCCTGCTGCTTGGTGGCAAAGAGTAGGCTGTGTGGATGGGGCGTGAAAGTGAGTGTGTGTGTGTGTGTGTGCGCATGCTGTGGTTGGAGTGGACAATGTGGCTGGAGGAGTTCCTTCACAGGCATGCCAACACCTGAAATTGACAAGCTGATCTTGGGGAAGTGGTTGTGGCAGGGCCAGGAGGCACAGCAAGCCCTGTGCACGGATGAGGATGTGTTATGCCACTGTCCTGAGAACAGTGCTAGGGGCACTTGCCTCTGAAACATCAGCAGACAGCAGACACCTACCTCCCTTTAAGCAACTGTTTCCTTCAAGCAGATTGCTGCCTCAAGCCACTGAGGACTACTCCCCCCATCCCCCGCCCCCCCCCCAGCCTCCCTCCCCGGGTCTGCCTGGCATGGGAGGAAGACTTAGAGCCTAGTGGGGGAGGGGCACCTATGTGTTGATTATCCCCTTAATACTGGGTTCAACTCTGTGATTGTTTGCTGGCATGGTTGAGTCTCCTCAGCCCTCCAAGCTAATATTCTCATCCCTTTACAAAGAGACCAACGGAGAACCAGGGATATAAGGGAACTTGAAAATTGCTATCCATTTTGCAAGTAGCAAAACTGAGATTTGGTCATATTTGTGAGAGGCCACTATCCTCAGGGGTTTGCGGACTCTGGGGGAGCCATAGCCCATCCTTGTGGGCTTCTAGGCAGAGAAGGAGTTTGAGTACAGGATCTGGCAGGTAGCGAGAGAAATCAGCCTCTCTGGAAAGGCTGATATTTCTGAGATGGAGGCCGCTGACGCACGGGTGCACATGCACGTGGCCTGACCAGCCTGGTTTTCTTAGGTTCTAGGAGCTTCTCTCCAGCCCCAGAGCCTGAATGGGCTCATTTGCATAGCTACTTCAGTCACAAGTGCAGGGATGCTAAATCAGGAGGTGTTGCTAGCACCGTGGTGTAGCTGAAGCAGGTCCCACGAGGTCCCCGGGTGGGGAAGGGTGAAAGTGAGCAGGCGAGGCAGCCCAGCAGGATCTGGCTGCGATCTGGGCCCCGGGATGCTGTGAGAACCCAGGGACATCTTGAGGAGAATCAGGGCTCAGCTTTGGCTCAGGTAAGAGGCAGCTACATCTTAACTTTGGGCCTTTCACATCTCCCTGAGCCTCAGTTATTCTGCCTGTAAAATTGCAGCACTCCTATGTAGGAGCGCTGAAACAGGCAGGTATCAAACTCAAAGCCTGCCTGGGCTATAGAATAAGTTCAAGGCCAGCTTAGGCTACTTAGTGAGATCTGTCCCCAAAGTATATTAAAAAAAAAAAAAAAAAAAAAAAAAAAGTTGAGGGCATAGCTCAGTGATAGCATCCTTGCCTAGCATGTGAAGGCCTAAATTCAGTCTCTAGTGGAGGAAAAGAAAGGTATTAACAGAACTGTTCTGCCTGTCTTCCAAATGATGTCAGCATCCATGCACTGTGGTACTGAGGTAGCTCTTGTGTGGTATTGAGGTAGCTCTTGCCTCCTGTCTTCTGATATCCTGGTTACGGGTCCTTTCCTCCCTATATTTGGCCATGATTTTCCATTGGGAGAAACAGCCTCCACAGTGTTGTTGTTTTTTTAAACAGAGCCTCACATAGGCTAGGTTGGCCTCAAACATGTTGTGTGGCAGGGGATGGCCTTGAACTCCTTCTGATCCTCCCCAGGGTTGGTAGTATAGGCATGCATTAGCACACCTGGCTCCCCACATCCTGCAGGCCTGTGCTCAATACCCATTTCCTTCATGATCAGAAACAGTACCTTTCTTTTCCTGAGCTTTCTCCCACACCTCCTTCCCAGACTGGGGTGGGGAGAGCTACTTCAGCGTCACATATTGGGCTGAGCGCCATTGGGTCTTGCTGAGCTAAGCCAGGTCAGGGACCAGCGGTCTTGGCATTTCCTGGGAGCTTGTTGGAAGCGCAGGACCCCGCCACACCCCAGGCTTGCTGAATCATAATCTGATTTTAAAAGGGCCCCAGGTGATTCATATTCACTGTCCAGCTTGGAAAGCTCAGCCGATCTGGACCCTGGGGAACGAGGGAGCAAAGTCCTGAACCTCACGTTTCTCACAGCCTCCTGGGAGTGTCATGTGTGAGACACAAAACAGAACCCACTCGAGCAATTCTGAAAGCAGAGATCTACTCGCCACAGAAAGGATTCGTATACTGGAGCATTGCTGTGTACCCCGTAAACATGAACGATTATAATTTGTTGATAAAAAATAAATAAAATTTAGAATCATCCCGAAACAAAGTTAAACAACAATAAAATGTAAGCTTCAGAGGTGCCTGATGAGCAGCAGCTCCAGGTCCAGGCGGTAGGCACGTGACCTTGGGTCCCTGCCTCCTGGCGCAGCTTTGGAAAGAGCAGAGAGGCCTTTGTGTACTTCAGCGCCGAAGGCAGCTACATCTGCAGGTAGAAGCTCCACTTTGCGGATAGGGGGCTAAGGTTCTGAGAAGTGATGTCATCTACAGAGATGCTGACATAAGCATGCATGACTATACCCCAGGTCCTCTGTTCCTTTTAAAAGCCCATGTTAGAGTCCTGTTGCTTTGGCCTGTTAGAGACAGTGGGTACCAGCTACAGAAGTCTGGCAGGTGAGGTTGGGAGCGAATGGAAGGTAGCCAATCTTCTGTGGGACTTGGGAGCTGGTGCCTTTGGAATGGACACTGGCTGGGAAGCGAAGACTCCCCCTCCCCCACGTGCCTGTTCTCACTCTCAAATACCACACTCCCTTCTGAGGCTGCAGGACTGTCCTTCCCGAACCTTGCCTGGTGCATTCCTCAAAGTCTTCTTACTGCTGGCTTTCAGCGTTTTCTTTTTTTTTCCAGCCCTGAGCAAGGCACTTCGGAAGTTTTCGTGAATGGTGGATGGAAAAGAAAGGCTTTGATCTAATAAGCCCCTCCCCCACCCCCAGCCCCCCACCCTTCATAACCAAGATTCCCTCACCCGGGGTCATGCAGACGCCTGCCTGTTATTCATGAGGCTGCGCAGAAGTGGAAGGAACAAGTGAAAGTGGATTTATTGATCAAGCCCCAGAGAAGATGCCTGGCCAGGCTCCTGTTCTGGTTCCCTGCCAGTTGCTACTTGCAGCTCTGCCCCCCCCCCAATGCAAATGATTGGGCAGCCTGAAGGGCAGGACAGAAGGCTGCCTACCATTTCCACTCAGGCCTGGCAGTGAAGAGAGGAGCTTGTGGAGGGAGGAGCTGTGGCTACACGGTCCCTGGAGCCAGCTAAGTTAGTGGAGTGAGCGAGGTAGGACCTTCAAAAGGAAATCTGGAGGGATCTATCTACCAAGGGACCCTCTGTACGAGAGGTAGGCACCCGGGCTCCTCTGCCTACCAAGAAGGGAGTTGGTCGTGAGAGAGGGGGAGAAGTCTCAGGCTGGCTTCTTACTGCCCCCTCACTCCGGTCACACCTAAAGTGCTTATTGATTGTGTTGGCTTAATAGATGCCGTATTTGTGGCTGTTTTTGAAGAAGTAGTTGTGTTTCCTTTTCTCCTCTTTCTGCCCCTTTGCCTTAAAAAAAAAAAAAAAAGAATATCTTTTCTTTATTGACAATTTTACACATGTATAAATGTATCTTGATCATATCCACCCCAGCTTGCCCTCCCACCCCACTCCCCTGGACACTGCCCAACATGTCCTCCCTCCCCTTCACGTCTTCTTCCGCTTTTGACTTTGTAATCCACTGAGTCTAGTTAGCGCTGCCTGCCGGGATGCTGAGCTACCTTGATGGCTTGGCCTTGTGCTGGGCAACTACAGCTGCGAGGAGCCCAGAAGACAGCTCCCCCTCGCCCCCTCTCACACTCTTTCTGCCCCCTCTTCCCCAATGTTCCCTGAACCCTGGGGCTTTCAATGTCCCATTTGGTGCTGAGATGCCAACAACAGTCACTCATACTCAGCTCTCCAACCAGTTAGCAGCCTCTGCATCCATTGGTGCCTAGTGTAGAGAGCAGATTGACAAGGCTGACAGTCACACTACCCTATGGATAGAGATATAAATATTTCAGAGGTAGTTTGACAATGCGTCTCCGCCTAGCAGAACAGCAATAGTACAGTCTTCCAGAGGACCCATGGACCTCCTGAGTGGTGGACTTTGGATCAGGTTAACAGTACCCACTTCTTTTGTTTTAAACACTCCATTTCCCTTTCTGGCTATGATTAAGTACCTACTGTGTGCAGCTTCCACGGTTGCCCTAGCGAGTGGGCACTGAACTGGCTTTCTCCTTGTCGTTGGGTAGCTGGTATTTCTGATTGTTCCGTGTCCACCTTCTGAGGCACCTGTGTACGTGGACTCCCTTTACCGGAGCGCAGGCAGGCAGCAGAGCTCAGGGCAGCAGCTCTCGCTGGTGGCTGCCGGCTAGGAAAGGTGGGTTTCTGCAAGCCTGGCCAGTGAGGCAGTGTGCCTACAAAGAAAGTATCAGGAAAGCATGCAGTAGAAACAGTAGAGAATCTGTAGGTCCCGGGACTCCAGCTGCTGGGAATCTGGGCTCTAATCTCTAGGACTAGGGTACAAGGGAGGGGAAATCTGGAATCTGGGGACATTGTCACTCTTTCTTCCTGAGAGCCATGGCATCTGACACAGCAGATGGGACTGAGTGTGAATTTGGAGATCTGAGGGTGCAGGCGTATTCTTTCTTTGGGGGTGTTTTCCAGGGTGGAGAACTTACCCTGTCTTATTCCTCCAGATGTCATATCTTTTCCCAGAGCACAACAGCTAGACCCTGGGAGCTCTAGGGAGTAGCTGCCTCCTCAGAGCAGAGCGTCCCTATGAGGGCCTCAACTCTCGTGACTCCAGGCTCATCGGTGCTGCTTCCCTGGTTTTAACCTTGACCTTGGGGCCAATTTAGAGTCTTCAAAGTTATCTCCAGCAGGGGCAAGTTATGGTCCTATGGTGGAAACAGGTCATGAGTGCAGGCAGGCCGAATGTTAATCTGATGGGACATGGGAAAAGGGACTTGGTTGGCACTCCTACATTGGCCTCCTAACCTTCAGCCTGTACACTGGGTACCGCCTAAGAGAACTTCCTAGGGGGCACAGCTTCGGGGTCCTGGGTTGGTGGTGGTGGTGGTGGATCTAATGGTGAGCTAAGCAAATTCCCAAGCCCCTCCCACTCTTATCACCACTCAGATAGAGCAGGAACAAGCCGGTTCCCCAGCACTGGGAGAATGGTTCGGAGAGCTGGCTGTGAAACAGAAACGGAAGGCCCGAGTTCGGCCTTCCAA
This sequence comes from Acomys percivali, assembly GCA_907169655.1. Taxonomy (NCBI): domain Eukaryota; kingdom Metazoa; phylum Chordata; class Mammalia; order Rodentia; family Muridae; genus Acomys; species Acomys percivali. The sequence continues at coordinate 90,774,260 of OU015747.1, read as the reverse complement.
AGCCAAACAGTGTCTTTTTGTTCACTGATGTCCCTGCACCCTGCTCTGTATCTCTCCAGAAGCTGTGTTTCCCACAGATCCGGGAGTGGGGGAGCGGGGCTTCTTCAACATGCTGGGCGCAATAACAAACAGTCACCCAGAGCTGCTGCCTGATAAACTCAACTGGCCCCATCGCCTGATCTTCCGAAGCCCAGAGAATTGTTTCTTCTCAAGGCCGCGAGCTTTTAATGGGGGAGAAAACACAGCTCGGGTGTCACGCATGTGTTCATCCGCTTCTCCCCTCAGCTGACACCCTTCTCCCTCCTTCCTTCTTGCCTTCCATCTTCCTCTCTGCGGGACAGTTTGGAGTAGGGAAACCATGGTCGAGGAGGGACAGCCTCTGGGAAGCCATCAGAAGCTGGAAACTGGGGGAAAGGGTATCTCAGGGCGCCTCCTTCTGTTAGTGATGATCTCGGCTCTCCTGGCAGAGAGGCTGACACATTCTAGAAGGGAGCCATGACCTGCCAGTACTTGTAGCACGTCTCTTCCATCCAGATGACTACACAGCTGTCCCAAATGGAAAGATCTCACCCAAGCTTTGTTCACTCGTGCCAGGGCCTGGACCACTGCTGAGGTCTTGGGACCTTGCCACAATTAGCTATTCCAAGGAGGTCTGCCTGCCTTTAGGATTCCTGACTTCATCAGTGCGGGTGTCTCTTCTTTCCTAGTCTGAGAACCCTACATCTTGCTAGCGTTGTCCTGTTCCACCTGCCCTGTGTGCTAGCTGGGTTGGAGAGCCCCTGACGCCCCTCTATGTGTCCAGTCTGCAAAGCTGGAGAGGCCCGTGAGAAGTTCAAGTGCCCCCCCCACCACAAAAAACCCTGACCACAACCCTCTCCATACTGTTGGAAAAGGAACGGTGCTCCTCTTACCAGCTCAGTCCTGCCAGCAAGGACAGTGCTGCCAGGAAGCTACACACATGTTAGAATGTCTGTGCATGCATCCCACCCCACTAGATGAGTCACCCACTCCACAGCAGGTGAGGCTTCTTGGTCTTTTCTTCAGCCTGGCTTTACCCAGAAGGCAGGAGAGACTCAAGTGAGAGCAGAACACTGCTGGCAGCATTAATCTTTGCATCCTGTTCCCCGAGTTTACCCTCTTTTCAAGGCACACCTCTCATGTGGTCAGTGGATCTGGCCTTCAGAGAGAGGACCAGAGGCTGCGGCTCACAGTGGCCCAGGCAGTTTTAAGGACCACCCGCTGGGCCTCCTGTTTTCAAAGAGGTGTTCTGATCCACTTCAGACCAGAGAGAAAGGCAAGGGTGCCACAGGCAACAGTGCCTTGAAATGCTACTTTCCCCAGATGTGAGACCTACTCCCCCCCCCCACCTCATTCTTGCTGCCTCCTGTGGATCAGAGCCACTGGGCACAGCCAAGCCCCCTTTTTTGGGGGGGCGACAGCAGAACACAGCCAGTCATGTTCACTTCCTCTCAAGGTGCACGAGTTTATGGCTAACTGGGAAGCCAGGTATCTGTGTGACCTCGGAAGCGGGGGATTCGCTGCACAGTGACTTTGGTCTCGCACTGCAGCACAGGTGGCTCTTCTCAGCTGCTTGGGGGCTGGGCCTCCCCCATCAGACCCAGAGCTCCTTTTGTACAGTGACTGCGTTTCTATTGTCACCCTCAGCACCCTGAGAGAGACTGTGAGCCTGAAGGAGGGAAAGGGCGGTAGCTCAGAATAGAGGTGGTTCCTGAATCACACTTGGGAAGTTAATTGTCTTCCCCACTGGGCTGTAGAGTTGTTTGTCCTCAGCGAGTGACCAGGAGCTATTTGCAAGGCCCATTACGCTAATGACCTAATCAGTTTACCCAGCTCTTTTCATTCAGGAAGTTTAGAGACGCGCCCCCACCCCTCCCCTGCCTCTCAGCCTGGCCCTGGGGTTCTAGCTCACCTCTCTTTAGGGGGGTCAGTTGATACTGATGGTTGGAGTGCTGGGTGACGTCACAGGGATCAAGCAAGCAGGAATCTTAAGTCCCCCCCCACACACACACATCTGGCCCTCTCCCTGGGCTCCCGAGCCAGACTCCTCTGGGAAATGTTACTGTTAAATATTTGGCCCCTGGAGTGTGCCGAGTGCCTTTGATTGTATCTGGTTTCCTGTTCTCCTCTGGGAGGAAGAATTTCTCTGCAGGAAGTAGTTTAATATGTCTGAAAGCCTTACTTCCTCGGGTTTTGAAATCCAAGTTTCCAGTTACAAGTGGCTGAGATTGTCCTTAAGAAGGGAGGCAGGAAGGAGAGGACTAGAGTTGTGAAATAGGGTTCCATCTCTGCAAGGGCTATGCAAGGACACATCATGGAAGACTCGCATGAGGACATCTCTGACTTGGGGGACTGCATGAGTGCAGACAGGCACAAGCTCATGCCATCCAACCCTCCTTTTCCTGTCCCAATGCCCAGCGCCTGCTCAAAGAGCAGGAGACAGGAAACAGGTGTCCAGGCCTGAGGACGCTGCCTGACTCTCAACAGCCGATGGACACTCTAGCAAACTACCCTCAACCTTTTCCAGGCCCACTACGCAGCTAGCTTTCCCTCTCTTCTGAGTCAATGCCTACCTCAGCGTCTGGCGAGCGCGCACTCGCAGTCAGCTCCCACCTCTTGCAGGCATTCTTTGAGATGACAGCTCAGTTCTTCCTGCTGAAATCCCCCTCCCAAGCTCCTGGGGTCGAACCAGACACCATCTCAAGTGTTCCCAACATCAGGGATTGCTTGCAAGGTGATGGAGCAGCTGAGACACCAACTGGATGTTGCAGTAACCTGGCATTAGCAACAACAGGAGGAGGCCCCTAGGCTGAAGGGAAGGAAGCTGGCCTGTGGTGAGCCTTTGTGGGACCAGGTAGAGCCAAAGGGATGACGCAACCATTGCCTGAGGTCCACAGGCTAAGATGAACGAAGAACCAGGCTCCCTGCTCCGTCTTGGGCTCTCTAGCATGTCAGTGTTTCTGAGACCCAGCTTGCTCAGGATCAGGCGTCAGCCACTCTGTACCACAGAGCAAGGCTGAGCCAGGAGGCGAAGCCCAGGACAGCTTCAGGACCAGTGGGCTCCAGTCTTTCTGCAGTGACAGCAAGGACCTTCTTATCTTCCTGATTGGCCATTCAAAGATACAAAGATTCTTTACAGCCTGGGCTCTCTCCTTTCCCCACTATCCTTCTCCCTATCAGCATCTTTGCCTGCCTAGGTCTCGCGCTCGGTTCCTCATCTGATGGCCTTGCGAGCCTTTCTTGTCCTTATTGTTCTTGGTATCAGCCTAAAATTTATTCCTAAAGGACTCAGAGGCAGAGCCCGCCTGTGATGCTGTGGCCGGGAGACACCACCTGCTGCGCCTTCTGCCTCCAAGGGGAAGTGATCTCATCCATGAAAGAGGGCATTCATGAGGCAAAGGACCCACGAGGAGCCAACCACTGCGGGACTCCTGGCTGGGTCTCAGCAGGCCACCGCTGCACTGTACTGCAGATCGGAGGACCTGGGAAGTTGTGGGCAAGGACAGTGCTGGACTCCAAGCTGTCAGGATGTGTTGGTAGCTGACTGGTAGCACTTGCTTATTTATCCCTCTTGCCCAAGGTCCTTGTAACTATAGCCTATGTCATAGGGACCAAGTAGGGGATCGGTGACTGTCTGATTGGGCCCCCAGGTCCCTGGGCTCTCAGTGTGGTGGGCACAAACCAGGGCCTGCTCCTCTGTTCCTGCTCTAGGCTGCCTTTCATACTTTTTGTTTGTTTGCTTGCTTGCTTTTTCTAGACAGGGTCTCACTATGTAGCTCCGGCTAGCCTGGAACTCCCTACGTAGACCAGGCTAGCCTCAAATTCACAGCGATCTGCTTTCCCTGCTTCCCAAGTTCTGGGATTAAAGTAGTGCCCCACCACAGCTGACTTCCCACCAGGGTTCTAAAGGAGCGCCTGACACTGTGTCCTCCTTTCTGGCTTCCTAGGATGTGTCACATGGTGGCTTCTCAGCTGGCCATTCTGGATTAAGTGACGCGTGGATTCACAAATCCATTTTCCCATGCTCTTATTTGTTCATTCAACGCATGGTCACTGAGCACTGTTCTAGCTACTGGGGGTACAGTGTGAGCATGCCGGGGTGGGATGCTCTGTCCTAAGGGATCTTTTGCAGAGGGAAACACATACACTACCTACCAATGGTCAAAATCGAGCCAGGAAGTGGTCCCTCTGTCAGGATAATTAAACATGGTGAGAGCCTCCAGGATAAATCCGGAGTCTTCTGAGGAGATAGCATGTGACCTGAGACCCGATGGGGGAGAAAGAGCCTCCCAGGCCTCCCAGAGGAGCAGAAAGTGCAAAGGCCCGAATTGATAGGGTGCCCCAGGTACACGAACGGTGAATGTTCCTGATGGTGGGGTTCGGTTCTCAGATGAGCAATGTGGGGTTCAGTGCAAGATGAGAGAGAGAGAGAGAGGGTCAGGGACTCTTGAAAGATAACGGCCCCGTTACCTGCTTTGGTCAGGATAAAATTCAGTCCTCTTGAGTCCTTCCTCCACCCGTATGTTCACCCTTAGCAGCAAGTCTTGTTCACCTTTCCCCCAAGTACATTCTGAAGCCACACCCTCTGAAGCCACACCCTTACCTCCCCCGCCCCCCTCCCCGCCACCAGAGGTGCCCTGTGCTTATCACCTACTTGTGTGGCTGAACTGCTAGCCATGCCGTTTTGTTGTTCTTCTTGTTGTTGTTTTGTTTTGCTTTTTCTAGACAGGGTCTCTCTCTACGTAGCCTTGGCTGTCCTAGACTCGCTTTGTAGACCAGGCTGGCCTCGAACTCACAGAGATCCGCCTGCCTCTGCCTCCCCGAGTGCTGGGATTAAAGGCGTGTGCCGCCACTGCCCGGCTTGCCATGTTAGTTTTCTTGCTTTTCCTCGGCTCCTGCCACAACATACTTCCACTCAGCACTGTGTTATCGTTTAAAACCAGAAACGGACCATGTTACTTCTTTGTAGAAAGAGGCTTCTCTGCACCTACAACAAGCCTTAGAGCCTTAACTATGGCCCTAGGAGACAGTCCCTGGCCAGATCTCTGCCGGACTAGCCAGCTCCTCTCTCCTGTGACCCACCAGGCGGCACTCTCTCTCTCTCTCTGTCCCTTAGGCTGGCCTGGCCTCCATGCTCACAGTACCTTCTGTGTGGGAAGCACTGGCCCCCATCTTTGCCTGGAGACCTCGCTGGTGGTCATTTAGCTCTCCCTAGCTTTCAGGGCTCCTTTCTGGTCTCCTGGACTCCATGCCATAAACATATTCAGCTTTTGCCTCCCAGAGTGGCCCAGTTGATGGAGCACAGGCTTTAGACGTAGACACATCTCAGACTTAGAGATTTCACCTCTGCTTCTCCCAGCCTGAGAGGCCTTGGGAATGTATGCGTCTTGATCTTGGTGAGTCTCTGTCATCAAACGGGGATAATAATAGTGCTTGGGGTCCATCAGAGAGGGGTGCAGTCCCATCAGCAAAAGCTCTCTGGCTCTCAGAAGGCAGCATGGGAGGTTAGCTCCGAGCAGCAACGGAACTGTAGTTATCCACCTGTTATTCCTGGGTGCCCCCTCCCTTAGCGTCCTCTCATGTGGCAGCCCTGCTGTATGTCCAGCGGAGGAGCACGGCTTCCTCTGCTTTGACCTATTTGGATGCAGATGTGTGAACCTCTCCGCCTCACACTGAGAGGTCAACAGCAGTCTCTACTTCCTTCCTGAGTCCTCCTCCTCTCCATCTCAGGGTTGCCGTCACCCCTTTACTCCAGGTATTCAGTATTTTCACGTTATTGCCATTGACAAGGAGATGCCTCCTAATGCACGCTACGGTGTTTGGAATGTCTTGGCTTTTAAAGGACACCATATTGAGTACTTGTGACAGGGCTCAGAAAGTAAGGATGGCTCTTGCTGCCAAGTCCAACGATCTAAGTTTTGTCCCCAGAACGCACATGGTAGGAGGAGGGAGCCATGATGCGAGTTACATTTGGGAGTGACGGCAAAGCAGGATCTCACTACATGATCCTTCTGCATCTACTTCCAGGGGTCAGATGTACAGATGTGCTACCATGCCCTGCTCGAAGCCTTCCATTAAATCTTGCCTTAAAAAGATGTTTTTTTTTTTGAGACAGGGTCTCATGTAGCCCAGGCTTGCTCATGCTTCTTTTAAAAAATATATTGTTTATTTATATATTTTCATTTTATGTATATGATGGCTCTTTCTGCATATACACCTGTGTGCTGAAAGAGGGTATCAGAGCTCATTATAGATGGCTGTGAGCCATCATGTGGTTGCTGGGAATTGAACTCAGAACCTCTGGAGGGGCAGACAGTGCTCTTACCCTCTGAGCCACCTCTCCAGCCCCCCTGCTCATGCTTTTTTATGTAGCTGAGAATGACCCTGATCTTTTTGATCCTTCTGCCTCTCCCCTCAAGTGCTGGGATCATCGGTAAGTGCCACCATGGCTGTCACTTCCGCTACTAAATCCTTCAGCGGTGGTTGTCTTACTGCTTTTCCATTCCCACTGTCTGAGACTGAAGACTCCCCAACACAGACCCTGAGGGTGGTGAGGACTTAGGTCTGGACTTAAGAGAGACATCCCCAAGCATGGGAGACAACTTCCACGGCCCCGCCCCAGGCATCAGGCAGAAGGAGAGAAGAGTGTCTCCCCTGGCCCCAGTGAGCCTGCCCCACCTCAGCCAAGGTCCTGGGTCTAGTTTTTCCCACCAAGGAGAAAATAGCAAGAAAAACAGATGAGAGCTGATACCCTGTACTGCAGGGTCGGCTGGGACCCAGTGCTGGAGGAGCCCCAGGAAAGCTTTAACCCCAGGGGCTTCGGGCAGTCAGGAAGGGTAAGGGGGGAGGGGGAGGAGGGCCCTTTCCAGGCGCTTCTCTCTTCCATCTGGGACACTGTCAGTGCCCGTCTTCTGTGTCATCAGTGTCCGTATGTGGGTCTTGGGATAGACTCCCCCTCCACTCAGCACTTGAGGTCACCTTCTTCAGCAGGTCCAGTATTCCCCATGTCTAGAGCAAAGGATATTCTGAATCCGCCTCCATCTGTATCTAAATGACCCCGTTATCCTGGGTCTTGAAGGAGGTCTGGGGCCTGGAAATAGGAGACCTAGGCAGGTAGACATTCTAATCCACGTTACTGCTGTTCTGCTATGTGCCGCACGCCGACACAGCCGTGGTTATGGAGGTCTCTGGAGACCCGGCTGTGAAATGGCTTACTTTTTTTTTTAACTTTATTTTTTTTAATTTTATTTTATTAATTTATTCATATTACATCTCAATGGTTATCCCATCCTTTGTATCCTCCCATTCCTCCCTCCCTCCCTTCCATTTTCCCCTGAAATGGCTTTACAAACTATAAAAGGGTTATAAAGGAAAGATTTGATGCACAGTGACTTGGGAGCAGAGCCCCTGACCCCACCCTCCCCATTATGTGTGCAGCCCCTCTGCTCTGGGGAAGGCTCATCTTGTCTAACCACCTTCCCTATATGGCGGCGGTCTGCCTTTCTGGGGTCTTTCCTATCAATTCGTGTCGGGAACTTGTGGGGGGAGGGGCTTGAAGATCCCCATGAGCTGCACCTGGGTTAGCTGTTTGACTTAGTAGTAGGACTGTGTTTGCTGAGCTCCTAGAAGCACTGGGATGCCACAGGTACGTGTTTGTCTACGGGCTTGGTGGGGTAACAGCTCAGGCTGGGGAGTATTAAGAGGGTATTTGCGGAGTATTTGAACACATATTATCTCATTTTTCTATCATCCTCACCCTCTGAGGCAGGAAGGAGGAATTGAGTTTAACAAGCTGCAGACTCCATGCCCACCTTCAGGTCTTCTGACTACAACAGATGCAGCAGCCTTGCCGCTCTGCTGCAGATATGAGGGAGGAGAATGGTTTCCACCGCAGTGGCGGAGTGAGACACCAGGGAACCTGCCAGCTCTACGGCTTCTTGCTAGTTTGGGAACACAAGAATCCTGTTATCACAGAGGCCAGGGGTGGGGGTGGGCAGGGCTTTAAAGGTGTTAGAGTCAGCCCAGTGTCCTCACTCTCTTGGCTAGGATGAAAGGACAGATAGGAGGTTCCAAAGGCCCCTCTAATGCTGGCCTTTCAGAGGAGCATGCTTCTCTGAACTACCCCCTCATCTTCCTCACCTGCAGGAGCAGGTGGGTGTCATAAGAACCGGGGCTAAGAAAGAGAAGGCTGCAGATCCTTCCGGCACAGGACAGAAGGAAACAGTTGGAAACCCGCCGCCCCCCCTCCCCGCCCCGCGTTTTTGCAGCCCAGTGCTCAAGAGGCTGCCCCATCCCTCCCAGGAGCTGCATTGGAAAATAACAATTGGGCAAGCTGCAGCCACTCTGCCGGCTCCTTGGCACAGAGCTGGGCAGGCCCCCACCTTTGGCACTCTCTTCTGCGCTAGAGTGCAGGCAGAGGACACTATGGCTGGTTGCTGGGTAGCGGTGACTTTAAAAGAAATGGGAAGCCCCCAGGGATATTAGTAAAAACCCTCGACTCTCAGTGGCAAGAGAGGCTGTCACCGCTGGCTGATAGGCAGCCTTGTCTCCCGCGAGTCATTCTAAACATGCATGTCCTCTGTGGCTGCAGACCTGGAAAAGGTGGAAAACTCTACCTCTCGGCATCGTGATGCAGTACCCTTATTTCCTTGCTTTTGTGCTAGCCTCACTTTGCCCAAAATGTGAACTACATGGGGCTGCGAGACGGCTCTGGGTAAAAAAAAAATGGCCTTTCTGTCATGCCTGACAATGATCCTTGGCACCTACATGGTGAACGGGGAGAGAACTGGTTCCCCCAAATTGTTCTCCAACCTCCACAGGAGCATTGTGGTATGTGTGTTTGTGCCTGCACACACATGCGTGTGTACACACATGCGTGCACACACACACTAAATGTAATAAAAGATTAAAAATACTTGAACAGGGCCTGGAGAGATAGCTCAGCTTTTAAGAGCCCTGTCTGCACTTGCAGAGGACTTGAGTTCAATTCCCAGCACCCACATCTCAGTTCACAGCTGTCGGTAACTCCAGATGTAGGGGGTCCAACACCCTCACACAGATATACATGCAGGCAAAACACCAATGTATATAAAAATAAAAATAAATGAATCATGTTTTTAAAAAGACAAAGAAATATGAACTATGTAGAGGCAGAGGCAGACATTTTTATCTTGTTTGCAGCACGGAGAACAGTGCCCCACGCAGAAAGCCTTGACAAGCGTCTGCTAAGAACAGCACCCATGCAAGTGTGCCAGTGAGTGAGTGAGAGGAAGTAGGAAGTGCTAGCAGATGCTCGGCAAACACCAGGCTTTCTTCCTTGAGAATTGTCCTAATTAGTTGAGCATTGCTGAGTTGGTCCTTGACACCCACCTGTGTAATGACTAGGCCAATGGGAAGCCAAGGAGGCAGGAGAAGAGATGCTCACAGCAAAACAGAACAGGACCAGAAGAAGTGGGCCTAGCGGGGAAAGGCTGCTTGGGAGGCTATTGGTTTGTTTATCATCTGACTCTTCGGGCAAGTGGAGACAGGATAGAAGCACAGGACGGTTCTGTTAGCTTCTGTGTGGCCTTGGGAAGGCTTCATGACAATTTCCAACCTCTGTCTAGTGGGCTGTCCTTATACTGCCACCCCTTGGGTTGTTACAACCCAACAGCGAGAAACCAGTAAGGTCAAGGTCAGCATAGTGAGCAAGTTGTCCTTGGGCCATTTGCTTAAGACTCTTAAGAGATGTTCTTTGTTACTTTCTTCCTCCCTTCCTTTCTTTATTTTTCTATCTTTATTCTCTCCTCTCTTTCTTTCTTTCCTTCTTTTTTTTTTTTTTTTTTTGAGACAGGGTTTCTCTATATAAGCCTGTCTGTCCTGAATTCATTCTCTAGACCAGGCTGGCCTTGAACTCAGAGATCCTCTTGCTTCTGCCTCCCAAGTGCTGCAATTAATGGTGTGGGCCACCATCGTCTGACTTCTGTTATTATATTTATCATTAGTCAGAATTCCCTCCCACTGCTGGAGGAGAAATGAGGCTAGATTTTTACATACTCCAGGCTAATCTTAGGTTCTAAAGACTAGGCCCCTGGGTGACAGAGACAGACAGACAGACAGACAGACAGACAGACACACACACACACACACACACACACACACACACACACACACACACAGAGTAGACTTTGGATGTGGAGAAGCCTCCCCTTGGAGCCCCCTAGGGGCAGATCAGCCTCAGGAGAAGGACCCACGTACAATCACGGGGACCGCTCCTCACACCTGTTCTCTTTCCTTGTAGGTACAAGACAGTGGTGACCCAGCGGCGGGCAGCAGTGGCCATAGCTGGCTGCTGGATTCTCTCCCTTGTGGTAGGCCTGACACCCATGTTTGGCTGGAACAACCTGAGTGTGGTGGAGCAAGCGTGGGCAGCTAACGGTAGTGTGGGGGAGCCCGTGATCAAGTGTGAGTTCGAGAAGGTTATCAGCATGGAGTACATGGTCTACTTCAACTTCTTCGTCTGGGTGCTGCCCCCGCTGCTCCTCATGGTCCTCATCTACCTGGAAGTCTTCTACCTGATCCGCAAACAGCTCAACAAAAAAGTGTCAGCGTCCTCCGGCGACCCACAGAAGTACTACGGGAAGGAACTGAAGATCGCCAAGTCCCTGGCCCTCATCCTCTTTCTCTTTGCCCTCAGCTGGCTGCCACTGCACATCTTGAACTGCATCACCCTCTTCTGTCCCACCTGCCAGAAACCCAGCACCCTCATCTACATCGCCATCTTTCTCACGCACGGCAACTCGGCCATGAACCCCATCGTCTACGCCTTCCGAATCCACAAGTTCCGGGTCACCTTTCTGAAGATCTGGAATGACCACTTCCGGTGCCAGCCCAAGCCTCCCATTGATGACAACCTCCCAGAGGAGAAAGCCGATGACTAGACTCTTCCCTGCTCCCGCCTGCCCCCACAGCCAGCAGCTCTCTCTTCAGCCCTTCTGTCCCTACTGTCTCACTGTTCCTCCCCAGCTGGGATGTGGGCTGTGGGCACCAGGGAGGCTCTGAGGAGATGCCATAGAGCAGGGCTTCGTCTTCAAGTGAGCCAGCTGCCCTGTCCTTGGGGACCTGGAGGAGGCTTGGAGGTGGGACAGGCTGTGGCAGGGACCTGGAGTAGGTGAGAGGAATGTTTTTGCGTGCCCCGTTCCTGGTTGTTCTCTGAGCAGTACAGAGATTCGGGGCTAGAATACTCTGAAGCCTACAGTCACTAAGTGGAGCCTGTTACTAGGTGTTGGTGGCCCAAGGGACCAACCTCAAGGAGATGATGAGGCCTTTTTAGAGGTACAGGGGTAAATAGAAATGGATATGCCCTGGCTTTGCTTTCTCTACTGTTCTGTAGGAAAGGATAGTACACCGCAGGGAAAAGAGACTTCAGCCCCACCTACAAGGATTTGTGCTCCTATTTATGCAGGTGCTGTGATGCCTGCTTTCCTTGCCCAGAAAAGCCTGGGGTTATACTTGGGAGAGGTAGAAAGGATGGCTGGGTCCTGGGATGGCCTCTCACCCTTGCTTTATTCACAGTCCGGAACTCCCCGCGGGACTCTAAGCCTTTGGGAATAAGCATGATGCGGTAGGTGCTGGCTTCAAATAGCCAGCAGGGGGCAGCACTGAGCCCTTCTTGCCCTGAACTTCCTGGGAGTCTCCGTGTAACTTTCTGTCTGGGCCACCAAACTTCACCAACTCTCAGAGACAGGTTTGCTTGGACTCTCCTGGGTGACACCATCTCTGCTTCTTGGCCCCAGGAGAAGAGCGTCCCAGGAAGGATAGCCCTTGGGAGCATTCTCCCTGAGGGGAGGAGGGTAAGGAAAGCATCCAAGTACATCCCAGGTGACCATGACTCCTGGTGTGGAGTGTGACAGGCCAGACCAGACAGACCAAAGGAGACCACTCTCTTTAGTGTGAGGGCTTGCCTTGATGGCAGTTAAATATCCAAAACGCTCTTGGTGGGTGGATTTATCTCAGTTTTCAGGGACTTCAGAGGCTGTGTTACAGAGGGTAGGCATGTGGAGGGTAAGTCTCACTTAGGACCAATCCATAGCCTGCTGAGCCTGGATTTCTTCCCTGCATGGACAGACAATAGGCAGGGGAGGGTGACAGGTTCTGAGGGTGAAAATTGACTCCAAGTCTTGATTCCAGGCTCTTCCCTCAGTTGGAGGACAGGAGACTCCGGCTTTCAAAGAGGCCCCAATGTCTAATAAAAGACCGTGAACCCTCGTGGAGAGTGCAATGCTGGCACTACCCCAGCACTGTCAGAGGGCAACCAGACCTCAGCAGAGAAGATGATGTAATGGCGGGGTGTGGGAGAAGCTGGGAGAGGGGTGCGCAGGCAGATGGAACAAGGACGGTTCCAGCGATGCCGCGTCTGTTGCTATAGTTACGCATTTAGGGTGGTACATTGTGAATCAGAGAGCGATATCCAGAGCACTCACTTGTCTCCAAAATGTCTGGTGTCGTCATGAGACCCTCCTTGCTGGCACTCTCCTCATTTGTCTCCCGTCATAATAGCATAAGATCGTCCCATCCGCCATGACATTCACGGCCACAGAAGCCCCACGCCATAACACCACACACCTTTATTTGAATGCTTCTCACCCAGTATACAACTCCACTGGGGGTGCCATTCTCTGAACCTCTGGGGCCGTCTTACACCCAGGTAGCCTGACCTGGGGCCTGCCAGGCTCACTTCTGGGTCTGGACTCCAGTCTCTGGTGAAAGGAAGCCTCCAGGCCTCGCCATTAGCCGTTCCTGTGGTATCTTGTTCTTTGGTATCTGTGGAGGGACATTTTTAAGCCTGAGGACCCGATCCTCAGGTCTGTAGGACCTAGCAGCCCCCTGGTCCTTCTGAGCCCTGGTATGTGACCAAGCTGCCAGAAGAGATGCTGGGAAGTCAGATAGAGAGCCTCCTCTTCCTCCCACAGGCTCATTTCCCAGTGTGGAGCTCTGCCTGGTGCAGCCCTGGAGACTTCCTGGTTCACCCAGAGCCTCAGAACCATCAAATGAAGAAGGCAGGGCAAGGGCTGGGTCCCTACTTTTCTGATGAGGAAAATGGGTGTAAAGGGAATGTCTATGTTTGCAGTCACTCAAAGCCAAGACTAGACCCTGTCCTGTGCCCAGTCGATGTAGCCTTCCCATGCGGACCTCACCAGCACGGCCCAGCCCTGCACCGTCCTTACCAAACTCAACATGCATGCTAGTTGACTTTAGCCGCAAAACCAGATCTGTCCACCATCTCCCCTCCCTCCCTCGCCCCTCTCCAGTGACATTTTGTGCCTGGGAGGTGAGATCTCCCTTTCGGATGCCTGTGACACATGGTGCTCTGACTGGTAGCTGAAGGGGTGGGTCCAGCCACTTACCGGTCCCCTTGTCCCAGTCTCTGCTCATGGCGCCCTTCAGTGTGTGGCAGAGGCTGAAAGAGAGCCACAGGTTAGAGCTTGGGGGGAAGACAGGAGGGAACGGAGAGCTTCAAGGACAACAACCCCAGCGCCCCAGTTCCCCAACTAGAACATCTTCCCACTTTGAAAGGCACACAAACTGTCCTAGACCCCTCCCCACTCCTTGTCTCCTGCTCCAGTTTACACTCTAAGTTGCATCTAGCCCAGCTCCAAAGAGGGACCTGGCCTGTTCTCTATGGCAGGGTACTACGAGCAGCCTTCTGACTCCCCCACCTTTGACCTCCAGCCGACAGTCTACAGAGGCCTCCCCTAGCACATTGATGGCCTTGCAAGTGTAGACTCCAGAATCAAAGGGGCTGGGCTTCCGGATCTCCAGGGTGCAGACCCCTTGCTCAGAAACTGCGCGGTACTTGGGGTCGCCTTGGATGTCCATCTTGTTTTTCATCCAGATGATCTTAGGCTGGAGGCAAGGTCGGAGGAGGGATAACGAAGTAAGATCACGGGCTGGGACCAGCTCTCAAGAGTTAAGTTTCAACCCTGCTGCCTCTTCCAGCCTCACCAGCCTGGGGCCTCTCGCTCACCTTAGGTGATGCTCGGACGCTGCAGAAAAGTTGAGTGCTGTAGCCAGGAGTGGAGGTATGGTCAGCTAGGGGCTGGGTGAATGAGGGCGCTTCTGAGAAGTCTCGCTCGATAAACCCTTTAGGTTTGGCAGTAATATCTGGGTTCGGGAGAGGAATTCAAGGTTACAGATGTGCAGGGGGCTTCAGAAGACTGGCCTCAACCCCAAGCTCTGGGACGCTCAGCCTGGCCAACATGTGGAGACACCAGAGAAAGCCTAGCTGAGCAGGGCTGACGCTGGATAGAGAGCAGTGGGCGGGGAAAACCAGAGCCACAGAGGAGTGTGGCAGAAGGTGATCATCACATTCCATTTCTGTCTTTGAGACCTGGACAGCTTTCCTTTTTTAAACACAACTTTATAATGGCTGTGCTGCGCTGGCTGATGTCAAGGAAGAGCATGGCTTCCAGGGAGAGTGGGATGGCTCAGCGGGTAAGGGTGCTTGCCGCCAAGCTTGACACCCTGAGTTCAATCCCTGGGACCCACATGGTAGGAGAGAACTGACAAGTTGTCCTTAGACTTCCACATGCGTGCCTGCATGTGAACACACACCCACTCACCAATAAACGTAATTAAAATGAATAATAATTAAGAGTGTGGCTTCCAGGATTGGTGTATTCCTGTGGTGTGGAGAGGATCTGGGATAGGCAAGGGGTCAAAGTCCTGGAGCTTCACCTTTGACCCCACTGATCAGATGCCTGGTAGAACAGTAAATATCACACCCAGTCTTTGTGTGAGGGAGGTCTCTGTCTTTACAGACTACCAGCCTATCTATCACACACAGCTTAGCCTTCAGAGTGTATGACTGGGGACACTGTGCAGGAGATCCCGTGGATGTTGGGATGTTGGGATGTTAGCAGCCACAGTCATCTTTAGAAAAAGTACACAGCCTCCTGAGGGGCGCTGCTCATTTGCATGGCTTTGCTCTGATGTTTGCTGAAATCAGTCAGGCATACTGGCTAGATATAGTCACTCCCCCATCAGTGTGTGTACTCACTGGAACGTAAGCTCATGCAGAGCTGTTGGGTGAGGGGGGGTGGGGTAGAGGAGGGTGGGGGGAGGTAAGAATTGTTCCAGGGAGCAGTGACTGGGTAGAAGCTGACAGGGATGTGGGGACATGGAAGAAGAAGTGGAGAGAGATGCTGGTACACCGATCCTGATTTCAGTTTCCTGCCCAAGGCTCAAAGCCACTTACCTGCCTTCTGGATGTGAGCCAGCTCCTTGGTGGTGGTGGCTAACTCACTGAGACCACACAGGTTTTCTGAGAAGACCCGGAAGGAGTAGGAGTTGCCGATGATGAGGTCTGAGATAGTACAGGTGGTGGGGTGGTAGCGCTCCAACACTGTGAACCATTGCTGAAGAGACCATGGCTGGGTTACACTCCGTTTTTACCCAGTTCGGGCCTTTCCTGCTCACCCTAATCCCCCCATCAGACGGCCTCACCCCATGTCTCAGATTTGGGAGGTTGAGCCACCCAGCATTGGGCCTGAGGGGCTTGGAGGCGGGAGAAGGACCCCCCTGGGTCACTCATATGAGCCTCACTACTCAAACTGTGGCGGGCAGACACACAGCCTCATTCCGTGGGCACTGTTTAAACACGTGGGTTCCTAGCTCCCAGCCCAACCACCTGCATCAGAATCTACACTTAGCAGATCCCCAGATAATTTATATGCATAAGGTGGTTCCATAGCAACCTAGTGCAGTGCATCCTGCAGACTGTGGGGTACAGAGAAGGGAGAGGCTTCCCCAGGACCACAGATGGAGTCAGTCAGCAGTAGTTGGCCTGAGTTTTCCATCCAAAGCCTTTTAGTGGGATGGACCTTTTTGGCTGGACCATTTCTTTCCCCATCCCTGTTGGCCCCCTAGCCAGCCTCACCCCTGTCTTTTTGTCTGCCTTCTGCACTGTGTAGCCCATGAGTTCCGTGTTGCCTGTGTCCTGGGGTGGAGTCCACTCGAGGGCAGCATTGCAACCCCAGACGTCCAGTAGCCGGATGCTGCTTGGAGGCCCAGGCTTCTCTGCAGGAGCAGGTTATGAAGGGAAGCAAGGAGACGCAGGTCCACTGCAATGTCTCCACACCCAAGATCTGACACTTGCCACGATACCCAGCCTTCCCTAACCCACCATTAGCTCAGGGGTGGGAGGGCGGGGCAACAGTTTTGAAACGGCCCTTTCCCCTCTGCCCTCGTACCAATCACCAGGATGTCAATGCTGGCCTTGGCTTCCAAGCCTTCCAGGCACACCGTGAGCTCATAGCGGCCTGAGTCTTCGCGTTGAGCTGAGCGGATAAAAAGGATGGAGTCCTGGTCCCCCGTGCGTACGTTTGCCCTCTGGCTGTCCAGGGCGTGGCCATTGTGGGTCCAGGAAGCCTGTGGCTTGGGCTTGCCCTGACAAAGATAGGCTTGGAGTGAGTACAGATTGGTATAAGCACCCCACTGCCACCCCATTCCAGCTGTGCCTGTCAAATCTACCCTACTGGCCCCCACAGTTGCTGCCCAGAGCCATGTCCTCAGTGTGTGGCCTGCCCTGGAGGCTGGCTGCCTATGTGTCTAGCCACAGCTGAGTTATATGCAAAACTGGGAATAGGCGGCCATCTGTGGGGGTCACAGGCAGACTCCAGTGAGAATCCTTACATCCCTTGACACATCAGGCACGTGTCACACAGCGAGGCATGCCTACCTGGAAGGGGATCTGCAGGTTGACTTGCTCTCCCACCTTGCGGATGTAGGTCTGGCGAAGGTGTCGGGGAACTCGGATCTTGGGGGCTTCTGAGGCAGGAGAGGGGGAAAAGCAAGCGTGGGTTCCTGGCTAGACAGCACAGCTCCTACCTACTAGGTTCCCACTAGCTTGGGCCTGCCTCTTCACTGGGAGGGTAAAGCCATCAATGCCGAAAACAGAGGGACCTAAATCCCTTAAGGCCCTTGGGGAGCTGAGAACTCAGAGGCTCCAGAGAGGTCAGGGGACTCTGCGGTGTGAACTGGTTGGTATCTCTGCCACTCCCTTGGCACCTGAACCCTGCCAGGCTGGGATTTGCCCACGGGGGCCCAGGCATTCTCAAGCTCCAGATGGGCCTGGATGGCTCTCTGTCGCCCCCTGGAGGGAGGCAGGCTCTGCACCTGTTAGCCACCGTGCCTAGAGAAGGAAGCAGTTTGCCTGTGCCCTCCCCATTCAGAGCCTGCACCCCAGGAGCTCACTGGCTCAAGTCTCTGCTTCCAGGCCTCCTAGGAGGCTCAGTCTCTTTGTACAGAAGATAGAGCAGGCCCAGACATTTCTTCCTCTGTCTCAGTCTTCCCGTGTCATGGTGGCAGGTCCCCTATTCCCATAGGGAGCCCATTCCTGACATAGCTTACTCAGGGGCCACTGAATAAACCAAGGAAACTGTAGTCATTCCTGCCCCTGGGGGACAGTGTGGGGACAGAGCCTGAGCCTCCTAAGCAGCAAACAGGTGGCAGCAGTTGGTCAGTGGCATGCAGGAGGATATGGTAAGAAGGGACACTGTGTCTCTGAGGATTAGCTGAGCAGGCACTTGGCTCACGGGCATCACGCTTTGGAATGCTCCAGGGACAGCTCCAGGAGGCCAGGGATGCCTGTCAGCTCCAGGTGGCCAACAAGGGGACAGCTGAGCAGCCGAGGACCGTGGACAAGGCCCCCACCCTGCCTAGCCCTGCCCAGCCCATGAGAGGTCCGGCTGTCTTCCCCACTTGTTCAGAGCCTCCCCCCTTCTCTCCAGGAAATCCCCTTCTCTTCTGCCAGAGGAATTTTAATGGCGAAGTAGGTGAGGAGTCTGGCTTGCTTTTTCAACACTAGGCAGGCCTCAGAGGCATCTCAGAGGCTGAGCTTCTTGGGGCCCTGGGGGAGGGTCTGGGACTCTGCCAATCAGCACAGACATCCTGCTGCTGACATGGGCTTCGGCGGGGGGGGGGGGGGGGGGGGGGGGGGGGGGGGGGGGGGGGGGGGTGCTATCTCATCCAGATAATGCCCTGGCTTTTGAAAACCACCAGAGCAGATGTCCAGCAGCTTGGACATCTATGAGCAGTCCTGTGTGGGCATCAGAGTCTAAGGCTACCGAAAGACTGGGTGACTCTGTGGGAGTCCCTGGGTCCCTGGGGAGCTGCCTGGTTTGGATGAGCTATGGCAGGCTGCAGCTCAGGCCTTGGACCTTAAAGCAGTATTTCTCCTCGGAGCCTCTCTCTTCCTAGAGGCCCTGACTAGGAATATAGGGATTTTTATCTCCGACCTCTGACCTCCGACCTCAAGGAACAAGAAGGAAGGTGAAGAAGGCCACAGACCACCTGCTTGCCCGTGTCTCTCCTCACCCTGGGGCCCTACACTGTCCCCAGAGACCTGAGATCAGACCAAATGACTCACTGTCATTAACAGTCTGAAACTCGATCAGCTTTGGAAGGGGAGTCAGGGAAGGACGAAGGCTAATGCGCCCTGCAAATAGAAATATTAGCAACAGGGACGGCAGCTGGCCTCTGGGTCCTCCTCACAGAGGCCCTGGCTTTTTGGGGGGGGGATGAAGAAGCCTTTATGGACCGTTTGCACAGCCTCCTCTTCTTTCTGTCAGGGTTGGGGTACAGCAGGGGGCAAGTAGGTCTCCCGTGTGTTCCAAAACCTCTAGGGAACCTGGAATCCAGGTTTAGGAAGAAGCAAGAATGGATGGCTTCTAGCATTGGGAGCCTGAGCTTCATCTCTGGGCAGCAAGAAGCTGCTCTCTGATGGTGGGAGTCGGGGTGGGGCTGGACCACTCAGGGAAGTGGCTTCATTGACCTCCTTCTTGCTGCTGAAGGACCTGAACCTTTCACAAGGCAAGGCACGTCAGTCAGCATGTGGCTTGTGCATGTGAGTGTGAGATGGGGGAAATGGCTGCCCGGGTCCCATTGCCCATGGCCTCAGTTTCCCCATTACATGCAGTCTGTGAGCAAGAGGCGAGGAGGGTCTTTACCAATGATCTCTTGGATGTGGACAGGCTGGTCCAGCACAGCTGGGGGTCCTGCCCCTGCGGAGCTCACTGCAGCCACACGCACGAAGAACTTGTCTCCCAGGGTTAGGTTTCGCACGGTCTGCTGGGTCACCATCACCGGCCGGGGATTCACAGGCACCCATTCTGAGGCTGAGGGCAGTGGAAAATGTCTGTCTTACCGCTGTGGCATGGGCATCCTTCTCATGTGAGGGGCTGTCCTTCTCGAGGGGAGGGGGCATAGAGAAGCTGACCTTGCTCTTGGGTTATAGTTTCTCTTGCTCCCTTCCCTGACTTAGAAACACCAAACACAGCTGGTGCTAAGCTCTGGCATGGTGACCAGAGATAGGGATGCAGAAGGTTGGAGAAGGTTGGGCCCATTCGCAGAGTCACAGACAGCAAGGTAGGGGCTTGGCTGTCAGGGAGGGAAACTATACTTTTCCTAGCTGCCGTCCTCACTGTTTCCCACTTTACAGTCCCCACCCTCCCCTGTCTCCCCAGTCTGCCTCCTGGGGTTAACTCCCCCCTGCAAAGGGTCCTCTAAGATGATCAGATCAATGTCCCCCCCAACCCTCCTAATACTCAGAGGCTCCCTGGAGCTGGAGGGTGGGAGGTTTCCTGAGGTCACCGGCCGTCTCTGTGCCGTCAGAGGTCCCGCTGGAGCAGGTGGTGATAGCCAGGCAGTAAGGCCACTGCTTCTACCTTTTCTCTTTGCTTCTGTATCTGGGCTTGGCCCATTGCAGGACTGCGCCTGTCCCTGCTGCCTAGCGCCCACCCCCACCCCCCTCCAGCTGGGTAGAATCAGGACTCAGCCCCGTGCTCACCTCCCTGTCGACAGAACTCCAACACATAGCCTTGAATCCCCAGCTTCCCCAGCTTCTCGGGGGGCTCCCAGCTCACAGTCAAGGAACTGTGGCTCACATCCTCCAAGGTCAGGAGCAGTGGGGCACTGGGGACATCTGAGGGGTAAGCCAGGGTGAGAAGAAGAGCCCCTCTCTGCGTACCTACCCCCCTTCTCCACCTGCCCCCAACTCTAATCACCTTCACTTGGAGGTTCGGGCTTAGTGGTGGCGGGTGTGACAGAAGCTTCAGGGCCTGCAGGGTCCTGTGCCTGAGAGCCAGGCTTCTGTGGCTCTGGAGCCTGCTCTTGCCCAGTGGATTCTGAGGCTGCCATCTCTCCAGAAGGCTCTGTGGTGGGTGCTTTGGTAGGCTCAGGCGCTGTCTCCTCTGGACTAGAGACAGAAGCCTCAGAGGTGGCTTTTCCTGTCATTTCGGAGCTGGTCAAAGGGTCAAGGTGGAGTGTTTAAGGGTCAGCAGCAGAATCTGGGCCTCCAGGCTAGGTCCAGGCTTATATAGGCAGGGGCTGCCCCACCCCTAGCAAACCATTCCCAGCTGTGGGGTCAGGTCAGGGAGGGGGACAGGGGGGCAGGGAGCACCCAAGCCAGGAATAGCTCTGGGGGAGGAACTGTAAGGGCCCCTTGAGGAGTGTGCTACCTCCCCACTGCCCCAGCTAGACCTCACAGTCAGGGTGCTAGTGCCCAGACCAGGGAGGTCATAGATAAGTGAGCTGGGACATCGCTGGGACCTGCAGGGATTGGGTAATGAGGCCTGTCATCTGGAAAAGATGATCAAGTCAGTTCTATGAGTCAGTCTGGTCTTCTCAGGGACCCCTCGAGCCTGTGTCTCCTTGGGCCAGCCTTCCACGTGAGCACTCCCACTCTTGCCTTTTCACTCTACCTTGGACCCCACAGACCCTGGGGACTCTCACTAGTACTGTGAGAGGCTAAGGGCCCCCACAAGGGTGAGAATTGAGATGCCCAAGGTGAGGCTGGCCAGAAGCAGGCCTCCAGTGGGAATCCTAGGAAAGGGGGGACCATCTTGGTTACTTTTCAGCTGCCGTGTAACATCACGCCACAGACTCCGTGAATTAGAAACAGCAGAGGGTGATTTTTCTCAAGGCCCTAGAGGTTGAGAAGTCTGAGACCATATAACCCCTGCATCCAGTGAAGAGCTTTGCATGATAGAATACAGAGAATAGGCAAGCCAGACAGGAAGAGGGTCTCAACACTCACTCTCCATCCTGTTCCCACTCTGGAGATAGTTAATCCACTCCCTTAATAATGATATTACCCAACTCACAAGGCCTAGTCACTTTTTAAAAGGCCCCACGTCTTAATACTGTCAGTGACAATTAGAGGTGTTTCAGAGGGATTCAAACCATAGCAGGGGCCAAGCGAGCCCTCAGGCTCCCGTTTCTGTGGGAAAGCTGGGAATCCTCTTTTTCCACTAATGCCCAGACCTCAGTTTCCCGTATATGACTCAGATAAGTCATCTTATCCTTCCTTGCCTTTGAGGATAAGACTTGAATCTTCTAGTGTCTTCCGAAAGGGCTGTAAGCACAGGCTTTCCTAGTGTGGGGAGTATGGCAGATTCAGGCAAATTCCTATTCACTGATCCATTGATTCAAGAAGAGGTTAAGATTGGTAATAATTTGAAAGCTAGAAAATCCCATGTGTCAGGGATGAGGAACAGTCAGGTTTTTCTCTCTCTGTGTGTGGGGAGTGTGGATCGGAGCAACGGCTTTGAGAAAGATGAGGCGGGGAATTTGTGGAGATGTGCCTAACAGGGGTGTCTCTGGGCACCCACCTTTTGGATTCCCAGGGCACACGATGAGACTATTTGTGGAGGTGTCACTTGTAACAGTGCAAGTCTCAGGGGGAATGGATGTCTTTGAGCAGGAGGTTGGATAAACACCTGGAGTGTTTATGTAATTCTAAAGAAGATGCCAGATGCTGATGAGATGCCGCAGCTGATCTCACAGACCGAAGGGCGAATCACAGAAACACGACCATCATTTTGTCCTTGAAATCCAAACCCAGAGCCACACGAATTCTCATCGTCAAAGTGCATCCATAGGTGGTAAGCTAAATAAAAGGAGGCCTAGGCCAAGGGTACCCAAAAATGCCAGCCTCTGGTTGAGGGGACAAGGATGCTTGTGACGGTCGCGGTTCCAATGTATCGTTGACGGTAGCAGTTCCAATGTATGATTCAAGTTTCCCCTTCAGTACATAGAAACTCTTTAAGTTAGACGAATATCCTTCACACACTCTTAAGCAGTCACGGTGTATTCCACAATTAAGGAATAAATGAACATGTAGTTTATTTGGGGCTGTCAACAGTATTCTGCCCCTCCCCCTTCCCGAGGATAGGGGCACAGCAGTATGGCTGCCTCTCAACCCAAAGTGCCCTTGTGTGGAGTGTCAGTGAAGGGCCCGAGGAGCCTCTGGGTCCAATATCGGCCTGGGTGTCCATGTCCTCTGTGAGGTGACTCAGTGTTGTGCTGGGTAGGGAGAGGTGATCTCCACCTTGGCTTCTGACTCCGCAGCTATAAGTGAATGTGACTAACCCTGCAGGGCCCTGAGTCAGCCCTGAGAACCTGTCCCAAAGTAGGAGAAGGGGGAGGTGGGGCTCCGGGGACAGGGGCGCTTCCTAGGAGAGCTCACAGCTCTGAGGTTTCAAAGACCTTGTGTGGTAGGGTGGACAGTGGGCAGGCGTTAGAGACTGCTTGGCCCACCAGCCGGCACGAACTTCCAGGGATCCTCGACCCCCCTAAGACTCCGGCCAAGCACCCTGAATTTAGCAGAGTGGTAACCTTGCAATTGGCTGCACGTGCCTGGCTCCAGCTGGTTCAGATTTCAGGATAGCAGACTAGCATTGGTTTCTCTGCTTCTCAATGCAGAGTTGCCGACGTCAAGCCAACTAATGATTATCCCAAGTCAGGTAATCCAAACACCAAGGAGCCGCAGATAAAATCCTGGTTGGTTTAGAATACACCCTGTGCAGGCTCCCTGAATGAAGTCACGTCCAGGCTCCTGGGGATTCACAAGACCCTGGTGGGAGAATTTCCTCCACACAAAGGCTGGGACACTGGCTGCTCTCCTGAGCCAAGACCCTACCATCTTCCTCCTGGCTCGGGTCAGCTTTGGTCTCTTCGTGAGCTGAGGGAATAAGGTGGAGTACGGGAGTGAGCCCAACGACAGAGCTGGGCATAAGGACAGCACCGAGCTGTCGCTAGCTCTCAATCCAGCAGTCGGGTTGAAGAGCCAGGCTGCCTTTAAGATAACAAACTGTGGGTCACTTAGGAGTATGAGGCTAGAAGGCCAACTCTCGCAGGGCCCAGAGCAACCCTAGCAGGAAGGGTGAATGAAAGGACACTGCCCTCCTTTCTGGCCCCCAAAGTTCTGGGTTCCTAGGCTTTCTAACCCTATCCTGGGGTCATCTCTTACCACCTTCTAGGACAGTGGTTCTCAATATCTCTAGTGCTGTGACCTTTTAATACAGTTTCTTCATGTTGTGGTGACCCCCCCCCCACAAACATAAAGTTATTTTTTTGCTACTTTATACCTGTAATTTTGCTACTGTTATGAATCATAATGTAAATTTCTGATATGAGGGATATCCGATATGTGACTCCCCCCCAAAAAAAAGGTTGCGTGAGACCCACTGCTTAAATAATGCTGTTCTGGAGGCTCAGAGGAAAAGTCTTCTTTCCAGATGCAGCAACAGTCTCTTTCCATAAGGAACTTAGTTTGGAAGTCGGCTTGGCGACACCTTCAGTAACTGGATTGCTGTCAGCCATGCTTTGGTAAAAACCTAGGCTTCCACACAAGCTGAGGATCCCACCTCCCATTGAGGCTCCTTAGGGCTCAGCAGCACAGGGCATCAAGAGCTCACTTCTGTAAGCTCTGATTCCCAAGTCTCGGAGAGAGAGGAATCCAGAAGCGCTAGGGGAGGTGAGCGCCACGGTCCAGCGTACCCATAGATACTGCAGCAAGTACAACACACTGTTAAGCTCCTGCGCTTTATTGAGCAGCTGAGGAATTAGGGAGAGGGAAGTGGGCTAGAGACACGATTATGTTCCTAAGTGAAGGTTTCAAGTTGGGCTTTGCAGAGGGTATAATTAGTGTAGCCACTGCCTCTTGTAAGACGTTGGCCTACTTGACGGTATAACTTGCCAAAATGGTGTCCTTTGCTCCGGAGAGCTTAGGGGAGAAAGGGTGTTGAAGAAATCCCTTTGTGGTGGGCTTAGAGTCTGAGATGTACTGAACCTGCTCCTCACAATGTGACTGGCACAACCTCACAGTCCAACCTACCTCCCTGTTCACCAGCCCTGAGCCCTAATTGCAATGCTGTGGCCCCCTACACAGGTGCCAAGGGAAGGGAAACTGAGGCCCAGCTTCGAGGGGGGCGGGGGCGCTTAGCATTGCAAGTGACCAGACTCCTAGTCAGAGGGTGTGGGGTTCCATGTGGGAAAAGAAGAGCTAAGCCGCAGCAAGTGCTTCCTTGATGGCGTTGGTGAGCGGGAAGCGTTTCTTCTGCCCACAGAAGGAGCCCCGGAAGTCATCCAAATCCAGTGCCCACACCATGGCTCCCCCCAGCTGCTGGCGTTTCAGGTACTGCACCTGGTGGGGGAGGTCCGGAGCAGGCAGGGTTGGTTGTCTGGGTGAGATGTGGGGTTAACTGTGCTTTGGGGCCCTTCCCCAGGGCATCCCACACACATCCGAATATAGCTGCTTTGCTTTCTTGGTTCTGGGGGGGGGGCGGGCGTGCCTTCGGGGAAACCTACCTTGTTTATGACACTTTCCTGGTCGTCATACCCCACCCACTGGTTGCCCTTGGTAGCGTAGGGAACCTGCTGATCGACAATCCTATGCAGGTCAGCTCCACTGAGGAAGTCACAGATCTGAGAGAACAGGACAGGACAGTGTGGGAGGCTTGTCAGGCCACTGGAAGTCATCCTTCAGTCTGTAGCCTCCCTCTCCCGGGGCGGCAGGCTTCATGCAAATTTATGAAAAACAGATGCAAATGTCCCAGAGTTCAGCTGCTATTGCCCGCAGGGCTTTAGGGTTCTGACAACCTTCTCCATCTTACAGGGCCTGGGATGGGAGGAAGGTGAGTTGACACCCAGGGCTGGCCCCAGACTACTTGGAGCAGCAGCAGCCTAGATTTGAAATATGCACAGAGACTCTTGACCATTGTTTTTCCTGGACTGGAATAAAGACCCCAGGTCTGAGGCCAGAGTAATATTCTAGGAGCTTGGTGCCTGCTAGAAGCTTTCAGGAATAAAAAGCCTTGCGCTCTCCTTAGGGAATGCTAGGGCAAATGAGCATGTTTTTAATCCCCAAAGGAGAAAGTGTGTCTGGTGAGGGAGGCCCCTCTTCCCTGGGGTAGCCCATGAAGAAACATCACTACCTCATAATAGGCGAGGATCCCTTTCTCCTTGGTGTACCGGCCTGGTAATCCTGGTCCTGAGGCTGGAGCTCCTACTTTCGTCTCAGAAGATCCCAGAGTGAAACTCTTCCCAAAGGTGGGGATACCCATCATTAGCTTGCTGGCTGGGGCTCCCAGCTTCAGCACGTACCCCACAGCGTAGTCCTGGGATAGGGCAGAGAGAGCAGGAACAGTTAGCTGGGCTGAGTGGTATGTACGTAGGGTTGTACTGCTGCCTTGACAGGTACAGTGACAGCTACAAGGTGCAATTGGGAATCCCCATCCCTCTGGGAACTGATAATGCCAGTTAAAAATGATTTTTAAAGGTTTGTTCTCGAAAAGCTCCTTGTAGGCATAAGAAGGGATTATTAATGTGTGACAGACACAGAAATTGCCTGGCTGGCTCGGGTTGCACAGCAAGTAAATGGCAGGCTAAAGCTGGCCTCCCACTTCTATTTATTATTATTATTACTATTATTACTATTATTATTATTATTATTATTATTATTATTATTATTATTATTATTAT
>OU015747.1:90702008-90725662 GCA_907169655.1 Acomys percivali | reverse complement strand
ACACACACACACACACACACACACACACACACACACACACACACACACACACGTCATTAGCATAAAGGTACTTTTTAAAGCCAGCCAAGGGATAGTATCTCCTAGGGATAGGAAGACACCCAGGCCAAGGCTGAGGAGTGCTGCCATTTAGCGAGTAGGTGGAGGTGGAGACAGAGCCCCAGCACCTTCATTCAGCTCCAGATGATCCAGATGTTGGGGGTGAGGGAGGGTGGGATCAGAGTAGGTAATATTAAGGAAGCAAGACCAGCCAAGGCACGTGTTCTCAACCTGAGGTTCACCACCGTCAGAAAACATATATTTCCAATGATGTTAGGAACTGAGACATGGCTGCATAGCAAAAATACAGTTACGAAGTAGCAACGAAAATAAAGTATAGGTGGCAGATCCTAAGGCTATTGAAAGTAGGGCTTCCGGTGCTCATGACCCACAGGTTGAGAACCGCAGTTCTAGGGGCTTTCAGCCTAAACAAGTGACATTTGTGTGAGCCCAGTGTTACAATGCAGCGAGGTAAAGATTTTATAGATGTGGGTTCAGGAAAAGGAACTAGATGAAATGTCTATTGTTAGCATTCCGCTTCAGTCTGCCTACCTGTGATGTCACTGCTTACCGGCCTCAGGGGCATGGCCCTGCCCAGGGCTATATAAAAGGACAAATCCTCCTGTGGCCTCCTTTTCTCTACCCCCCTCTTCCCTTCCTCTCCTCTTCCTCTTATATTTTCCTCTGTCTCTGTGTCTCTCTGTGTCTGTCTGTCTGTCTGTCTGTCTGTCTGTCTGTCTGTCTCTCTCTCTCTCTCTGGGGTACCCCTCCCCCCTTTCCTTCTCTCCCCATGTTCACTTAATAAACCTCATATACCATAATACCTGTTGCCTGGCATCTTATTACTTTATCATCTTATTTTCTTATTTTTCAAATCATAACATCTGTGGTCCCTGGTTCTCCAAGCTGAGTGGCTGGGTAATGTGTGGGAGGAGTCATGGAACCGGGAAAGATGGAAATCGAGGATGATAAATATTCCGGACCTGGAATCTTCCCTGGAAATTCCTGGGGTCCCCTGGTCCGCTCTTTCCCTTCCCCATGTTGTGATCCTCCCAGCAGGTAACCTCCAGAAGCCTAGTTGCTTCACCGTAGCTTTTCAGCGTCCCCCGCCCCCCCACCCCCCCACCTTCCCCGCTAGCCCCGCTCCCAGGCGTCCTGGGCCCCCGCCTATCTTCGTGTCGGTCTCCATCCTGAGGTCCTGATCCCCACCCCTTCCCGGAGGAGCTAGCCCCCTTAGCAGAACTGTTGTGTAAAAACAGGATTATGGTGACAGGCAAACAGACACAGCTTGGAGCTTTGCCCTCACCGAGGCGGGCTGTTTTTTCAAAAACAGTTGCTTCATTTCCTGGTATTGAGAAATCATGCTTGTTGACCCGCTTATATTTCACACTACTGGAAGAAAAAAGAGGAACCCGCCTGGGCTGAACTGCTCACGGAGAGAAGCAGGTTAACCCTGTCCTGCCCGCCACCCTCCTTTCTGAGCTCCTCTACTCCGCTGCGGTCAGCTCAGGGCTCCAGCTAGCTTTCTGCCGTCCTGCTACACCCAGCACACCCCCTCCCTTCTTTCAGCCCTCCAATTTGAACATTCCCTGGGGATCCTGACTCTCAGGCCTGAGGCCACGGTTTTTGGCTGAAACTCCTTTGAGCAGAACCTCATTCAGGGCTCTAGCTTAACACCAGTACTCTATGTAAAAACCCCACAGAGCATCTGGCCAGCTGCCTCTCTCCTTCCCTTGAACATATTTGGTTTGCTCACTTCTATGGCTCGTTTCATCGGGAACTACAATCCTTTGTGGATGCATGCTCTATAAACTCCAGGAGATCAAATCAGGAGCCTGGGTCACATCTCATTTACCTCCCTCTACAGCCTCAGCCAAGGTCTTTTTTGTACAAGGGATGAGTTCTGACCAGAGCTTGTGTGGGACATGCAACTGTACAGCTTGGTTATTGCTTCTCGGTGAAGGTGCCCTTTTGATAGCTAAGAGCCGGGTCCATCCATACCAGGCTACAGAGAAGTCTATTCGTTTATTTGACAAGTACTTTTAAATTTTATTTTAATTAATTAATTTATTTATTTTTGGCTTTTCATGACAGGGCTTCACTGTGTAGCATTGGCTGTCTTGGAACTAGCTCTGTAGACCAGGCTGGCCTCGAACTCAGCAGGATCTACCTGCCCCTGCCTGCCAAATGCTGGGATCAAAGGTGTGCTCCACCACTGCCCAGCTGACAAGTACTTTTTTAAGAGACAGGGTCTCACTATATAACATAGGCTGGCCTGGAACTTGTGGTCCTCCAGCCTCTGCCTGCCCCGTGCTTTGATCCCAGCCTTCAACAAACCCGCTTTCAGCATCTACCATGTGCCGGAAGCAAAGCAAGACACTAGGGATCTAGTAATTAATGAGGTTGATGGAGTTTTGCTTACGTGGAAACTTCCCTCCAGTGAATCGAATGGTCATCAACAAGAGAGAAATCACTGAGGAGTACAGAGTCCCCAGCTGAAAAATAAACCAGAGTGGGATGTCAGCACTGGGATGCCTCTCTAGTAAGTGCCCCACAGGATGAGCCGCTGGACCACAGAAGGTCTGGGGATAGTCCAGAGGAAGGGACAGACCAGACAAACCTTTGAGGTTGGGGAAGGTAGGGAGAAGAGATGGGTGACTGAGTAAGTTCAAGAAGAGTGGCTTCATTGTGGTGTATAGTGTGTGTGTGTGTGTGTGTGTGTGTGTGTGTGTGAGAGAGACAGGGAGGGGGGCCAACAGGAGGTGGTTCAGAGAAGAGCAAAAGCTCTGCCTTAGATGAGGACTTGCTTTTTAAATGTCTCTCTGTGGGTATATGCATGTGAATGCAGGTTCTTAAAGAGGTCAGAAGAGAGCACCAGAGCTCCTGGAGCTGGAGTTGCAAGCAGTTGTAAGCCACCTGATGTGAGTGCTTGGAATTGAACTCTGACCCTGGACTAGCTGTTGGGTCATTTCTCTAGCACCCACTCCCTTGTTAGTTGTGTGTGGACCTGAGCAAATTCTCTGGGTCTTACTTTACTCATTTGTATACTTAATCTTAGTGGTATGGTAGGCCAGGCCAGGTATCCCAGTATTTGGCAGGCAGAGGCTACATAGGAAACCCTGTCTCAAAAACCTAAAACCCCAAACCAAATCAAACCAAGCCAAAACAACAAAGCCCCTTAATCCTTAGCATTCATTTGAGGAGTAAGTGGTACTAACTCTTCACCATGCTGGCTTTGTGATTGGTTCCTGGTAGCAGTCTGAAAGCTGGACACCGTAGAAGAGACTGGGCTGAGAGGATCCTCCAGAGCGTCAGTTCTCAGCCTCCCTGATGCTGTGACTCCTTAATTCCTCATTGTTGTGGTGACCCCCACCCCAGCTATAAACTTATTTTCATTACTACTTCATAACTGTAATTTTGCTGCTGTTATGAATAGTGATGCAAATATCCATGTTTTCCAATGGTTTTAGGTATGACCTCAGGACTACCCCCTACCCCCATGACTCCCTACAAAGGGGTCAAGACCCACAGGTTGAGAACCACTGTTCTAGAGCATGGTGTCCTGAGCACCCAGTCCTCCAGCCCTCTAATTCTCTCTTGCTCTCATTTAGTCCCTCCCACCCCACTCCCCCTGCTGCCTTTTCTCCCCTCATCACCTTCCTTTTCTCCCCTCCTCCTCCTCCTCCTCCTCCTTCTTCTTCTCTCCTCCCCCCCCCTCTCTCTCACACACACACACACACACACACACACACACAATTTTCCACCCTTTCACATGCTTTCAAGCTCTGTCATCTCAGTTGCTCCAAGCCTGGAAGACACTTTAGACACAACACTGCTCATATTTACTTTTTTTTTTTTTTTGGCCTTGCCTTAACAATAAAAAATTTCATGTTTTACACATCTTAATTAAAAGAGCAGCATCCGAACCAAAAAAAAAAATAAGTGATTTTATACAGCGGTATGGCCTGGGATGATTATCTTTTTTCCACTGAAGTCACAGTCCCTTAATAGAAAATGGCTCCCACCACTGGATTAAAGGATTAGAAAGACTTTGTCTCCAGGCATCTGGGGCCTGCTGTGTCGGAGACATCTCTGTATCAGCAGGCTGGGGGGGGGGGCACTCAGGATGCTCCCCAAAGGCCAGTGGCCTCTGAGTCATCTCAGAGATGCTCCAGATACAGCCTGGATGTCATATTCCATGGCTGGCTCCCTTTGGCTAGCTCCATGGCAGAATTGGCACAGGGGGGACTGGCGAGACAGTACAGCTGAGGTCACTGGTGGAAATGGAGGCCCTGAGTAATGGGTAAAGCAGGCCCCCAGGCAAAGAGCAACAAAGAGCAGCATCAGACACCTGTCATCCCATTGTCGTGGGGCCATGCTTGCCCAAGAAGGGAGAATGTTCCTCTGTGTGTCCCAGTGTAGTGTGTACAGACATCAAGGGAGGAATTGTGGACCAGCTTCAAACATCCAGCTCAGTTTATACTTAAAGGAGCCTACTGGCTGGGAGATCAGAGATCTATGTTTGGCATCAAGTAGAGGATGGGGCCTTCCCTTTTATTTTTCTTTCCTGAGTGATGGCGGTGGCTGGCTGTGGTAACCAGCCACGGTATAGTAGGACTCCAGTGAGAAGCAACTCGTGCTGGGTCACAGAAGAACACAGTAAGAAAAGCTAAAGTGAACTCCCCTCTATAGCAGGTGGTGACACAGTAGGACTACAAATGGGTGGCATTCTTCCAGTACTCTGACTTTAAGGGTCCGTGGCCCAAATCTTTTCTTTCTCGAGGTCTTCGGTGTGGCAGGTGGTGTGAATGAAGCCTGGAGCTGTTTGCAGAAGGCAGCACAGGACATATGCAGAGGTGTAAACAAGCCACATGTGATGTACTGGCAACCATTTTCAAACTATGGGTACCGAAGTAAGGGCATCCGCAAAAACCATTGCCAGTGCAAGGGTCTCAAAGTGAACCAGATTGTGAGGATGAGGCGATAAGATAACTGCTCTGGACCCGTTAGGGTGGGCTAGCTCCTCCTTATCCTGGGATGCCGCGCTTTAGAGGATGGTGAAGACCATGTAAGTGATCGAGGCGAGAGTGAGGGACACTGGGTCCTTGAGCCTTTTGTCTCTAGATGTCTCTGCTTCCCAGGCAGTCCCCCTCAGTCCCCCACCATGGAGCTTGGTTGCCAAGGGATGAAGGGGAGAGAATGGGGTGTGAGGACCAGGAGGATGTCTTCGGTTAAGCCCGGGCTTTGGTTGCCTGGCCTCCTTGGGTTATTATTGGTCTGGGTGACAGCTGGCAATGGACAGAACATGCAAGAGAAGGGAGTGGAGAGGATTTGGGACCACTCTAAGCTCCCCAGATCTCCCGTGCCATCTGGTGGGGGCCAAGGAGGGCCATCATCATGCCAGGAATGCACGGCCACTCCCTCCCCACTCATGCCCCCGGCAAAATGAGGAATGGCTCAAGAGAAATGTGACAGTGGGTCTTTGGAGTGGAGTTTCTCCCCTTCCGGTATGTCTGGAAAACATGTGTTGCCCAAATAGCTGACCAAATTGGGAGAGGTCTATGTTGTTCTTTTTTTTTTTTTTTTTTTTTTGTCTGAGGCAGGCTCTGGGTTCAGGGGAGTGGGCTTCCCTCCCAGCCGGAAGGTGAAGCCGAAAGAGCGCCTCTCAGCTGCAAACTACCCTGCACAACACGGCAAAGACTCAAAAGAGGGGATCGATCCGTGGGGCCTTCAGGCCCGTCCACACCTGAGACACCGTGCTATACAACCCTCATTAGAGACTGAGCCGTCTGAAACACGCTGCCACTCTTTCCATCCTGCTCTCTGTTGGGAAGCTCTTTCCCTAGAGTCCATTTTGGGTCCCCAAAACTCAATGACAACAAAGCCATAGAGTCAAAAAGACACGCAGATCTCTCCCACACCACAGCCTTACAGTATAGGGAAATGGCTCGAGTCTGTGACCTCATGGGTTGGAGTTGGTGGTGTCTAGGCAAGGGAGGGAAGAGGGAGGAAAGCAGAGATGGTTTACTGAGCCTGGACTCTCACGAGATCCCTGACAACTCTGCATTCCTTGCTTTGGGAGTCAGGACAGTGGACCAGATGAGGAACTGCCTGCCCTAAGAGGGCTCGAACAGTCTGCGTCCACTCCAGTGTCCTCTGGGAAAACAGCAGATTCACAGCACCTGAGTCGATTCTCCTGGGGGACCCTTGGGAGGGTGAGATGGAGGAGAGAGATGGGCAGCACGCTCCCTGATTGTGTCTTACCCAGGACACAGAGTTCTCAGTAAAACTAGAGCTCTGATGCTGCCTTCTGTCACTCCCAGGTCCCTTGGGGCTGGATAGGGCTGCTTTTCAGAGTGATAAAGTACATCTGTCCTCAGCCTACTCCAGGACAAGCTCAGTGGTCCTGCATCCACTGAAAACATTTAATTTAAAAATGAAATTAAAACAAAGTATTCTCCAAGATGGCTTTACTGGTGGCTGCTACCAAGTCTTTTTTTTTTTTTTTTTTACACAATCCTCAGAAAAGGGAATGAGGTAATCTCCCACCTCATTTTCTAAGGCTATCAGAGCCTTAAAGCTCACATTAGTTCATTATTTCCAGGGACAATGGCTGGGTCAGTAGGTATTCCAGAATGTGAGAAGTGTGCACTTTCATTTTATGTAGTAATTTACACGTGCAGAAATAAAGAAAAAACATTCCTCTAATCTTGCAGTGTACCTAAATGCCTATAATAGAGCATAACCACGTTAGAATAATCCCAGGGCTATAAGAAGAACATAACAGGGAGAATAGTTGATAATTATTTATTTTATTAAAGTAAAACAAAAAAATCTGTAAATAAATATTTGATAAAAATTCTTGTCCATGCACATGAGAACCCTTAGCAAAGCAGAAACAGCAGGAAGCTTCCTTTTTTCCTTTTCCTTTTCTTTTCTTTTTTTCTTCAAGACAGGGTTTCTCTGTGTAGCCTTGGCTGTCCTGGACTCACTTTGTAGACCAGGTTGGCCTCAAACTCACAGTGACCCAACTGCCTCTGCCTCCCAAGTGCTGGCATTAAAGGTGTGAGCCACCTCACCCTGCCTGCTTAAAACCCATCTTAAAGTGAACACAGTAGTGCACTGCTATGATCTCAGCATTGGGCATCAAGCAGAAGACCACATTTAAGGTCATACTCAGCTATATAGTAACTTTGAGGCCAGCCTGGGCTATATGAAACTCTTATCTCAGAAGTAAAAACAAACCCAACAAATTCCACAATGAATAGTGTGTTTAGTGCAGAGACATTGAAAACATCCTCCTTTAGACTCAGAGCAAGACAAAGTGACCTACACTGTAGCTGACATTCACCACCTCCTGGAGAGTGTCCTGTAATCAGTAGGCAAGATATGGACAAAAGGCATAGGCTTTGGACTGCAAGAAAGAAAACTCACTTGTGAATAGGATGTGGTTGACTCTGCAGCTTAATTAACATTAATAAGAGCCAGCTGGGTGTGGTGGTCTATGCCAAGAGGCTGAGGTGCAGAGGGTGCAGAGTATAGGACCCAGCGAGGTCTGAGACCATGCCTCAAAATGAAACAAAACAAAACAGGAAATTAATGAGGTGGAAAAGTTGCTAGACACAATGTCAATACACAAAAGTCAGTGAAATTACCACACCGTGCTCCCGCAGTAGCTAAAGAGAAAGTTGAACTTTTACAAAGGACGAAGTTTACAGTGATAAGCCTTAAACCTAGGAATAATGTATACGATATTTAAGAAAAATGTTACAAAAACGTCATTAAAATATGTTGTGAAAAGGCAGCAAAACAAAGAAACACATCCTGACAGTAGCCAAGAAGATACAATGTTGGAAATATGCTGTCCCCTTAGTATGCTTGTAGTGATGGTGAGTCTAAGGTGCTGGTAAACGCTCTGTGCTTGTGTACAGGGGTGATGGATTTATGACAGTTGATGCACACACATATTTTGAACATTCTTATGTATGTGGGATACAGTTTATAATAGAAACAAAATAAAAACAGTGAAGCGTTTCAGCTCTGGGTGGGTGACAATCCATCTGAGTGTGGGAAGGGCATCCAGGAAGCAGAGCTGAGATGCTCCTTTGCCATCGGAGAGAAGACAGCAGGGCCTCCTTTAGGACCTGAACAGGCCAGCACTGTTAGAGAAAGTACTAGGTGTCCCTTGGGTAAGCTACCAAGGTGAAAATAAATCCATATTCTTTTCTTTCTTTAATTTTTTTTTTTTTTTTTTTTTTTTTTTACTTTTATGTGTATGGGTGTTCTGCCTTGCCTGTGTGTCTGTTCACCATGTGTGTGCAGTGACCATGGGAGCCACAAGAGGGGGTCAGAACCCCTTAAACTGGAGTTACAGACTGTTGTGAGCCACCACGTGGGTGCTGGGAATGGAATCTGGGTCCTATCATCTGGAAGGGCAGCCAGTGCTCTTAACCACTGAGGCATCTCTCAGGCCCTTAACCACACATTCTTCTCAAACATGAAACTCCAAGTCCATACCTAGCAAGTCAAGCCTGGGTACAGAGGCCACCCTGGGTGGCACCATCTACTTTTTATGTTAAAATGGCAGTAGCGGTAACAGGCTGTCTGGTGGGTACAGAGAACAAGGCTGGTTTAATAGTGATGTTTGCTAAACTTCAGAAAGAGAGGAGGGCTGTCTCTCTCGGGCCATCAGAGCAGGAAGTGATGCAGGGTACATAAGAGGGCACCTTGTATGTAAAGAACTAAATATTAATTATAATAAGGCCACACTTGGCCTGCCTCTTATCCCCACGAGCCTGCAGCTCTACACAGTGTCTTTCTCCCGACTCTGGGGCTGACCTTCCTCACTGTTGAAGCTTGTCCACCCTCTGCAATAGGTGATAGGCAGGACCCACTCCTGCAACCCCACCCACACCCCAGCTTAATCGATGTCATACGCCCAGACCAACTGTGTCATCAGATGTAATAGAAGACAGAGCTGTGGGATAAAGGCAGGAGAGGGCAGATCTAGGGCAGGCCCTGACTCCCTCCCTGTCTTGACTTGGATATGGCCTTACAACCTGTGCCTGCATGTGAAGTCCTGTAGAAACGACAGTGGGAAACTAAGACCCAGAGTATAGGTAACCCGGCACGGATGCATGGATAATATAGTGCAGATGCCCAGCGCACACTGCCTTAGGTCTGTCCATGACACGACGTAGAGGAGACAATCACATCGCACAGGCTTTAACTCAGCAACGTCCACGGTGGTTTGAGCACAAACCTCGGCTGTGGGTCTTATCTAGGCCAGCATCTAAATCCCAGCCTTGCCACACCTTGGCCTTGTGACCAGAGAATGATGAGATGTTACTTTATAGGGACAGGGTGAGTGTTCAAGGACTTTGGTTCACTCTGTAAATATTTGTCATGTCCACACATTGTACGGTCCTCAGTCAGGCAGGAGATGTTAATTCCTAGTGGTGGAAGGTTAGCATTAAAAGGACAAATGATGCTTCATAGAGAAGCTTGCGAGGGCAGTGCCCTGTCGTGCAATAATGCTACTGTAGGATGCGAAATCATCAAGGAG
This sequence comes from Acomys percivali, assembly GCA_907169655.1. Classification (NCBI taxonomy): domain Eukaryota; kingdom Metazoa; phylum Chordata; class Mammalia; order Rodentia; family Muridae; genus Acomys; species Acomys percivali. The sequence goes on along the minus strand of OU015747.1, from coordinate 90,716,040 downwards.
CAGAACTGATATCTGTGTCTGATAAAAGGAGGAGGAAACTAGCTGGGAATACTCAGCGCAGAGTTTGTCTAGTGTGCACAAAGCATGGTGTACAATGCCCAGAACCACATAAACTGGGTGTGACAGCTCACACTCAGGATCCCAGCACTCACGAGGATGAGATGGGGATCAGAAGTTCAAGGTTATCTTTCATGATAAATGATCTGATTTTTACTGAGCCTCGAGCACGTTCAACGGAAGGAGAGGACCAGTGTCCGTGTTCTGAGGAGCTTGAGATCTGGGGGCAGGGTCCGCCATCCACCGAGGACCACAGCAGCAGACGTGAACGAGGCAGCCCATACTGCAGTGGCTGCTGATCTGCCAAGGCCCATGGGGATGTCCTACAGGAAGTAACCCAAGGCTGACTCTGTGAGGGTGACTAGAGCTCTAGAGGAAAGGAGATGTTAATGCACAGGGTGGACAGGGCAGGGGCAAGCTTTGCCCTGCAGTGCATCCCGGAGTGACTAAAAGGCATGCTGAATGGAACCGTATTGTGCAGAGCCCTGAGTGCCTGGGCACTGATTGAGCCTGGCCTGAGGCAGGGAAACAAAGCAGTGGCCCAGGATCCCTTACCTTGACTATTATTACCTACGATGCCACTGATCAGGTGACAACCAGCATGAGGATCAGCCTAAGATTCAGAGAAATAAGCAGATCTGGGAGATGTGCGCATGAGGCCACAGTCACAACCACTTAATTGGGGTCCTGGCTAAGACATCATGCCACAGGAAGGACCACGGCCAGGGCAAGGTGAGTGGAGTGGCATTTAGAAGAGGGAGCCAAGGTTGGGGCTCTGACTTTTGAGCTGAATCCACAAAGCAGCCAGGGAAGGCCTGGCCATCCATAATAACCCCACATCTGAGGACGGTGTGGGCAAGTTTCCCTGGATTTTAGCTCATATGTGATATCCACATAGGGACCTTTGCAACTACCCTGGAGGGTAGTCCCACTCACACCCAGTTTCAGTCCCCAGCCACATAGCCTTTCCTTCGTAACGCTGAAAGGATTTCGTTGGCCCACCATCTGCTGAATATCAAATGTTGGCCCTGGAAGGCCCAGCCTGGAACATTTTGCACTACCTAACACTTCACCCCCACCCTGCCCTGCACGCTGCCCAACCCCGCTGCATCCACCTGGCACCTGGATTGAAATATTCCAGATGCTTGGCTTGTGCCGAAAGACCCAGCTGCAGTGGGAGGACACAGAGCAGTGTGGGCCCAGACAGAGCCCACAGTGGAGGTAGAAGAATCACTGTAGGTACAGATGGCTGCTTTTTTAATTAATTAATTAATTAATTAATCATTTACAGATGGCTTTTTGTATACTAAGTGCTTTAGGCTCTGAAAAAGCCATTCAGAAAATGGGGTGCACCTGAGTGAGCAGGGTGATGGTGGCCACCTGGAGGCCTAAGGTTAACGCTGACGGCTGGGTACTAGGAGCCAGAGTCCTGTGTGATAGCAGGAGGTAAGACCAGGAACAGAGGCCAGGGTCTGACGAGGAGTCTTAGCACTGTTGGTAGGTAGGGACTTTATTCTTTAGGTTGGGCAAGCTGATAGTAGTTTCTAAGCAAGGGAAGTGATCAGATTTGATCCTTAATTTATAAGGACTGAGCTGATTGGGTGTGGAGGACGGACTAGGGAACAGAGGGTCAGGGAGCCGAGAGACCAAGGAAAAGCCATGTCCGAGTGAGAGGTGGCTTGGCTTCGGTTGACACAGGGACCGTGGGTGTGGGAAGGAACAGGGCCATGGAGACCAGAGAGAGGCTGTGGCTCAAGTTCTCCTGTGGATAAAAATAGCACAGACAAAAGGCTTTGGTATCTGGGAGGACTTTGGCCATTTGAACACTCAGAAAAGCACATGGTCCTGACAGGAGTGTGTGCTAGTTTCTACGCTGATTCCCACACACTGGATACCCACCCGTAGTCACCCAGACAGCAGGAATGCCTCTCACCTGACAGAAAGAGAAATCCTGGTTATTTCCTCATCTGAAGCCATGATAAGCACCTGGTTGGCCTACAGTCATCCCTGCTTTCAGGCACGCTCTGTAGGAAGCTGCCCCTGGACCCTGCTCTAAACAGTTAGGGATTTTTTTTTTCAGGTTCAGAGCCCAGGGGTTGTGGGAATATGTGCAAAAGCAGGCAGTTCTGGGCAGCAGAGTAGACTGCAGAAGGCTGGGGGTACAGGGATGGACAAGATGTTCTTAGGGTCTTGTGTTTGTGCTCAAACAAGAGCCCAGGCACCACATCTCTCTCCCCACAACAAACCAGGCATCCAGCAAGTGCACGACACAAGGACCTTTAGAAAATGAAGATTTTCTTCAAATGCAACAGTCAAGACACCGGAAGCTGCCAAGGATATGTATCACTTATTTGTTCTTCTCTGTTTGTTTGTTTAACGGTCTCTTACTACATAGCTCAGGCTGGCCTGGCACTCAGCCTCAGCCCCAGGGGTGCTGGGATTGTAGGCATGTGATCCACAGCCAGCTAGCTCACCGTTTGGTGGGTAGATGGGTGATCCTGGGGCACATGCCTATCTTGGCCCATCTTAAGCCTTTATTCTGTGTCGTCTACTTACTGGGAGCAGTGGCTGAGGCTGAGTACGTGAAAGCGCCCGAGAGGCTCCATTTCAAAGCGAGCCCTTAGTATAGGGTTGTCCTTATGGAGCTCCCAAGCCCAGGTAGGTGCAAGGGTGATTCTGTCCTCCAAGGACTGGTGACTTCACTAGCGGCTGCAGACAGGGCAGTAGACTGGAAAAAAAGCTCTTCTCTGCTGCCATCATGTGTCCATTTAGGAAATAACAGCCTAGCAGAGATTAAGCACCTCTTTCCCCAAAGGCTCCTGAACCAGTGGCCAGTGGATGTGTGGAGCTGGCCATGCTCTCCTGTATGCTGGCACCTGGGTTCTGGTACTGGCAGATGCCTGCTGTCAGGTGGACTCAGTCAAGTGAGAATTTCATGGGGTCTGACCCATTCTAAATGTCCCTTCTGCCTCTGACCCTTGCTGGCTATGTGCCACTCTCTCGTCTTGGTCCTCTAGGGATGTTTCTGAGTCAACAATGTGCTTAAGTGAGCTCCTTTGAGTTACAACATCACAGGTGAAAACTAAATATTTATTCTGCAGGTAAAGAGGCAGCCCAGGAGAGACAAAAAGTAAGCCAAGAGGCTGAGCCGAAGCCAGGTCAGGAAGAGAACAGAAAGAGGCCAGCAGCCCCTAGGGTAAACAGAGGCAGGCTTTGGGGGATTCAACCCCAGGTACAGCACTTGCAAGAGGCACTAAACACAAGGCCTGGGGGACAGTTTTGCTGATATAGCCGCCCCCCTGCACAGTTGAAGTAACTGGACTTGTCTCCAGGGTTGGGGTAGAGCCCATCGGCTTTGCCTTGACAGAAGGTGTCTAGCCCTGGGCTGGGTCCCTGCTTTGGCTCAGAAGGCTGGTGTGGCCCAGGTTCCTTCTGTTTTGGGCTTCTTGGAGGTATGGATGAAAGATCTAGAAAGACAAGGAAGGTTCAACCAATATTGGCCCAATGAATTCTAAACCACAGGCCAAGCACATAGCAGCAGCCACCAGAGGCTGCAGCCTGGCACCTCATACCCCACATCCCACATCCAGACCACAGCCACACTTATAGCTGGGCACTGCCTGCAAGACAGCCTGGGCCACATAGGAGCTAGCAGCTGGTGACTGCATACCAGCCACGACCTAGACATATGCTGGTGAAGGGGGTCCCCTAGGGGAGGTTCTACACAACAGAGTGATGGCCAGTTTTCTTCTTGATAAGAGCAAACAGCTCTCCTAGGCTAAGACTTGAGGAGGGAATCCCTGTTACCACACCCCAGCAGGGTATTACCAACAAGAAATATGAAAGGGGTGCAAAGGTTCAGAGTTTTCAACAGTTTCCTTAGCTCCTGGGGTGCATGCAATTTGGGAAATCACAATATTGAGGCACAGTCGTTTCCTCAGAAAGGCTTATGAGAGGGGAGGGTGTGCACCCCACTCTCTGAGTTTAGCCTCTGGCCCCTTTACTCACTCAACTCCTGCTGCAGTGTCCTGATGAGAGGGTACCGGCCCTGGTTGCAGAAAGAACCAGTGAAGTCATCCAAGTCCAGGGTCCAGACCATGGCTCCTCCCAGCCCCTTCTGTTTTAGATAGCTGACCTGGGGGTGTGAGCAAATGTGGCTGATTAAGCATTGTCTACTGGCTGTTAAAGGCTTTGATTACCACAGGAAATCAGGGTTTCAGCTTCCCAGAAGTTCTGAAGCAAGCTTTGCCTTCACATCTTCATGTCTTCATGTCCTTGTCACCCTCAGGGTTCCTGAGGGAATATGCTGAGGCTGAGGGTTCCCTCAGAAACACTTAGGGCACTGTGATGTCTGTGGAGAGGGGCTGGGAGCTAGGCTGATCTGGGCCTCTTGCAGATCTCACTCTCCTTCATGGGCTCCACCCCTTTCTTCTCCACCCTGACTGGCCACACAGTTTCCTCCATGGATGCCTATTCGCTAGACTTTAGGACTTGCCTCAAGCACACTTCCTCTAAAATTCTTCCTCCACTCTCCTTAATTCCCACAGAGAACTTCATCTGTGTTTCTGAAAGGGTCACGACCCAGGAGGCCTGCTGAAAAACTAGGGTAGCTCTGTTCTCTTCAGGAGCTGAGGATCTCCTCAGGAAGAGAGGACAGGAAACACATAATGGAACCCACATTGGGCAGGATGAGGGGTTCCTATAAGTAAGTCGATGACACATGAACATGCTCCAAATCTGGCTGACAGACCACATAAAATCACATGTCCCACCATGGATATTTCTCCTTTCCATGTGCCTGCAGAGAAGCACTCTACCACTGAGTGACAACTTCAGCCTTCCTTGTGCCTTTTCTTCATCAATAGCTGAGAAATGTTCAAGATGCTGTCACATGAAGAGGGTGACATGTCGGCGCATTTACAAGACCACTCATCCTTGAAGAGGGTTTGAGTGCTGACGTGTTGACAAGCCTTAGATCCACCTGTGGCCACCCCCTCCCAGCAGGGATGGTCCTCACCTTGGCTCTGAAGCTTTCCATGTCGTCAAATCCCACCCATTGGTTGCCCTGGAAGGCATAGGGCACCTTCTGATCTTTGATTCTGTGTACTCCCTTCCAGGAGCAGACCTGCAGGAACAGAGCCATATTAGGGAGGAAGGTACTGATAAGCAAGGCTGCCTTCATTTTAGGCTTAAAAGCCATCTTACGGCAAAGATAAACTAGGTTCATTCCTTCCTACTTATGCTTAAATCACTATTTCTCAAGGACTGGGCTCTGCCCCACCTGTGATCTTAACTACACCCAGTTCTGTACTACCTGTTCCAGGAAACAACAACTGTCCTTTTGTTTCAAAAAGATTATTATGATCACCTGCTGTTATGACCATCTGCTGTTATAACCACCTTGTTATGATCACAGGCTGTTATGACCACCGGCTGTTATGACAACTTGTTGTTATGACCACCTTATTATGACCACAGGCTGTTATGACAACCTGCTGCTATGACAACCTGTTGTTATGACCACCTTATTATGACCACAGGCTGTTATGACAACTTGTTGTTATGACCACCTTATTATGACCACTGGCTGTTATGACCACCTGTTGTTATAACCATCTTGTTATAACCACAGGCTGTTATAACAACCTGCTGTTATGACCACTTGTTATGAGCGCCTTGTTATGAACACCTTGTTATGAGCACCTTGCAGCCATGTCTTTGTTTCAGGAGGTGGTTATAAACAACTTGGTATGCTTGTGTTCAGCTTCTGTACCCCACTATTTTCCTGCCAAATCCCCCCATTTGGAACTCCCCTACTCCTAAACTATAAAATCTTCCCCATATCGATGCTGACCTCTTGAACCCCACCTTAGGCAGAGGCATCCCACATACACACAAAGCTTGCTTTAATGAATTGCTTGCTTTAATTAACTTGGCCATGGTGTTTGGGTCCATGGTCTTTCTCCTCCAGTCTTTTGGGATTAACAGTATCCATCCCCTCATGCCAAGAGGAGACCAAAGATTGTAAAATTCCCATCAGCAGAAGTCTAGAGAACATAGTATGTTCTGTAGCATCACCTAGAGCTGTGGATTTAAACTCCAGTCACCCAAACATAAGGAGATACACAAGGTGGCCAGGATCGGGTGGAGTTCCCTTGGTCAGAAGTCTCCATGCTTTACTTTTACTCAGAAGCTGCAGGAGAACCCCTTTCACCTCCCAGGAGCCTCCCGGGAGCCTCTGGCCCTTTACTATACTCAGGACAGTGAAAGCTTTCTTACCTCAAAGTAAGCAAGAACCCCTTTTTCCTTAATATAAGGGCCTGGGGTACCAGCCTCTGTGGCTGGGGCCCCAACTCTGCTGTCTGATGAGGATGCCAGGGTGAAGGAACGCCCATAGGTGGGCATGCCGAGGATCAGTTTGCTGGCAGGGGTCCCCTTCTGCAGCCAGAGCTGCACGGCGGCATCCTGGTAGAGAAGAAGGGTCTGCTTACTCTGGGACTCTATAGATTGGGGGGGGGGGTAGGACCTCCTCCGCTGGATCCAAGGCTCTTCGTGAGCACCCCACCCATGCCCATCCTCTTTCAATCCCCGCTTTAGGCTCCTAAACCCTATGAGAGAAGCTGCAGGGCCCACTAGCCAGATTTGGGGCTATGGAACCAGGCAACCATTTACCAAACAGTCGCTGACAGTGCCCCGGGCTCTGCCCTAGAAGCTTGGAATGCATCACCAATGAAAGTGGACACAAGTTCTCGTACCTTGCTCGGTGATGTGTTTACAAGGAGACTAATACAAATGGCCTTTGAACTCAAGGGGGTACCACGTATGTGAGCCTAGTGGATGTGATGCAGGGAGCTGTGAGCATTTTCTTTGTTACCTAGTGTAAGTTTCACCTGAGAACAAGATCCAGGATTTGGATTTGCACTAACCACCCATCTCTGAACAAGGTCTTTTCATAATTGTGTGTTAGTAGGAGTGTAATCCTAGGCCTATGGCTGGAAGAGATTTGATCTAGTCAGACTGAATAAGTATTGGAAGATGAAGATGTGTCCTTCAGGCCCAGGCTGTGGCTTGTTTTCCTCACGGCAAGTCCAGGCCTCTTAGGGAAAGCAGAGTTTTCATTGCATCAATTTCTATTTGTTAGCGTGAATAATATACTCATGATCAAATTCAGCTTTCTGAGAGAAAAACCCAGGTCCCCTTGCCAGCCCAAATGGTACTTTCTATGTATGTTTGGCCAGGGGACTCCTCTGGTCAAAAACAATCCTCAGACGCACAGTGTGACAAGTAGAAGACCCGTGATCAAGTGAAAATGCCTCCTTTTTCCAGCCCAGAGGGTTGGACATCTGCTCCACAGGACAATGAGCTTTGTGTCTTTGTGTCCTTCACTGGACTGAGCTATTAAGCTTCCTTCAAAACCTATGCTGTTTTCCATATGAGGTGAGCAGTCAGCCCTGATGTGACCCTCCAGCCCACAGTATGAATTTTGTGAAAGAGCCAGAGAGATAAAAATGTGCCACTCCTGCCACCACAGAGATATGGGACACCAAAAGGCCTTCTAATTTAGGGAATGTTGTGATGAATGTCTTAAAGAACTGATACAGTTATTCTTGACTTGTGAGTGTACACTGGGCTTATGTAAGGTGTCCAGACTGCTCAGGGAGAAAGAGTCAGGCAGGAAAACCAACTGCAGTCTAAGACCAGTCTACCCTTTGCTGGGGCTGGGTAGTTCTTCCCTGAGTGACATTCCCTTTGGTGTTGTCAACCTTGGGCAAGAGATGAATGTGAAACACATGGCAGCCATGTTGGTGGAGAGTCAAAGTTCTATTGGTCCCTTGGGTGTCTGATGTCATTAAAGTGACTTGCTCTGTTGTCAGCTAAGACACTGCAAAGAGATGAGGCTTTCCCCTCAGAAGTGGTATGGGACCGAGGAAAGCAAACAGGCGAAGATGACAGGGAAACCATGGTTCTTTGGTGTCCGTGTCTCACTTGGTTTTCCTGTTTGCCTTTTCCGTTAGGGGTTTGGGGTTTAAATGAGGCCACTGCACAGGTCCTGCTGGACAGGGCATCCCTGCCTCACCCCACTGACCACTTACCACATTGAGCTCACTGGCTGCCCCACTCTCTTCTTGCCTTTTGTAGAGGGGGCTGTTGTGTCCTGTGGTCTTTTCCCAGGAGCCATGGAAGTCATAGGCCATAAGGTAGATGAAATCCAAGCTCCTGCAGGAGATGTGGGAAGAGGTGGGGAAAAGAGGAAAGATGAGGGTACCCTCTCCACCCCTCACCCTCAGGCCATTCCCATCCCTACTGTGGCCCTGGCCATTGCTTTTGGTGTCTTTCCCCTATGTATTGTCCCATCAGCACCCTCAGGTATTTGCTGTTCTGTGCAAGAAAGTTGGTTCAATTTTTGCCATTTTGGAAGCAAAGGTAGCTCAGTGTTTCCCAGGCTTTTGTATTACAGGGTCCCCTGGGAATCTCACTAAAATGTAGGTTCTTACTCGGCAGGCTGCATTTCTAATAGGCTTTCAAGTGTTCCTCCATCACACACACACACACACACACACACACACACAGAGAGAGAGAGAGAGAGAGAGAGAGAGAGAGAGAAAGAGAGTATCTCTCTATGTAGCTGGGCCGGAACTCACTGTATAGAGCACACTGGTTTCAAATGCACAGAGACCACCCACCTCTACCTCCTGAGCGCTGGGAATAAAGGCGTGCGCCACCAGCTCTCAAGTGTCATAGGGGCTGCAGCTCCACACACCACACTGTGGAGCTAATGTGTGACTTTCCCATTTTCTTGGAAATGCTTGGGGATTTGCTCTTCCTCTCCCTGCCCCAAAGGTGTTCTTTCTTTAACAAGTACCCAAGGAAGAGAAAGTACCCAAGGAAGGGAAGAAAAAGACCCCCCTCTCCCACATACACCCATAAAGATCTGGAGGCAGAGAGCAGCAGATGCAACACACAGGGACTCCCCAGACACCTGGGTAGCACCTGAAAGCTACGTCTTGCAGGCAAAGATCTGCTCCACTTCTGGGAAACCAGCCATCCTGGGCTGCTCCAGCCTTGGAGAACATGGGGGACTGAGTCAACCACCTGAGACTCACTGAGCAATCTTGTCCACTTCATAACCAGCATCCACGTAGCCTCTCCAAGTCGGTACAGCTGCACTCAGAAGGAGCCGCTCTTTCCCTGAGGACTGAACTTCTTCCTTGAAGGCCTTGGCCAAGTCCTGTGGGAAGAAGAATGCAGAGTGAAGGCAGGGGCAGGAGCTAACGAGAGCCCCCTACCCCCATAGGTGTTCACACTCTGGAGTCTGAAGCTGCTGGCCCTGGGGGCCCTGGGGGCCCTGGGGGCCCTGGGGGCAGAGCAGCAATTCAAACGCAGTAGGGCCTCCACCCTTAGTCACTTGGCAGACTGAGTGCCCCTAGTCCTATCCAGCCATACGTGTAACAGGACTGTGAATCGCTCTTTGTCTGCTGCTGGACTTCCACGGCTTCCTGGGTACTCCCAATCAAGGTCAAGGCCGTCAAAGCTATAAGTGCGCAGGAAACTTATGACTGAGTTGACAAAGGTCTGTCGGTTGGAAGCTGTGGCCACCATATCTGTGAACCTGTGGAATGATGGAAGGGGTGTAGCCCAACTGGGATCAGAGTAGAGGTCACTGTCTTCCTCAAGGACAAGGAGGAAAGTACTTGGGGTCCCAATCTTGTGTTTAGACCAGAAAGGGCTCTAGGATGGCTGCCCAGGGGTTGCTGGGATACTTCCTGGCATGTTAGTGGCCTGGTGAAGGAAAGGAAAAATAGAAGGGCTTTCTAAGCCCCAGAGTCAGTGTCACCAGGGCCTCTCCAGTCCCCGAACAGTCTCACTGTCAATCAGGACTATCCTGGCCTCCTACTCTCCGTGGAGACTGGGAGAAGAGGTGCGGCTTTCTCTGATGCAGTCGGGGTGGTGGCGGGTGTGTGTGTGTGTGTGTGTGTGTGTGTGTGTGTGTGTGTGTGTGTGTAAGTATTAGGACTAGCAGGGAACTTGGGACTCCATGATTGAGCTCCCAGACAGGTAAAGTGGAGTACTGTGTGCTGACACTGACCTCTGATACTGAGCTCTTTCTGAATCTCCACATTAGGCCCAGGACACCTCTTCCCTATCTTCCCTGCTTGGTGGCCCCTCCAAGACTTCTTGGACTTCTTAAGGATCTTAAGTTTTTTATAGACTGACTCTATTTTGATTTCCTTTTATTAACTTCTAACTTCATTAAATTAATGGTGTCAATTCTTAAGTCCGTGTCTCTGGGAATACCGAGCTAAAAACAATGTTAATTAAAAACATCTTAACAATGTTAACTTAAAAATATAAGTGTTATTCTGGGAAGTTGAGTTATAACATTCATCAGTTTCTCAAAAGGTCTTATGGCCCCAAAACCATTTTTTTTAAATTATTTAAAGCTTTGTGAACTATATATTCTAGATTTTTCCAACAGATTTCTAGCTTCATTATTTCCATAAATAAAAGTAAATTACAGAAATGGACAATAATTGGGCAGCCAAGCTCAATCTCACTGACAAGCTATCCTTTTCAGAACTGAGAAAGCACGCTGCGTGTTGTCTGGGATACCTTCATGGAGGAGGAGACTGAGGCTGGAGGTCAGGGCTCTCTGTGCTGTTTTAGATTCCGGACTTCAGCTAAGACGACATCTAGGGCAACCTGGAGCCACACCCACACCACTGCTATCCCACCCTGAAGAGGGTGTAGCACCAGAGGGGAAAAGCCCCATGGTCCGGGACCACACCCGTTGCCATACCATGCCCCGCCTACTTCCCCCACCTCCCCGCCAAGAGGGCTCTCTCTGCCAGTGTACCACATTCCCATCCACGGGTTCTACCACCCACTTGTCCACGTCCACTCACTTCTGGGTACCAAAGCTCCCGCCCCCGACGGCTAAGAGAGTCTTGAGCTTGGGGTTCCTGAAAAGACAAGAGGTGTACAAGGCTGTATCTCACCAGCTTGGAGGATTGACAAGGTAATACGGTAGGAGGGGCAGTAGGAACAGGCCTCAGCATGCGCTGGCCCCTGGGAACACAGCCTATGCTGAGTGCACTGGGAGCTGTAGATCGGGAAAGATTTGTGGATGACATAGAGGACCGAGTGTCTGAGTAGGGCAGCACCCCGCAAGTGCGTGCACACAAGGAACCGAGGCAGCGTAAGTACAGAGACCTAAGGGGCTTTGTAAGTTAGCTGAAGATGGATACCTTTTAGAGTACGCCCAAGAGGAAGGAAATTCCACCCAGTTTTTTTTTTCCCCCACCCAGTTTTGCAATCCTGATCTTATTTGGATTTAAACCAAAAGGGCCCTTTGCAAATCCCTCATCCACCCCCTCTCTTCTAAGTAAACACAGGTGACCAGAGAGAGGAGATATGACCTGCCCAGCGCCACACAGCAGGTTACTAGCAGGGTTGCAGTGATGGACAGTTTTCTGGGTGGGGGGAGGCTCCTCCAATCACCCCCTTCCCCCTGTGGCTCACATCTTCTTTAGGCCGTTTAGCTCCTGGTAGAAAAGTTGGTCATTCCACTCTACAGAGCTGAGCTGGTGGTTTTCGATGCCAGCGAATGCGTAGATGAGGTGGGTACACAGGCTGGGGTCCACGTCCTTGGGTAAATAGCGAGCTGTCCCCTGCCGGTACTGGGCCCAGTTAGTGAAGTAACACATCAGTTTTTCAGCAGAGCCTGACCAGTAAGGAGGAGGGGGTGGGGGAGAAAGTCTGTCAGAAGTGCCCCTGGGGAACTGGTGGCTTCTGCCCTAGGCAGACAGTACCCCTGAGGGTCTTATATACCTAGGCCGAGGGCTGACATCTAGAAATAAACATGACTTGCTTTTGTTTGGGCAAGCACTGTCGCAGTTAGGAAAGTATTTACATAGGTTAGTCATGGGGGCCACAGGCCAGCCTTCAGAGGCAGAGCCTTCGTTACCAAGCTCGTTTCATCAAGTGCAAACTGAGGTTCCTGAGACCCTTCTCAAGTCAGCAAGACCCCTGAGAGGGCAGAACAGGGTGCTAGGATCCTGGTCTCCTGACTGCTTGACCTCCTAGGCTCAGAGTCCAGGTCCCAAGGGCCAGGGCCTGCAGGCAGCCTTCTCTCTCTGCTTCAGGGCCTGAACCCACCCCCATCCCCCACCTTCCACCCCCCAGTCCCCTCACCCCACCCCCGGGAAGCCCAAGGCAGCCCCATCACAAGGCCCAAAGGGAGTTAACACTACAAGCACGTTCTTTTGCCAAAGGAAGAGAGGTGGAACCGTCAAAACAGCTGGGAATACTTCACAATGCCAATTAAAATGCAAATGCCTGAAGCAGCAGAGAGAGAGAGAGGCCTTCCAGTTACAGGCCTGGGCTCATGTTTCTTTAATCTTCCATTAAAGTAGTTTGCATTTATTTGCTATTCCTTGTAGAGAGCCTACATTCATCAATGCCATGGCTGGGGCTCTGGAAAAGAGCCAGTAGTATGCAGGGAAAGGTAGCTTGTATATGATGGTGTCCTTGTAACTCGTGAAAGGCTGCATGGGAGGCCCTACGCCCAGTGCAGGCTAATGCCCTTGGAAGGCAGCCCAAGGCCAGGACTCCGGCATCAGAGAGCAGGAATTGTTGCCTTCACTCCTGCCTCAGTGAAAACAAACCCCTTGGTCCATCTCCGTTCGGTCCTAGTCTATCTTGACTCTCTGAGGCCACTTCCTGTAGAACTCTGTGATGATGTACGGGGCAGTATTTTATGCCAGGGACTTCGTGGAGTGGTGAACCTGATGTCTAGGCCCCCAGAACTTCCTTTTGTTCCAATAGGATCTCTCTACGACTTCCCAACTGTGCCCCTCTGTGTGACCAGTGAGAAGATGGAGGAGGCGACAGCGTTGTAAAGCGGACCCTTCATGGAGACCCAACCCTGAGCAAATGGTCACCTGTAAGAGAGAAGCACCATTGGGTAGTCAGTGGCCCTGATAGAAAAAAAAAAACCAGAATGAGGCTTGTTAGAAGAGTGTGTGACCGAGGATTGGTGAGCTCCTCTTAGCAAAAGAAAGGAAGAGGAGAGCAAGCCAGAGACAGCATCCCCAGGGCCACACAATCAGGAGGCTCCTGTGGAACCTCATCCCACCACTGCACATCAAATGCTGTGGATACATTTTAAACACCATAGGCAGTACAGTGGGTAGGCAGAAGCGGGTCTTGTAGAATGGCAATCTACTGCTCATAACCTCCTCCTCTTGAAGTGGGGAAATCCACCCACACAATGTGCCTCATAGGACAACGCTGTGGCTGTTAGTTAGCCTGTAGACAAGTGCTGATGCAGTGTGATCTCTGTTCAAGCTGTTTACAGACATTAAATTTCCTGGTCCACACAAAGTTTTCTTACTGTGCTGCAGTGATGTAGCCTCCCCACACTTGTTACTTCTGTGGGGCTCCTGCCTGGTCCCTACTGTGAGATCAAGAGGAGAAATGAGCATCCAGTGCTAAGCCTAGCATCCTCTCATCCTCAGAATAAGAGCCCGAGGGGCCAGCATCTCTGGACCACTGATGCCCGCAAGTTAGGTGGCATGGGAAAGGAACCTGGGAGTCTGAATTGCTGCAATGCCTGGGACATTGCTTAGATCTTTGTTTGACATGGGAGCCCCTCTCTGCCTCTCTTCAGCACCACATCCACCAGCAAATACAAGCACAAATGTCCTCACAGGGCTACAAGGGCTGAGATCACAGGTCTGGGCTTGGGTTCCCTTATTTCTGGGTTCAGAGTTTGTGGGAGAAAAAGTTCAAGGCAAGAGCTACAGGGACTGTGATACATACTAGTAGGTGTGCAGATGCTGTAAGTACACAGATGAGGGAGCAAGGGACCTCGGGGAAGACTTGAGAGAGGAAGTCACAGCTGGTGCTATGGCCTGGAAGGGAGTGTATGTGTGTGTGTGTGTGTGTGTGTGTGTGTGTGTGTGTGTGTGTGTGT
>OU015747.1:90684826-90695951 GCA_907169655.1 Acomys percivali | reverse complement strand
CACACACACACACACACACACACACACACACACACACACACACACACCAGGAAACAGCCCATCTTTCCTGCAGAGGCAGAATGTCATGGAAAACCCTGCATTGCACTGACTGAACAGTAGGTATGCCGGTGTGCTTGTGGGGAGCGCTGGGTAGAAGGGTACTGCATAGGAGTCAGTAGAGTGACACAGCAACTGAGCTGACTGTGCAGCTGTGCCTGGGCTTTGTCACAGCTCTAGAGTGATCTGATGGCCAGACCTGATTCCAACAGACATCAGGGTATAACAGTCCCAGGGGGAGGCCGAGTGCAGGAGGCAGAAGGTGAGACTGGATCTGATTAAGCAGTGGAGAGAGGGTCCCCAGGGATAAACCAGAATGCCACCCAAGTTAAAGAGTCTTAGTCCTCAAACAAGGTCACCTTCTGTAGAAGAGAGATCTTTAGTACCTCTGACATAATTCACACAGTTCCAACTCCCATGCCTTTGTTTCTGGGTTCCTTTCCAGGGAAGCCTTCCTTAGCCCTTAAATCTGACAGACATCTATCTCTCTGGGTCCTGCTTTCTTCTTCCCCAGTCGGTTCCTCACACAACCTCCCCCAATGGCTACATAACTCCTTTTGTTTAGAACGGAAAGGAAAGTCCCAGTGTTTAGACGGGCAGAATGAGGTGTCCCATGGGCTCCCCAAGAAATTACTTTGGGGGCTTTAAATCTTTCCTTCCAACCCACCTGGGTCTCTCTCGTTCCTCTCCCAGGCGTTCCTCTCCAAACAAGTGCAAGCACATCCAGTGTGGAATAAAAGAAACCATCACGGCCAGTCCCCAGTCCCCACTGCAGAGCAGCCTCCTCTGTGGCTAGCATCCACCCCAACTGGTAGAGCTGGCGAATCCAACCACCTCTGGCCCGTTCCCTCCCATATATACGATGGAGGCAAGCCTGTTTTTTAGTTGTGCCATAGACCACATGGACACCCTGTAAAAGGGCGTGTGGCTGGCCGGGGACCCAGCCAGGTCTCTTTGGGATGCTGCAGTTTTGACAGCTGATGTCCCACTCTCCTCCCGGCTTCACTGATCGGGCTGGCCACGCCTAGGGTTGGGCTTTGTCTTCAGGGCTCAGCATGGGGTGAGCTCTCCGTAGGATGTCCCTTATGTTTTTTTTTTCTTCCCACGTTGTCAGCTCTTACTCATGGCAATAAAGGGCATCACCGAAGGCCCAGTGATCCAGTCACCTAGAAACGTCCTCCTTTCTCCACTTAGGTGGCCAGGTGTTACTAGCCGTCCTCCCTCCTGTCCATCCGCTCCACCTCCACGCTGGTGTCAGCTGGCACCTGGCTCAGGGACAGAACCTCTTAGCCTCTTTCCCTTCTTCCTTTCTGCCCTCTGCCAGGCACTCCCCGAGCAGCCAGGGTGTCCATTGAGAGACTTTAACTGTACCCAGCCTGACTCAGCTTCTTGCCAAGACCCCCTCAGTGGCCTCCCGTGAGACTTAGAGGATGACCAACTCTTTATCTCTGGAAAGTTCCAAATATGTTCTTCAAGGGGACCTTCACACCTGCCATTGCCACTGCCTGGAATATCATTCTCTGCAATCTTCACACATTTCTCCCTATTCAAGCCGTCCTTGATCATTCATTCATTCATTCATTCATTCACTCATTTATTCATTCACTCACTCACTGCTTCCTACCACCAGAATGTAAGCTTTCTCTTACTTGGCCTCTAGTGCCTAGAGTATGTCTCAATAGGTATTTAATTCATATTTACCGAAGGAATGAATAAATGAATATGGTCTACGGTGATACAGCAGCATAACAAGAAGGTGTGTTTGAACCCTGCCCCCAGTTTCTGGCACAGAGCTTCCCAATCCTTTGATATTGCCTAAGAGACACAGGGTGAGGTACAGTTTGGGTGCTGATGTTTGGCTTTTGTCCCCCAGACACTTGGAATTTCCTGAGTGGCAGGAATGTCATTTGCTCCTGTATGGGAACTGGTCACCAGAAAAACCAGCCATAACAGGAAGCCTGCAACACTCAAGTCCCTGCTTTTTTTCTGCATGGGGAAACAAGTCTAATTTCCATTAAGAAGCAATGAGGGATGGCAAGATGGCTCAGCAGGTAAGGCCCTTGCTTCCAAGCCTGATGACCCGAGTCCAGTCTCTGGGGCTCACACAGTGGAAGGAGAGAGGGCCGAATCCTGCAAGTTGTCCTCTGACCTCCAGATGAGCATTATGGCACATGGGCTCCCCTCCCCTGGTGCAACAAATAAATAAATAGAAATGATACCGCAATATAATGTTATGGAGGGAGGAAAGGTATTTTCATTGTACATGCAGATTAAACAGGTCTCCTCTGTGTTATCATATATAATATATAATAAAGATGCAATGCGACAGATCTGGTACAAAGAGGTTTATTAGAGGGAAGAGAAGAGGAGTTAGGGCCTTAGTGAGCCATGAAGGAGAAGAGAAAAAATAGAGAGGCAGAGGGAGAAATAGACCATGGGAGAAAATAGGAGGAAAGAGAGAGGGAGAGAGAGAGGGAGAGAGAGAGGGAGAGAGAGAGTGAGAGAGAGAGAGAGAGAGAGAGAGAGAGAGAGAGAGAAGGGAGGGGTAAGAATGTGTGGGATGGCTGGTGGGTGTCCCTGGTGGTGGTGGTGGTAGGCGATGATGTCAGAGGTTGCTAGGCAACCTAGAAGCAGGCTGGTGGGGAGGTATAACATTCCTACATCTCTCTCTTTTCATTTAATTTGAAAAGAACTGAGGGACTAGGAAGGAGGGGTGGTGAAGTGGGAATGAAGGACTGTGTGTTTGAAAATGGTTGCTTCTTGCTGACTTGGGGCAGAGACATGGTTGAGGATCCCTAGAGAGTGGGCGTGGGGTGGCGAAGTCCTGAGAGGTCCGGCTGTTTTGCTGTTGTCCAGGGTCTGCGAGAATTTTCCGCGGCAGGGAAGGGCAGTGCAGGTCCAGCTGACCGCAAGTTTGCGAGGTTAGACTGGAGCACCTGTGGGTAGCTGCTTCCGTGCTGTCCTGGATGTAGGAAAGACCTGGATCTGGCAGGATCCTGGAACATATATACGGCAGAAGACAACATTAAATAGGTCAGGGAGAAAAGAAATTTTTGGTGCCCATTTGAAACTTTGGACCCTTGGTTTTGGTAGCTGGGAGAGGGGAGTCCCAAAACCAGGGAAAGGGGGAGGAATCCCACCCTCTGAAATAGGCCATAGGTGGGAATTTTAGGCTGTACTTATCTGGAGTCCATTTGACCTGAGAGGTGGATTCGGGTGGATTTCCTGTAGCTTACAGTAATCTTTTTTTTTTTTTAAGTTTTCAAAGAAGATAAACTTTAGATATGTTAGCATCGCCATTGTTTGCAATCTGCAGTGGAATCCACATTGTCAAAAATAGTCAGTAGACACACATCACTTGATCTCGATTTTAAGTATTATTACACATCATGAAAGAGAGGCTTCTTCCCTCTGTCCAGAAGACTGGATGTGTATAAGTCAAGCACAATGAGAAATGTTTTTAAGTCTATACTTAAAAGACAAAACCAAAAGAAAATTAAAATCTTGAGCTTGGAACTATGATAGTGGATTGTATAGTGGAATTTTTTAAAAATCAGAATTAGGTTAATAAATCGGAGCCCCACTGATGAATGCTAAAGCTCTGAACAGTCTCAGCACAACAGCAGCATAGTGACAGGAATAAATCTGAAGCATCACCTCCTTAGACCCTAAAATACTTCCTTAGGTACTCACGGCTTAAGCTTTTGTATCCTTAGGCCTTTTTTGCACTTACCATGAGACACAGGTGAGACTGTACTTTAGCTAAAGGAATGACAAAGAGGTTACATCTGAGACCTGCTTTTTGAGTCTGGTAACAAGGTGCACTGCTTCTAGACCTAGTGGTAGCATCTCTAGGGCAATGAGGCTTAGAGCTTGATGTTTAAAAATGAAGAGAGCTGAGAAGGCATCCAAGCCTGCTCATCTTTAACGTGAGGTCTGTGAATAAGGCAAGCCTGTTTGCCTTTGAAATAAGAGATCTAGTAGTTAGTAGTTTTAACTAGCTAATGAATTGACTAGCAGACTAACATGGTGGATTACCTTGGGATAAGGAGTTACTTGCCTGTTCTCTAGGTATCAAGCTACCATTAGTTTAACCATCGATATGATCAGAGACTTGAGAAGGAAAAACAGTAATCTAAATGAATCTATGTATCACTTAAAATGATAAAGATGAGTGGTCAGTCCATAGTCCACTACCGAGACAGCTGTCCCAGGCTCCTGTGGTTTTCATGGCCGTCAGGCACAGAAGACGAGAAGGTTTTTCTGTGAATGAAGAACATGAGAGAAACTAACCTCACCTCGTTTTCAGCAATGTTAGACAATAACTCTCCGGATGTCCAGTTTGCCCACAGTTCAGGCTGGTCGCTACCAGTGGTCTAGGCATTGGGGGCAGGCTTGCCCATTGGTTAGAGTACCACAATCCAGAGTTGAAGTCATCTGTTATGCCCAGATCTCAGAGACCTTGGGGAATCACTGTTAGGATTTGGGTGTCTCTGTCATAATAATGTTAAATGAGAAATTCAGTAGATCTCTGACAGGCTTGGGGGTTAGCATATTTGAATTAAGCAATCTTTGTCTGTCTTTAGTCATTTGCTCTAAACTACACCTTGTAAACACAAAACAGAATGTTATGATCTATAATTATGTCATATTCTACAGATAAGTGTTTGAGGACCACATCTATCTCAAGTAGATCTAAATTAGCAAACGTTGCTTGTTTCTAATTTTGTTTAACTTTGAAAACATGTACAAGATGGCAAATAAAGCTTAATTCTGCAATCAGTAACACTGGTTCTTAGCATGACTACAAATATATTTCTGAAGACATTAAAGGGTTTTATCATTTTAAGATGACTAACTATTTAGCATTTCTTAATTATTAAAGACTAGGACTTTTAGTTTCATCCCTGTTAAGTTGGAGCCTTAAAACTCGTAAACACAGTCCACAAAGAAAGCATAACAGATTCCTGTATGATTTAGTTTATACAAAGTCTCTGGCTTATAAAAATCTGAAGCCATATTATAGATTAGTAGCATTAACAAAAATGAAGATAAATATTTTAAGGCAGTTATTTTTAACCCTTTGAGGGTGAAGGTAAAGCAATCTAACCAAGCTTGTAAACAAATGACTGTCTCTAGAATTAATATAAAAGATTCTTTGGAATCATCCATTTTCAGTATCAGCAATACAGTAGAGCATTACAAAACAATTTTAATATTACATTTGAGCTTATTATATCAAATCCACTGGCCAGGAACCCTGGGGATAAACCCCAAGCACAGGTAGCTGGCGACAGGAGAAACAGCACTCATCCATCCATGCAACCAAGAACTAGCAAAGTAGTTGGACATTTTAAATTTGAACAGGCCTTTATGTTGGCACACTTTTGAACACTATTTTTATTTTGAGTTCTTTAAATCTCCTTCTCCCTACTCCACCCCAATCCCTTCCAACACCTCAACACCAGGTAGGAGAGAAAGAAGTTTAGTGGGAAGAGGGGGTGTAATTTTCCTTAGCTGCTTCCTGGTGTTCGGGGTCAGTGGGTTTCTTGGAACAAGTCCAGTCTTTCTTTCAGGGTATTTCTGACTTCTTCCTGTCACACTGCATCACCAGCAACCAGGAGCAGCAAGGGCGAAGCATCAAAATGCATCTTTCTTGGAGCTCCCAGTCTCTCTTTGGGTTGGGCTTTTATCCTTACTGACAAAGATCACACCTGCACTCAAGGTTGTTCACAGCGACAAACATCACGTGCCTTCTCAGGAGGCAACTATCAGCTGTGGACAAACTGGAGCAGCCCCATACCCCACACCTGGGATTAAAACAAAACCATGTTTACATATAAACCAAAACTTCCACAAGACCTTTATGACTTTGAAAGTTCACCATCAAATAAAGGACATTTTGAACCAGGGTTGAATCATATATAGTGCCTGTTGTAAAAATATAACTTTGAATTTCTATAAAAATCCACACCAGCTCGGCATGGTGGCGCACACCTTTAATCCCAACACTTGGGAGGCAGAGGCAGGTGGATCTCTGTGAGTTTGAGGCCAGCCTGGTCTACAAAGTGAGTACAGGACAGTCAAGGATGTTACAGAGAAAAACCCTGTCTCAGAAAAAAAATTTTTTTATACCAATTTAAAATGAGACTTGTTGCTTTCTTAGTCTAAAAAGAAGTAAGATAATAAACAGAGAGCTAATTAGGACTAAAAGGCTTTATAAATGTTGCTTCCTACCACATGATCATCTTAAGATGGTGGAGACACAGGGCAGGTTGCAAGCCATGTGGTCAACACGGCTGCTATTTAAAACTATCTGTGTTTCTATAGATGTTACAAATATATATGCACACATGCGCACACACACACACACATATATATTTCCTAATTCTAAGTTGAACTTAGGTTTTTATTTTTTTATTAGTTGACTGCTACAGTGTCTGCTAGCCATAATATATATTTGTTTTGTTTGTTTTTTTGAGACAGGCTTTCTCTGTGTAGTCTTAGCTGTCCTGGATTCACTTTGTAGACCAGGCTGGCCTTGAACTCACAGTGATTCACCTGCCTCTGCCTTCCAAGTGCTGGGATTAAATGCTTGCACCACCATGCCCTGTGAATTTAGGTTTTAAACATCATACCCAATGAGCAAATACAATGAGTAAATTAAAGAAATCCTTAGATAAGAGTTTATAGTATAATCTTTTTTAAAAATTTTAAAATTTTATGTGCATTGGTGTTTTGCCTGCATGTATGTCTGTATGAGGGTCTCAGATCTTGGAGTTATAGACAGCTGTGAGCTGCCATATGGGTGCTGGGAATTGAACCCAAATCCTTTGGAAGAGCAGTCAATGTTCTCAACCACTAAGCCATCTCTCCAGACCCTACAGTATAATCTTAAGATATTATTTTTTGAGAGTAGAGTGTAAAGAAATCAGAGAGAAAAGTTTTTTTTTCAATTTGCCAAGCTGTGACTGTTTATTAACTGACCAGATTACAAAAATACCATGGGCAACACCGTAGTTCATCCGTCTGATAAGGCTGTTTATCTGGTCTTCCCTGTCGCCAGCATCTCCACCCTCCACAAAGCAAGTTGTCTTTTTCTTCATTCCACCTCACGGAGAAGATAGTTTGAAGGACCACAGGAAGTTATTTGCTTCCTTGAAGTCTTTTCCAAGTGTATAGATCTCATGAATTAGATCCTCCATTCAGATGATGCTGAATTTACCAAGAGACTGAGCAACCAAGGAATTATCTGTCAAGGCAATTCGCTTATTGATTTTGCCATAGCCTCACTTGTAGATGAGCTCATTTACAGACCTCAGGTTGGGGTACCCCCATGCAATGTACGGTTCCACAATTCTTAGCATGTTAATGCAAGCCTTGTTGAGCTTAACAAAGGTGCGATTGAAGATCTGTCAAAGATGAAGAAGCTGCAATACTTTGCAGACCTTTGGGCTTACACCATTGATACCCCAGATTCTGATGACAAATGCCAATTTTGGTTTTGTAGGCATGTAGAAGTTTCCAGCTTTCCTTGCCATCCTAGCCATGTGAATCTCAGTCTGGTATAGGTCCTTGGGAACGGGAGTTCTCAAAGCGTCGGTGGGCAAAGAGTCGGCAAAGTGACAAACAGACAAACCCAGGGGAGAGTTTGAATCTGAGTGTATTTTGCAGGCAAGCAGTCTAGATTTTTATACACTATATTTGAAACAGGGAGTGTTTTGTGGTTACATTTCCCATGGAGTAGATTCAAGTGAGCAATCAGGCATATATAGTACAAAGTACAGAATGCAAAGTAATTGTGTTGTCATTTTTTGAATTACCGACCTGAAATGAAACAATACAGGGTACAGAATGCAAAGACGTCATCATTCTTAAATTATTGGCTTGGTATCAGTAGGCATGTGCTCTCTTTGTCAAGGGTCAACGTTCTCTCATTAATGGAACTTATGCCCAACACCTGTGTGCCAAGACAGTTTTTTGTTTTTGTTTTTGTTTTTCGTTTTTTAGTTCTCTTTTCTAATATCTGAGTGCCACTATCTGGAGCTTTCTGAAACACTTTATTTCTTTGTAAGCCATAATATAAATTATTAACTAATGATTAATTCTTAGCCATGTTTCTTTCAATAAATGGAGCAGAACTTGGTGGTAATCTCTGGGCCTGAATGGTCCCTGCCTGCAGTCCCCATATTAGGGTGTTTCATGGAAACATAGTCATGTTTGAAAAGTCCTGGTATAGGAGTAAAGTTAGGAGAAAGAATAGAGACAGAATATGCTAACACAATGAGAAAAAATAAGGCTGCAATCAGTTACTCCTGGCAGGAACATCAGATCCATTCCAGGAGGCTCTCCCTGGGCAGGGGTCATCGCCTCGGGCTGTGTAGCAGCATTTGTCACACAGACTCTACTGGAGGAGTTGTGACACCTGTACTCCTTGTGATGATGCTTGGCCTTCTCATAGACGAGCTTTCTCCTTGCCTTTCTCAGCATCTTCAGGGCAAACTTCTTCCGCAGGCGCTTCATCTTCAACTCTGAGAAATTCCTTCACTTCTTCTTAAGGGTTTCTGGCACAGCAGGAACCTTCTTCTTCTTCTTTGGTACAGCCTCTATGGTTCCAGCTGGAAAAAGAGAGGAGAGAAAAGATATTTAAGAGTTGAGAAGTAGAGCCTTAGCGATCAGAGACTTTGGGAGCATAGGGCAGAATTTCGATATCTGGGGAGAATTTGTCTGTAAGAATTTGGAAATTTGGTATGCCAGTTTTTAGCTTTGAATGAGGCCGGGTTTCTATAATAGAGACCATTGAAGGGAAGAGAGGAGAGAAGCGCGGGCTTTTGGAATTCCTGCAGACTGGCTGCAGGAGCAGGAAGAGGCGAGTAGCCACGAGTGCGTCCACGTGGAAAGACTGGAAGCCAGAGCCACGTGGAAAAACTGGACTCTAAAGTAGGAATTTGGGATCAGATTCACAGACAAGTGGAACCAAGTTAACAGACAAGTGATCTGCATATACCTCTGGAGTAGCCTTGAGAAAGCTGGTTGCTGGTTGCTGGCAGGAGCAGGTGTTCATTGGTGGCTCTGTTCCCATCCGGCTCTGACCGGCTGCAGAATTCAGCTGCACAGCATGGAGAGCAACCGGAGAGAAAGAGGTGGGCCTTTGAGAAAAGAGAAGTGGGGAATAGGGAATCACTTTCCATTTATCCGATTGCTGGCAATAATTTAGAAGGTCCCATTGTAATCCATTATCAAAGGGATATTGAGGCTGAGTTTGGTTGCAGAGGTGTGTAAGCTTAGAAGCCCTTAAAGTAGGAGCTAGGTGTAAGGATCTGAAATTCTCCAGAAGGCATTGCAGAGGGGAACCTGGAGGGATGGTTGAATGGACTGTTCCCAAGTGGAAAGTAGGAGTCAATGACCTGTCAAGGCATCCCAAGAGCAAAGTTTGACTCAAGGAAAGTGATGCAATCTGTCCCAGCAGCTCATCAGCCAATGGTCAGAGACCAAGGACAGGATTGCCTGGAAAGACACAATTCACCTAGTGCTAGGGTTTTCAGGGGTGTGCGAGAAGGGGAGGGAAAGACGAAACCGTGCTGGTAGAGGGAAAATTCCACCCAAGGGAGAAGGTTTTAGATGAAGGGTTTGGATATAGCTTGGTGAGAACGGTAGAAAGTGTTTATGCCAATTACAAGGGAAGACTCACCAATCAGCCGGTGTTGGGTGCAGGAATGTAGCAATTGGGTAGTTGAAAAGCGAGCCTGCAAGTGGGCAGACTAGAAATAGGGTCCCAGCAGTGTGATTTCAACCCAAGGGGGTGAGGATGAGGGTGGAGGTGGGGAGGGAAACACAAGCTCTAGGAGAGCCTATCTGAGTCCTGGTACCAAATGTTGTAATATATAAATAGAGATATGACATGCAACAAATCTGGCACAGAGAGGTTTATTTGAGGGAAAGGAAGAGGAGAGAAATTAGGGCCTGAGTGAGCCAGGAGGGTGGAGAGAGAAATAGACCATGGGAGAGCATAGAAGGAGAGAGAGACTGAAAGAGTATGAAGATAGATAGGCAGACAGACAGACAGACAGACAGACAGACAGACAGAGTCAGGCAGACAGACAGACAGATAAATAGAAAGAGCTGTAAGAGAGAGAGAGAAGAGAGTGTGCAGGATGGCTGGTAGGTCTTTTATCCTGTGCCCCTGGTGGTGGTGGCAGGTGATGATGTCAGAGGTTGCTAGGCAACCTAGAAGCAAGCTGGTGGGAAGGCATAACATTCCTATACTCTCCCCACTCCTGAATAAACAATGCTATATAAATACCAGAAGAAAGCAAATAAAAGATGGGGCAGAAATGCAGGAGAGATACCAACAAGTGTTTGGAAGAGGGAAGTGGGAGGAGCAGGTGTGTGGCTTAGCACATCCAAAAAGGCTGAGTCTTCAGGTTTCAAGGAGAGGTCACAGGCAGCAGGGGCGCTCCTGCCAAGCACCTAGAAAGTACAGGAGTCAGCAGAGCTTCAAAGTAGGCTAAAGGTGATGTGCGTGAACTGTCAGATCCTGAGATCTTCTCTACCCACAGTAAACACATGCACAGAATGGTTTCTGAAGATTTGAGAGCACCTGGCCTAGCACAGGGTGGAGAGCTACAGGGAGCTGTGGCAGATGCTGGACCCAAAGATAGAGTCAGAGAACAGGGAAACTAAATGAACATTGACACACTAACAACCTCCTCCCCCACCCCCCAAAGGATGCTGGAGGATGTTCTGTGCACTGTGTATTCAAATGCTGACTTCTGTGCCCAGAGATCTGCTTGCAGTCCAGACTTTGGCACTGTCATTATTATGAAACATCTCCTGTCTTAGTGTGTTGTACACTTTGTTCTCCATCACCTTCTGATTGGTTAAATAAAGAGCAAAATAGCCAATAGCTGGGCAGGAGAGGATAAGGTAGGACTTCCAAGCCAGGGGGAGGGTCTCAGGTAGGGATGAGAGGGGGGGAACAGAGAGAGAGAGAGAGACATAGAGAGGGGGAGAAAGAGCGGGGGAGAGAGATAGAGAGGGAGAGAGAGAGAGAGAGAGAGAGAGAGAG
>OU015747.1:90673716-90684726 GCA_907169655.1 Acomys percivali | reverse complement strand
GGTAACAGGGTCGTGTGGCTGGGAAGTAGGCCAGTCCAATATTGCTGGGTTAGAATACCTGAGTATCTTCCCAGCTATAGTGCCTGAAGCTGCTGAAACGCAAGTGACATTTGCCAGACCCTCATGGAATGGTTCCTGCAAGCATCAGGGCCAGCAGTGAAACAATCCACAAAGAGGCAAGAAGAAAGAGTCAGTTCAGCCAGACTTGGTCAGCCAGGCTGGATTAAACTTCTGGAGTCTGATGCCAGGAGGTTTATCGTAAGCATATTTAAACACAGGAAAACGTGGGGGAAAGTTTCCTGGTATAATATAATCACCTGTCCCAAGGAGGCATAATCACATCAAAAGTCAACTCAAGGTACATGCCACTTCTTCCAAGAAGATGGGTTCTGGGGCTAGGGTAACCTAAGGGCGCAGGGAAGATCTGGTGTGGTCTCTATACTCAGAGAGTATAGAGGTTATTTGAGTTATTAGCTACCTCCCGTCTTGGTTGAGGGACCTTGGGGGAGTCCCTGAATACACATATAATGTAAAGGTCATCTAGATGATTGCGAATATCCAGTCCTGGTTGTAGGAGCCTGATGTGGCCTGGACCTTCAGGTAATGCAAAGGTCACCTAGACTATTCCCCACCCCTGATCCTGGTTGTGGGAGCTTGGCATGGCCCTTCAGATAACACAGACCACTAGGCTGTTAACCACCTCCAAATCCCAGCCTACTGGGTAGAAAATCAGGATATACATATTCTCCGTTGAAAGACAACCCTGCCTGCCTAACCTTCTTGGTTTCCCTGGTGATCTGTGGGTACAAGGACCTTTGTGCTCCCAACATTGCTCACTGACAATAAGAATATGTTACTTCAATCTTTAAAAGTACTTTATACTGTCAGGCATGGTGGTGCATACCCTCAATCCCAGTACTTAGGAGGCAGAAACAGGTGGATCTCTGTGAGGTCAAAGACAGCCTGGTCTACATAGCAAGTTCCAGGCCAGCCAGACTACGTAGTAAGACCCTGTCTCAAAACAAAACACTCAAAACCAAAACACCTTTATACTAATTAGTGTGCATAAAATTTGAGTCAAGCAAGTTAAATGAATTTTAGAAATCTGCTATACAACATTCTTATAGTTAGCTATTGTGTATTATACACTTAGTAAAAAGACTGATCTCACATTAAGTTGTTTTTATTGCAAAGAAACAAACAAAAAACAACGCTGTGCCTATTTGCCAAACATCTTCCAGGTAAGAGATTATAGCAGTTTGAATTAGAATAACCCCTATAGGCCTATATGTTTGAATATTTCATCCCCAATTGGTAGAACTCTCTGTCTCTTGCTTGCCGTTGTGTGTTCCTAGCTGCTCCTGCCACCATCATCTTCCACTGTCAGTGGCTATAACCCTTGGAAATGATGAGCCTTAACAAATGATTTCTTTCATAAGTTGTCTTGGTCATAGGGCATCATCTTAGCAATAGAAAGGTAACTAAAGGGCTGGAGAGATTGCTCAGAGGTTAAGAGCACTGACTGCTCTTCCAGAGATCCTGAGTCCAATTCCCAGCAACCACATGGTGGCTCATAACCATCTATAATGTGATCCGATGGCCTCTTCTGGCCTGCAGGTGTACATGCAGACAGCACTGTATACATGATAATAAATAAAATCTAAAAGAATAAGAATAAGAATAAGAAAGGTTATTAATAAAGAATTTGGTACCAGAGAGTAGAGTGTTGCTATGACAGACATGAGCCTACTTTTTTTTTTTTTTTTTTTTTTTTTTTTTTTTTTTTAGGAATGTGCAGTGTGCAACTAAGAAAGCAGTTGCACACTGTAATCATAGCTTAATGGGCCATCCCAGTAGGCGCCTGAAGACAGAAATGCTGAGAGCGATGTGACTGTGGGCCCAGTTCAAGAGGTTTCCTAGCAACTGGGCTAGACAGCACTTATGTAATATTTTGGCAAAGAATATAGCTGTCTTCTGCCCTTATCCTAAGAATTTTCCTGAGGCTCAAATTTAAAAATAATGGACTGATATCTTTGGCGGAGAAGATTTCAAGACAGCCTAACGTTGACTCTGTTGCATGGTTATTAGTAATCACTCTTATGAAGGTCTATGGTGAAAAAGAGCATGTAGGGGGAAAGGAAATACAAATGTACAGTGTGAGGAGGAAAAAAGAGCACTAGGAAATTTAATGTTCACCCCAAGGTGTAGTGGTTCAAATGAGCATAGCCCCATAGGCTCATGTATTTAAGTGAAGTCTGTATTGTGTTGGGGACCCCAAGATGTTAGAGGTGACAGAGCCATGAGATATCTGCCAAGCAGAGCTGTGCACACTGTGTGGGACCAGCTCAAAAGAGACACATATCTTGCAGGCAGCAAAGCTGGGAAGGCCGAACCACTAAAGCCCTTTGATAGTGGACATGGAGTTACAGAATTTGGAGTTTGCTGGTCTGGGTTTCAGTCTTGCTTTGGTCCAGGATTTCCTCACCATGGCCTGATTCCTCCCTTTTGCCGTGGTAATGTATATTCTATGCCATTGTCCACAATTTGCTTTTCATTGGGCTTAGAGTTAAGAGATTGCCTGGGTCTCAGAAAAGGTTGGACTTCGAAAGGTGTTGGAACTGGGAGACTAGGGGGACCCCTGAAGTTGGACTAATTGCATTTTGCATTATGATATATGGTCATGAGCCTGTGGGGGACAGGGAGTGGACTGTGGCGGTCTGAGTAAATAAGGATGGCCTTTGTAAGCTCCTGTGTTGGAATACTTGGTGTCTAGTTGGTCTATTTCGGAAGTTGGGAAGTTGTCTATTTGGGAAGGATTAGGAGGCGTGGCCTTGTTGGAAGCTGGGGAGTGCCTGAGGCCTTTCTTGGTGTGTCCTCTGCCTCCTGCGTGCAGTTTGAGATGTGAGCTCTCAGCTGTTCGTGCCACTACTGCACCATCATGGACGTCTGGAACCAGAGGCCCTAGCAAACACATGCTTCTCTAAATTGCCTTGGTCATGATGTTTTAGCAAAGCAACAGCAAAGTAGCTGTGACGCATGTGCTTGGCAGGCCTGTGAGGCTGTTAGTCCACTCTCTAGTACTTTCACAGAATGCCTGGGATAAACCAACCGAGAGCAAAGGTGTATTTTGGATCCTGGCTTGGGAGGTTTTGGTCAGCTGGCCCTGCTTTTAGGGTCTGTGGTGAGGTCACACATGGAGGTTAAAAATGCATCGTAGGGTCACTTCATGACTAGGAAGCAAAACAGGTAGAGGAAGAGACCAGAGTCCTCCAATCCCTCCCCCCAGGGCATGCTGGGCCTTTCAGATGCATTCTCTCTCCCCTCTGCAGAGCCAGGAAGTGAGGGGTACACAAAGAAAAGCCCTTGTGAGGCATCCTGGCTTCAGGCTCCCTCAGTTCCCTCTCAGGAGTGGTGCCCAGGTTTCTATTTCTGGACCTGTGACCCACATCCTGTCTGCTGACTCACTCTAAAGTACTCAGCTTCCCCTCCAGGGCTCGCCAGAGCATCATGGGATACCATACACTGTGCCCAGCAGCCTTGTTGAGAGCTCTTACTTCTAATGCCAGATATTTGAGTTTTTTTTTTTTTTTTTTTAAAGCTAGCATTGCTAAAGGTTTGTCTGCTTCACTCACTCTTTAAAGAAAAATAACTCATGCATTTCCTAATATATTCTGCAGTTTTTAATTTAGTTTTAGGTTTTGGTTGTTTGAGGCATAGCTTGCCTGGTCTAGAGCTTGTTTGTCATAATCCTCCTGCGTTCGCGCTTCCTGAGTGCTGGGATCACAGGTGTGCACTACCACGCCTGGCTAGATACTGCAGTTTTTAACAAAGTGGCAGAAATGCTTAAATGGTTAATGACAAAGTGCTGGAGGTTGAGTGTAGGACTTCCCTGACAGTTAAAACGTTCTGCGGTGGACACATTCTTTATGCTTTTTATCTCAGAAGTCCCAACAGCTCTCATGGTGAAAGCGGGAGAAAAGATTCAACCTGCTATCCATGAGAGTAGAGATGGGTAGGGATGGGAGGGTGGAGTCGGGGTGGTGGGAGGTACGGGTGTCAGGGAATTGTAATTGTCTTAAAATCTACTCAGAGTGCCTTCAGTATAAACATTTGTCCTGTGAGGGACATTACAAGAGCCTTATCTTGTCTGGTGAAGCAACTGTCCAATTGCACTCCCACCCACCCACGTACACACTTCCTTGTCTCATGAAAGAAAACACAAAAACTAAGACATTTCTTTGGATAAATGCAGATCAGAAACTTGGGTCCATGAAAAACTAAGGTTTCATCATAAGCTTATTAATCCAATGACCCTCCCATGTAACAGGAAATTATAACAAAGAGAGCTGTAAGAATTGTGTCTTCTTTCAGAAGGAGTTGTATCCCAGGCATGGTTACTTGGTGCCTGTAATCCTAGCACGTGGGAGGCAGAGGCAGGAAAATCAGGAGTTCAAGACCAGTCTTGTCTATATAAAACCTTGTCTCAAAAGGAAAACAAAAACAAAACTAAAGAAGGAGTTGTAAGAAAAACTCAGACAGTTATAAATATAGCAAACATTAAATAGTGCCCAGAAAATCGTCAAGTTAATATAAAATATCCCAGTAAAATAATTGTCTCCGTTTCTTTTCTTTGAAAACATGAAGTCAAAAGCAGGCAACAGAGTCCATGTCATAGACAGCACCCGCTCATCTTACTAGGGGAGCCACATGAAGATCAAACTGCCCATCGGTTACATGTGTGTAGGGGCCTAGGTCCAGTCCATGTATGCTCTTTGGTTGGTGCTTCCGTCTCTGTAAGCCCCCATGGGTCTAGGTTAGCTGACTCTGCTGGTCTTCTTGCAGTGTTCTTGTCCCCTCTGCGTCCTTCTATCCTTCCCCCCTGCTCTTCCCTGAACTCTGCCTAACGCTTGGCTTCAGTCAGCTGCTGGGTGGGGCTTCTCAGAAAACAGTCAAGTTGGGCTCCAGTGTGTAAATATAGCAGAGTATCTATCATTAGTGGTGTCAGAGGTTAGCTCTTTCCAATGAGGAGGGTCTCAGGTTGGACCAGGCATTGGTTGGCCATTCCCCTCAGTCTCTATCTTTATCTCTGCACATCTTGTAGGTAGGGTTTGAAGGTTTTGTAGGTGGATTGGTGCTCCCTTCCCACCACTAAAGGTTCTGCCTGGCAAGAAGGTGGCCTCCTCAGTCTCATGCCCCCCGTTGCTAGGAGGCTCAGCTAGAGACATCCCCGTATCCTCCCTGTAGCCTACCCTGTGGCAGGTCTCCAGATGGTCTCAGTGATGCTGCTGCCTTTGGATTCCCTTTTCCTTCTGGGCCCTCCAACCTTCGCCCTAATGGGGCTGCTTTGCCTCAGTGGGCGAGGAGGAGCTCAGTCATAACGCAACTTGGTGTGCTGGGGTGGGTTAATGGGGAGCTCCCCTTTTCTGAGGACAAGGGGAAAGGGGGGGGGGGGGGGGGGGAAAGGGGGGGGGGGAGGGACCAGGAGGGGAGGAGAGAGGGGGCTTGGATCAGAATGTAAAGTGAATATATAAACTAAAAATAAATTTAAGAAAAGAAAAGAAAACATGATGTCTGGCTTTCAACAACAACGAATTACAAGGGATTAAAAAGGAAAACCCCCCCACAGTTTAAGAAGAAGCGGTCATGGATTGTAGTTTAGAAGTCATATACTTTCCCAATTCTTAGAAACTATAGTATTAATAGTACAACTAACTAGTGCCTGTATATTTTTCTTAGTAATTCCTAGGTAACAATTAACTCCTTAACCCTTCTGTAAACCAGTGAATTTAATTTTCTCTATACTTTATGTCTTAAAATGGTTTTTTAAAAGTGGGTATACAATATTTATTATTTATGTATATGGGTGCTTTGCTTGCACATATGTATGTGCATTGCTATGTGAAGCACCCTCAAAGGCAAGAAGAGGGCATCGGATCCCCTGGGACTGGAGCCCCCGTGTGGGTGCTGGGATGTGATCCCAGGTCCTCTGGAAGAGCAGTTAGTGTGCTTAACCTCTGAGCCATCTCGCCAGCCTCTGGTTGATGAATTTTGATCTTTGTTGCTTTGAAATCTTTCTCTCTGGCTTTTTGTCTGGTACTGTCTGAAGAGTGTCCTATAATGCTTTCTTTAGTTTAAGTAAAACAATCCCAGTTCTTCTTCATATGAAAATGTGCTACTTCATGTTCATCTTAAAGCACGTTTGTGCTGAGGATAGAATGTCTTTTCCTTGGACAGCTAAGTTATGCCCCCTCACTGTTCCAGCAGCGGTGTTCCTGTGGAAACACTGACTGTCAGTCTACAGCCTGCTCCTTTCAACAATGCCAAGGCTCTATATCTCTTTAGCTTTGCTCTACATAACAGGGCATCTTATCTCGTTTTGTTTCCTTTTTGAGGACTGAACCCCGGGCCTCATACATGCTAGGCAAGTGCTGCCACTGAGCTACTCCCTAGCCTTCAGCTACCCTTTTAGCATGCTAGGCAAGTGCTGCCACTGAGCTACTCCCTTGCCTTCAGCTTCCCTTTTAGCAATGCTTTAAGTTCACCGATCTATGAATTCAAGTCTTTCAACCACTTTTAGAGATTTCTCATTCATCTTTTCCTCGTGTATTCTGTTTTGAGACAGTATTCTTACTCTGTATCTCGTGATGAATTGAACTCATAGCAATCCTCCTGCCTCAGCCTCCCAAGTACTGTGAGCCACCACACCTAGCTATTTGAGCATTGTTGTCTTCACATTCCTTTTTCTCTTCTTTTAGTCTCTAATTAAATAGATGTTAAAACTTCTCACTTATGCTCCTTGTTCCCCATCATTTCTTTTCTAAGTTTTTCTTATCTGTGCTTTAGTCTGAGCATTTTTTTTCTGATCTATCTTCCAGTTGACTAATTCTCTCAACTTCATCTAATCTTCTGCCAAATTCTTTCTCTGGGTTCTTTTTTTTTTTTTTTTTAACATATATAATATAATAACTTATTTTATTTTTAAGTAGCTAGACCTGCACATTCATCCTTGT
This sequence comes from Acomys percivali, assembly GCA_907169655.1. Lineage (NCBI taxonomy): Eukaryota > Metazoa > Chordata > Mammalia > Rodentia > Muridae > Acomys > Acomys percivali. Next base: position 90,677,716 of record OU015747.1, on the reverse strand, counting down.
TCTAATTTTTTTCTTGACTTTTTAGAGTAAAAAAAAAAAAAAAACCAACAACACAAAAACCTGTGATGTTTTGAATGATAATGACCCCCATAAGCTCATATATTTGAGTGCTTGGTCTCCAGCTGGGAAGGAGAGAGATGTGATTGGATCCTGCGGGAGGGGGTGTGTCACAGAGGCTTTGAAGATTCAAAAGCCCACACCAGTCCCAGTCAGTCCTCTCTGCTTCATGCCTGTGGCTCAAGATGGAAGCTCTCTGTTCCTGCTCCAGTGCGGTGCCTGCCGGCCTGCTGCTATGGTCCCTGCTCTAATGGTCAGGGACTCGCCTCTGAAACTGTAAGTTTGCTTTGCCCTTGGAGCCTGCACAACAGTAGAATAGTAACTAAGATAGGTGTATATGTCAATATACACTTTGTAGGAAATCCACAGCTTGGAAAGAATTATTGGCAACATTAGTTCTTGCTATTAGGTTAATATTTTTCTAATCAAGAAGAAAAAAAAGAGCCTAATCATTTTCACCCACTGTGGGTTCTGATTTCGCATTTGGGGATTTCTAGTTATTTAGAATCACAAGTGTTTTTATTATTATGACATGGAAAGTTGCCAGAGGTAATCAGAATCGTAAAATGCCAATTCATGGCTTATTTTCAAAATATCTAGTAACACAAGTATCGTTTTGCTCTGCAGAAGGGAAAGCCCAATCCCAGTCCTGCCTTAATGTTTGGAGCAGAAAATTCTTACTGTTCTTGCGGCAAACATTTCTTTTAATGAACTAGATTTCTTCTAAGAGTCCAGCATGCTACCTCCATGCCCTATACTGTATTAACACCTATAATTAGTTGCTCATACAGAGCACATATACAACTGTTACATTCGAGGGTCTTTTCCAAATCAACAACTCCTGCCCCTAAGTACTAGAGTTTCACAGCCGCAGAAACTAGTTACTGCTGAATACCACCGGGCACGCCACTTTTCTGGCCTGGCATCAATTCATAACCACTCAAAACTCAAAGGCTGTTTTTCTTTCTGTCACCTATCAAGATACCTCCATCCTAGAGTGCATTGTAAACATTGGTAGTTAAGTCCCAGCAAGTGTGAAGTCAATAGGAAGTAGAATAAATTATGCCCATCCTTTAAAGCCAAAGTATACTCAATGCGTTTTCAGAAAGACATCCTCTATCATAAAACAAATACTAAAACTAAACAGTATATAGAACTTTTCCCCTGGAGGACACAATATAACAGAAATGATTGAAAAGCAACATTGAGGCTCTGCCTTGCCCCAGTGTGTAAGATGACTCCTGTGTGCCTTAAATGTACTCCACTCTGGTTTGTAAATTTGGGAAGGGGTAGCCAAGCGCCTTTCTCCAAGTTCCTAAACTCATTTGCTTTCTCCTTTTTCCGTTTCACAATTTATTGGGGTCTTTTTAAAGTTGGCTCTTTTTTTCTTTCATAGATCACAGTTTTCTGAAAAATTGCTCTACCCTGTCTTCTGTTTTTTTGAATATAGTTAAGTGAAGTTATTTCAAAGATGTGTTTTCTATAACTCCTGTATCTGAAGTCTGTTTGCTTCTGTACCTATTTTTGTGGTTTCTACTGCTTTACATTCCTGTGCTTTGTTTACAAAGGTTCAATTTTGTATCTACCTTATTGTTGTTGTTGTTGTTGTTGTTGTTGTTGTTGTTGTTACTATTTTCCTTAGCTGAAGTAAACTTACATATAGTAAAATGCAGCATCTCGCTTCCCTCCACAGTACTGGGAAGGAACCCAGAGCCTTGTGCATGGGAGGCAAGCCTTCTATAACTAGGCCTCACCCCAGCCCTCAGTCTCTTTGTTATTGGTTTTTGTTTGTTTGTTTTTGAGATAGGGTCTCATGATGTAGCCTGGCTGTCCTGGGAGTCACTATCTGGAGCAGGCTGTTGGTCTGGAGCTCACAGAGACCCACTTACCTCTGCCTCTCAAGTGCTGGGATTAAAGGCACACACCACGCTTTAATGTGTTCGTCTTAAGTGTACAATCACATGAATTTTAATGAGCATATACTCTGAGATAGTCCACATTCCTAACAAATCATAGAATTTCCCCCCTTTTTATCTTAAAAAGATGTATTGTTGTTTACGCTTATGTGTGTGTGCCTGCATGTAAGTGCACAAGCAAGAAGTGCCCACGGAGACCAGGAGAGGGCATCAGGTCCCTTAAAGCTGGAGTTACAGGCAGTTGCTACAGCCTCATGCGGGTGCTAAGAACTGAACCCAGGTCCTCTGCAAGGGCAGCAAGTGTTTTGAACTGTCAGGCGGTCTCTCCAGCCGCTAGAAAGGGTTTATTAGCCCAGAGTTCTGTCTTATGCTTGTCTTTAACCTCAGTCCCCAGATCACTGCTCCTAGGCTCTGTCTATGGCTACATGGCCTGTTTTAAGACAGAATCCTTCTAAAACTATTAACTGTGTGCCATCTGTGTCAACTTCTTTTTATCAGCACAAAGGTTTTGTGATTCATCTGCTTTGCCATGCACCTCACCAAGTTGCTTCCTTTAATTACAATAAGAATTCAGTTTAATGACTATAACACTTCAGTTTGTTTCTCCCTTTTCCTGTTTGTGGATATGGGTTATTTTTAGGAGGTTGGCGGCTATGAATGTGAGCTTCTAGGACTATTCCTGGGTGAGTCTCCTTGAAGACATGCTTTCATCTTTGAGTGAGTAAACAAGTGGGAAATTAGAATCACTGGTTAGTTGCAAGTTTAATTTTATTTTTAAAATCTACTCATTCTTTCTTTCTTTTTGGTTTTTCAAGAGCAGATTTCTCTGTGTAGCCTTGGCTGTCCTGGAACTCACTCTGTAGACCAGGCTGGCCTCGAACTCACAGAGCTCCGCCTACTTCTGCTTCCTGAGTTTTGGGGTTAAAGGTGTGCACCACCAGCGGCTGGCTTTAAAATCGACTTTCTAAAGTAGTTATCTACACTAGATCCCATGCTGAGGACCAATGTGTGAAGCTTCAGTCATGTCACGTAACACCATGGCCACCAGAGGTTCAGGCGTTTGTTGATTCCCTGGCATGTGAGCTGTAGTGAGATGTAGCTGTGGTTTTAACTCCTTTGCTGGTGAATGATATTGAGGATTTTTTTTATGGGTCTAGTATCCACTCATCTGTCTTCATTTTCCTTCTTTAACACTTTGAAGTGTGCAGTTTCGTATGTCTGTGTATGTCCTCTATGTTGTATGATGGCTGTGTGTTCACACTGTTGTATGATGGCTGTGTGTTCACACTGTTGTATGATGGCTGTGTGTTCACACTGTTGTATGATGGCTGTGTGTTCACACTGTTGTATGATGGGGCTCTAGAACCTTTTCATATAATAAATTTTATTCCTCTCTTCCCACCTCCTCTTTCTTTGGGATTGAAACAGGTTTTAATTTCAGTCCAGGTTGGTGTTGGAGCTCACCATGCAGCCTATTATATGCTGGAACTTGTGATAATCCTCCTGCCTCAATCTCCTGGATACTGGAAATATATCTGGGTGTCCCCACAGCTGGCTGCTTCCTTTATTATTGAGACAGACATGTATTCCTCTGTGGACTGTGGCGTGATGGTTTTATACACACATACAATGTTAAATGAGCACGTTGGGGGTGATAAACACGTCTGTCTTATTTTAGCCTTCAAGTTATTTTGAAACTTACCATAGAATGTCATACAGTTACCTATAGTTACCAGTTGTGCTACAGAAAGCCAGCGCTAACTCCTCCGCTCTAAAAATGTCCTGATGCCCTTAACTTCTCTCTAGTCTACTCTCTCCATTCCTAGTCTCTGGTGACCATTTTTCTTATACATTTTAAACTTTGTGTTTAGTGTAGTATATGTTTATTATGCATGTTTGTGTGTACATACTTAGGCACACAAATGCTTATGTGTGTGTATCTCTGTGAAGGCCAGAAGTTGACATCTGTGCATTAATATCTCTCTCTCTCTCTCTCTCTCTCTCTCTCTCTCTCTCTCTCTCTCTCT
>OU015747.1:90643636-90673706 GCA_907169655.1 Acomys percivali | reverse complement strand
TCTCTCTCTCTCTCTCTCTCTCTCTCTCTCTCTCTCTCTCTCTCTCTGTGTGTGTGTGTGTGTGTGTGTCTTTTTTTTCTCTGTCTGTCTGTCTCTCTCCTCTCTCTCTCTCTCTCTCTCTCTCTCTCTCTCTCTCTCTCTCTCCCTCCCTCCCTCCCTCCCTCCCCCCTCCTCTCTCTCCACTGAACCCCAGGGTTCACCATCTGGCTAGCATGGCTGACCAGTAAGCCCCAGAGACCCTCCTGTCTCTGCCCCCACAGCACTGGGGTTTGGGATTCGTGCTCCCATGCCTGGGATCTGAACTCAGGGCCCCATGCTTGTTCCTCAAGAACTTTGTCAACGGAGCCACCCTCCAAGCTACCCCTGATATCTTTCTATGAAACTATCTTTTTTAGTCCCTACAAGCAAATGAGAAAGTGTGTGTGTGACTTTCTGTGCCTGGCTTATTTCATGTAGCACGGAGACCTCCAGCTCCATCCATGTGGCTGCAAATGACGTGCTTCAACTCCTTTCTGGTTGGGTAACATTTTGTTGTGTGAAACTTTTCCTTGAGATGCGGAGACTCTATTCATGCTAAACATAATTCCCTCTCAGAGTTCCTTCTAGCCTTTTCAGTTTATGCTTTTATGAGTGACTTATTTGTTTTAGTGGGTTTTTTTATTTTTGAGATTAAAATATACATAAAAATGTCCTCCCTCCAAATTCTCGCATGCACTCAGTCCTCCCCACCTTAAATTCATGGCCTCTTGTGACTAATTAGGACACTTAAGACAGGTAATATTGTCCAGGCAGACCCATGAGGAATTACTAGATTATACTGGGAAGACTCTCCCTAAGACTGAACTCCACTGTTCCCTGAGCTTGGGTCCTGAACATATAAAAAGGGGAGCGCCAGCAGAGCACACACATTCATCTCTCTGCTTTCTGAGTGTGGACAGGATGTGACCAGCTGCCTGAGATCCCTGTCACCATGACCTATAGTGCTCTTCACCTTCCAACCGTGAGCCAAAATAAGCCCTTTCTCCCATAAGCAGATAAAACAATACCCCATGTTGTTGGAATCATAGTGTTTTTTGGTGTCTGACCAACTTCACACTGTCCTCCAGGCTCCTGCTTGTAGCGTATGACGAGATTTCTTTTCTTCTTTGAGGGTCATAAAAACTTCATTCTCTGTAGATGCCACATTTTCTTTTTAGTTCACTTGTTTATATAGTTCATATTGTTCCCTGTCTTGGCTATGGTGAGGGTGATGGAATAAGGTGTACGGGGCAACCGATCTTTGGTATCTGCCTTCAACCCCGTGTGCTGTCACCAGAAGTGTGGTTGCTGGATCATGTGATGGCTTTTTAAAGAAATCTCTGTATCTTTTGTACAGTTGTACTATTTTTCCTGCCCATAAACACTGCATAAGGGTTTCAACTCTTCCACATCCTCATTATTTTCTGTTCCTTCAAAAATATTTTTTTTGAGAAATTCATTATGACATCACTGTTCCCTGTTTTAGCTGTGGCCAGCCTGAGGATGTCTGTGAGGTGGCGTTTCCTAGCGGCTTTGATTTGCTCTTCTCTGCTAACCAATGATATTGAGGATCTTTTTCTCCTCCAGAAACAGGTACTCAAATCCTTTGCTGAGGGGGCTGCAGGAGAGCACAGGGAAACAGAATCAGAACTACAATTAGTGACCACCTCATTTCAGGACTAATATCTATTAACAAGAAGATATAAAATAGCAAGGAGTAAAGAGAGAGAGAGAGAGAGAGAGAGAGAGAGAGAGAGAGAGAGAGAGAGAATAGCAAGGAGTGGTGAAGGAAAAACTGCCCCCATCAGTGTAAAAGTAGACTGCACCAGCCATTATAGAAAGGATGGAAGGCCCTAAAATTAAAATAGTTATTGTGTCATCTGAATAGGGCCCGAACTTACAGAGACATCCACTCCCATGCTTATGCGGCTCTGTTCACAATAGCCAGCTTCAACATGGCTCTGTAGCAGAAAATGGCCTTGGGGTTGTAACCTTCCTGTCTTCCAGGTTCTGGGGCTCCAGGTGTGAGCATCACTCCCAGCTTTCTTATGCTTGTTTTAAAAAGGAGTCATTTGTTGTCACTGTTGAGTTGTGGAAGCTGGTTTTTACATTCTCAATTTTGACCCTTTATCTAATATAACTTATAACCATTTGCTCCCACTTGCCTCATCCAACCCAGCTACCAAGCCTTTTGTGGGGATATGACCTCTCTGGGCTTGGGCATTTACTATGATTGAGAGAGTTGGCAGGTTTCTGTTTAGGAATTACCTACCTCAGTTATACTGTGCTGTGGTACGCTGATGCTGGAGCGCCACCTAGTGTGCACCTCTGGTAATCCACACTGAGGCGGTCACGTCTGTCCTGGAGAAAGCCCATCTCTAAGCAGTCTGGTCTACATGGGCCTGAAGTGAGACGTTCGGCAGTCCTCCTCTTCATGAGAACGTTAGCCATTTCTTCTCTTTTCCCTCAGCCTGGAGGAAGTGGAAGTTTGGATTTCCTCCCAGTTCCTCTGACATGGTAGGAGTTGAGTACAAGTAAAACAGAGTGAACTATAAATTTTTCTACCAGATTTCAATATGGCTAGCTTCACAATGTCCAGGGGGCACAAGAAGCTCTCAGTTGATTTCTAGATTTTTCTAGGGCCAGTTTGGTCTCTTTTATTAAATTTATGTCTCACTGCGGGGTGGTGGTGGCGCATGCCTCTAATCCCAGCACTCAAGAGGCAGAGGCAGGCGGATCGCTGTGATTTCGAGACCAGCCTGGTCTACAAAGTGAGTCTAGGACAACCAAGGCTACACAGAGAAACCCTGTCTTGGAAAAACAAAAACAAACAAAAAAACCAGCTGCTAGAGTTTGGATCTTTGGGGAGGGCTCTTTGCTCGGCAGTGTTTGAACCCCAACCTTTAGGAGCTGTCTCCACTCAGACTCCTAGCCCCTGGCTGTGGATGGCTGAAGGAGTGTCAACAGTGGACGGTCATATTGCAGTGAGTTCTCATCCCAGCCCCCAAAGGCGCCCTGCAGAGTCTGTGTCCCTCGCCCCCCCCGTGCCCCGCCCCCCCCCCCCACCGCTTGTGCCTTCCTGACCTTTAACCTTTGCCCCTCAGCCTTCATGCTGGAGGTAAAGCTTCAGTGAGCATGCGCAGATTCTCTGTGTGGCTCCCTGAGAGTTTATTCCAGGACGTGCCCACACTAGCGTCTTCCTCCCCCTATTAATGGAGTCCCGTTTCCCTAGGGGTAAGCCGCTGCAGGGACCATCTTTTGGAGGCTACTTACAGCTTCCCAAAATGTTATATATTTTTTTTCATTTGTTTGTTTTGGTCTGCCTGCATCGTTACTTCTGCTTCCTGAAGCAATTTTCAAAACTGCAATTGTTGTAGGTGTTCCAGGCAGCACACGACGACATTATAGCGGAAGCAATGTTCTCTTAGGATGCTCTGCCTCCTGAGTGGGAGCAGACGCCCCCAGTTGTTGTTGGGTTTTTTTTTTTTTCCCATTATGTTCAAGGTTGCGGATCTGTTTGTAGGAATAATTGATGCCTGAAATGATGTCATTTTCTTCCAGAGAAAACAGTTATTTGCTTATCTGGAGCCTAGCAAACCTAATGCCGGCAGTCTGGAATAACTTGAACAATCCACTTTCAGAAGCCGAGCCTTTAATGGCTTGAACTGGGTCCCGCTGGGCACAAGGAGATCTTGAGCTTGAACACAGTATGTCACATCTTTCATGCACTGGTCCTGTGGGGCCATCCAAATGAGTGTCCTACCTCTCAGCTGCCTCTGTACTGGTACCCATGGGCAGTGCCGCGTTTGTTTTCTTCCAGATCTTGGCCCATTGTCTTACATGACGTTGGTAGTAAGCCTATGCTCCCAAGCAGGTCCCAATCTCTTGTCTGGGTCACCTAGCTGTCCCTAGCGGAGAAGAGGTCTAGATCCCCAAACGTTATACCAGGAACTGCCACCTCTCATTTATTCTTTGTACATACATCTTTTAAGAGTGGTATTTTATTGTTCATCTTCCCTATTGCATCTTCAGTCATGTATGAGCTCAGCAACTTCTAAGATTTTAATGTTTTTCACAGTACTTTTTAAAAAAATTTTGATGTCTGAGTTCTCTGTCTGCATGTATGCCTCCATGGCGGAAGAGGGCATCGGATCCCTTTAGAGATGTTCATGAGCCACCATGTGGTGGCTGGGACTTGAACTCAGGACCTCTGGAAGAGCAGTCAGTGCTCTTAACTGCTAAGCCACCTCACCAGCCCTTCACAATATAATTTTAACGACAGAATCTCATGCAGCCTATGCTGGCCTCAAATGCCCCCCCCCCCCATCTCCCTGCGTCAGTGCTGGGATTATAGTCACACACCGCTCCACTTGACTCTCGTGTGACATGTCTTGATGCAATGGTATATTAAGCCTCTCTTATCAAATGCGACTATTATATACAGTTGTGCTTATGTTTTTATTATATTTTATTTATTTGTGTGGGCGCGTGCATGTGCAACGACTGCACGTGGATGTCGGAGAACAACCAGAGAAAGCCGGCATCGTGGGCTGTAGGTTGGCAACAGGCACCTTTACCCCAGTGGCCCACAGTGGAGCGGGCCATGCCTTCCATTTACTGTGCCTTCCGTTTTGCAGCCATTGGTTTTCGCCTTGTACGCTACCTTATTTTCTGCTTGTATTTTCATCAACCTTTCGTGTCTTTGTTTATCTCCTCTTTTAACTACGTGAAAACATTTTACCGACAGATTGCAATGTTTTCATCTATGATCCCAGTTCACTAGGGGCAGGAAGATGCCCTGAGTCTGGGAGTTCACAGCTATTAAGGTGTCCGAAACCATGTGAAACCAGAGTGCATCCATTCTTTTGGTACTTCCCAGTATTTATCAAAGCGACCTTCAGTGCTACCAAAAAGAAAAAAAAAAAATCACAATTTTGGATTTTTAGGGCTTTCGTGGTGAAAACTTACATAAAAATATATTTGATAGTGAAAGTATAAAATCCAGTGTGAAGCCCCATCACTTGAGAATGGCCGTTCTAGCTGAAAAGAAATCCATTAAGATGTATATATAGACTTTGGGCCTAGTTCATTTTGGTGTGTGATGTCTTTTTATTTGCAAGTTTTTTTTTCTAGTAAAGTTTAAAAATAAATATAAAAATCACAGTTATTTCATTTGCATAGTTTTGGTTTAATTATTACTTGCTCTGGCAGGCAGGAGAGTGTTGAGATGTCCTCATCTGAAACTCACTACACAGCCAAGGCTGGCCTTGGAGCCCCGTCCTCCTGTCCCCACCACCTAAGCTCTGTGGTTCCAATCACAGGTGTGCATCACCACGCCCTTAATCTTTGGACTTTTCTTTCTTTCTTTCTTTCTTTCTTTCTTTCTTTCTTTCTTTCTTTCTCCTCCTCTTCTTTCTTTATTTTGATTCATTTCTCGGCTGGCAGGAATAGTCCCTCTCTTAAATTTTTCAGAGAGTTTTAAAGGAAGGGCTTCCTGGTCTCCCAGTGGGGTTAAGCAACATCTGGCATCAGCTATTAACCCTTACAGTTAAAAAAAAATTCATCCTCTACAGACAGATGCTGGAGACAGTTCTCTTCCTCAGCAGCTGGCACAATGTCAAAATCTGTCAGCAGAGGGCGCCAGGGGGCTAAGTATTGGTGAGGCTTTCCTTCCTATTGGCTCCTGAGTGGGAGGGACCAAGCTTTGGGGCCACTCCCCAGACGTCTTTCATAGCCGGTCCTGTGAGTCTCCCACTTGGTTTCCCAGTGGCAAAGCCTACTACAGGTGCTTGGGTGGGGCACCCTGGCAAGTTCAAGGACGATTCCATTTGTTTCCCAGGCGGCAGTGCTGGGAGGAGGCGGAGCGAGAAGCCCAGGTGGGATGGTCCCAGCCAGGTTCAGCGACATCTTCCAAAAGCAATTTCCTGGAGAAGTGTAGGCAGCCCAGCACTAGTCTCAGTTAGTGAGCGTGGACTAGTTATGTACAGGAACCACCCAGAGACCTTTGCCATCAGTGGGCGGCAACTTTGTCTCCAGCAAGGACTGAGGCTCTTAGGCACACTCTCTTCCACACTCATGCCTTTTTATTTCCCCTCACTTCTCCGAGACCCTGTAACAGTCCAGTCTCGTGCCTTGCATCGTTAATTCCCATCCTGACAGATACATAACCCCTAGTTCAAGGGCAGGCCTGAGGTGAGGGGCACCTCTAGGTCTTTCTACTCCACTTTCCATTAGAAAGAGACGGTGACATCTCTCAGCTACTGACACCTCTGAACCCTGCACTGGGTTCTGAAAACCACACAGAGCAGGGATCCTGAAGAATTACAGTTTGCTAGACGGGAACTCCGTGCCACGCGGTTGCTGCAGACGGCCATAACATCAGAGAAAATGCCCTCAGTGTTCATGGAAACTGTCCCACTCCCGTCTTCCACCTTATGCGCCGGCCCATTGCTCTGCATTCTTAGCTAGTTACATGTCCCTCTGTGATGTCCTTCATAGACTCTTTTGGCCAGTGTGCGGCCACTGCCTTGCCTGGACCGGGCCCTGAGCTCCTAAGCTGTTAGCTTCCTCCGAGAGCTATACTCTTCCTTCCTCGTCCTTGGAAGCTTTCCTTTCCCACGTAACCCGGGGACTTTCTCCACTCTGCCTGCCGCTGTTATCCATGCCCACCTTGACGTGTTTTCCTCAGTCTGCTCAGTCATCACCTGCCTTATTAACTCCGGCAGCTTGGTTAGCTTCTGATTCGGAGCCGCTAGGAAAACACATTTGCATGTATGTGGAGCCCTCTGCTGGTGCAGGAGGGGACAGCGCCTGGCTGAAACAGAAGAATTAAAGCGCCCTTTCTGTTCGCCTCTGACGAAGCTGCTAGATTCTCACTTCGTTTCTTTTTTTCGTTTCTTTTTTTCTTTTTTCTTTTCTTTTCTTTTCTTTCTTTCTTTTTTTTTTTTCGAGACAGGGTTTCTCTGGACTTGCTTTGTAGAAACCAGGCTGGTCTCGAATTCACAGAGATCCACCTGCCTTTGCCTCTGTGCTGGGATTAAAGGTGTGCGCCACCACACCCAGCCAGATTCCCACTTCTTACAGTCGCAGACTAAAGGCTCCTGAGACCCCAGTCTTGTGAAGAACCATTATCTGTGATGTTGCGTTCTCATCACAAACCAGGCCCTGGGTGAGTCTTTACATCTGTATTATATCCCATAGGCTGGCAAACCCTCGGTTACATTCTCATTGTATTTGAATTCACGTGTGTGCACCCACACCCACACCCACACAAATACAAATACAGAGAGAGACAGAGACAGAGACAGAGTTCCTCATAGTCCCAAACCTCTGGCTCACAAGTCTTTATCACACGATTTGAGATTTACTCATTTATTTTTTAAAAACAACAGGTAGACACGATGGCCAGTTAGTGGGGAGTTCCATTGACGTCTCTCAGTCCTTTCTCATGTCTTTGCTTCCTGTTCTCTCTCTTAAAATTTATCATTTTTGTTTGTGCGCATGTGTGTGGGAATGTGCACACGTGTGTAGGTGCCGGTGGAGACCAGAAAAGGGCACTGGATCCGCTGGAGTTGCATGCGGCTGTGGGCTGCTGAGATCTGACCTCTGATGCACTACATGATCAGCAAGCGTGACACCTTTATCTGCGGGGCCATCTCCAGCCTCAAGATTTAAAACAAAACAAAACAAAACAAACAAACAAACAAAACCCTAGCATATTAATGGTTAAAATGCCCTTTTCGGGGGCAAATGGAGTCTCTTTCTCTGCATGCCTGGGTGTTGGTTACTGGGATGATTAGGAGTCAGTGCTGCCTTCTGGTTCCTTACAGCCTCACTGTGGCACAGATGGCAGGAAGGAAGACCCAGGGGATGGCCTTTTTGCCAAGGCTCCTGTGCGCCCATGGCCTCTTTCCATGGTGTGGTGCCCTGGCTCACCCAGTACAGCAGAGGTCTAGATTCCAGCACCCTGACACAAAGGCTAAACTCAAAGTCTGAGTCTCTCTGATGACAGGCTGTCTGTGGTCAACCAGAGCTCCGTCAGGCACACAAATGCAAGCTCTGGCCACAGCACTTACAACGTATTTTAATTGTCATTTTAGAGCACACTTCTACTGTTTTGTTTGTTTACTTGTTTGCTTTTGTTTTTTGTTTTGTTTTGTTTTGTTGAGACAGGGTTTCTCTGTGTACCCTTGGTTGTCTTCAAACTCGCTCTGGAGACCTTGAACTCACAGAGATCCACCTGCCTCTGCCTCCGAGTGCTGGGATTAAAGATGTGTGCCACCACTGCCCAGATTTGTTTTTCAGTTTTATTTATTTTTATTCCATGTGCATGGGCTTCTTGTCTGCCTACATGTCTATCTGCGTGAGGACGTCAGATCCATCCCCAGGAGCTGGAGTTACAGAGGATTGTGAGCTCCATGTGGGTGCTGGGACTTGAGAACCCAGGTTCTCTGGAGGAGCAACCAGTACTCTTAACTGCTGAGCCACCTCTCCAGCCCCTAACTTATACTATTCTCTAAAGCTCACTTTAAACAATGTGTTTTTACCTCCTCCGCAGCCCCATCCAGTTCATGGTTACCACATCTCTGGACCACAGCAAGAGGCCAAGCAGGGTGGCTGACCTGGTGCTCACCAGCACTATCAAGGTGTGTGTGTGGGTACACGCTATTGTTTGTCCAACAAGGAAGAGCACCTGATGGCACAATTGTTGCTCTCCTTAAGCAGAGATAGCTTGATGTTTCTCACCTAGTAGTTACTGAAGATACAGAAAGACACAGAGAGGCTCAAAACCACAGACTATGGCAGTGGAGTGTGAGCTTAAGGACCTTTATACTCAAAGCCCCGACCCCTCACACTCAGGGAAGAACAGATAGAAACAAGAACACACACACACACATACACACACACATACACACACACACACACACACACACCAGAAACAAAACAAAAACCCACAACTGTAGCAGCTGAGTAGTTTTAGACTGGTTCTTGACCTCATAGCTCACAGGGCCAACCTGTCTCAAAACAAAACAAAACAACAAAGTCCTATGGCTCCAAAACAACAAAACTAACTAACAAAATAAAATAAAATAAAGAGCAAGAAACTGCAGTGACACATTCATTTGCTGCTAAATGGAAGAACTCAATCACATGACCACCTGAAAGGATAAGAGTCTGAGAAATGTAGTCCTTGGTATTGGGGGGGGGGGGCTTTGGAGACAGGTGTATCTTACTGTGAGCAGGGTGTATTAACACAGTATGTATCTGAATCTAGAGCATACATACACAACTCCCCTGGAAAGTATGGTAGTAGCTCTCGTGCCACAATTCCATAGTTACCCTCTGTTAACCTCAACAGACTCCCAGAATCAGCCAGAAACATCTTATCAGGCCTTGTAAATAGCAAGCTCCCTACGTGGCACTGGAAATCTAGAAAACAGATTCCCTCCACCCTTTCGAGGGCCTGTAGCTAAGGCAGATAGATTCCCTGCTGACTCCAGAGTGCCAAGACTCACACAGAAGGGTCTCCGCCATCTGAAAGCCAGCTGCAGAAGCTGAGAACGGTGCGCATCCGAACCGGCTCTCCGTGGCACCAGAGTTTCACGCGCTTCCATCAAGGACTACCAGAGGCACACAGTGACCTTTAACCAGACAATTCCTGTCCACAGGGTTAGAATGAAGCCCAAAGCAAAAACATCAATCAGAAATCTTTCTTAGGTTACATCTTCTTCAAGATTTATTTGAAGTTTACATTTTTCTGGTTTACTTAAAAAGATAGTCGTCGCTCCCCTCCCCCCACCAAACACACTTTTTTACTGATAAAATTAAGACTCCAGCAAAATATCCTGTGTTTATCCTTTACTGACTCTGGTTTTTGACACACTACTTACATTCATCCTTGTCACTCAGTTTCTATACAACTCTAGGTGACAAGGACTGTTGTCCTGACTGACATGTTGGGAAACAGAGGTTCAAAGAGAGTGAATGGGCTGCCCAAAATAACACCGACTTCCTGAACTGTGGCCATGGTCCCAGTCGATGGCACCAAACCCTTGTCCTGGAATCAATTGTGCTGCATCTCCCGGGTCCCTTGGATGCCAGGTTGACCTCTATCCCAGGGTGCTGTTGACTATACAAGAGAACCAAAGAGTGACAACAGGAATCCTTCCCAGGATGAGGACAAGAGTTGTGAGGAGTGCACATCACTGCCTTCAGCAGTCATATAGCCTACAAAGGTGCCTAGAGGCTGGAGAGATTATATGACCTCTCACCCTCTTCCCCTACTTGGGGACCATGTTGCAGGTAGAGCCTGTCCCTAGCTCTATCAGTCTTATTGATGATTAATGTCCAGAGAGCAGAAACCAACAGAAAACAGGATATGTACTCTGTCTTGACTATGTGGAATGCAAGTGGCCTCATGGCCCTAGGGGTGCTAAGTACAGGGATGGCTGTGAGTCTCCTCATGAGATCAGGCTTGGCCCAGCCAAGCTCTCTGAAAAGATTTCACCCAAGGCCTCCAGCCATCTCCTGGGGTGCCTTACATTTACTTCAACACTCCCTGTTCATCTGGGGGTGCCTCCACTGCAACTGGTGGGATGGGAGCTCCCCACAGGAGAGCTGTTACAACCTCTTATCCAAGGCTTAAGTACCTCAAACAGGCCCTTGGTTGGCTAGTGCTTTTTCTGCGGATGCCTGCTTTCACCCACCTCATGGGTAGTCAGCAATGATAAGTGTGCGCTCAGTTCGCTCCAGCCATGCCTCCAGTCAGCGTGCTCACTCGCAGAGTGGGACTGGAATAGAGAAATGGTTCAGAGCTGGCCTGGATGGTGGATGGGCATGGGATTAGGGAAGATGTTGGGAGCTGGGCATGGTGACACCCACCTGTGATCCCAGTACTCAAGGAGGCAGAGGCATGCAGATCTCTGTGAGTTCAAAGCCATCTTGGTGTACAAATTGGGTGCAGGACAGCCATGTCTACATGGAGAAACCCTGTCTAAAAAAAAGAAGAGGTTGGAGCAGGTGAGATGGTTTAGTAAATTAAAATGCCTGAGGTCAAGCCTGATGCCAGATTTGAACTTGCGACCCACAGGGCGGAAGAAGAGAGCCAAATTGGTCTCTGCCCTTCACCCTTCCACCGTGTTATGTATATGTGAGTACACACACATACAAACACGTACACCCTAAATAAACTGCAGTGAAAAGTGTTGGGGGGGTTAGTGCAATGGTTCCGTGTGTACCCTGAACTTGAAGGCACTTGCTTGCCAAGCCTGACAACTTGAGATGGGTTCCGAGGACCCACGGTGGAAAGAGAGACTCGACTCCAAGGCTTGTCTTCTGACCCCCACGTGTATGTGCGTGCACACACAAATGAATAAACACAATAACAAGAAGACCACCAACAACAATAAAGTGACGAGAGAAGTGGTGACTGATAAGGCAAGATGTGTAAGGCGGGCAACCCCTGTACTGCTGTCACCTCGCTGTGAGTCCAAGACTCACGAGGAACATCGTTGCTCTCACACAGCAAAGAGATGAAGCTTGCCTTTGGAAGGACAGACAGAATTCACTGTCGTTCCCTGAAATAAAAAGAAAGAGGAGAGCATTAGCTGCCTACATCCTTCATCTTCATTCCTGGGATGGTGCTCCAGCTTTTAATTGCCCATTTGGAGGTGTTTCTCAAAATTGCCAGCAGGGGGAGCTAGGCCTCCATTTTGATCCCAGGCTGCAGATGATGGGGGGAGGGACCTGTCCCAACAGGTTTGCTCCAGGCCAGGTGTGACTCAGCCCAGAAAAGGCACCAGCAGTTTCAAGAATTAACTGAGCCTGGGTGTTTGTTTATAAAGCCAGACACCATTTCCTACTCTGACTTCCTCTGGGAGTGTTTGCGTGCGTGCGTGCGTGCATGCATGCGTGAGTAGCACATGTGTAACCCTGTCTGTGTGCAGGGGAGTCAGCTCCTGTCCCGGACTGTGGGTAATGGCCAGGCAGGATGATCCCAAATCGTGAAGAAGGGGTCTGCTGGTGCTGAGGCGGGGCCAGAACCGCTTCTGCTGAGACAGAGAAGATGCACATCTTGGGGGGGGGGGGGGGGGGGGGGTGTCTATGGATGATTTCCATGGGGGACATTCACCCAACATGGGCACAATCTGAAAAGCAAGCTAGGCCGACCAAGCCCCTCTCAGCTGCTCACTTCGCCCCTAACTGCCTGACCCTCACTCCATGGACATTGACTGAAGGCCGTGGTCTGGGCTTCCTCTTCGAGGTGGGGCACAGACAGGAGTTTATGGGGCAAGAGGTCACTGAAGAGTAACCATGGAGGGACAGCCCTGGAGAAGGACCTGACCAGGGGCAGGTGTTGGAGAAGGTCAGCCGCAGTGGCCTCCAGAGCCTGGAGGAGGTGATGTAACCAGAGGACATGTCCAGGCAGGTGACAGGAGAAGGCTACACCATGACTCCTGTCCTTGAGCGACTAGTGGCTCCAATAAATAATTCAGGGCTTTGTTTGCCACCATTTTGAACATTTAGCAAGACCAGAAGGTAAGCTCAAAGAAATTAGGTAAATAACCACAAAATGACCAGCCAGCACCTGTGACTAAATCCCCCGGTCAAGCCTGAACTGGCTCCTTAAGTGGCCTCTGCTCCTCCCCCAGCCCCAGCTTCCTGAGGCAGAACCCTGATGAAACAGCAGGGCAGGTGTTGGTGTGATAACACTGCAGCTTATTTTGTTTTCAAGTTCAGATCACCCAGCCTAGTTAACACCTTAGAGGCTCGGCTCTCAGCAACCACATATGCAGGAGGTGGGTATGCAAGCACACTGCATACTGTGGTGAGTGTGCAAGTGTGTCTAGCAGGCTGGTGTTGGGAGGTTGTATGAGTGTGTGCACACAGACTGGGTGCCGGGGATGAAACGCAAGTCTCTACCTATCAAGTCCTGCACCATAGCCTAGGGGCTGGGCCATTTGTCTGCTTACATTTGTCCCAGGGAGACCCAGCAAGGTAGAGGGAAGAGTTTTCAGGAAGGTCACTTCACATGTGACAGGTGTGTGACATGTGGGAAAGGTGACTTGGCATCTTCTGTGTCTAAGCTCTGCCATGTCTAAACCCATCATAGCATCGCACCCATGACAGCTGCTTAAGCCCTATCTTCTCTTCCCGATTGATGGAGACATCACTGAACACTTCAGAGAGCTGCTGGGAGGATGTGTGTTGAACAGCCTGGAGTGAGCAGTGTCCAAATCAGCATGGCTCTCCCTGTTGACAAGTGCTATGTGGTTGCCGTGTCCACAGAGGGCAGGTTTACAGTCACCTTCTCCAACCAGAGCCTGGTCAGTGCTGGCTGGCCCTGCTGCAGACCGTGTCTGCTCTCTGGAGCCCTCCTAGTATGATGTATGTGCCCAGATAAGCCACGGGTCATTGTGTCATTAGCTCTGCATGCTACGGATGTCAAAGGCATGGTGGAGTAGATCTTGAAGATGCCTCACAGCCCTCAGCACACACCCTCCCTGATGGGCTCTCTTAACCAAGAAGATGGGCTTCCAAACGCAGGGCCTATGATGGCACACTGCTGTGCGTGACCTTGGTGCACTCTAAGCCTGGGAATTCTGGGCTCCTAGTATGCCTAGTGTGGCTCCCTGCCCAATTGTGTGA
This sequence comes from Acomys percivali, assembly GCA_907169655.1. Taxonomy (NCBI): domain Eukaryota; kingdom Metazoa; phylum Chordata; class Mammalia; order Rodentia; family Muridae; genus Acomys; species Acomys percivali. Next base: position 90,660,041 of record OU015747.1, on the reverse strand, counting down.
AGCTGAAATGGCAAACTCACCATGTTGCTCAGGCTACCCTCAAACCCTAGAGCTCTAGCCATTCTTCTGCCTTAGCCCAGCGAGTAGCTGGGACTACAAGCCCATGCCAAAGCCATAGCAAGAGAGGGTTGTGCCCAAACACGAGGAGTGCCTTGTGCCTGGGACAGCCCGTAGAGAATGCACCATGCTTGCCTCCTGATGTGACATTTGTCTGAAGTCTCAGACTCAGAGACTTTGGTTTATCTAACATGGCATGTTGGCAACAGGGTTTTACAAACAGATTACTGTAGGAGCTCCTGAAAGGGTAGATGGACTTCCTGCGTAGAGCAGTGGGGGAGGAAGTTCCGGTCACCGTTCTGCCAGCTGTGTGGCTCTGGCATCAGGGTGGAGCCCACTGGAGCGAGGAAGCCAGTGTACCGGAGCATATCCACTGAGCCAGCATGTATGCATGTGTACACAACAGACACATGATTGTGTGTGTGCGCGCGCGCGCATGTGTGTGTGTGTGTGTGTGTGTGTGTGTGTGTGTGTGTGTGTGTAAACACACGCATCTTCGATGTCAAGGTGCATTTATTGGAGGTCAGAGAACAATTTGCAGATGTCAGATCTGGGATTGAATGCAAGTGACCAGGCTTGCAACATACTTTACCTGCTGAGCCATCTCGCCAGTCACCTCTCCCCTCCCCTCCATTTAAAAAGAAAAAAAAAGTCAATTTCTTTGTTCCTGTCTGTCTCTCTCCTAGATTCAGAGGATAAAGGATCATAGAATCAGGTGGGGGAAAGTGACCCTGTCCTTTTCTCTGTCTCTAACCAGAATGGGCCTGGAATCACTGCCTAGGGGCCCCCCTCCCATCCCATTGTGGAGTCAGCTTGGCCCTCAGTTTGGCCTCTAAGGGCCCTTGAAGCTAATGTGTGCTTGGGTGTCCTAAGTGGGCTCAGGATATGACAGCGACATTTCTGCTCCCTAACCCGGAGCCTGCTGGGTGATGACATGGTTGCTGGGACAAAGGACGCTCAGGAGCCAAAGCCGGAGCCAGATGCCCTCGGGGTGCAGAGACTCCAGCCAAAGCCTGTCTGAGTGTATTTATAGACCAGCACACACATACACGCAAGCTGTGGTGGAGAGGGGGAGGGGAGCACGGTGTGTTTCCTGGAAACGAGTACTGTTATAGATTTTCTGGGGAGGGTATCCGGATACAGGGAAAGGGGCCTCTCTGGCTTAGAGTCTGCCCTCCACGGAAGGAGAGTTCTTTGGGAAACTCAGACCTGACTCCTCTCACTCCTCCTTCCCATCCCCTTGGGAACTGTAGTGGTTCCCTGGCCTCAAGATGCCCCAACTGCTTGTTCCTTTTCTTCCCAGGACTGCTCACATTCCTCCCAACCCAAAATGCTGAGCTGACTCCGTCTAAGTGGCTGTGCCTCTCTGTTCTTGCGTTTCCACACAGGGATGTTTGTTCAGGTCTTGTTCTTCTGCAAAGCCTTACTTCATCCCCTACTTGGTACATCCCTCAAAAGGTCTTTTCTCACTTCCCCGCCACGGGCATGTGGCCTGTTGTTTCTTCTTCGTATCTAACACCCCCATCGATTTAACTCACTGTTATCTTTAAGTACCTGTATCTCCTTCTCCAAACCATGCTCTTTGGTGTCAGTAACTGGGCCACACTCATCTCTGCATCCCTACCTGTGCTCAGTCCAGTGGGGCCCGCAGAGCTGATGTGCACAGGAGCAGGGGGCCGGGCTCCATGGTGAAGCTGCTGAGCGCTCTAGTTACAGAATTTGTTAGCTATGTGGCTATGTGACCCTTTTTGCTTTCTCGGCTCTCCGAATGTGAGCTTCCTCGTCCTCGAAATGGGACATTGGAGGGGACTCTCACATGATTAAAAGGAAGTTGTCAAAAGACTGCGTGTCACGGGTCTCAGGGAGTACCTGAGGCAGACACACGCTCTCAGCATATCCTGTGGAGTTCTCTTTCAAAACAGCAGTGGACCCTTGCTTTCCAACTGCCAAGAGCCCAACCCGAACCCCTGTCTTTCCTCCTGCCATCTACACGCTGCCTTCTTAATCTCTATCTGCCTTCACCCTTGTCCCCACTTCATCTGTTTTCATCACAGCTGTCAGACATGATCCCTTAAGAACTTGTCACGTGCCGTGACTCTGTCCTATACCTCTTCTCGGAAAGGAAAAGGCCGCTGCGTCTTCGCTATGGGCCCCGCTTCGTGGTTCTGCGTCCCTTCCCAGCATGCTCTTCCATCTCCAGCCACACTGTCCTGGCTCAGTGCCTTTCCATTAAATTCTTCTCCTTAGAGTCCTCACCTCTTCCTATTTACTTAGAGCCTTGAGTCCACGAGAGCCTCTCTGGCTACCCAGTCTAAATTCACCTCTGCCAGGGCATAGTGGCAGCTGCCTTTAATCCCAGTACTTGGGAGAAGCAGGCAGGTGGATCTTTTTGAGTTCAAGGCCAGCCTGACCTACAGAGTGAGCTCCAGGGCAGCCAGAGCTACATAGTGAGACGCTGCCTGGAAAAACAAACAACAAACTCATATTTTCTATCCCTTTTCTCTGCTTTATTCTTCCACCTTAGCCTTTGATGTTGTCTAGTTTTTGTTTTGCCTTGTTTTGTTTTCATTTTCTTGGGTCAATTTGACACAAACTAAAGTTATTTGGGAAGAGGAACTTCAGTTGAAAAAATGCTTCTATCAGCTTGCCTGTAGGCAAGCTTGTAGGGTACTTGCTTGGTTACCGATTGATATGAGAGGCCAAGGCCACTGTGGGTGGTGCAACCCCCTAAGCAAGTGGTCTGAGCAGTACAAGCAAGCAGGCTAAGCCAGGCATGGAGAACAGGGCAGGACGCAGCGTTCCTCCACGATCTCTGCCTCTAAGTTCTGCCTTTAGTTCTTACCCTGACACCTCTCAGTGGTACACTGAGACTTGGGAAGTTTAAGAATAAAGAATAAACCCTTTTCCTCCCCAAGTTGTTTTGATTATGATCTTTAGATCATGCAATAGAAAGCCAACTGAGACAGATGTCGATAAACATTTCTATTTTGTGTATCTGCTTGTTCGTCTCCCCCAGTAGAGAACTAAGCGGCAGAAGGGTGAGGATTTTACCTATACTCTTTGCTGTTCTCTTCCCAGCCTTCTGTAGTGCCTGGTAAAAAAATATAAGGGCTCTGTAAATGCTTTATTAAAGAAAGATCAGATCTTGGGAGTTTTACCAGAGTTCAGTTCTCCCTCGGAGTGTGAGTCGGGGACCCTGTGACTGTGGGGATAGCAGCCCAGACTGTGCTGTGAACCTGGCACAGCAGTCTCCCAAAGTCTGGGCTGGGCCTGGTCTCAGGTATCATAACTGACTCAAAGGCTGCACCAAGCCTTAATTCTGCCTCAGACTGGACTTTCCCCTCCTCCCGCCCAGCCCAGCTGTCCCAGTGGAGGTTTTGACTGGGAACTCTACACCCATCCTTTTCTCTGGGCCAGAAGGTGTTGGGCCTCCACCCAGGAAGAGAGGAAGGTGTTAGTCAGCTTGTAGCCCAGTGACAAACATACCTGTGAGGATCAACTTAAGGTCTTGTGGCTTCAGAAGTTTTAGCATGGGGTACCTGGATCTGTCCCTTGGACCCTGAGGTGAGGCAGAAGATGATGGTGGTAGGGGCCACTGGGGAAGAAGGCTGCTCTCATCTCACAGCCACCAGGAGGCAAAGAGAGAGGTGAGGAAAAGGACACAGCACAAAATGTGCCATTCAAAGGACACTGCCCACTAATGTGCTTCCTTTAACTAACTAGGTTCCTGGCATTTCCACCTCCTAAGAGCATGGCTGGCTGGAGACCACACCTTCCTACATGAACCTTTGGGAGATATTAAGACCAAAACTATATTTTTAACAGATGACAGTCCCCAAGCTAGAGCCCACCGCCCATAGATGCTTTTTGTCCAGTTGTATTGGGGTTCTCATAGGGGGACAGCTGTCTCCTAGGAGGACAGCAGCATTCCTCTAAGTGAACCCAAGTCTTCACACTTTGGGCTCAAGCCCAGGCTTGTTCTTGCCAATGCTTGTCTTTGTAGTCTCAGTTCTAGTGAAGGAGAGCCACCCAGGGCATGGGAAGTGGCTGGGAGCAGGAGTGGGAACCTCTGGTGGGCTTGCTGCTCACGGTAACATATCCTCCACACTGTTTTGTCTCCACACTTAGCGCTCAGCACTCTCTCCCGTGCCCTGTGCCCATTTCTCTTCTTCATCCTTAGGAAGTGCTTGATAAAAGGCATCAATCTCTGTCCCCAAGCCATTCTGGATGAGAGCTCATCAGTGTGTAGTGCAGGTACCACTTAAGGAGGAAGGTGATAATCTCCCACCGTGATGTTGTCTCGCAGGCACTCACAGAGGCCCCAGAGAGGGTGAGACCTGAACATTCTACCTGAATTATAATGCGCTATCTAGCACCTCCCATTTAAGAGGCTAGGGTCATCCCACACACTCCTCTGCCGAGGGGCCTGGATGCTGAGCCACTCGCAGAATGTGGGGAGCCTAAGAGAGGCTTTCCCTTCATCCACTCCTCACCCCCACCTTTAAAGTGCCCACTGTCTTGCAGCCCTCTTTCTCCAAGAGGCTAACTTGAACTGCCCTGCCCAACCTCCTCTGGTCTAGACGCCAAAAGCCCAGTGGTTAGCACCACCAAGAGAATCGTGACAGACAGCCAGGCCACTGTATCCTTCACAAGGGTCCTTGCATTCTGCGTTTGCTTACAGACTCTTCCTATGTCAGTATCTAAGCCTGGAAATGCCTTGAGACATCTTGTAGCCTTTAGGAAAAAACCGGTTGTGGGAGGGCATAGCTGTCTACACTCAGGTCTTGGAAAGCACTAGGTCCTAGCGGGGCCTTACATGAGGAAGGGGCGAGTTCTTTAATGTGATGCTCTGCTCCTCATCCTGGATGGAGGATGAGAAGCCACACAGTGACAGGCGTTCGTAGCAGTTAATATTTACTGAGGGTTTACTCTATGCTAAGTGCTGGCCCAAGCATTCCACATGAGTTAGCTCACATAATAGTCATGGCTCACTGGGCCAAGGACTACTGTTACACAGCGCACGCAACCCACAGGCCTGGGCTGTGTGGGAAAGGGGGCTGTGGGGCAGGTGTTGGGTGAACAAGCACGAGGAGAGATGAGGACAGGGACACAGTGGCCTAAGAGAGCCAGTGATACTTACAGGGGAGGGTGTGCCCAGTCCTGACACCTCAGGGTCAAGCCTCCTCGCATGGGGATTTTCCAGCCTCTAGTGCAACCTCCTCAGGCATAAGCTAGCAGTCACGGGCCAGGTGTCAGGAATGTCTGGTTGGTGTGCTGGCCATTTTTGACCTATTCAGCCAGACTTCTTCCCATCTGAACTGGAGTGAAAAAGCTTAAATCATGTGACACCACCACCACTACCACCACTCGTGTCTCCCCCCGGCCCCCAACCCCTGCTCCATCACTGGACTCAGACTACACAAGTTTTTCTGGGAGAGGATCAAGCCCCTCTTTCATTTTAACCCTCAACAGGTCTCAGCTGTATTCAGAGGCGAGCTCCCTGTACTCCTGGACTTAATGTTGATCTGCAAGTGGGGGAACCGGTGACAGGCTGGGAGAAAGCCAGGAGAAAGCCAGCTAGAGAAACCGGAAAGGGCAGCCAGCCAATGAGCTGCCAGCGTGGAGGCCGGGTCATTAGACAAGCTTTGTAAATAACATCCGGGCTGAGTTAGAACCATGATGTTCCATTCCCCAAATAGAATCTTGACTCTCTGTTTAAGGCATTCCTTGGGCCCTGGGGGAGCAGCGCCAGAAAGCCCCTCCCCTTGGAGTCAGGACCCGGAGCACAGAGTGGCCCAGCTCACAGTCTGGCAGGGTGGTGTGTGCTTGTAGTCACTGCTTTCAGCAGTTCATCAGAGACAAGCCAGATGGTGTTTCTTCTCCCAAATAAAGGCAGATTTGGCTGCTGAGGGAACGCCAGAACAGGCTCAATGGACATCTATTTTTAAGGCCCGAAAAACCTGATTCCATTCATCATTACCTTGTGTCTTGGATTTCCTAGGAGCAGTGGGCACCTGGCAGTGCCTTCAAGGCAGAGCTGGTGAAAGTGTGGCTAGAGCCTTGCCAAAGTGAAGTGGGGCTTTCTGTCCCATTTGTGGCATTTTCTGGGCCACCCACTCACTCTTCCTACTACCTTGATAATCCCTCCCCACTCCACAGAGAGGGGGCCACCCCCTAATCTCCCATCTGCTGCCACCTCACACCACAGGTCCATGTGCGGGAGTAATCTAACCGACTCAGGGATTCTAGATAAGATCCTTGCTTCCATTAAACATTGACAGGCCCAAGCCTGTCAACGGAGAGTGCTTCTGGGCTGAGGGACTTCTGGGAGACCATAGCAGCTGGAGTATTAAAAATAGATGGGCCCCACCTCATCCCAGGTTCTGCCTCTCAAAGTGGCAGTTCTCCAGCGCCTGGGAAGAGGGGCTTGGAGGGTTCAGAAGGAGCCAGCAGAGCCTAGACCCCAAGAGACAATAGTCTCAACTGCCTGTGCCCTTTGCACTCTGGGTGGAAAGTACACAGACTCTGTCAGAAAGTAATTCTTGACTTTGAGCGCAGCCCTACATACAGCATGACCTTAAGCAGCTGAGTCTAAGTTAAAAAAAAAAAAAAAGTGCTTCTGCCGGGCGTTGGTGGCACACGCCTTTAATCCCAGCACTCGGGAGGCAGAGGCAGGCGGATCGCTGTGAGTTCGAGGCCAGCCTGGTCTACAGAGCGAGTCCAGGACAGCCAGGGCTACACAGAGAGACCCTGTCTCGAAAAAACAAAAACAAAACAAAACAAAACAAAAAGTGCTTCTTACTCAAAAGGTTACCTGTGAGTTCCTGACCAGCCTAGGCTAGCCTGAGTCACAAATAAACAAACCCAAACTCCAAACCCTGCCCCACCCCCACTGCTTCCAGAGATCTTGATCTCATCACTTGTTAGCTTGTCTGCCCTCCCTACCACGCCCCCACCTTGTAAGCAGGTGCCCGCCACTGCAGATTTCCTAGTACCTGCCTATTGATTGCTTGGAGAACAGGGAAAAAAGAAAAGAAAAGAAAAGAAAAGAAAAGAAAAGAAAAGAAAAGAAAAGAAAAGAAAAGAAAAGAAAAGAAAAAAAGAAGGAAGGAAGGAAGGAAGGAAGGAAGGAAGGAAAGAAAGAAAGAAAGAAAGAAAGAAAGAAAGAAAGAAAGAAAAATATCTTTAAAAGGACTTACCCAAGAGGCAGGGTCGCTTGGCTGGCAAATTAGCCAGCCATCCAGGCTCATAGGGACCTGGACTCCCGGTCAGCCAACAACAACTTCACTTCACAGTGAACTTCAAAGTGAAGGAAGGAGACCGCGGCCCAGCAAGGTGGTGGAACAGCCAGGGCAGGTTCCGAGCGAGGCTCCTGGCTCCATGCTGGGGAGCTGGGGTGGGTGGACTGGGGGCGCCTGTCTCCTGTGGCAGGCAAGATACTGTGGGCGAGGGCATAACACTTAACTCCAGCTTCCCGAGTTGGTGCAGAGTGTGTTTGGACCCAAGGGCTTTCATGAATCCCAGGCCCTTGAGCGCCTAAAGGTTTTGGACACAGGCCGGGCTTATACTGTGCTCTACAGCTTTGGGTCTAGCAATCTTGTCATGCACTTCCTGGATGCTAAGAGGGCAAGGGTGAGATGTCTTTGAAGAGGGGCAAGAATAAACCAATTCTGCCATGGCCAGCCCTTTCCCTACACCATGTCTGCCCCAGATAACCCACCAACTGGCCCTATTACTAAGTCACCCCTTTTATTTTGTTGTTTTTGTTTCTTTCAAGACAGGGTTTCTCTGTGTAGCGTTGGCTGCCCTGGGCTTGCTTTGTAGACCAGGCTAGACTCGAACTCACAGAGATCTGCCTGCCTCTGCCTCCTGAGTGCTGGGAATATGCCTGGCTCTAAATTACCCTTTTATGAGAGATCTTGAACTCCACCCCCAAACTCCTTGTGGCCTCTTCAGTGGAATGGCCCCAGGGGCGAAGACAGTGGAAGCAGAGAGAAGCTGGGACATGAGGGGCCCAGTTGGTCTCTCTAATCACACAGCCTATCTCTGAGGTGTCATCTGTGAAGTCTGAATGACACAGTAAATGCAGAAGCTGGGCCAGATAATCAACATGTTTTGTTTTTAATGGGAATGGGGGAAGGGCTGAACGTGTCAACAAGGGACACTTTGGTCAACCGGATTTCCCACGATTAAAGAGTTCTCAGAAAAGATGAACAGAAATGTTTCTTAGATTTTTCTATGTCTCAGTCCCCTCAAAGGATCTTATCACTTGTTGCACTTGGCGAAGCACTCATGGCGCCTTCACCGTATATGGGGGTGGGGGTGGGTGGGGGGTGCATTTTCTTCTTGCTGAATCAAGTCCATGAGCTGCGTCTGGGCCCTTAGCAGCTGGGGGGGGGGGCGGGGCGGGGTGCCAACACTGATAAGCAGTATGCCAGCTGCTTTTAGAGCAGAAAGTACTAGGCTCGCTTGCCCCCACCACAGCTGAAGGGGACAGCCTGGGCTAGGTCCACTGCCCCCTGAGAATGGACATCTGGGCCCTTTATGACTATCGCCTCTGGAGAGTTCTCTGAAAAGCCCCCTGGGGCTTGGTCCTCCAGGGCCTTCTGGATTCCTGTGGGCAGCTGCCTTCCACCGCTCACTACTGGCTCCTGGTGAGTCGAAAATTACCCGACTCACAAGAGACAAACAAGTTAGGGTGTTCTCTTCTATAGCTGGAGAGCAATTTGTCTTTATGGCTCTATGTAGTAGACACATTTTTTTTTTGCCCCCAAGAAGCCACTTGGCTGTGTGCCCTTCTCCAAACACACACCCATCCAGGGCAGTGGGTTCTCCTGAGCTGTGGGAGAACAAAGAGGTGCTGGCCGCCTCCCCACAGTCCCATAGGGGCAGGCTGGTGCACCCTTACCATGCTCAGGGCAGGAGCCCCAGAACATGAGAGGTGCACAGACCTGAGAGAACACTTTCCATGTCCTCTGTGTCACTCCCCCCTCACCCCTCGCCCCAGCAACAGGTAGAAGTTGAGTAAGTCAGCCCCAAAGAATCAGGGTGGGGTAGGCTCAGATGCTGAGGAGGCTGGTCTTTACTGGGTGTTCAGAGAGGCAGGGCCGTTTGCAGGGATGGCAGTTGGTGGAGACCCAGGATGAGTAGAGGTGGCAGGTAGAGGAGCATGTGTGCCCATAGTTGCATTGCTTAGAATGCACGACTCCCAACTGCCTCATGTTCAGTTCCCACGGCCTCCCCACAGCTGCTCAGAAAGCAGAGGTCACCATCGTTTTCTGCAGGAAGAGTCTGAAGCTCCCAGCACCTCTTAGGGGTCAGGAACTCAGGGCTTCCTGTGAGGGCATTATGCACTTTCCCAGGTGGCTAACGCCTGCGGAAGTCCTGCACATCTCAGGTGGGTCAGCCCTCCTTATAGACATCGGCCTTTCCTCAGAGACTTTCTTCTCATTTCGGGGGAAGTCCCCCCCTAGGAGCCTAGTTATGGTGGTAAGAAGAAGGAATGCCTGGGGATAGGCCAAGGGACAGCTGCAGCTCAGGAGACAGGAAGCCCACAAGGAGTCAAGGGCACTCAGGTGTGAGTGGGGTGGGCAGACCACTAATGAGCAAAGCTTGGGGGCAGAAAGGGCCCACGCCACCATAGCGGGACTTTCGGACCCGTCAGTAGCATAAATAGTAACACGGAGGCTTTTTAATATTTTAAAACTTTGGTCTTTTAGCTGGCCCGATTCCAAGTTATCTATAGTGCCCGACTAATCCTGGCACTAAGTCCCGCCATGTGGCTAGCTCTGTCCCTTTGCTCTGCTCTGTCACATCTGTTCACCTCCAACTCTGCTGTCAAATCTGTTTTTTTCTCTCTTCTCTTAGAGTCCCTCTCTGCTCCCAGAAGTTCCGCTCTGCACATCCTGACCAGCTAGTGGCTGACAACTCTTTAATTCAACCAATAGGCAAGTGAGGAAAGAAATATTTACAAAATATAAGACCTGTGATGGACAATAGAAATGACAATACTGAGATCCAGCTAGTACTGAGCTCTCTGCCGGGTTAGCAATCAACAATCAAATATACAGAGACACACCTTCACAAAATGTACCCCAGCAGCCCCTGAAAGAGGTGCGTTCTGGGGTTGCCCCTGTGTGCCAGGAAAGCAGGGGGTAGGCCTAGGGCTACTTGATTGTAGCTACCAGAGGTAATGGGGGGGGGGCAGTGAGAAGCCTGCTGAAAAGGATTGTGGGAGGTGGGGAGGGAGAGAGAGAGCTTTTTGTGAGTGCTTGCCCAAGCACTTCCTTTCTTTACAGCACACCCACCAGCCTCTCAGGAAGAAAACAGGTGGGGCTCTCAGCAGCGGTGGTTTCTCAGTGGGCTGTGAACCCAGGCAGGAAGGCTGCTCCTCTTTCCTTCTGTTCCTCCTAATGAGTTACAGAGCTTGCTTCCCCAAATTCCTTGGGGTCACTTCCTTCTGCCTTTGTCACTCAGGTTTGCTGACAGACAAGAGGAAACTTACTCTGATGGGGGCTGCCGACTAGGTGCCCCACCCTGGGCCTGACACACTGCCCTGTACTAACGCCTGGGGAGCCCTTATGGAGGAGTCGGTGGTGCTTTCCAGGACACTGAGGGAAAGGGAACACTATCAAGAAAGCTAGGAACAAAGGGGATGAAGCTGAGAAAGCCTGGGGTGGGGGTGGGGGTGTGCTGTGGATGGAAATGGAGATTTGAAATTAAAAGGTCAGGGCTATTTACTAAGTGCCTCCACCTACTTTAATCTCTTACCACGAAGAGGCATGGCAGAGATGGACTGTAAACCTGTATTGTCTTCTTTTTGTTTTTGTTTTTTCAAGACAGGGTTTCTCTGTGTAGCCTTGGCTGTCAAGGACTCACTTGTAGACCAGGCTGGCCTTGAACTCACAGCAATCCATGTGCCTCTGCCTCCCAAGTGCTGGGATTATAGGCATGAGCCACCATGCCTGACTTTTTTTTGTTTTGTTTTGTTTTGTTTTTGTTTTTCCGTGACTGGGTTTCTCTGTCTAGGCTTGGCTGCCTTCACTCACTTTGTAGACTAGCCTGGCCTCGAACTCACCTGCCTCTGCCTCCTGAGTGCTGGGATTGAAGGCGTGCCCCACCACACTCAGCCTGTTTTATCTTCTTGCCATGGCTATTCTGATGGGCTAAGGGGGCTGAAAGGGGTAAGCAGGGATTCCCAGGGTCCTGGAAGAGAGCTAAGAGGCAAGGAGCTGGAGCACCTGATGACTCTAACGCTCAGAGAGCCTCCACTGCTGCTGTTGCCACTAATAAGTGTAACAGTTGCTGTGAAGTGTTCACTCCGAGCCAGGAGCTGAATACCATAGAAAGAATGAACACACCTGCATACCATAATAAGCATGCCCTCCCCCCCTTAGCCCTCAAAGGAACAAATAAAACTAATACTTCCATTGCTGTTTCTCACATGAGAAAATAGGGGTCCAGAAAAACAAGCCAAGACCTCACAGTGAGTGGCAGAGCTAATGTCCCCAAAATTTACACTTAGCCACATGCAAGAATACTAACACTATCCTGCTGGGTTTTGCTTTGCTTTGGTTTTTTTCTCTAACACCTTCGGCAACGGCTCTGGAGAAAGGCACTGTTCCCGTGCTGTTTAAATGTCTGGCTTAATGGTGCTCTGGTCAGCCATACTGAGACTATGTGTTCATAGCAGACACAAACCAGCCACATCCTTGCCACTCTCTTCCTATAAACCTGACTCCCCCTCTGTCACTGTGCCCAGAGGGTGGGGTGGGGTGAGGTTTCCATACAGCTGATGCTCTACCAAGCAGAACTTGACTTCAAGGAAGTGGACAGAGGAAGTGGGTCTTAGAGGAGGGAGGCTGTATGTGTGGGTAAGCAGCGGTGTGGTAAGTGTAAAGGCCCTGGGACTTTCCCTCCCCCAAGCCTCTCCCCTAGACAAGGACAACCAGATACTCCAAGCTGCCTCAATCTTCCCATGTACCCCCTATGTACCTCTCGCCCTCTCAGCAATACATCATTTCTCCCCATCTCTTGGAATCTTTTTACTATACATAGCTCCATGGCCTTTCCACCCACTAGATGCTGACCGGGTGCGAGTGCATGGCATGGTTGGTAGAAGAGAGTGTGAGACTGAGCCTGACACAAGTTTCTCTGGTAGTGGGGCTGGGCAGCAAGCTACCTATGCCCTAGGAAGGCCAGGGCACACCAGTTGCCCTCCCAGGAGTTTCTGTTCTGTTTCCCCTCCTAGTAGAGAGCTACCAGATGCCTCTGTCCATGCGGCTCTTCTATCGGCCCCCAGGATAGGCCTTCCCACCTGACTTGGCTGGGCTGGTGAGGAAGGAAGTCTGTCTTTTTACCCAAGGGAGGCAGCACCCTGTTAGTTGTTTTTGTTTGAAGACAGGGTTTCCACTGGCACGCGCGAAGTTGCTTTAAACACCCTTGGGCAAACTCCCCCAGCTCTCTAGTAAAAATCACACTCCCAGACAGTGAAACTGCCTTGCCACCCCAAGACGCTGTCCCATGGGCTCCAGAAGGGTGCCAGGCTGGGGAGGGTGTCAGGCTAGTGAAGGTGACCCGCGGGAGAAGGTGCCAGGTTCGGGGTGGGGTGCTCCCCTTCTGCTCGCGCGACGTCACCACGGTCTCCGCACCACCTCCGCGCCGCTGACGTGGCCCCCCGCGCGCGTCATGCGTCACGCAGGCTGCCGGGAAGCTCTGTCCTTATTTGGGCGCAGACCCGGTGTGTCGGGAGGGCGGGGAAGCAGCTGCCCTCTGCAGCCCCGCCCTCCTGTCCCAGCCAGGGCAGGCAGGAGTGCTGCTAGCCCTGAGAAGGGACGCTGGCTCTGGGTCCCTTCTTAGGAGGAGGGCAGACAGCCTTCCGAGGCGTTATCTCCTATCTCTAGGGTTTCTCATGAAATGCCAGAGCCTGGTGGAGACACAGATGGCCAAGTCACAGATGCCTTAGTCCGGAAGGCTGGGTCGCCAAGGCCATTGTGAGCTAGTGCAAAGGGCAGGCTCTCGTTGAGCATGGCCTTAAACTAATCCCAATGCCAGCAGCCCTCAATTTCCTCAGAAAAGCAAGCGGTTACCAGCGCCTGTGTTTGTGAGGCTATGGATGCCCCACCCGCTTGGTGTAAAACTTTTTCTAAGCTGTGCCGTGTTGTCCTGTCTCCCAGCGGTCACTGAGTGCTGGGGAGGAACCTGGCCTGGTGCCCAACCTAAGGAAGAGGCCAGTGCTGACACCTACTAACCTGTGTGTCTGGGGCCTCATCCAGCTGCTCCGAGAATGACCTTTGACCTCATTAAAAGCTTAAACTTTGTCAACAATGTCAGCTGGTGTTGGCCTCCTTTCTTCTCAAGGCTGTTTGGTTGGTGCCTGTGCTAGAGCGCAAGTGGTGAGCAAGCTTGTGGCTACTCTTCCAGTTTAGCCAGGAAGAGGATGGGAGTTGCCAAAGTCTTCAGGCGGTCAATGGCGAGCACTGTGTTGCACTGCTGACAGGACCCCTCTCTCCTTCCAAAGGCAACTCAAGCGCATAACCTAAGCCCTAACAAGCCTTTTCCTGTAGGACAGCAGCTGCTGCGCCCTCACTAGTTGTGAACTGTGTCTGTTCTGAGCTTCGCCACAGGCATTCTCTGCCCGCAGGTAACCAGTGTAGCTTTCCCTTCTAGGGAATTTGGAGTGCCCAGAAAGCAGGAGAGACTCCTTTTAAAATCAGAGCCCTCCACCTCTGGGTGTGTTCTGAGGGCGATTACACCCCCTTTCCCTTGGTCTCTTTAGTCTAAAACGGAGGACAAAGGTGCTCGCTTCACCTGAACAAGTGATTGATTTATGACCTAAGTACGATGGCAGTGAGTCACAGGGCCAGAGAGACCAGGCAGATCTCACTCTCCTCCCTACACAGTCTCCTGACACAAAGGACCTGTTGGGTGACCAAGACAAAGATGGTACAGTGGACAGACGGGCACCTCCCTTCGGAGGTGGCTGTCCTCATTTAAAGAAAGGCCCTTGAGGTTGACACCTAAGTCATATGCGCTCAAAGGGTGAACTATGTGTCAGATCAGCTGCTCCCTCAGCACTGGGTGAGGTCTGCTTAATGTCTCTTTCTAAACTGGATAGGGGAAGAGTCGGAGCTCCCCCTGAGAGTGAGGCAGAGGGCAAGACCTATTGCCTCTAGCTGGAGCTCCTGTTTGCCTCAGCTGTCAGCCCAGGTCGGGAGTCCTGCTGCTGCTCTCCGGAGAGACTTCACACTGTGGTGAAGTGTGGCGTTCAGCCTTGTTCCTTGTTTCTACGTATGAACATAGAAGCCCTTGCCCCTTTAGAGACAGGGTCCCGCTAGCCTCCCCTCAGACTCTTGATCCTCCTGCCTCAGCTTCCTGCCTGCTGTGACCATAGGAGCACACCACCCTCCCTGGACTGTCCGCTTATCTCTTGATGTGCAGCACATCAGAACACAGCTGCTTTGCTGAAGGTGTGGATCAGCGGAGGGGCTGATTCAGCAAGGGTGCAAGCAGCTAGGAAACAGAGCTGCGGCGGTTGCTTGTATTCTCCTTGTAAACTTCCTTCTCCCTCCTTTATACCCAGGCTGAGAAAACTACACACTCTTCTCATTTGCATCTGCCTGGTAATTCAGTTTGTGACTCTCACACCCAACCCCAAGCCTCCCTAAGCGTTCGTTGAGACCGTGCAGTGTTGCAAGGGGTCAGTTCCTTGGCAAGAGCCCTCTTCCTCCGCAGGGCTGCCAGGCTGGGGTGTGGGCTAGGGATGGGTGTGAGCTTCCTCAGACTGAGGTTGCTTGCTGGCTTAGTTAGGGTTTCTATCGCTATGATGAAAATCCATGGCCAAAGCAATTTGGGCAGAAAGGGGTTTATTTGGCTCACACTTCCACATCATAGTCTGCCACTGAAGGAAGTCAGGACAGGAACTCAAATGGCAGGAACCTAGAAACAGGATTTGATTCAGAGGCCACGGAGGGGTGCTGCTTACTGACTTGCTCACCGTGGCTTGCTCGACTTGGTTTTTTTCCCTTTCTTTCTTTCTTTCTTTCTTTCTTTCTTTCTTTCTTTCTTTCTTTCTTCAAGACAGGGTTTCTCTGTGTTGCAGCCTTGGCTGTCCTGGACTCTTTGTAGACTAGGCTGGCCTCAAACTCACAGTGATCTGCCTGCCTCTACCTCCCCAAGTGCTGGGATTAAAGGTGTGCACCACTACTCCTGGCTTCAACTTAATTTTTTTTTCTAAACAGGATTTTTCTGTTTAGCCTTGGCTGTCCTGGACTTGCTGTGTAGACCAGGCTGTCCTCAAATTTACAGTAATCTGCCTGTCTCTACCTCCCAAGTGCTGGGATTAAAGGTGTGCACCACCACATCCAGCCAGCTTGCTTTCTTATAGAACCCAGGACCACAATCCCAAGGATGGCTCCACTCACAATGGGCTGGGCCTTCCCACATCAATCACTAATTAAGAAAATGCCCTACAGCCAGATCTTACAGAGACATTTTTCTCAATTGAGGTCCCCTCCTTCCAGATGACTCCAGCTTGTGTCAAGTTGACATAAAACTAGCCAGCACACTTGCTGACAGTACACTTCACCTTGGATTCAGAAGCGAGGCAAAAGTGACTCTCTTTCTAGGAGCTTGCCACTAAGGTCATCACACCACTTTAAATTTGGAGGCTCAGTGGAAATGCTCTAGATGTCAATCAGATGCCTCATCTGTTCGTTCAACTGGGCTATGAGTCTTCCCTTGTTCTGCTCAGTTCTTTTGCTGGAAGAAAACAAGTGAACACCTGGGGCTCCGGGCTGTTCCTGCCTCACCAGGCCTCATCCCTGACTCTGAGGAGTTACTGAGCTAAGAAGGAGGGAAGGGAACTCTGGCAAGAAAAATTCTCCAAACTGAAGTGTCTTTATTTTCCCAGTCATTCTCCTTACTCTGGTCGCTGTTCCTGACATCATTAATGGTTAAAGCCCAGTAAAGGATGGTATTAAAAGCCAACTGAGGGGGTCGTTTTAGATCCTGTGGCTCCGATATTCCAATGGGGAAAGAGGGTCGCACACAAATTCCTTTTTTGAAAAAAAATTAGATTTGTTTTTAATTTACTTGTATGCGTAAAGGTGGGGTGGGGTACATGCAAGTCATGGCACGTGTGTGAAGGTCTGAGGAAAACCTTCAGGAGTGACTTCTGTCCTTTTACCATGTGGGTCCTAGGTATAGAACTCAGTTTATCATGCTTGCTGGCAAGCACCTTTACCTCACTGAGCCATACCACTGATCCAAGTATTTAAAAAAATTTGTTTTTAGTTTTAGCATGTGTGTGTGTGTGTGTGTGTGTGTGTGTGTGTGTGTGTGTGTGTGT
>OU015747.1:90617203-90643626 GCA_907169655.1 Acomys percivali | reverse complement strand
GTGTGTGTGTGTGTGTGTGTGTGTGTGTGTGTGTGTGTGTGTGTGTGACTTGTGTGCTCATGCCCAGGTAAGGCATCCCCTGGAGCTGGAGTCATAGGCTCCAAACTGCCCAACATTGGTACTGTGAATTGAACTCTCGTCCTCTGGAAAAACAGCCAGCATTTTTAACTGCTGAGACAATGCTTCAGCCCTGGCCTGGGTATTTTAACATGCTAACTTGAATGCTTTCTTATGGTTTGCAATAAAGCTATTTCTCTTTCTCATACATTTCTCCTTTGCCTTGGCTTCCTGGAAGCTGAGGGGTTTAAACACAATCAGCAAGCACCTGCTTCCTCTCTCCCTTCATCCTTATTAATTTCTAACATTTAATGTAAGCATGTGCATGTAATTGTTTCTTGTTTCCGTGTGATTCGGTACTTTAAGGTGCTCCGGAGTCTTCTTAGACACAGCAAAGGATAAACCAAAGCTGGGGGGTGCTGGCTTCCACCTTTACTCTCAGAACCGTGGAACAGAAGCTTCTAAAAAGAGACAGTGCCAGTGTTATCCAGCAGCCAGCAGCCTTCTAAGGTTGACATCCCACTCCTAGCCCATACTCTAGGCTGGCAGCCAGGTTCAGGAGGAGGGGTTCTTTGTGTTGAGTTCAAGACCAGATGAGGATACAAGGTGAGACCATTCCTCAATAAATACAATATATGTGTTGGTAGAGTGCTTGCCTCGCCTTCACAAGCCCTGGCTTTCAACCCTAGCAATGCACAAATTGGTCGTGGTGGCAAATGCTTGTAATTGCAGCACTCAAGAGCTAAGGCAGGAGGATCAGAAAGACAAGCTCGTCCTCACTTAAGTGAAAAGCTTGAACCCCTGTCTGTCTGTCTGAATTAATTAATTAATTAATTAAAGTATTAATAGTTAGCATGTCCTAACCTTCCTTACCAATAAGCAAACAACAAAAAGAGGTAATGGTGGCACAGGAAAGCATGCAGGCCAAACGCCCTAACACATTAAATAAAGAAATACAATTCTTTAAAACATTTTAAACGTTCTAATAGCATGCACTGATTACAATGGGAAAGACAGTATTCTAGGAACCGTAAACTCATCTCCTCTGATGGCGCTGAAGTAAGAGCAGCAGTTATCAGCCCCATTTAACAGATAAGCACACTACAAGCCTTGACAGCTTGCTTGAGAACCCAGAGCTAGCACTTGGACCTGGCAGGGTGGCTCCGCAGCACACACACTAGTCCCCACGATGGAGTAAATGGGGCACAAGTCCGCTCACAAGCCACATTGTTGTCCATCAGAGTCAGTGAGCATCAAGCCAGACGGAGCCAGCAGTCCAGACCACCTATTCCCAACCTAGAGACACACTGCCAACAACAACCGGATTCTTTTAAAAAAAAATTATTTACAGAGGTGGGGAGAGGGGTTTGAACCCTGGGTGTCCTGGAACTCAGAGATCCACCTCTGCCTCCTACGTGCTGGGATTAAAGACATGTGCTACCAGCTAACAATCTGATTCTTAGTGGAGGGGAAAGGAAGGTGGTAAGAAGAAATCTCTACCTTTCCCTACCTTTACTGACAGAACGAAGCACGTGATTGAGCGTGTGGTGTTATCAAAATGCAAAGGGTGATTGCAAACATACCCTGGGCCAGCCTATAAAGGCCTTGACGGCAAAACTGAAAACTAAACGTTAACCCATAGAGGAGCCCGTGAAGGCATTCAAGCAGGAAAGAGACAGTCGGGTGAGTTAGGGTTTCTGACTGAGGGAAGTGCAGAGGGGAAGGCTTCCCACAGCATCCCATCCTCAGAGATGGAGCCTTGAAGTGGACATAAAATATCAGCTCAGGAAGTGGCCTGCAGAAGATCTGTCCTGACGGGGAGATTTCTGTCTCTGTGGCTGGGAGGATCTCATATTCTGCTGGGGCCCAGGCATGGTCATTGTGGGCCACAGATGGCAGATTAAAGCTGAGCAGGGACAGCTCTTCTGGCCCAATACTCTCTCCTTACAGATAAGCCGACTGAGGTGCAGGGAGGAGACTGCCAGTCCAGCCATCTCTCCCTGTCTCTGGGCTCCTTCCTCTGACCCACATGGATCAGGTGCCTGGCCTTTCCTGGACCTGAGCCTGTGGTGCAGTAAAGAGACACCTTGGCCCAGAGCCTGGTGGCAGAGGGGGAGAGGCGGCCCGCACATCCCTTCTTCAGCTCCTCCTGTGTAACCCTTTCTCCATTCTTTGCCACCGCTGTCACAGCTGCTTGGCCCAGACACTCAGGCCCCAGGAGGCCTAGCCATACAACACCTGGGCTCCCTTCACCAGCCCTAGGGCCTCTCTCCTCTTGTTTTCTGTCTGGGGATGAAGCAGGTCGGCCCTGGGCCCCCAGGAAGGAGGAGAGAGGCTTTACAAGGGGGTCTTGTCCTGTTTGCAAAGGGGCAATAAATCCAGCTTCAGATCTACTGCCGTCCCCCAAGTCCATGTGTTCCCTACTGAGTGTCCAGCACTTGTGGTCACACCTTCTTACGGCCACCGCTGAAGGCCCATGAAGTGGAGGTGTGGGAGGCCACATTCCTGAGGCTCCTAGGATAACAGGCTTTTAGCAGACAGTTTCCCCCCTTTTGTTCCTAGGTACACCGAGGGAGCCACGGGAGGAAAAACATACCACTAGGACTCTTCCAGCCAAAACTGGTCTGGCCATCTGTCTCTGTCTCTCCCCAGTTCCTGCTCATGTCCTGTTCATACACACACACACACACACACACACACACACACACACACACACCCTGACACCCCGCTCCCTCAAGCCTGGCTTCCTTTCCCCTGCCTACCACAGGAACAGAATGTCCCCCTCTCCCTAGACACTAGTGAGTCACTAGGACATAGAAGTTCAGGAGTAATCCCCAGGGCCTGATGCAGTCAGTCTGCGGGGCCTAGCACTTAGTGACAATATGGATGGATTTGTGACACGTTATAGTCTCTTGTTTCCAGTGGTGGAGTTAGAGCCTTAATACCCATACAGTACTGGGGATGGGAGAAGGTCTGAGGAGCACGAACAGGCTGTTGGAGGAACTGTAATACTTGGATGTCACCCGGCAGTCATCAAGGCTGTGGCTGGCTCCTGACATTAAGCGTGGCTATTCCTGGAGAATTTTGTTTTAAGTTTTGTTGTGATACAGGGTCTCATGTATCCCAGGCTGGCCTTGAACTCGCTTTGTATGTTGAAGATGACCCTGAATGTCTGTTCCTCCTGTCTCTCTGCCTCTCAAGTGCTGGGGTTATAGACATACATGAACAGACCTGGTCATTACCATATCCCTGCAGTGCTGTGAATAGATCTAGGAGTTGCTGCGTGCCAGGCAAGCACTCTGCCAACCATGCCACATCCCCAGAACCAGAGAGTTTATAATACTCTGGGTCTCACCTCTTAATCCTGGTTTTAATCCCTAGGATCCTGGGCTCAGGTTCCACCTCCAGAGCCTGGATGGGACTCAACTCTGTTTCTTTTGGTGTGCTGGTCACTATCCAGAGGGCAAATGCTCTTGTCCTGGGCTGCTGTGCACATGTGCTCACAGCCAGTCTGCTTCCTGCCAGTCTCTATCCTACCCCAACTCCATTCTCTCTCTCTCTCTGTCTCTCTCTCTCTGTCTCTCTCTCTCTGTCTCTCTCTCTCTGTCTCTCTCTCTCTCTCTCTCTCTCTCTCTCTCTCTTTCTTTCTTTTTTTTTTTTTTTTGGTCTTCCCAGACAGGGTCTCTCTGTGTTAGCCTTGGCTGTCCTGGACTCGCTTTGTATACCAGGCTGACCTCGAGTTCACAGTGACCCCCTGCCTCTGCCTCCCTAGTGCTGGGATTAAAGCCATTAAAGACCCTCCAACCCCAATCCCCCTCCCCCCTCCCCCTCGCTTCCATTTTCTTGAACTGGACTCTCTTCCAGAACCCTCAGTCCCTCCAAGTATGCTCTCTACACATGGCTTTAGCTAAACTGGCTGTCATCTGAAGGCTTTTCCGTCATATTCTGCACACACACACACACCCCACTCAGGTGGCAGAACTGTTTTCTGTCACTGTAGGCCTTGCCCATTGCTCTCTGAGGACCGGTGCTGGTCCTCTCATCCTTCCTTGGCCAGGAATGAAGATCTAGCTCCCATGAGGCTCACAGTCTTTCAACCTCCAGCTCCTGTGAGAGCCCGAGGGAACTGGGCATGCCCAAAGACACTGAACTCATTCTCTCCTGGCTTCCCAGTGCCCGGACCCCGCACTGCCAAGTGATCATCTCTTGCACTCAGCTTCCAGCACCCACCTGCATGGGACACCCTGAATGCTGAGAGCAACACCCCAGACCCATTACTGCATTTCCAGAGTCTGAAACCCAAGGCTCCCCAGTAAATATACTAAGTCAACGAGTGAGTGAGTGAGTGAATGAGTGAGTGAGTGAGTGAGTGAGTGAGTGAGTGAGTGAGTGCAGCCAGTGACACAAAATAGGCATTGGGCCTAATGAGAAGAGTCTTAGATACCAGGGTTAGAGAATATGAGATTTTAGTATCAACCCCGACAACAAGCAGGTGTATGACACTGGCCAACGCCCCACCCCCAGACATTTTAAGGCCTCTTTTTCATCTGAAAAAAGGAAAAAGTAATTGTGCAATTTCTATAAATACTTTTTGAGAGTCCATATGAATAAGAACTTGGATTTATTGAGCATCCATAATATTGAAGTCCCGAGCTAGGCATTCTCTACATATTACCTCTGATCTGCCCAGCACCCGACTGGCCCCTCTTTAAAGTTGACAAAACTGAAGTAAAGAGAGATTGAAGATGTTCCTTGTCACAGAAACAACAGAGGGTTAGCACCCAGGTTGGCTTCTTGTAATCTTTGCAAGTAAGCCCGTGGATGAGATTCAGCCAGTCGGGGAGAAATCCAAAGAACCACATTGTAAAGAAGCATGGCCTTTTGGGACTCAGCAAGGCTTCCAGGCTGTGACAGCAATGGAAGTCTGCACCTGCCACATCTAATTCTCTCAGCAATGGAAAATCCTACGGGCAGCAGCTGAGGCTGACACTTTCCAGGTTTTTGGTCACTTTGGAGAGGAAGTGCAGCCTTCACCTGGCCATTTCCTGTGGCTGAATTTCATCCCTTAGGTACAGGTGCCCTGTCCTGAGAGGGTGTGAGTCCTGGTGGGAGTAGGTACCATCTTCAATAACACCCTGGACAGTGGCTTTCCTTTCACGAAGCTGCCTGGCTTAAGCATTCTTGCACAGCTGGGTCCTTTCCCAGCTTCTGTCTTCAGAATAGATAATGGACCCTTCTCCAGCTCCAAACATGTTGTAAAAAAATGACCCTCTAGGGTTTAAAGTTATAGCCCGCAGATGAGAAAACTCTTTCCTTTAGTTGGATGGGCTCCATTCTGCCTGCTTCCACCCCTAATCATCTGTGCACAGTCATCTGTGCCTGTCCCCACTCCCAGTTTACTTTTGGTTCAGGGGAGAGGTTGAAAGAGGAATTTCAAACAGAGCTCATATTCTCAGTTCTATGGCCCCGTGAGCAGGCTTTGGTGACAAGGATTATTTTCTTCTGTTCTTAATTCCTGTTTCTGAATGTCAAGAGCAACTCCCAGGCTGGTGGCTTAGAGCTGACCTTGGGTACAGCTTTATGAGAAGAGGACAGGGCGTCTTAGAAAAGCCCCCTTTGCAGAGAGGCATGGAAGGATTCAGCAGTACTTCCGTTCTGCTTAGGGAGGGGCGGAGAGGCAGCTGGTCCACCCTGGTGATGTGTCTTATCAGCTCTGGGCAGCACAGCAAGGTGCTAGCGATGGCAGGGGGTGTGTGGAGGGGGGTGTGCAGAAGGTACATACAGGCAAACTCAGCACCCCCCACCCCAGGCCTGGCCCTCTCAGAAAGCAGGCTTCACCAGACACCAGGACACAGTAACTCCGTACTCCCTCACTCCCACAAACTCCAGCCCACGCATACACTTTAGTATGTATACTCACTCAGATACACACACACACACACACACACACACACACACACACACACACACACACACACAGCACCCTCCTACCCACACTGATACACACGGAGATCAACAGAATCACACACAGTGCCGTGTGGGAGGGAGCTGAAGTCATTCTCTCAGAATAGCTCAGCCCAGCCTCTGCCAGCAGAGCCATCAAACTTGCCTCAGGTTTCCACATGTGGTCAGAACTGAGAGGTAACCTTGACAACCAAGCCAAATCCCCAAGGCCCCCACAGAAGAAGTACATACCACCAGCGGCTTCTAACTAGCAAGTAGAGAGAGCAAGCTGTGTGATAACCCCACAGACAAGGCCAGGACAGAAGGACCCGGTCCTTTGAGTTGGCCTAAAAGAGGGCAGTTTGGAATGCCACATCATTCTCTCCAGTCAACTAGACAAATGGATGGAATGGTCAACCAAGACCAGAGGAACAGATGGCCTGGGGTCACATCGCACTGATGTTTCTGGCGTAGATAAAGCAGAGGCTGAAGGCCACCCGCACCCTGCTATCACCGACGCACCAGGGACTTCGACTGTGGAGTCATAGTCAGCACCATGTGTCAGCATTTATGTGTCACCATCTAATCCATGGATGGAGGGAGAAGAAGAAATAAAAGAAGGAGGAAGAAGGAGCTAGAATGGCAGGGGGCAGAGAGAGGGAACCACTCCCCTTATCCTGAGGTCCCAACTACTCCAGGGACAGGAGGCAGCGGGCCACATGAAGAGGAAAAGGAGCAACGCCTTTACTTTGAAGCTTCTATAAAGCTCCCATCGACTTAGGCGGCTTCCCCTCCCCACCCCCACCCCCGCCGCCTTTTGTTTTGTTTTTGTTGGTGTTGTTTGAGACCAAATCTCACTATGTAGCCCTAGATGGCATAAAACCTATGTATACCAGGCTGGCCTTGAATTCATAGATATCTGCCTGCCTCCGCTTCCCCAGTGCTGGGACTAAAGGCATGCACCACCACACCTGGTGCTATCATCAACTTAAGGGCAGTTCAAATAATTTTTCTTTAAAAAAAAAATCAGGACTAATATAACATACTTTATGTTATCAGAAATCAATCCCAAGGCTTGATGTGGCAGCAAACATCTTTAATTCCAGTACGCAGAGAGCCAGAGGCCAGCCTGGTCTACCTAAGGAGTTCAGGCTAGCCAGTGCCACACAGTGAAACCCTGTTTCAAAACAAAAAGAAACAAGGAAACCTAAATCCTGATTTGGGGCCAATGCTGCTGCACCGTGACTTAAATGTCAAGTGTGAGATAATGAAGTTGCCTCTTCATAGGCTTAGGAGTAGCAGGGTAGCTGGGGAAGGAGAGGGTCTGCCTGCGTGCTGTGATGGAGCATGGTGCACTACAGCACTACAATCCAAGATGCTGTGGCGTCTGTGCGCAAACATGCCTGGCTAACACTACACAGCAGCATCATTCCCACATCAGGATGTAGGTTCTAGAGTTGTCTGTTTTGAAACATGTGCCGTTTCACTGTAGCTCTGTTGGCCTGGAATTCTGTAGGTAGATCAGGCTGGCCTCTGCCTCTGAAGTACTGTGGTTCAAAAGTGTTTTCTACCACACTCAGCTGTAGGCTTGATTTCAGGGTTGGGGCTGCCTTGCCTGCCTGCCTGCTCCTGTCCTCACATCTGGGTTCTTTTCTCTGTAACCACTGCGTCACTGTCAGGAGAGATTACTCTGTGGCCCTGTGGCCAGGGTGGTGGCAGCCCAGGAACTGGGAAATCTAATAAAAAGGGCACCACCTTTGTAATCCAAAGCTATGTCCTGTTCTGGCTCTACTGAGAGGTCACTGCATAGCCCAGTGCGAGATGTGAACATTTACGTCAGGGCAAGTTTGATTTAAAGAAAGCAGAGCTGATGTTTTGGTTTGCAGAAAGCTCCCCCCCTTTCCGCCCCCCATTAATCTGGTTATAGGATGTCAAGCCTGGAATACCAGACCACGAGCCAAAGATACTGGCAGATGATGATGGTAAGAGCGTCAAATTCAGGCACCAAACAAGTCTGTACAGGCCTGTGTGCTTTGACCTATTCTACCGACTTCCTTGGTGACCAGCCTCTGTCACTTCTGGCCTTGATGACACCTGGTCTCTTTGGGTCATCGCATCTAGGTTATCTTTCTCCAGCTCTGCTTCCTGTAAAAACTAGCACTTTCCCTCAGTAAGCAGCAGTAGTCATGTGAGGAAGTCCTCTCAGGGATACGTGTCACGCCTGAGCACTAGGATCCCAGGGCACTCTGACTCTCACCCCACGACGCAGAGGGGAAGACATGAAATGTGAGGTGCCCCGTAAATGTGAGGCATACACACATAGTAGCCTGCTTCCAAGTAATCTGATGTTGGCCTGGGGGAGGTGGTGGGGGTGGGGGTGGGGCAGGAAGCAAGCCTCTTGCTTGTGAGGCTGAGGCAAGAGGATCCCCAGTTTAAGATGAGCTAAGTGACCCTATGGGTAGCATCAGTGCAGCATTGGGAGGGCGGTCAGCATGTATTTTTTTCAAGTTGAAGCTTCAGGAATCTGGGAGGGAGTGTGAATTGGTAGCCAAGTGCTAGTGAGGTGCTCCAGGATAAAAACACGAGCCATGGTGCACCAGGGCCAGGGATGTGTGACGTGAGGGCCATGTTATAGAGATAGGATAGTGGGGAAATGTGGTAGGGCCTAGGTGGCAGAGCTGTGGCGATAATTTTGAAGACATTGAAGAAAGGGACCTTATAGTACAAAGCAGTAGAAACCTACAAAGGTAGGTCATTACAAAATGCTGAAATGTCTAGCAAGTGGAAGAGCTGCCCCGGGTGGTTTGGGCAAGGGATGAGCAAGCAGATGTAATACTTTAGGAAAAGGATTCTAATAATGCCAGGAAGGTAGTTTTGGGGGTGGGAGTAGGAGGAATCCACTGAGATGATCTAGGTCTGAGAAAACCATCAGTCTTGGGACTAGGTCTGAGGAAGCTAAGAGACAGACTGAGTGCATAGGGGCCCGAGGATCAGTAGCTTTGACTGAGGCGGGACCAGAGAAGGAGGTAGCTTTAGGGGGAGGGGCTAGACATCCCAAAGAAGGGGCGGAGAGTGTGAGGAGAGGATGGAAGCGTAGATGTGGAAGTCCACTGAAGAAAAATACACAGCAAAAGAGACAGCTCGAGGATAGAAAGTAGAGAGAAAAGAGAAGAGGGACATGGGATGGCAATGGGCACAGAGGACCCCAGCAGGGAGGCTGGTGGCTCAGGCAGGGGACAGGTAGAGAGGCCTGGGGGCACTGCGCTTTGACGGTGCCGCAGAACTCAAGGAAAACGGGATTTTTACACAAGCCATGGAGCTGAGTTCATTTAAGAGATACGGGCTTGCTGCGGGCCAGATCCTGTGCTAGGCTCAGAGATGTGGGTGACAAGCTGCCCCATTCAGTCGTCTGCCTAGCTTCCTGGCACCGGTCCCAGAGCCCCTGAGTGTAGCCCGAAGCCAGAGACTGAAGCCTTTCCTCTGGGGAGCTAATGTTTACAGAAGCTTCAGTCCACAAAGAGGAAGGAAGAGGAGTCGGGGAAGAGGGAGGAGCAGGGAGCCGATGGAAAACTTTGCACAGTTCACACCAGACTACTTTAAAAAAATAAATAAATAAAGTTAAGTGAGAACTGGAAAAATAACCAATGGGCAGAAATTTCTCCCCTCAACACTCTTCCCACCGCGACACCAAATAGTGAGAGCTGACTGCTTTTAGGCTATTGCTGAAGAGGAAGAGAAGAATTTGTTGGGGGAAGGTACAATTATTATGGAAGCAAATAGAATACATTCCCCATTGCTGAAAATACGAGGAGCCTGTTCTGACCAACTCGGAGTGTGGCAGAGAGGACCAGGCGCCATGGGGAATGGCTCCGTCGATGTGTCCGGCGGCGTAGGAGAAGTAGCATCGATGAGGGAACCCTGGAGGAGGCGTCCGGCAACCCGGGCCATGGCACTGTGTAGAGGCTACGTCCGGGCATGCCCGGTGTGGCGCGCTTCCTCTGTCCTGGGCCCTCTCCCGCCCGCCTCCCACCGCTCGCAAGTCCAGGGCTGGTTCCCAGTACTGACGTCAGTGAAGGATGACCTCAGCGCCCGCCCGGGAGGCGCGGGCAAACGAGCTGGTCTGCAGGCGGGGGGACAGGGGCGGGCGCGGGCGGAGGAGAAGGAAAGGCGGGGCAGCGGGAGGACACGCCCCCATCCGCCAGCCTCGGCCAATGGACGCCGGCGGCGGCTCCCCGCCTCCGCGAGCGCTATGAAAGGCTCAGCCCGGGGAAAGTCCGGGCAGAGCCTGAGCGGCGGCTGGACCACCGTCGTTCTCACAGCAACTTACCCAGCCGCCCGGTATGAATCACGGGAAGAGAACTGACATGCTCCCGGAGATCGCCGCCGCCGTGGGCTTCCTCTCCAGTCTTCTGAGGACACGGGGCTGCGTGAGCGAACAGAGACTCAAGGTTTTCAGCAGGGCGCTCCAGGACGCACTGACCGGTGAGTGAGCACACGTCGGGGTCCTGCCGCCACCAGGGCGCGGCTCCTCCTTGCTTGGGGTGTCTTTCCTCACTGTTTCTGGGACAGGGACCCCTACACGAACAGCTCCGTGTTTATAATGTCCGAGACCGCTGGTAGTCCTCCGTTCCTTGGGTTAGGTCTCCTCCGTCTCCCCGCCCTTCAGGCTCTCCACCCTACCCCACCTCCAACCCCGCCTCACTCCTGGGGCTCTGACCCGCTTCCTTGGGAAAGCTCCATGGGAAAAGCCAGTGTCTGCTCTCAGAGTAAGAATTCACCTCTTTCTCTATACCTTAGAGACCTTCAGGGCCTCGAGGTATGCTGTGGGCCAAGCTATGCGACTTTATGCACAATTGAACTTTCTGGACAACTCTGAGTCTCAGCTACTGTTGCTGTAGTCCTGGGCCTGCCATCCTGCGGGCCCATTCAGCCGCTTGTTTACCCCGTGGAAGTTGTAATCTGGGCCCCTTTTGTATTTTTTCTTTTTGGTCCCTCTTCACCATCTGCCACCTATTATAGTACAGAAAAGAGCCCAGTAGCGTAGCCAACTGCTGGCGGCTGTGAGAGGGGTGGGGGTACGTGTTCTGGAGAGGGGTGTGAGGCAAAGAGGCGGAGAAGTGATAAGCTGCCTTTCGCCTCTGTCCCCAGCTGTTATAGCTGGTAGATAGCCATCTCACAACATGTTGGCCCACATCTGAGCACCAACAGCTGTTTCATCAAAACAAAGCCATTTTTTTTTTTTTTAACTCCCTTACTTTTGCTGAAACTCTTCATAACTCTTCTGATGGGGGAGAGACGAGAGGCATGGCGACTTGCTGGACACCCAACAATGCTGGCCCGCATACTAGCTTTGAAATGTCAGTGCCTGGGTCTTCAGAGGCCCTGCCTGTTAATGCTAGCCCTGCCTTCTTCCTTAAGCAGGATTGTGCCAAACATATTTTTGACCACCAGAGAGCACTTACCTGAAAACTCTGGGCCTGCCTGCCAATGTACACACACTTGGAAAGGGCCCAGGGATCTTTCTAAGAGGCAGGGGGGAGTTTAAGGAGAGGCTCTTAAATCCTATCTTGTGAGCCCTTTCTCTTCTCCCCGGCCCTCTGCCCTCATGCTCCCCTTGTGGTAAACATCAAGGCAAGGCTTTCTAACCAGGCATCTCACCTCTTGCTCTTCCACAGATCATTACAAACACCACTGGTTTCCAGAAAAACCATCCAAAGGCTCCGGCTATCGCTGTATCCGCATTAACCACAAGATGGATCCCATCATTACCAAGGCGGCCAGCCAGATCGGACTCAGCCAGCCCCAGCTGCACCGGCTGCTGCCCAGCGAGCTGACGCTGTGGGTTGACCCCTATGAAGTATCCTACCGCATCGGGGAGGATGGCTCCATCTGTGTCCTGTATGAGGAAGCCCCGGTAGCTGCCTCCTACGGGCTCCTCACCTGCAAGAACCAAATCATGCTGGGCAGAAGCAGCCCCTCGAAGAACTATGTGATGGCTGTTTCCAGCTAGATAGGAGCCACCCTACCCTGGCACACTCTACTGTACTCATGCTGCCGTGACAACAGGCCACCGTATACCTCAACCTGGGGAACTGTGTTTTTAAAATGAAGAGTTATTTATACACTTTTTTTTTTTTAAGAAAAGAGGAGGAAAAAAAAAACCAAAAGATTTTTTTTTTTAAAGAAAAAAAATATCCTTAAAGGGAGCTGCTTGGAAGTGGCCTCCCCAGGTGCCTTTTGAAGAGAGCTGTTCTTGAGTCTGTGAGCCAGTGTTTGCCTAGGGGAATGGTTTGGGGATTGGCCTAGCCAAGGCAAAGGGGGTGTTCTTGGCTGATCCCCCTAGGAGGTGGTGAAAGGGAGCAAGCAAGGTTAGCAACTGTGAATGAGAGGGGCCAGGGTCCTCCCTGGGTTACCGTCCCAGCTGGGATGACTGTATGTCTGGTTCCTCTCTTACTCAGGGGCATTCAAGCCTGGTCTTAAATAATACTACATTGCCTAATCTTCTCTTTTGTTTTCCTGCTGAGACCCTGGGCAGAGTGAAAGACATCTCCTCTGTTCCTTCTGTTCTAAGCAGGGTTTCTTGACGTCCTGTCTCATTTCTGATTCTACCCTCAGGGGCCTGAAGAGGAGGTTGTTTCCCAGCCAGGAATCTATCTAAACATTTTTTGGAGGGTGGGATGTAAGGCAGGTGTGCAAAGACTTTGGGGCTATGATGGAGAGGAATTGCACAAAACCTTTGCTTTGCTCTGTGCTGCTTTGTGTGTATGGATGGCGAGTAATTTAGGGATGATTTGCAATGAATTTTGGGACCCAAAGAGTATCCAATGTGGGTGGTTTTTTTTGGTTTTGGGTTTTCTTTTTGTTTGTTTTTTGGGTTTTTTTTTGTTTTTGTTTTTGTTTTTGGTTTTTTTTTGGTCTTTATTTTTACTTAAGCCCTCCTTTTGGGAACCACATGAAAGTCTGAATGCTGCTACCATTACTCCTTTGAGAGGTGGCTCAAAGCTCCAAGGAACCCCAGGTCCTTTCATACTGCCGTCTCTTTAAGAGCAACCTTCCCATTTCTCCTTTCCCCTCTTTCCTCTGCTTGGGTCCCGGAGGGCCCTATTTCCTAGGACAAGAGTTCTCAATCACTGTGCAATAGTCCCAGGAAACTCTGAGACTGGGCCTCCCTCCCAGTCCCTCCTGGTGCCCTGGTGGGTTTTTGGGGACCTGCTTTTCCCATTCTCCTAGGGGTTCTGACTGGCTGGTGGGCCTTGCAGAGATCTTCCCGGGCCACAGGGAGAGTACCTGGGCACTACAGGACTACCTGGTGTTCTTGTAGGGCTGCCACTAAGGGCCAGACATTGGGCACAGCTTTATCTCCTTGGTGCTCAGAGCACCTGTGTGGGAGGTTATCTCTCAGTAAAATCCAAATTTATCTGTAGACGTGTGCAATATTTACTGTTTTGGCTTCGAGAAAATTGGAGAACACTGGGAAGATATGGCTTTTCTTCAGGTTTCCATCAGTGACGCTGATGAGGGGTCCTCTGGTCTCTCAAACTGAAGGCCAGAGCTAGAGCCAGCCGGTCACCCTTAGTGAGGAGCCCCCTCCCCTCCCCACTTCTCTCTACCGCCATCCCATTTCCTGGATTTCTCAGCTCCTCAGTTTCTACTCAAAGGTGCTATCTACCAAACACCCTGCTCTGGCACTCTCCAGCTTCGCACAGCCTTCCCAGGCGGCTTCGTCTCTCTTGCTTTAAAGTTAACTCTGGGCCCACAGACCCAAGAGCTGTGGGTTGAAACAAAGCTGTGAATTGCTACAGATGGCTGTGCTGTCTGGTCCACAGACAGGCCCCTGCCTTTTTAGCAGCAACCTCCTGGTCTCATGCTTAAATCTGTTCTTTCTTGTCGATGTTCACTTTAAAAATGACAAAACCCCACCCAGAGCTGGACTGTTGAGCAGGCCTGTCTCTCTTACTGAGTTAAAAAAAAAAAAAAAAGTAATAGTGGTAAGTTTGTAAGCTATTCTGACAGAAAAGACAAAGGTTACTAATTGTATAATAGTGTTTTTATATGGAAGACTGTACAGATTTATGGACAAATGTACACTTTTTTTGTTTCTAATAAAATTATAGCAGATCATGCATTGTGTAGAGAAGGTAAAACTCCACACTGCCAACTGGCATCTTCCCTCTTAGGTCCAAACTCTTTTGTTGTGTTTTGTGGCATTTCATCCACTGCCCTGGGTCAGTCTGTAGCATGCAGATGTTGTAAGAGATATCCTAGGTTTGTGGTGAGGTCATGTCTATGCGCTCCCTTTGCCTGGCTCCCTACTTCTGTCCCCTGGTGAATGCTCACAGGTCTCAAAAGATAATGCTGTCCACCTGAGCATTCTGCAGCATGTCCACGGCTTCATTCTTAGCCGTTCAGCACACCTGTAAAGCTGGCCTTCTGTGTGCGTATCTGTGGAAGCAACCAACGACAGCTGGAAATTATACAAAAAAAAAAAAAAAAAACAGGAAGTTCCAAAAACCAAAATTTTGGTTTGCCACACACTAAGCACAGCAGTCCATGCGATGTGTCTGCAGTCACACAAGCACACTTTTGACATTCCTCCTGGCCTCCCGCAGGTCATCTGTGAGGCCCTCATTGGAGCACGGTTTGTTTTCACATCCAGTTCACACGCGGCAGTGTGAAGCCTTTAAGTGGCAGCGTCTTTACTGGACATGTGCAGACTTTTCCTTGCCATTCCGGAAAGAGGCTAGCTTATCAACTATTTCCCATGTGTTAGGCGTCGCAAACAGTCTCATGATTTAAAGTACATTTGAGGAGGGTACTCAACCAAAACCCACTTAGCCATTTTATAGAGGAGAGTTGAGCATCTCAATGGTCGTGGAACCAACCCTCATGCAGATATCTAGTGACTTGACTACATTGCCCATGAATATTAAAAATAATTAAAACACACCCTGCTTTTCACAGGCCACTGATGGTGGGCTAGAGTGACCCTTTTCACAGATTGAGGCAGGACTGCCTGCCATCCCTAGTAAAGGCTCTTGTCACCTCTGCTGCCATTTGTTAACTGCCACTCTTCTTGCCTTGTTTGACTGGAGCAGTTCAGCTGCAGGATCTGTACACTGGGGCCACACGTAGCTGAACGCTGACGGCACAAGTGAGGTAGAGAGCCCAGAACACACTCTGCGAGAACCATTTATAACCACCTTTGACCACACGGAGAGGGTCTATGCAAGAACAGTAATTTGCCATGCTTGATTTGGGGGTTCTTTCCCGGAATTTTGATACAGACTCGGCTCCCCCACTAAAGAGACAGGCGCAGTTTTGACCCACATTTTATGTTTTTCTTGGCTGCTCTGAAGATGTCAAGTGGCCTCATTTCAGCTTACTGTGTGGACATAAATGTGGTTTGTCTTGGGCTGTTCTTGGTCAGGGTTAGGCTGGGGAAGCTGTGTGTACATGTCTGTATTGTGTGCCTGGGCTGGGGGAGTCAGATTGTGTGTGTCATGAGTAGACTTGGGTATGTTGGAACCCACTTAGGCTGGGAGTTGCCACTGAAGCAGTCTCATTTTCATTTGTCCCTCTCTGGATGCAAGGACAGGGTTAGGGTCTACGAATGTTTGCACCTCCTTGGAGTCCTACCTCTTAGGTTATTCAGTTCAAATTATTAACATCTATCTTCTTGCTCCCTAAAAGGGCCCGATCCTATAAGGCATTTTATTGTTTAGTGGAAGGCTGAATGAAATTTAGGAACGGTTTGTCGGGCAGGGGACCAGGGGACAGGTCAAGCCCATCTTGTCAAAGAACCCATAGGATGGCAGACTCACCTGGAAGTTGTGTTTGGTTCCTGGTAGGCTAATTGTGTCTACTCTGTGATCCAGGAAGATGTTACTTCCTTTAGTCCTGGCCAATGTCAGTAGGAACAGAGAATACCTACTGGCTGCTGCTGGCAGGGGTGGGGGGGGGGGAGTGTCTTAGGGCTCTGGATGGAGTTACAGGTACTTGCTTTCCCAGGCTTAGAAACTAGGCTTTCAGCTTCCCTGTGGCTTGGTTGGGAACCATGCTGGCCTGGAGTCCTGTGCATGGTCAGCTGTTTGGGGATGATAATGTCCCTCCCCAGAGAGTCTGGGCAAGGCGCTGGCAGCTGTAGATTAAGAGCCCATCCTGGCTTCTGATAAGGTTTAGGTGGAGGAGTCCTTGATGCTGCCAAAAACAAGCCCAGGGAGGAAGAAACCACTTCTGTGGGTCTGGCATTGGCTCCTGTAGCAGGCTTTGGTTAGAAAGGGTAGTGAGGACTCCAGAGCCCTGGCCCCCAGGCTGGTACTAGCATTCCTGACCCCATGAAAGCTTTGCAGTAGAGCTTGTGGATGGGAGGAAGAATATATGGTTTACAGTCCTGGTTCTTGTCTGCTAGTAGCTGGGAAAGATTGGAAAAATCACCCAGTTTTTCCTGTCTTAGAAATCAACAGGGTAAGCCGAGCATGATGGCTTATGCTTGTAATCCTAGCCCTCGGAATGCTGAGGCAGAAGGATAACTGTGAGTTTGAAGCTAGCCTGGGCTAAGAGTAAGATTCTGTCTCGGAAAGGAAAAGAGGTGGAGAAAGGCGAGAAGAGGGAGGGAGAGAGGTGGGAGAAGGAGAGGACAGATACATATATGAGTGGTGGATTAAATGTCCCCTAAATGCTCCTGTCCTCCTCCTCAGCCTTACTCTAGACTGCCCTCATCACTGGCAAACACTGGAGGCCAAGTGAGAACCCTCACTACCGGTCTTTTCAACTAGCTGAACTGAAAGGTCATTGAGGTGGGAATGGAGTCAGGAGTTCGTCTCCTGCTGGCGTCAGGCTCCTGCTTCATAGGCTTTGCATTCCCAAAGACGAAGAAGCGTCGATACAAGGAAGTGGAGACCGAAGACATAAGTGTCCTGGGGGGTCGGAGTGGGTTCCATTTCCAGGTCTACTCCCTGTCCACTGAGTGGACAACCTGGGGCCACTGGCCAACACGGCTTTAATTTCCCTAGGTATGGAATGGGATTTCAAATGCAACCCATTTCAACAAGTCACAAAGATGAGATGTGCCCCCATCAGTAGCTTAGACTAGTTCAGGTGCTCAGTGAATAAGACTTATCATTACTTAGGGAAGCTAATTTCGTCGTTTCAAGGGCCCTGAATTCGTCTTGAGGTCAGTATCAAGTAAAGTAATAGAATCTGCTAGTATCTCCAGGAATGGTTGCAGTTGATAGCGTCCTGTTGCCATCTTTTCTGCAACGCTCTGTTTAAAACTCTTCCTACTCCTAGAGCCCTTTGTGAGGGTCAGATGAAAGCAGGGACACTGAGTAAGTGCCTGCTGTCATTCTTGTGGAAAATACATGGTGTCCTTGCTACTCTCTAGGCCCATGCTGGCTCTGTGGGCCTGCTTGTGAACTAATACCAAACCACCTACGTGCTAATTCACACAGAGAGAGCTCTCCGGTAGCAGCTCTGCCTGCCTGTGGCCTCACACCCACATGCTGTCCCTTCCCAGAAGAGAATAAACGGGGGAAAGTGAGAAGGGCAAGCCCGAGCTCTCCGGCTTTGTTTCCACACTAGTTCTTTGCGGAGCTGGCAGAGAAACCACGTAAGTTCAGCCTAAGAGGCCTGCCAGGCCCTGGGATAACGATCTCTAGCAGGACTCTGCCCTGAATGAGTGGCCCTTCCCCTGCTTTCAGAGCCAGGTTCCCCAGACACCCCAAGTTATTTTGTTCCCAGCAGAAACCTGGCCCTACCACTTGCTACTCTCGTTCCCACAAACAAGGGCAGGCCTTGGTTCAACCCTTGTCCAGTAAGCCGGACAGGCTGTCTGGAGTACATCAGATAAGAGTCAGTAACAGCTGGCTGGGTTAGAATAAGTGCTGCTTTATTTGCCAGCATGAGGAGAGAGGGCATTTAAACCCTGATGCACATCAGGCAGTAAATGGGTAGGGACAGCTGGGTAAGAGGCTGGAGCCCTCTCCAGCCTCAGAAAAAGGCCTCCAGTCCTTGGCCCTGGTCCACTGTCATCAGGCGTGAGAGGTCATGATAACAAGACAGGGTGGCTTTGTGTTTGTTTGTTTGTTTGTTTGTTTGTTTTTGAGGCAGGCCTCAGGTATCCCTGGCTGGCCTCGAACTGGCTATGCACTCAAGGATGAACTTGAACTCCAGATGCTCCCGTCTGTGTCTCTTAAGTACTGGGATTATAGATACAGTGCCTGGGGATTGAACTCAGGGCTTTGTTCACACTAGGCAAGCACTCTGCGAACCAAGCTACACCCCGCCCAGCCTGTGGCCTCTGAGTCTCTGCCCACAGCGCGTCCTTCTTGTTCTCGCCTGTCCACCCACACTGTTTCCTGGTGAACTCACACCTTCAGGATTTCAGACCACAAGGCAACTTCTCGGTGACATCTCCTTCACAGAACACACGGTCTTATTCCGAGTCCTTGTGGTGATCGAGGATTTTGCCGCTGCCCTGCTCCTCGTAACTCTCAATCTACGCTAAGCTGGAAAGATGGGGTGGGGGGGAGGCAGGTCCTTGCCTGCACAGTCTCTGGTTCTTAGAAGGTGCCGGTGAATAGAGATCCAGCAGATGGAAGTGGATGCTGACCAGAGCAGAGACTAGTAGATGAAAGTAATTGAGTCCAAGCAGGAATGGTCATTCAGAGTGCATTTCGGCTCAAAAGATCTGGGACTTACTGGGAACCTGTGGCCACATCTTTAAAAATGTAGGTCTTTGAGTCTTGCCAGTTCTTAGGATTTGAGAACCTGCTATTATTGACACATCATAATAAGCCCGAGTTACCCATTAACTCCCTACATACATTTACACAGCAATCACCAGGAGAGAAAAGGGCTGGGCAGCTCTGGGGGAAGGACGCAGAGACTTTGGCTTCGGAATAGAGTTCTAGCCACACCCTCACCTCCCCTTCAATCCCCAGAAGCCTCCTTTCTACTGCCCATCTGGACTAGACGGAGCTAGTGGGATCAGCACTGGAGGACGAGGAGCCTAACTTTGGAGCTGGCAGGACTGATGGCCTTGGACTCTGAGCTTTCTCTGCTGTGGGGATTGGTTTTCTCGACAGGTCACCTCTCACAACTCCATTTCTGTTTCCAGACGGAATGAAGAAAAAGCCTCCAGAACTTGTCCCCATTTCCTGACAGCACACAGTCCAGATCTTGTCCCTGTTGCCCCCAAGCACCCTGGCAGCCCCCTCTGTGCCTCCTGTGGCCCACTTTCTGCCTGGCCAGCATCTTGGGACAAACACAGATTCTATTCCATTGTGTCATTTTTCTCGCCGTTGCCTTTCCTTGCCATTCCAAACCTGTAAGATGGAAATAAAGCCAAAGCCAGGGCCCCTTAACTTGTCACATTCTCTCCTGAACCAGCGGTTCTCAACCTTCCTAAAGCTGCGACCCTTTAATGCAGTTTCTCATGTGGTGGTGACACCCTCCCCCCAACCATAAAATTATCTTCATTGTTACATCATAACTGCAAATTTTGCTAGTTATAAGTATCGTAATGTAAATATTTTTGGAGATAGAGGTTTGCCAAAGAGGTCTTGACCCATAGGTCGGGAACTGCTTCCCTAAAGCCCTGCCTATGTGTACAAGGTTCTTTGCTTTGTCAGTGGATGTGTGGCACAGAGGTTCTTTCTTCGG
Organism: Acomys percivali; assembly: GCA_907169655.1. Taxonomy (NCBI): domain Eukaryota; kingdom Metazoa; phylum Chordata; class Mammalia; order Rodentia; family Muridae; genus Acomys; species Acomys percivali. The sequence continues at coordinate 90,623,964 of OU015747.1, read as the reverse complement.
GGTCTGAGCACCTACTCTGTGTCCCCAGGCACTCAGCCTGCTACTTTGAGATGCCAAGGTCTCAAGATCACTGAGATGCAATAATCTTAACCACAGAGGAAGAAAGCAAGCCGCCATGACCGGAAGGGAAGAGTATATGTGCCAGGCGGTGGTGGCACACACCTTTTATCCCAGCACGCTGGAGGCAGAGACAGGCTGATTTCTGAGTTCAAGGCCAGCCTGGTCTACAGAGTGAGTTGTAGGACAGCCAGGGTTGCACAGAGAAACCCTGTCTTGAAAAGTCAGAAAGAAACCAACCAACCAACCAACCAACCAAACCAATGGAGTGTATGCTTGCTCCTTCCTCCACTGCCTCTTCTGATGCCTGCACCGAGCGACTCCGCTGTCTGTCGTATGTGTGTTCTTACCTCAGTGCTTAGGAAAACTGTTCACACCTCCAGAAGGCAGCGTCATTCCAGTCTTTTATGATGTAAACACATTTTATTATTGTTTAAACTTATAATAAATGCAATTAGTATATCCTCTACCCTGCCATTTTAGCCCCGAATTCCTTGAACTCAAAATGAGCCTGGGGAGGAACCTGGACTGCTCTCTTGCCTCTATCCTCTGAGTGCTAGATTACTTGTGTGCTCTTCCACTCCCAGTTTGCACGCTGGGGCTCAAACCCAGGGCTTCGTTCATGCTACCAATTGAATACTCTACCCACTGAGCTACACTCCCAGCTTCTTATATTGTTTTGTGTGGACATCTGGTGGATCTATAAGCTTGGTTCCCATTTCCAACTGTCGCCACAAGCACCTCCCCCGCAGGGCCCATCTTGTTTTATATTCTTTCATACCTTGTATGTTAGTCTGGCCCTTTGTGCAGAGCAAGCCTAAGAACACTGGCTGTTAAGTGAAAAGACACAAATAACCACTTTCGCCCACAGGCGGTTGTAGGGCTTGCTCCCGTTCCCCCATACTCCCTTTCTGGATCTAAAAGACACTTTTAGACACTTTGGGGGCTCTTTCTAAGAAGGACAAAGGAGTTTCATAAACTGAATCTGCCTACATGTGAACTTGAGGTGCGGTCACGGGGCTAGCCAACACCTTCTGGGTGGACAGTGGTGGTGGAGGGAAATCAAAGGAATCTGATTTTCTCGCTTAAGCTTACTCCACCCCAAACCACAGCCTGAAGATGACATGTAGCAAATAGGCATCTATAAGTGGGAATCTAGATGGAGAAGCTGGCAAAGAAGTGTGCACACACTCTCCTATAGCACGGGGGCTTGGTCATCTCTTAAGGAATCCGTTTTTATGCTTGGACCTCTGGTTCAAATTTACTACATTTAATCAGGCTCAAAGTAAAGTCGGAGGCTGGGGGTGAAGAGAAGAAAAGCATGCCAAGGAGTCCTTCTGTATGCTTGCTCTTGACCTGGCGCTGTGAAAGCTGGTGCACGAGAGGGACCATGTGTGTGTGTGAGTGTGTGTGTGTGTGTGTGTGTGTGTGTGTGTGTGTGTGTGTGTGTGTGTGTGTGTGTGTGTCACGGTGGGGGTAGGGTAGGGGACAACAGCCCTTGAGCTGCTCAGCTGTCAGTTCTCAGCAGCTGGTGGATGCCAGAAGCAGAGCGGGCTAAGCCCTTGCCCCCTCCCCCCCAGCTCTGCACTCCCAAACCCTTTCTTTTCTGGGGCGGCACTCCCTTGCCAGCTGCCCTCTCTCCTCCAGGTGTTTCCTGTGCCCTCTCTATTTGCTGGCTGGAGTGGGGAGGGCTGCTGCTCTGGTTTCTTGTTAGCCAATGGCAGCCAGTGTAGGAGGTCTGTCGTCCTGTATCTGGGGAGAACCGACCACAAACAGCAGCTGCCTCTAGACACCTGACTTTCAGAGAGCTTGTAAACAGTGATGGATAAGAAGGAAGAACAGGGCAGGGCTTCTGGTGAGTCACACACGGAAGCGAGCTTTCTGTATGAACTACATACACAGCTCTGATTCCCCAATTCCCCTTTAGAGGGAAAGGAAGGGTCAGGGTCTAAAGTGGGGGTTACTCCCCTCCCCCCACAAGGACTTTGACCTTTATTAATTCAGATCCTTATGTAAGAAACCCAGGTCATACCAGGTTGCCCGATTCATCCCCCGTATATGAAATGGATGGGCTTATCTGCAAGAGAGCCTAGAAAAGCCTCAATATCCTTAGCTGGTGTCTTGAAACACCTAAGTGCCACCCACCTCAACTCCAACCCTTATATTCCAGCCACAGCCAGCTTGATGCAAAACCAAGAAGTTTTGGGTCTCTCCCCAGCCATTCACCCAGGCAGGCAGGGTAGAGATTTCATCCCATTTTCTCCATTTGATTTGAAACGATACACATCCACATATGATGGTTTCATTCCTGTCTCTGTCCCTGCTGGGCTATGGGTTTGGATCCAGTGTTGTGTCTGTAGTGTTTGCAACAGGGCCTGTCACATAGTAGATCCTCAGCAGTGCTGTAAATGGATACATGGGAGTGTTACGGTCTTTCTCCTTTTCTGTGATTGTGTTTGTGGTGGGCTGACCAAAAAGATAACGAAAGGCATTAGTGAGATGCACACATCTTCTCCTCACAGCCTCAGAGCAACTCTGAGGCCTTGACATTCCTAGACTGTCAGTGAGAAAACAAGAGACTGGGGTTAAGCAGACTGTCCACAAGCACATTGCTGGTGAGTGGAAAGGGACTCCAATACAGGACTGTCTAAATATAGAGAGGCAGCAACTGAGGAAGAGGGGGAGGAGGGAGGAAGAGGGTAAAGAGGTTTAGACGAAGCATCATTACCATCATTGTTATCACTCTCCCTCCCGTTTCTCCCTGCTGCCCTTAGTCATCTGGTCTGAACGGTAGGGACCTTTACCCCACCCTGCAGTTCACTCTCCCCTCAGGTAGAACACAGAAGGTAAACAGTCTGAGTCCAGATCTTACACATCTCTTATGCCCAGGCTCAGACTGCTCCTTCTTGTGATGTAGTAAGTTAGTGCTGGCGATTGAACCCAGGGCCTCTCTGAATGCTAGGCAAGCTCTCTACCACTCATCTAAGTCCCTGGACTCTGTGTGTGTGTGTGTGTGTGTGTGTGTGTGTGTGTGTGTGTGTGTATGTGTGTGAATCCTGCCTCTCTCTCTCTCTGTCTTTGTCTCTGTCTCTGTCTCTCTGTCTCTCTGTCTGTCTGTCTGTCTGTCTGTCTGTCTGTCTGTCTCTCTCTCTCTCTCTCTCTCTCTCTCTCTCTCTCTCTCCTTTTTGGAATCAAGGTCTCTGTAATCGAGGCTTGCCTCAAACTTGCCGTGATTTTCCTGCCTTGGCATCTTGAATGCTGGGATTACGGGCATGTGCCACCATGCCTGGCCTTGTCAGGTTCTTACAGAGCTATTGCTTCCTCTCTCAGCCTCGGCTTTGCCAGTGGCAGTGTATGTATGTATGTGTATGAGTGAGTGTGCCTGTGTGTGTGTTGTACACATGTGCACATATTCTCCATAGCATTGTCTTTGTTTATCTGTCATAATTCAACCTGAATAAAAGGTCCATGAGACCAGCTTGGACGTTGCGCAAGACCTTCCACAGTGTCTGGGTGGAGCACGGGGCAGAGGGTGGGGTTGGAGCAAGGGCTGTGGGGAACAGGCTGCCTGTTCTAGGCTTGTACTAGAGTCTCTCCTTTGCCCTTTGACTCCATGACTCCTTCCAGTTGGAAAAATCCTAGTCCAAAACAAATCAACCAGCTGCATGGATTGATTGCCTCATTCAATCAGGCGTTTCAGGCCCTGACTTCCCAGCCCTAAAGCAGAACACAGCCGCTCCCTTTCTTTCCAGTCTGCTCAGGGTAGAGGCTTAGGGCTCAGCGGCTTAACAAAAGGCAGATAACCTCCCCATCATAGCTATTGCTTGGCCAAACAGGCTTTCCTGTTGGCACCACCCAGGGGTGGAAATGGAGCACTGATTATGTACTAGGACTAGATTCAAAGATACCAGAAGGGTTCAACAGGATGCGAACGTGCTTGTTAAGATTACGGTGCTATGTGAATTTGAGGCTTGATGAGGGTTACCGTCAGCCTCAGAGTCCAGGGGGCACTGTATAGGAGCTATACATGGCTGGGCGCACATAGCAACTTGAAACAATATATATATATACACACACACACACACACACACACACACACACACACACACACACATATATATATATATATATATATATATATATATATATATATATATATATGGTTTTGAGTTTCAGTCCTCTAGCAAGCAAAGAGTGTCACTGAATAAGAGGCTCTTATGTGCAGAGATGGACCTTTGTACAGAGTCTGGGGTTGGCAGGGGAGAGAGGACAAGGATTGGTCCTCAGGATGTCACCAGGATAATTACACATAAGAGTACTGTACCAAGACACTGACTCTACAGGATTAAACGCAAACTAATGAACCAACACTGAATGATGCATTCTATCTAAACACGGCCATCATTGCTGGACAAGGGGATGATGATCAGAGACGGCTGAGGTTAGCTTGAGCAAGGGTTGGGGAACAGATGTCTTGAGAAGTACCTTTGCAGGAAACACATCCTTACTGTCTTAACGCTGAAGACTAGAACCTCCAGCCAGCTCGAGTGCCTGCACCTTGGCCCAAGTGAACACTAGGTGGTCATCGTGGGCAGAAGAGGACATAACGCCAGCTCAGAGGACAGCTTTGGTGGCAGCTTGCTCGGTGCTGGCGTTCCCTCACCCCCACCCCAGTTCAGTCCCTCTGCAGAAAAGAGCAGCTAGGGTCCTCAGGCCAGAGCTCAGAAGATGATAGATGATGCAGAAAGATGATAAATAACTCTGGCGCCCATTTGATAGGAAACAGTGTCATCTCATCATTATTGATGTGGTCTTGGGGATGGAATCTAGGGTCTCACATCTTGCAGGCAGGCTCTCTACCACTGACTGTTGTGGTAGACTGATGTTTGAAGGCAGATGGATGGAGGGGAGCGTCTGGGATTCAGGTGCAGGACAATGGCTCTATCTGTGTTTCTCGCAACAGGAACATCTCCATCACCTTCTACTCTGCTGTCTCAGTCACTTCACCCAAGGACCAGGGAAGGATCCGGAAAACTATGGGGTTTTTTTTTTGTTTTTTGTTTTCCCCGAGATAGGGTTTCTCTGTTTGATTTTGGTTATCCTGGACTCAACTTTGTAGACCAGGCTGGCCCCAAACTCTCATCCATCCAGCTGACTCTGCCTCCCAAGTGCTGGCATTTAAAGGAGTGTGCCACCACGCCCGGCTAGGATTTTGAAAACTGTTTAATGTGCCATACCTACTCCAGGTCAATGTGTGGCCACTGAGAATAAAGACAGAGTACTGGGCAGCACAAAAACTGTTTCCAACCATGCTGGGGGGAATCAGTAGTGGGTATTGTCACCTCCAGTTCATAGAGGAAACTGCAGCACAGACAGCCTCAGGATGACTGGTCTAGAATTATGCAGCAAGCAGGGGATGAGCTGAGAAGGAAGTTTTCCATTCTGGGGGAAGGAAGCCTTCCACTCCTGGCCTAGAGACCGTTCCCAACGACCCAGACTGTTAGTTAACCACAGATTATGGTTCTCCATCTGCCCCTCAGGACTTGGATTTTTCCATTTAACCTATTTCTGAAGAGGCAAAACAATGCAGGTCAAGGGATTTTCCCTCAGCGACAGCCTGAGAACACAAAGCCCAGCGATTTCGGCTTAGTGAGCTGCCACAGGCCAAGGTCTCTCTTCCCAGAGGCCCTGGCTCTGCTTAAGGCTGGCCAGAAGCCTAGGGAGAGCATGGGGGCAGTACTCCCCAGAGGCGCACAGATGGGCAACCTTTTTGTTTGGCAGCCAAACAGCCAGCGTCAGCTAGCCTGCCTCTCACCTCCCGGGCCTCGCCCCACTCTCCTTCCCCCACCCCCCAAAAGGGTGGGGGAAACTGATGAGCGCCTGAGCTACCCCTAGCCTTCCTCCTTTATGGGGAGGCGGGGTGGTGGTGGTGGGGAGAATGAAAGAAGGTCTGCAACTGGTGCGGGGCAACTGTTGCCATCTGTCTAGTGGGACGTCACCAGGGAGGGTCTCGCCCATTCACTCTTCACGCACTGCTGGGCCCCGGCCTTTTGTCGTTGGGGCCGGGTGGCTTGCGGGGGTGGGGGTGAGGGCCGAAGGAGGAGGACGCACAGTTCCTTTGTGTCTAGACTAAACTTTCAGCCGCTCACCAGGGCTATTTGCATGAATGAGGAGGCTGACCAAGCCCCACAACGCTCAGGTGATTGACAAGCCCTAGTCAGTGGTCCTAGCTCCACTACAGAGGTTGGCTTTGCTCCTCTGTCCCTCCCTTTCCGACTCTGTAGTGGAGCTGACGTCTTTCTCCCTCCCTACTCCACACCCTCACCCCCTGACTGTGCTTGGCAGACAAGGGGGCTAAAGCAGGAGAAAAGCCTTATTAGCCATAACCCCGGCAGCTGAGCAGGGAAAGAAAGGAGCTGAATAGAGGCGCTGGGGTTGGCAGCTTTCCAGCCAGCTCCTGGGCTTTGAATGACACCCCTGGCCTCGGGACTGGGATCAATGCGGTGGGGGCGGAGGGGGGAAGCTTTGGGGCATTTAATTATTTAAAGGTCTCAATAAAGGACCTAAGTCCCCGAGGAAGGGGGAGGGCAGACAGATGGTGTGCCCCATGAGCTGGGAAAGGGTGCAGGCTGGTGGGAGGGAAGGGGGAGTAGGGAGGAGAGAGAGAGAGAGAGAGAGAGAGAGAGAGAGAGAGAGAGAGAGAG
>OU015747.1:90601974-90617193 GCA_907169655.1 Acomys percivali | reverse complement strand
GAGAGAGAGAGAGAGAGAGAGAGAGAGAGAGAGAGAGAGAGAGAGAGAGAGAGAGAAGCGAAGAAAAAAAGAAATGGTTTGTAAAACAGGTCTGCCTGCCAAGTTCTCGGGCACTCCTGGTACCTCTGCCTATCACCCCTCAACTTCCAAGCTGGTATCTGACCCATTTTGAAAACAGACCATTAAGCTGTGACGTTTAGGGGAGCATCTCTGGCATTTCTTTTCTTTCTTTCTTTCTTTTTTTTCAAGACAGGGTTTCTCTGTGTATCCTTGGCTGTCCTGGAGTCACTTTGTAGACCAGACCGGCCTCGAACTCACAGCAATCCACCTGCCTCTGCCTCCCAAGTGCTGGGATTAAAGGCGTGCGCCACCACACCAGGCTATCTTTGGCATTTCAAGATGCTCTAAACTGGTTCGCTTGACCAGAACTGGACACATAGGTGAGAAGACTGCCTTAGTTCACTAACATGAAAAGTTCCCATTTCCACCTCACCTCCCACTCTGAGAGAGGCTGATCTCAATCACCCATCTCCCTCCCTCCCTCTCCCCCCTCCTTCCTGGGTCTCCCTATGTAGCTCAGGCTGAGTGCTAAGATACAAGGCTTGTGCCACTACAGCCAGCTGAGCCTCCCCTTTCTTGGCAATACCGGAGGACGGGCTACTTTTTCACAGAGGAGGACAAGGTCTCAGTAAGCAGCCCAGGCTGGCCTCAAATTCATGGTCCTCCTGCTTTAGGCAACCAAGTGCGGCTAGCATCACAAGAACACACGACCACACCTGGCGGGCAGGTTACAACTTGCCGATCATGATTGGAAGGGGTCCCCAGGAAAAGACATATTACCTAAACGCACTCATAGCTCTGTGACAGCAGATGAGCTACATAGCTTCTCAATGGCTTTGACTAGAAGATATAAGCACCCAGAACAGCGTTGGCTCATACTATACTCACAATAACTGCTACTTAATATTGAAATTACCATCACCAGGTCAGGGCGCATGTAATATACGACCAAGCAATGCAGACTGAAACAGGAATCTGGGAGTTGGGTGTGAAACCAAAGGTGCGTTTTGCAAAGGTATAAATTTGCCTCAATCTTTCCGTCTGTGAGGGTTTGAACTATTGTTGGAAGCATGCTCTTAGAATACCCTGCTCAGTAGCCCCCCTTCTCACTTCCACTCCCCACCCCCACCTCCGCACTAGCTGACCCGACAGCGCTATCCTGGATCTCGAGGCACTTTGGTCCAGATTCTCGTTTTATAGCAGCCTGGGCATTGCTAGCTAGATTTTTAGATGGGCCGGCCACCCTAAATGATTAGGCGGCTTGCCATTTAAGCCTCCTCCTTCCTGAGGCTCATAGCCCGTCCTGTCCTGCGCACAGGAGTCATTCTGTGGTTCCCCACCTCAAGAATTGTCTTCATTTCAGAGGGCGGCCCTAAACAAGGGAATTGGTAGCGTCCGCACCTCCCCCTGGAGGCAGTTCTGTCTTGCTTAGATGCCTTTCAGCTGGGACAGCTGGGCACCTGGCAATCCCACCACCGGTTGCTTTGTATCAGATCTGCCCAGCAAGGGAGAGCAGAGGGGAGGGGGGTAAGGGCCGGCTTGGATGGCAGGGGCAAGCAGGTGTCTGTTCCCTGCCTCCAGGCTAAGTAACTAGGGTGGAGCCGTCGGCCACCCACCCACCCTCGCCCGTCAGTCCCCCCCAAGGTAGCATCTGGCTTGGATTTAAGACTCCAAACAAGCTTTGCAAAGCAGCTTTCCTTGCTCGGCAACAACACTAGAGCTGCAGCCTCCGCCCAGGTCGCGGGGTGGGGTGGGGAGCTCCGCCTTGGTAACAAGCTTCTGACTGGCTGGCCTAGGGACAGAGCGGGCCAATCAAAGCTTGTGGGGGGGGGGGGCTAAGTTTGAGAGCCGCGTGGGTTGCTCACCACGGGGCAATGCACAACAGGACCTTTCAGGAAGGGCGGTGGCTGCGATGCCTTCCGTGCCTCCTCACCCCTCCACCTGCTGCTAGGATCTGAAGCTTCGGGCATTTCCACACTTTCTGACTGTCCTTGAAGCTTGATAGACTGCCGGCCCCGCCCTTTGTGAGCAACCCGGAAGCTCTGGGATCTAGAACCTGTAACACTTTCTGGGGTCCCTGTCCAGAGTGTCCTCTGAACTTGGCTTTGCTTTCCCAGGTTCCCTTCTGGGGCCCTCTTCGTTGTCGTGTACCTCGGTGGTGGTGTTGGTCACCCGAGCAAATCCTCTAACAGTGTAGGCGGTTTCTGAGGTCATAGGTGGGCAAGCCGTAAAACAGAGTGCCTTTTCCTTGGTCCTCTTCTACCAGGGCCTACCAACACATGCTGCCTTTGCTCTGAAACCAGGAGGAAGGTGGCCCAGGTCATGTGAGACGGCACCAGACGGCCTGGACTGCCACAGCAGGACATCAGCCCAGTTTTTGCAGGAGACTGGCCTTTGTGTGGCATCTGATGAAGCTAACTCAGAGGCTCAGAGTTGGGGTGGGGGAGAGGAAGGAGAGGTAGTGATGTTCCTGAGATCCAAGTGTTAGTCAGGCCCCTCACGGAGGTAGATCCTGACCCGCTAAGGACACACAGAAGCATTTGGATTCGGGCAGATAGTTCTGCCTGCTGGTCAGTCATCTGGGATGAATGCCAAAAAAACGCTACACGGAGCCCTTTGAATCTTTTCAGGTGAGCTGTAATATTTTCAGTAAACCTGGGAAAGTGTCAACAACAGCAAAAATCTTGTGTGTTCCCCAACCCCACCATACTCAAAATGCATACGCCTTAGCCTTTAGCACCATAGCATCCAGATAAAGTCTGGAGAAGCAGGTGACCAGGATTTGCCTCCACCCTCTGCCGCTTCCTGCTGTGTTACTACCCTCAGCAACATTTAACCTTTCAGAGCCTTGGTTTTCCTCTGTGTAAAACACTAGCCCTGGCACCTACCCTCTGTGGCACTAAAGGCCTGCTGCATGCATAAAGATCTTAACTAGTACCAGTAAAGGAGGCAGTCTTACTTTCTCAAGAACATCAGCCTTCCTTTGAGGTTTACATGGGAGACTAAAGTCTAGGGACACCAATAATTCCTACCAATAAAACAATATAAGATCCCGGACAAAGTATAGTAAAATCTTAACATGCCTACAGTCTAGGACGGACACTCCTTTGAGTATCTTTTGGCAAGATAGGGCTCTTCTTTTTCCTCAAAGTCTCCCCCCCCCCCACACCTTCTAATCCTTCCTTCTCAAAAATTTTAGGACAGCAGTACCTAACAATGTAACGGTTGTTCTCTTCCTCCTTGCTTTTCCATATGCTGCACGGGCTGGCCTTGAACTTGAGACCCTTTTGTCTCAGCTTTCCAAGTCCTGACATTGTAGATGCATGTCAGACAGCAACTTATTTTAATAGGATTTAACATTCTTTTTTTTTATCATGGACTCCTAGAGTTGGCCTCCCTGAGCGCTCAGTATGTACACACATATATTTACACTGGCACCAACATATGCTGGAACACCTGCCCAGACTCCTTCCTCACCTGGAGACTTCCCCATGGTGTCCCTTTGTCTGTTCTCAAACAGTACACAGACTTTTCCTCAGTGAACGCAGAGACTGGCCAGTCACAACTCACAAATCCCTGGCAGCTGTCCAATTCTGTTACCTGCCACACTTTGCTGATGTCAGATGTGGACCTCGGTTGATGTTTTGTATTATTCAGAACAAAAGCCTGGATGTATCTGGGGGTACTTGGTAGGGCTAGGTGACTGGGGACAGGAAGGGAAAAAAAGGAGCACGCAGCATTAGGACAGAGTTCCCAGGGAGCCAGTGGACATGAGTTTCAGGGTGCAGTCTGTCATTGGGTGCAAGTCAGCTAAACCTAGTAGGTGTCCGTTACTGTTTCTGTAGGCTGAATGTACCCATTTCCTTACCACAGAGACATTTTAGGAAAGAAATGGGCCACAGAATTGGAAGCGTGTTTTATATTCATTTTGAAAGCAAGTGCGTGAGAGAGAAGCCAATGGACCATTTACCATTCTTTTCATGAGACCCGAAAGAATATGACCCCCCGGACATTATTAAAAACCCATGAACACAGCTCTGTGCTAAGCGTTCGGGGAGCATTTGGAGGACTCACATGACACGATTCCTACCTTTAAAGAATTTACAATCCAAGTTGCTCAGCTAACACATGAAACATTGATGCATGCTATTGACTGCTGCTTTAAACAATGGCTCTCCAACAGTCTGTTTCCTCCAATGGGAGGACCATCCAGGGATGTGACAACGGAGCCCTCAGGTGGGCATGGCTCCCTCGAAGTGTCTTCATCCGTTCCTTGGTAATCATTGCAGCTGCTCTCAGGTGGGCCCTGGGTTGGACTGTCCCTCTCTCGCTGGGAAAGAAGAGCCATCAGTCTGCCCTTCTGCCAGAGCAGGAGTGCTAAGGTGCCCTTCTAATTGTATATCCTTCAAGGGCAGCTCACTAGAAAAGGTGCAAGCCACTACTTAACTTTCCCCAAAACACAGAGAAGGAGGCAAGACCTTCCGGGTGGAGGGAGCTAGTCTTGGCTGCGGCAGAGGAGCTGTTTTGTTGCTCAGTGCTCTCTGGGCACCCTCCTTGGCGACCCCAGAGAGGGTAGGAATAACTTCACCCCAGTAACGAGGCTAGACCAGGGTATTTAAAACAAAAACAAAAAAACAAAACAAAACAAAACAAAACAAAAAAAAAAAAACAAAAGATGAGACATTTCAGCTACAAGCAAAATTAATACCAACGCACACCCTGATGGTGTGACAATGTCTGCAGTGGTATTTGGCACTGGGGAAGTGTCCAGACAAGGGGTTCTGGAGAGCCACTTACTTTAAAGGGGCTAGCGAAGGCGGTGCTTCCAGCTGTTCAAGCTGCTCATTCCAGACAGTCTTAATGGTGGTGCTGTTGCCCTCCAAGGAACATTTGGCAACTCAAGACACTTGGGTGATGTTCACTGGGGTGGGGTGGGAGATAGGAGCTACTGGTACCTTGTAGATAGGGCTTGTATTGAAAAAAAAAATCCTCAGAGAGACGAAGATTGAAGGACAAAGAGACACTGCACCAGCTGTGCCTAATAGTAACGTACTGAAAACAACCGTCCTTCAACAGGAAAGCAGAGAAATACATTTGCAGTGGCTGGAATGAAGGAACAGAATATCAAGCAAATTATGTATTTTTTTTATATAGTTCAATCTTGAACACGTGATGTCCCGTGGGCACAAGTCAGTGACAGATAGTGTGTGAAGTCACTGCACGGTTTAAAGACACAGCCAGGGGAGCCGATTAGACCAGCTGGTTAGACCCTGCTGCTCATCGGCACAAACTGTCTCTAGCTGGTCTGTGAATCTGTAACTGTGTAACAAAAGGCCCATGGCAACCCAGCCTAACAAAACCGGCTGCAAGTTGAAAGTGCGGTTCAGTAGACCCTAAGGCTTCCGAGCTCTGCAACACAGCGCGCCCGCCCTGCGTGGTGTTGGTTGCTTCCTTTCATGATCCCGTGGCTGCCCAGCATCCTGAGTGTGTAGCATGCCACATGTCAACAGCCTGGAAAAGACCAGAAGCTCCCAAGTATGCCTTCTACTACTGACTGTGTGCACCACACCCTGGAAGGCGAAGGTGGAGTAGAGAGGACTTGCCTTCGGAGGGGACAAGAGAGGACTAGGGAGAGAGAACAGGGGCTTCAGGTGCAGCTCCACTTACAGGAGGCAAATTTGAAATTATGTTAGACTATACCAAACCTGAATGGTGGAGTCACAGGCTTTGTTACATCCATTTCTGGGCTTTGCTGTCTTCCGCATAGTTCACAATTAACGGAAAGAAAAAGATGTAGGCTCAGGATGATGTGTGCACACTGACCGAGAGGGGCATCTTTCTGTCATCTAATGCCTGTTTTTGGATTATCTTTTTTTCTTGTCATCCGGCGGAAGGTTGCCTGAGTTTGTGGTGCATGGGCCGTAGGAACATCTGTATAAAATCCCTGGCAAAGATCTTTCAGTCGGCCTCAGGGAAGATCTTGTTAGACGGTGCCGTGGGCTGAATAATGCTCGACTTCCCATCCATGGTCACCCAGGGCATTGGACCGTGAGCTCATCTGGGGATACTGTCTTCGCCCATGTAATTATTAAAAGTCAAGGATGAGAGCATACTGAATTAGGGAGGGGCTCAAACCTGTGCCTGGCGTCTTAGAAGAGATTGCCAGAGGAACAAATAAAGGCACCAGATGAAGACGCGGACGGTAGAGATGGAAGCGATGCAGCTGCAAACAGGAATGCCAGGGCCCACTAGCCACCGGAGGCCGCAAGCCTAAGTTAGAGAATAGATAGAGTTTAAAAAGTGTTAAGACCACCTTATTCGTTGAGACCTCGTCAGGCCAGCCTGGGGAGATGAGCGTCCATGAGCCTACGGATTTGAAACCAGCCTCAAAGCAGTGCCAACTCCTACCAGAAGGAAGTGTCTTTGCGCTACAAGGAGAGAGGCACCTGGAGGTGGCAGTCCCCATTTCTGTAAGGATTCTCTGCACCCTGTTGGTGTCTCTTACTCAGCTCCACAGTTGGTTGGGGTGGCACCTCATGACACCCCCTACCCCAGCCCCAGCCCCGGTCCACAGATTTCCTAGAAAAAGAAGAAACCTGCCATTCATTGAGCTGCTCAGCATCTGAGCCCTTTGTTTATTATGGAGATCCTGCTCTGACTATTTGACAGGAGATTGACAGCTGCTCACTTTGCCTCTACAGCACTGGCATTGGACTTGGCCTTGCTAGGTTGATCTAGACTTCACAGTTAGTGCCATGAGAAAGCGAGGGCGGATGGAAAAGTAAAGTCAGCAAAGGCCAGAGTTCACTCAGAAGCACCATGCAGTTCTCAGCACCCCGACTCCAGTGTCTGTGCCTCGGGTCACCATGACCATGGCCATGACTTTGGGGCTGCTTCTGGCTTGCACACAGGGTCCACTTCCACAGGGTCGGATGCTCTCTGCCCTGGCTCACCTTTACTACTGTTGTTATTGGCTCCCATCTCCCCCTAAAACTGCTGGCTAAGTCCGAAGCCCATGTCGTTTCTCTGTTGTCTCAGCCTATCTGTAGGGAGTCCAGTCTCATCAAGACCCAACACTCAACATGGCACCTAGGAAGGAGGCGTCGGGGTTTGCTGGGACAGGATGCAAGTCCAAAGCTGTTGCCAATTCTTGTGGATTTATGAAGGTTCAAGACTTGCCATTCAGTTTTCCTACTAGCTCCACCAGGGACTCTGACCCATTTCCTAGGTTCAGTGTAGCTGTGCCCTTTGTCCCTGCAGTGTGCCCAGCGGTCCAGGCTTAAGTGGAAACAATTCATTTGTCCTCAGTGTTTGCAATGCCTGTTGAGGCCCAGTGTGCCTGGGTGTGGCTGTGGTTTTTCCCCTCCTCTGCTCCAAGGGCTGGTGCTACAGCAAAGCCTTGGCTGGGTCTGCAAAGCTGTCCTTCTTGCGTCCCTTGAGGGCTTTGGCCTCAGGGCATGGACTAGTTTTCAGGAGTGAAAGCTTGTGTAGCTGAGGACTTGAGCAATGTGTTGGCTCACTTGAGTGCAACTTGGAGGCCTGGCTTACCCAGGATCTCAACTGGTAGCTAAAGCCACATCTATTAGCTCCCGTCTGCATGGCTGAGGTGGAACCTTCTGGGAAAATATGAGGTCCACACAGGACCATTAGTTTCCTGATAACATTTTAGCGGGTAGAGTCAGTACCTCTGTGCATAGTAGGATGAACGGCTTGGTCAGCAAATAATAGGAGACTACTCAGGCCACTCCTATTGTTTCCTTGGTCACACCAGCCCTCATCGTACAGATGAGGAGGGGAAGGAAGAAGAGGAAGAAGAAGGAGGAGGAGGAAGAGGAAGAGAAGAAGCAGAGGTGGAGGAGGAAGAAGAAGAAAAAATAGCATCTTATCCATACATTTTATTTGGTACTTTTATCAAACTGCCTTGTAAGCTTCTGAATGAACAGTATCTTTTACATTGTTAAGACAAAAATTAATCTTAGTCCCTTCCAAACTCCATAGCGCATATCTGGAGAGCATTATGATTCTTTTATGGACAAAACCCAGCAGCTACAGGCGTGCCGTCTGGCTCAGGGGCTTCACGCGGCACCAATTTGTCAAGTGATTGAGTTGTGCCCACAGAGAGGAAAAGTCCAGGATTTGATGCTTTCTCCCTGTGTCCTCCTGCATCCCTTCTGTGGTCCAAATCTCTGCGTGTCTTTTCCCGAATCCCCCAAGGTAAGGCCTGTGCCCTTGCATCGGAAGGCAGATCTTCACCTGGCATGTAGCTCATCAAAAATTAGCCCCAGCTTCATCTGTGAAGGCAACAAACACAGCAGCACTCGAGGCTCCCTGGTCTCTCGGTCGCGCCTCTATCTCCCGTGTGCTTGGATTGTAGATGTGTGTCATGATACCTGTCTTGAAATCATAGATATTTTATATTGTATTGCATTTATTGAAAATACCTCAACATGCCTTAAAAAGCTTTTTTTTTATTTCATGTGCATTTGTGTTTTGCCTGCACGTACATCTGTGTGAAGATGTCAGATCCCCTAGAACTGGAGTTACAGACAGGTGTGAGCTGCCATGTGGGTGCTGGGAACTGAACCTGGGTCCTCTGCAAGAGCAACCAGTGCTCTTAATACGCTAAATTGACTAAACTGGGCTGAGTTTTGTTAACTGTATTATTAACAAAGAAACATATGTATCGTATCTAAATTGTTTTACATTGTGATAGTTGACTATCACACTAGTTTGTTTAATTTGTGAGCTAGCCTGGACTGCATAGTGAGATGCTGTTCAAACCAGACGATCAGACTCTGAAAAGCTGAGCACAGTGGTGCCTGTACCCTCACCTACTCAGGACGGTGAGCCAAGAGGGTCATTTAAGCCTGGAGCTCAAGGTGGGTTGGGCATATAACACAAACAAGAGGAACATGATCCTGAGAGGAGGCCACGGGCTTCACCTGCTGTCACCAGCATAAAGGGCTCCTGGTGACACCGGGTCTTCTGGTACCCTGACAGTGGTCTTTAACCTTCCTAATCCTGCCAACAACTTTGCTACAGTTCTTCACTCTGTGGTGACCCCTCCAAGCATAAAATTATTTCTCTTCCTCCTTGGTTACTAAGTTACAACTGTAATCTTGCTGCTGTTAGGAGTCGTAATGCAAATATTTTTTGGAGACAGAGGTTTGTCAAAGAGGTCATGACCCCCTCCCCCCAGGTTGGGAACCCCAAAGGTTGAAGAAATCTGGCAGTCATGGAAGCTTTTGAAAGGCTCTGGAGTCTGACCATGTGAGGTGAGATACTGCCCCCTTGTGGCCAACGGCAAAACTGTGAGACTATGAAGACCATCCTTAGTATAGTGGAAGTGAAGTGTCTGGTACTTGAATCTAAAAGAAAGAATTGATACAGTAGGTGATTTGACCCCTACACCCTACATAGCACCCCGATTTCTTGCTTTAAATGTGTTCCTTTGCTCTCTGTGCCATTTCTTGTTGCCTAGAATATCTGAAGCTCCCTTCCACATTCGGGTGTTATCCACGCCCAGACCACCCCTCCCTCTCAGCCCTCAGCCAGGCTCTTGACAGCCTCTCACAGACCTGCAAGCCACTTCCCAGCTCTTCCTCAGTGTGTACTGTGTGGTCCTCAGGCTGTTGTTCCGTTGCTATCCAATGGATGTCAATGTAGGAAGTGCTGCCCCTCCACGTCACCCCCTTATTGGTGAAGAGAGAATTTAAATGGAAAACCACAACCATAAATGCTGGCAGAATGGATTAAGATTCACCGTCTGAAGAGCAAGGTAGTCTCTCTGCACTTGTATCAGCCCCCCCTTTTTAAAATTAAATTAAATTTTATTTATTTATTTTATGTATCTGATACACGTACACCTGCAGGCCAGAAGAGGGTATCAGATCACATTATAGATGGTTGTGACCCACTATGTGGTTGTTGGGAATTGAACTCAGGACCTCTGGAAGGGCAGACAGTGCTCTTAACCTCTGAGCCATCTCTCCAGCCCTGTATCAGACCTCTCTTTCCTTAGTCCCCTGGACACTCGTCTGATTTAGAGTTCTCAGCTCTCAGCTTCCCCGGGAAGCACGGCAGAAGCAGTGGTCTGCGCTGTCAGGCTGAAGAGACAGGAGGCCAACGCTCCCCTGCTGGATGGCCCAAGGCCTGCGCATCTCACTTTCCTTGTGTGTAAAACGAATATATAGTATATCGTGGAAGCCACAACAGTTGTGGCACAGCTGACAAGGAGCAGCAAATGAGGCAATGGACGGTAAGCCTTGTGCTGGTTTGAGTGAGAACAGCCCCCAGAGGCTCATATATTTGACTACTTGGTCCCCAGTTGGAGAGACTGTTTGGGAAGGATTTGGAGGTGTGGCCTTGTTGGAGGAGATGTGTCACTAAAGGTGGGCTCTGACATGAAAACAAAACAAGGCAACAAATTCGCACCGTTCCCAGTTAGAGCTCTCTGCCTCCTGCTTGTGAATCCAGATGTGTGCTCTCGGCTGCTCTTTTGCCCCACCGCCATGGACTCTAACCCTCTGGAACTGTCACCCCCAAGTAAATGCTCTCTTTCGTAAGTTGCCTTGGTCATGGTATATTGTAACAGCATTGGAATAGTAACCAAGACAGGCCTCTAGTATAGCCTGACCAACTGGTAGCATGAAGAGAAATGGTGCCTCAGCCTGAGGGAAGCCTCTTCTTGTGTCTCTCCTGTGAGGGAATAGATTTAGAAATGAGAGGAAGCCTGGCAGCAGGGCTGTGTGGGATTGCGTTGTTTTCCTTGCCTGGCTTGGTCGGTGTTATAGTGTAAATTTGACATGGCGTCCATGGACTCAAGATTTCAATACTTGTTCCCCAACTGCTGGCGTTATCCCTGGAGGCTTCTGGAATCTCTAGAAGGCACCATCTAGATGGTGGAAGCAGGTTGGTTAGGGCGGACCTCTGAAGGTTACCCACAGCCCCTGGTTGCTACCCTGCCCTCAGCTCCTTGGTCTGCTGTCTGTACCATGAACAGCTCCTGTCACACACTCCCACTGCCGTGAGTGGGTGGACTGAAACCGTGAGGCTAAAGACATCATTTTTCTTAACTTGTCTCTGTCAGGCACCGACACAGCAAGGGAAAGTAACTACTCCTGAAAATCAGTGACAGGGAAGTGGGGACGCTGTTATGATTACGTCTGCCCACGTGGTGCTCAGACCTTTCAAACTGGTTTGCAGGGAGAGTTTGGAAGGGTTCGGAAACACAGACGAGAGGACCCCTTGAATGGTGCAAGAAGAGCTCGGCGAGCAATCCTGGTGGGAGTTCAACAGACCCAAGTGGCAATCCGAACCCAGTCAAGGCCTGCCTCACGAGGCTTTTGTTTGGTTTTTTTTTTTTTTTTTTTTTTGAGACAGGGCCTCTCTATGTAGCCCTGCATGTCCTGGAACTCACAGAGTTCTGCCTGTCTCTTCCTCCTGAGTGCTGAAGTCAGAGGCATGTGCCACCAGGCTCAGTTCTCATGAGGTTTTAAATGGGAGCAAGGCCTCAATGAATTTGGACTAGAAGCCATTTGCATTGTGGAATGGCAAAGAATCTATGTACATATTTCCCATGTTCTGAAGTTTTAAGTGAGGCTAAGATGAAATGTAATAGATAATTCGGTGGAGGAAATATCAAGGTAGCATTCGGGCTGTGGCGTGGCTAATGGGGCAGGTTTACAGTGAGAATAAGGATTTTAAAAGTTCAGATCAGAAGGATGCAAGAAGCCAGGTGGTGGTGGCGCGTGCTTTTAATCCCAGCACTGTCCTGTGTGTGACAGGAGCTGTTCATGGTACAGACAGCAGACCAAGGAGCTGAGGGCAGGGTAGCAACCAGGGGGTAGAGGCAGGCGGCTGGGTATGAGTTCGAGGCCAGCCTGGTCTACAAAGTGAGTCTAGGACAGCCAAGGCTACACAGAGAAACTCTGTCTCAACAAACAAACAAACAAACAACAGCAACAAAAAAGAAGGCTGCAAGAAGTGTAAGTGTTTAAAACGCAATAGAAAAAGCCGAGCGCTTTGTATTAAGACAATAGGAAGTTTCCTCAGGCCACTGCAGGAATTAGTGAGACCTCAGTCACATGGCTTTCAGGGCCTAAAACTGCAAACTCATCTGAAAGACTTCTTTAAAGAAAGCATGCCAATGGGGTGCTCTGTACACAAGGGGATGTCTAAGGGCAGCCTTTCCTGAGCTCAGCTGCCTGGGCGCTCAGAGGCCTCCGTAGCCATAACCCAAGCAAGGCCAGCTGCCACTCAAGCTGGCAGCAGTACTTGGCACTGTTTATTCACACAGCGATGGTTTTGCAGGTATGGAGGAAGCAAGAGTTACGGAGGTCATGGAGTCCCTGTTGAGAACATCTGAAAGCCTATGCATGAAGCTCAAGCTGCAATGGGATCCTATGATGCTCTGGGTGCCGCGAACACAGGATGTCTAAGGAGCATGGCTCAAAGAGACCACGCGCACTGAAGATGTTATAAGGGCTTATGGCCAGGGCTGCCAAAGTCTCTTGGAAGTCACATCAGAGTGTCCCAAATGCTGGGCGTGGAGCTTCAGGAGTTGACGCCCTGTGGGATTTGGTTTTGTTTTTAGTTTCAACTCTTCCCCTCTTTATCCCCAATTCCTCCTTTAGGGATGGGACTGTTTACACACATGCCCCCCCACCCCCCCACCCCCGTTACAGACTAACCTGGCTAGACTGTTGCCTCGAGTCTCAGGGGAGTCTTGAACTTGAACTTGAACTTTGGTCTTCTGAAAGCTGTTGGGATTGTTAAGGCTTTTGAAGCTGTAGTTGGGCAGTGGTGGTGCACGCCCTTAGTTCCCAGCACTCAGGTGGCACAGGCAGCTGGATCTCTGAGCTCAAGGCCAGCCTTGTGTACAGAGCAAGCACCAGGACAGCCAGGGCTACACAGAGACCCTATTTTTTTTTTTAAAGCTTTTCAAGTTGGGTTAAAATATATCGTGAGATGCCCATTAGCCTATGGAGTTTAGGGGTGCGATGTGATGATGGTTTGGATGTGGAATGTCCCTCACAGGCTCCCGTTTTGAATTCTTGTTCTTCAGCTGGTGGTGCTTCGGTGAGAGGCAGCGGAACCATTAGGAGATAGAATCTAGGCAGAGTAGGTCGCCAGGAGTGGACCTGTGAATGTTATATCCGGATCTTGGTTCCGCTTTGCTCTCTGCTTCCCTGTGTCCTACTGTGACAAGGACAACCCTTTGGCACATACTCCTACTGCGACCTGAACAGCCCTTTGGCACATACTCCCTGCCACACGAACTGAGTTTTTCCGAGTGAGACCCTGTGACACCAAGAGCCACAATAAATCCCGCCTCCCTTAAGTTGCTTCTGTTATGTGTCTGTCGCAGCAATCCCAGAGAAGTGATCCAGGTGGGGTGACTGAGCCGCTAAGAGTCAAAACTGAAAGGCATAAGTGTCCTTTCTCCCCCCCCCCCCCTTTCACCCAGCACCTCTCTGTGCCAGATCTCCAAGGCACTCACACTCCAGAGCCACATCAGTTCACTTTGGAGTTGTGGCTGTCAAAATGCGACATAAATTCATCCTCAGGCACTTCCCCCCTTTTCCCTACCCGGTAGGCACTAATGAAGCCACCCTCCTTGCTTCCGGACAATGCTAAGCGCTTAGCCTGGCGCCTGACACAGGAAGGACTTCAAGAAACGGGCACGCACAGGACCGGAGAGTAGCTAGGTGGCTCAGGTTTTTAGTTCTTCCAGGCTTTGCTAGGAGGGGCAGCTCTCAGTTTCTGGCAGGTGCCACTAGAGGGCAGCAGACATTAAGGCAGTAATACTAGAGCTCAGCCAGGTCCAGCATTACTGGGTTGACAAAGGAGGTGGAAGAAAAGTATTTAGAAATTTAGAACGCGTGTCCCCCTGCACGACCCCCCCCCGTGTGTGTGTGTGTGTGTGGGGGGGGGGGAGAGAGAGACTAGGTGCCCCGAGGCAAAGCCAAGGCTGCTACCAATGACTCCATCCTTGCAGATGCACTTATAAAATAACTTTATTGGTCAGGCTAGCCACCACTCATGCTTGCCCCATGCTGAGGACCCTTTATAGAACATGATGGTGTTCGCATGCAGGTGCTTCCCAAGAGCCCTGGGCAGGGCAGCCCTGCCCCGCAAGCGGCACTCCCTGGCTTCAAACAAGCTGGTTTGGCTTTTGTGGATTTCAGATTCTGGGGCCCAGGACATAGCCCCCTCCTCCGCCCTTTTCAGAGATACTTGCTCCCAAGTGCATACAGAGTCAAGGGGTCTAAGGCATCTGGGCAGGGACCCGACTCAGGCTAACATCCCTCAACTGGTCTTTGCTGCTGGCTGCCCAGATGGCTCTATCTCCATGGGGGGGTCTAGGAGAGCCTGTGGGTTGTGCCCAGGCAACGTTACCTTTAGAAAGTAGAAGACAGGATCGCTCTTGGACAAGCTACAAATCACAGGCACCTCCGGGCAGGAGGTGTGGCTCCATCACGTGAAAGCAGAGGAAACCATGCCTGGTATAGACAAGACTTGGCTGCCTGGCTTGGGTTTCCTGCACCTCACTGAGCATCTCCAGCAGAGCTGGTACCTTAAGCTCTGGCCTGAGTGACAAACCAGTTACTGAGATCAACAATCCCTTAGTCTGAGTTAGCGGGTTGGTGCAGGCCTGGTGGAGTCTGCCTCTGTTATCTGTGTACCAAACCTTCCTACTTGGACCAAGGGACTGGCAGAGGATATTCCCTCGTGTTTTGAAAACCATATTGCTGTCCCTCTTTGAGATGCAAAGCCCAAGAAGGAATGTAGATCATGTTGGGTCAGATGAAACTGGGGGGCGGGGTGCCCCTTCAGCTCTGCTAGTCTGAGGTGTCACCACATTATGGATACTGGTGATAACTACTCAAAGCGTGCCTCCTCTGAAATCCGAGCCTCTGTTATAAAGCTGTTTAGTCCCCATGTGGGATCAAGCCATGACTATTGTTATGCCGATCGCCTTTAATTTGGTGGCTTTCAACAGGCGAGGGAGGTTAGGGAGGCATAGTGGTGATTTTAGATGTTGTTTTTAACCTCCGACGATAGTGTAGCCTCTCTTCACAGGTCGCTGCCTCCCAGCCTTAGGGGTGTGTGTGTGTGTGTGTGTGTGTGTGTGTGTGTGTGTGTGTGTGTGTGTGT
>OU015747.1:90576370-90587778 GCA_907169655.1 Acomys percivali | reverse complement strand
TGTGTGTGTGTGTGTGTGTGTGTGTGTGTGTGTGTGTGTGTGTGTATGTGTGTGTGTGATGTGTCAGGCTATGGCACCAGATGTCACTGAGGCCTTCCGTGTGCTTCCAGCAGTTACTACTAATGTGGCAGAGTTGTTGTAAAGTAATGGCAGTAGGCCCCAAGTGGCAAGAGAGCAATGGACTCCTGGCAAGTACCCCAAGCTGATCTTCACCAGCCGAGGAGACCGAGGAGTGGGCATGAGTCCTGAGACCATCTATGAGTTCCATGAGCTCAGCAAGGCCACCATCTTAGCGGTGGGCTAGCTGGGATCTGTTGGAACTGAGCCTGCCCTGGATGCCAGGGGATCAGGGCACACCTCGAGCAAGCAGCCAGTCATCTCTGTGGGCTTGAGCTCACTGAGAATCTAGTCTCTGCTCCTGGATTCAGCGTGGGAGGGCGTGAAGTCTTAGTCTTTGCAGAATCAGAGAATTTTCTGAAGGTCTGCATGCAGCAAGTGTCCACCCTAAGGCCTTGCAAGAAGCCTGTAACACTGTCCCCAGTGGGATATTGTCTGCCCTTGGCCAGTGTTGCCCCAAGTCCACCTTTACTTTCTTGGGAACCCAGGAGCGTTGCAAGTCTTTGGCATGGAGCTCCTTGTGTGTGAGGGACCCAACTACCTTCTTCCTGACTGTAGGGTGATGACAGGACACCTCGGAGCTCTGCAGTTTTCCTGGAAGGATTTCTCTAAGCTTTACTTCAGATGCACCAGGATGCTGCCAGTGAGTGGTAGCATCCATATTCCTTTCATGGTGCTAGCTGTGGAATCTCAAGTTCTAAAGATGATTGACCCCCAAGAAGCCTCTGGATGCTGTTTAGTCCACATGAACAGGTGCAGCCACATGCATATCCAACACAAGCTGAAGCTGCTGGGACAGAAGGTGGTCTCCTGGATGAAGTGGGAGCAGATGATGGATACTGTACATGAGAGGCAAAAGGGTACCCAGCTTCACAGCACCCTTGAACTGGACCCTGGACAGCAGCTAAGAAGCATCTTACATTGGTATACTCTGTAGGATTGTAGGCCAGTGAGGATCCATACCCTAGAGTCTCTGCTGTGACTGCTATGTCCATTGGTAGGCTGAAGTGATACGACCCCCAGGGGAACAGAGAGGAAAGACAATGGGCTGTGACTCCACCCTTCCTCACAGACTCATCTTCCTGCAATGGAGGAGGCGTCAGTGAAGAGCTTTGAGTGCCACATGAAGCATGAAGAATGTCTCTGTCCATGGCCCAGGCCACTTCTCTCTCTTGGAAAAATGTTAGTCCCTGGAGGAAAAGACACTTTCATGTTTATTATCTGAAGATCTGGCACAATCTCCTCAACAAGATTGGGAAGGCCTGGCCAGGCACATTCTAGTCCTCTCAGCAATCTCTGAGCAAAGCTTTCCTCCCAGGATGTAGCACCTTGTGTGAATATTAATTATGAGCCATTCTAATGGTAGGAAGAGTGGGAGTGGGTGGCAGATAAGACAGAACAGCTGTGATGCTTGGTCTCGGTTGTCAGTTTGACTGGATTGAGAGATGTCTAGCACTTGTGGAACTTATGTGTCTGTGGGAACATTTCCAAAGAACTGGCATATGGAAGAGTGGTGGAGTTGAGGGGAAGACCTTCTGTCAATCTGGGAGATACCTTTGATCAAAGATCTGGATGAAGAAAAAGAAAAAAACAGTGTGCAGTCATTTTCCCCCCTTGTTGACCGGGTCTGTTGCTGCTAGTGGTGATGGTGATGTCAGTGGTGGTGGTATGGTGATGATGGTGGTGGTGATGATGGTGGTGGTGATGATGGTGGTGGTGATGATGGTGGTGGTGATGATGGTGATGGTGGTAGTGAAGGCAGTAGTGATAACTGTGGTGGTGACGGTGATGGCGGTAAGATCCTCCAGGGACATTCAACCCCAGCCTTTTCTCTTTTCAGTATCAGCAACTCTCCAAGGAGCTTCCAGGCTTTCAGGGTCAGATTGGTATTCTGGGCTTTCAGGTTAGGGAAACTATTCGGCTCTCCAGCTTTCTAGTACGCACTCAGTAATGCTGGCTTTCCACACCTACCTCTGGTCTCTCTGTGCCCATCCCCACATTTATTTATTTATTTATTTATTTATTTATTTATTTATTTATTTATGGCAACAGAGTCCCACAATGTATTCCATGCAGGGGCTGGAGAGATGTATCAGAAGTTAAGAACATTAAATGCTCTTCCAGAGGTCCAGAGGTCCCAGTAACCACATGGTAGCTCACAACCATTTATAATGTGATCTGATGCCTTCTTCTGGTGTGCAGGCATACATACAGGCAGAGTGCTGTATACATAATAAATAAATAAATAAATAAATAAATAAATAAATAAATAAACCTTTTTTAAAAAAATTAACAAAGAAATACTGTATAGCCCTGATCTCTATTGTATAAACCAATAAATTCCCCCACACTCTTTAAAAACATTTTAATGTGAGTATGCATGTGTGGCGTGGGGTGTGTGTGTGTGTGTGTGTCCATGTGTATGTGTATTCATTCTGTCTCTCAAGAAAACCTTGCCTAATACAATGACTATTCTCTTTGATTGGACATCACCTGATATTTTCACAATGTATTTACTACATGTAATTACAGAAGGCCAACTTTCTAGAAAGTATATTCAACTTAGGGAAGCGGGGGCGCTGTTCAAGGAACAATGTCTGAATCAGGAAGAAAGCAGAGGCGTACCCTTAAACCTGAACCCTAGTGGGCCTGTCATTCAGTGATTCAGTATATGATAGTTACCTTTGCTCCACACAAAAGCTAAGAGCTAACGCTGGAGGGAAGCACAGGATGGACAGGTTTATAGGATGCTACCAAGCACGTAGGTTGTTGTAGGTGAGCGCAGGCATAGAAAGCGGCCCTTACATTCCAGATGCCACCTCTGAGACTCTTACTAGAACCCTAAGAGAGGTACTACTACTCCTGAGCTTTCCATATGAGTAGGTACTCAAGGCGTGGACCTGGAGGCAGAAAACAAAGCAGAGGCCATGGAAGAACTCTGCCTATTGGCTTCCTCAGCTTCCTTCTTCATACAGCCCAGGACCACCTGTCCAGGGGTGGCAGCACCTTCAGAAAGCTGGACTCTCCCACATCAATCATTACTTTTAAAAATGCCTCATAGACTCACCTATAGGCCGATCTGAGGGAGGCATTTTCTCAGTTCTGGTTCTCTCTTCTCAGATGGTCCCAGCCTGTTGATCCTAGTCAGGTTAGCAAGACTGCACCAGCACCGGGAGGGACCAGGACATCAATCTCATGAGCTAATGGCTGGTGCTGTGGTTTGAATATGAAACATTCCCATAGGTTCATGCTTTGAACACGTGGTCTCCAGAGAGTGGTGCTGTATTTGGAGGCTGTGGAACCTTCTAGAGATAGAGACCAGCTGGTTGGTTACTAGGGGGTGAGCCTTTGAAGGTTAGTTGTACCCATACATGATTCTGACTCAATTCTCTTTTTCTTGATTCATCAAAAGGAGCAACAGTTACCCTAGGTCCATCTAAATGTCTGAGGACAGGGATCTAGCTGCATTAGGGTTCAGGAAAGACCAGAAAGAAGGGGACCCAGGGACTCTAATTCCTTCTATTGCCTGCCGTCTCTGTTATCTCTGTCGGAAGCAACAGGTAAACAACTAACTAAATAGGGAAAATCCCTTTAAGATGAGGATCCAGGAAGACAATGAGATCGTTGGGGAAAGAAATGGCGTTTTGAGTCAGACAAGGTGCTTTTGAATCCCGGAAACCCAGAACATGTTCCTGTTTCCTATGTATTCAGGTTCCTTCCATGAAGGGTGGAGACAAGAATCTTAATAAGTAGTTTTAAGTAAGTGTAAGTCGGACATGGGGGTGCACGCCTGTAACCCCAGTCCTTGAGAGTCGGAGGCAGGAGAATTATGAATCTGAGGCCAGCCTAGGCTACACAGGAAGTTCAGTGTCAGTCAGAGCAACCTAATGAGGCCTTGTTCAAAAACAACAACCAAACGAACAACCAAACGAACAACCAAGGGCTGCGGCTGCGGCTCGGTGGGAGAGGGCTTGCCTAGCACACACAGGCCTGGGTTGACTTCCCATGCCTGGAAGACGGTTGCCAGCACAGCGACTGCTTATGTTATGTGCTGAGAAGATGTCCTCCTTGGGGTCTGATATTGAGAGATTAAGACTCTATGTCTTAATCTCTAGAGAGACTTGCGGAGGTGCTGGTTTTAGTCAGGCTATTAGTGGTGGTTCTTGGGGGAAAAAATACAGATCATATGTATCTGTCTTTTATGGGGGTGAGGGAAGAACAACAGAGCCAGAGATTTAGTCATACTAAAGGGGTCTAGGCTCTGACTACACGGTGCCCAGTAGAGGGCAGGTCCCAGTCCTGGTGTACACTGGAACCAGTGCATCAGCTCTGGGAAAGATTCATAACACTCAGGTCTACTGTGGTCACTGAAACTGTGCAGATGGCCTCCTACTGATCTCTAGATAAGGTCAGCATGTGACCAGATGTGGAGTCTCGTTTGGAAGGGGCGCGATGATGGGCAGTGAGAGAGGGAAGGAGACTCATAGCTGATCCAGGGCCACACCCCAGAGCATCCCACTCAAGTTGAGATCTCACAGTTGATGTTAAAAAAAAAAAAAAAAAAAAAAACCCTGCCTCGCAGAACTCTTGTGTTTATTTCAGTAGGATTCCACACTTCCTTGACAAAAACTTCTTGAATAAAATTGGTGCTTCAGACACGCCATGTTTCTCTGGGAGCCCCAAAGTTGAGCAGCACAGTTATAGGGCATGCACCTGGGTTTGCCAGCTGCTCACTGCTGCCCTATTCCACCTCAAAATGACAGAGCAGGAGCCAAAAGCCAGCTTCCGTGTCCGCTGCTGTAGCGTCCTGAGGGCCACCGTTGCTTCTTCAACAACTTTCGTGATGGGAACACTGCCAGATGGCTCTGAGCCAGGCTGCCTGGGAAACTTTGAGAAGAAATGCATTCCATTCCCAACGCCAAGAGGCTGCATTTCTAAGGGAATTTGCAAGAATAGAAATTGTTTTGATCTTCGATCAAGATACAGATAGAGTCTCTCCCTCGCCCACCTTCCACCTCTTAGATTGTCAACTGCTTTGAGAAAAACATCCTTGTGGGAGAGCTTGCTTTCTCCCACACCGCTGACAGTTGCCAGCCTCAAACTTCACCACCCTGAGGCATTTATGTCTGGCCCACTATGTTTCCTTTGGACCTTCTGTCTCTCCTGAGCCGTCACTTGTGTTCCCCAGCTCCCCACTACATCAACTGCTCCAAGGAGAGAGCTTGTCAGTCCTGTCTAGGATCAGAACAAGGCCACTTCTCTCTAGAGAATGACAACAAAGGAAATTTAAAGAATTGTTATGTTTGGTGTGTGTGTGTGTGTGTGTGTGTGTGTGTGTGTGTGTGGTGTTTAGTGTGCATAGTCCATGGTCCATGTGTGGCGGTCAGAGGACAACTTAGAGAAGTTGGTTCTATTTTTCCACTATGTGAATCATGGGGAATTGAATTCAGGTCATCCGACTTGGTAGCAAGTGCTCTTTCCTACTCAGCCATTAATTCTCTGAGTTAATGTTTTAAAGGTCCCAGGCCAGGTCCTCTATAAATAATTTCATTTTATCTTTATAAAGCCCTGCAACACAAGTATTTTTTTCATTTTATTTTATGTGTGGGGGTCACATGCATATAGTACTCCTGGAGGTCGGAAGAGGGTGTTAGATCCCCGGAACTGGAGTTACAGATGGTTGCAGCTGTGATGTAGGTGCTGGGAATCAAACCCTGAACCTCTGCAGGAGCAGCCAGTGCTCCTAGCTGCTGAGCCATCTCTCCAGCCTAGACACAGCAACTATTTGACCTGTATAACACAGACAATAAACTGAAGCTTAAATAGTGAACTGAGATTTAGACATAAGCCCAACATCTGGCAGAGAGTATAAATGGACAATTTAATTTATGAATGAATGAAGAAAGCTGAAGGCAAACTCAGGGTGCGTTTGAGCACACTGCCTGCCAGGAGCCATTGCTGTTGGGGTTTCACCTCTGAGAAAGGCCTGAGATTTTTCTCCCTGGCACTGCCAGTCCTTCTCCATTCCATTTCTCTTGCTGTTGAGGTTCTGGCTTCATCAGTGGCTGAAAAGGCATGAGAACCCACACATATTCAGAGGACTCAGCTCTGACTGGTTGGGCCCGCCTGTTAGAGAAAGCCGCAAGAGCACTGAAACGCCACAAGATACACTCAGGTGGTGGTGAGGCTTCGCCCCTAAGCCATTGGAGGAGTCAGTTGACCACTGCTGGCCATTTGCACCCCCTTCCTTTTCCTTCTTGGTCCCCAAACCCACAGCCAGACCTGAAGGATACCAGGAAAAGGGCCTTCCCCTCTCTGTTCTTTCTCTGCACTCTTGCCTAATTCTTCTTTGAGTCCAGCCCAGGCTTGTACTGGAATTTCTAAGGAACAGCCCCTACCTACCCTCTGCATCATGCCCAGAACACTGCAGACCCTAGGACAATGTCCCATGCCTTGCAATGAATGGCAGCTGACAGACACACCGTCCTTCTTCAGCAGGAGTTGGGAGAGCTGAGACACAACCAAGGAAGTAGATAAGCAGGCCATGGCTGAGGACAGGAGGGAGCCCCTCAGTCAGGAAGGCCTGAGTGTCCCTAGCTAGGTGGATTTATTGAAGGAGAGCCAATATGGCTAATTAGATTAATGGAGTTTGTTGTGAACAAGGGCTGTCATTTAGGAAACAGACAAACAAACAAGCAAACAAACAAAACAAACAAACAAACAAACAAAAACCCCTGATCAACCAAAAAAAAAAAAAAAACCCAACCAACAAAACAAACAAAGCATTAAAGGCCAGAGCATTAAAGTCCTAGCCTGGCCATGTTATTATTCTCAGTGATCTGTATCTGAGGGAGGGAAGTAGATCCGTGGAGTTCCAGAGAGGGGTGGGGATGCCACTGGGAACATCTTACATAAATGGAAGTAGTGACTGGAGGTCACAAGCACACTTGAAACTTCTGTGTCCTGTGTTCTGCAAGGCCTGGTTCTAATTTAACTTAGCAGGAGGGCTGGGGACAGAACTGGCCATTGTAGGCAAGAAAAATATCAGATTTTTGCCTAATTGCTTTCCTCCCTCTTTTTTTCCCCTCCTTCCTTTCCCCTCCCTTCTCCTATTCTGGTTCTTGTGTCAACTTGACACAGGCTATGGTCATCTGAGAAGAAAGAGCCTCAGTTAAGAGACCATCTCCATCATATGAGCCTGTAGACATGTCTTGGGGGGCACTTTCTTAATTAATGACTGATTTGGGAGTATCCAGGCCACTGTGGTCAGTGCCACCCCTGGGCAAGTGGGGCTGCGCTGTATAAGAAAGCAGGCTGAACAAACCATACAGAGCAAGAGAGTAGGCAGCATTCATTTATGACCTCTGCTTCGGTTCCTGCCTCTAGGTCCCTGTTTGAGTTCCTGCCCTGACTTCCCTCAGTGATGGACTATAGGCTGTAAGATGAAATAAACCCTTTTCTCCCCAAGCTGCTTTTGGTCATGGTGTTCATCTATCATGGCAACTGAAAGCAAACTAGGGCACTTCACTTACTTATTTTCTCCCTTCTTTCTCTGCAACTACAGAGCTCTGCCCGGCAGCCCAGTCCCCCAGCTGTCATTCTCTCGCCTGTACGTGTGTCTCTCGGCACGTAGAGGAGAAGGGTGTTGGGTACGATCAGTTGAGGGCTTTGTTTGACTACCACACCCTCAGGGACTCTTGTCTGAGCATTGATGGCCACCAACTGCAAGCCCCTGTTTCCATGCAAGCTGTTAAGAGTCCTGGCAGCTAGAGCAAGGTGGGCTTGGTGCCCATCGACAAGAAGCTAACTAAGGTGTTAATTAATAAGGCAGGAGAAATGGCTCAACAATTAAGAGTACTGGCTGTTCTTCCAGAGAACACAGGTTCAGTTTCCAGCACACGCACACACACGCGTGCGCTCAACAGTTCACAACTGTCTGTAATTCTCACATCCTCTTTTGCCTTCTGTGGGAACTGCATTCACATGGTGCACAGACATACAATGCAGGCAGAACATGGATCCACATAAAATAGAAGTTAAAAGGAAAGGAGAAATAGTGAGAAGCAGAGAGCTGGGATTTAGAGTCAGTGTGGCCACACTTGGAAGGGGAACAAGTAAAACGTAAGGTGCAACGGCATCCAGGTCCATCTCTGAGGTTTTGATACGAGGTTTAGCTCTAAGCAGAGGGCAGGAAGTCTGCACCGCTAAGTAGCGCTGGTTGAGGTGCCTTCCTGCTCAGGATTGACCTATCACCGTCTTGCTGCTGACTCTCCTACAAGGCAGTCTGACAAGTTGTCAGAACTGTGTGAAGTCTCTTTCTGGGAGACAGCCTGTTCTGCCAGCTCCAAGCAGCTGGAGTGCTCCCATTTCCTTGCTTCTCCTGAAAATACAGGTTTTCCTGAACCCAGATAAGTGAAGTCATATGACACCTCCCTGGATAACAAAACTAAAAGTGGACATGAGTCCATGCTGTGAGCGACTGTGTCCTGGACTGGGACAAGGCTGTCAGAGCCCTGCTGTTCCCATTTCTTGGGCTGCACTGTCTCAACGGTCGGCTAGGCAAAGGGAGAGGCACGGTGCTTCTTTAGTTGGACTGATATTGTAATTTAATTAATCTGTGATGTATGTGTGGGTAGCAGGATGCGCTTGCACACATGTCCTGGCAGAGGCCAGAGGAGGATGCTTTGTCCTGCTCTGTTATTTTCTACGTCATTCAGAGTTTCTTATTGAACCGAGGCTTGTCCTTTTCTGCTAGGCCTGCTGGCCAGTGAGTTCCTGGGATCTGCCTGTTTCTGCTCACTAGTGCTGGAGTTACAGGCACAGGCAGCCATGGTTGGCTTGTGGATGTTGGGGATTTAAATGCAAGTCTTCATCTGAGCACAAGCGCTCTTGCCCTCTGAACCATTCCGTAGCTCCTCTTTGTAGAATCTTCCTTCCTGTCAGGAAGGTTACTGCAATAGTGAAGCAGTGGTTGTATGTGAGGCACAGGTCGTGGCTGACGGCAGCGTCTCAGAGGAAAAGTGAAGGAACTGTTACATCACCTCAACCATTGCAGCATCACCGTGCCATATAGGAATGGAGTGGGCTTGGTCACCAGGTAGGGGAAAACTTAAGTGCTGTCAGCAGGGCTCTGACAGCCTGTGTGGCAGTCCCAACCCAGGGTACAGGAGTCCACACCACTCTTGCCTTTGTAATCCCAGGAGGTCGCTTTGTAACCAGCTTGTCAGAAACGAAGCTATTCTAATGGGATACTTGCATCTCTCAACCTGACCTGACTAGTGAAACAATGAGAATTTCCCCAGTCAGCTCACGCTGGGAGAAGAAAAGTCACCAGCCAGAGAGGAAACTTATTTCCTGGAAAAGAGATTTCACACAGCTCTAACAGTTTGTTAGACCACCTTACAGGATGAGACGGGATTCCAGCCAATGAGGGGTCAATAGCAGCCTTGGCCACACCTTGACTGGGACAGCTTCCACTTGCATGTCCATGACCCTCTACTTAAACTTTGATCTCATGTCAGGACCTTTGTGAGGTTTGCTGGATCCCATGGTCCCTCTTCTTAATATGGCCACATTGAGTAAATCTCCTTTTTCTGCCTTCTACTGTCCATTTGCCTTTTTTTATTAGCTAACTGAGAACCGAAGGCAAGACCCAACCTGGAGCAGAGATGGTGGCCCCCAAATTTGACTTACAATCTTATTTCATTGAGGATAGCCTGTGGCCTCAGACGTAGCAAGGCAAGCCAGTCCAGAGGCCGGTGGCCAGGAACCTGCCATATCCCTGCATCTTGAAGGCAGGGATGGATGAGGAAGGCTGGTAGCTTTTGCTCCTCGCCCATCAGAGAAAATGAACTACCTTTTTCTGGTGCACCCAAGAACAGCCCTGTACTGTTTGGTTTGCTCAGGCCAGCTGGGATCTTTAAAGTAAGAGCTGCAAGGCAGTTAGTGGAGGAGGCCTGGATACCAGTCCCCAAATGGCCAATGCAACAACAGTCCACTGCATCTCTTGTTTGTGGTGCACACCTACACTTCCTGGATCCCCTCCTGGCCTTTGCTTTTTCAGAGACCACCTAAAGGACAGCAGGACCCTTTATGAGAGGAGGAACCAGGCAAACATGATACACTATTTAGCTAAAACCCTATCTTGCCTACATATTACTGTTACTGTCCCCGGAGCCTCCCACTTCTGCTGGCTGCCCTCTACTTTCTCTGTTGACTCTGAGACCTGGTCTTATTTCCCTGTGTTTGAGCCTGGAGAACTGCATATGAAGAAGGGTGGATGAGAGACTCAGCGTTGAAGAGGAGCTCGCAGTGTTGGCTGATCCATTCAGACTATATTTCACAGGCAAATTGGGATCTCTCAGACATATTGGCTCACTGACTGCAGAGGGCGGTTCCATGTGGTAACTGTGCTCCCAAGCCCCACAGCCTGTGGGCACATCAGTGTATGCATGGCTAACATATGCCTGGTCGGTCTGGCAACAACACTGGCCCAGGAGGCTGAATTCAACCATATGCAGTGGAACATGGCTGCAATATGCTTTCCCGGCAACGTCAAGGAAGCGGCTTCACCCCTTCTCAGTTTGGAGGTGCAAGCTGGTTGGCAGCCATGCACACCAATGGCTATGCTTGGCAAAGATGTGTATGTGTGTTTATTTGGGGGGAAATTCACAGTTATACAATAAGCCTTCTAAAGCGCACTGGCCGGTGGCACTGGGTGCGTTAACAGTGTCCTGCATCTGCCATCGATCTCTGGTTTTAAGATCTTTTTGTCACCTCAGAGAACACACTGTACTCAGCTAACAGTTCCTCCCATTTCTCTCCCTCTCTCGGTTCTTAGCCTCCACTAATCTGTTTTGTTTCTGTGAATTTGCCTATTCTGAATATTTCATATATAAGAAGCGCACAGTGTCTGGCTTCTTTCATTTAGCATGTTGTCTTCAAGGTTTAGCCAAGTCACAAGGTCTGTCTGTCTCTTTATCCTTCCATTTGTTTGCTTGTTTATTGAAACAAAGTTTCATGCTATAGCCCAGGTTAGCCTTAAACGCATAGTGACATCCCTGCCTCAGCCTTAAACTCATAGTGACATCCCTGCCTCAGCCTTAAACTCATAGTGACATCCCTGCCTCAGCCTCCTAAATGTTGGGATTAGAGATTACAGATATGTGTCTTGACTGGATACTTCTTTTTAATTTTAAAAAATGTATCTTTATTTTAAAGTGTGTGTGTGTGTGTGTGTGAGACAGAGAGAGAGAGAGAGAGAGAGAGAGAGAGAGAGAGAGAGAGAGAGA
>OU015747.1:90554257-90576360 GCA_907169655.1 Acomys percivali | reverse complement strand
AGAGAGAGAGAGAGAGAGAGAGAGAGAGAGAGAGAGAGAGAGAGAGAGAGAAGGTACCCAACAAGGTTGTGGGAACTCCTGGAGCAAGTTACAGGAGGTTGTGAGCCATTTGATGTGGGTACTCAGAATCAAACTTGTCTTATCTGAAAGAGCAAAAAGTAATTTAACTGCTGAACCATCTCTCCAGCCCCCTCATTTTTGTTCATGGTTGAATAATATTTTATTGTTTATCTGGGTAATATTTGCTCACTCGCCTGTGAATGGACATCCCAGTTGCCTCCATGTTTTGGCTATTTTGAGTATGGTTTCTTCCCCCCCCCCCCCCCCCCCCCCCCGACAAGGTTTCTCTGTGTAGCCTTGGCTATCCTGGACTCACTTTGTAGACCAAGCTGGCCTCGAACTCACAGAGATCCGCCTGCCTCTGCCTCCCAAGTTGTGGGATTAAAGGCGAGCGCCACCACACCCTGCTTGAGTCTGTATTTTAAAGGTGTACGAGCAAGTATTTGTTTAAGTCTCTGTTTCCAGCTCTTTACAGTATATTTACACTTGGAGTGGAATTGCTGGGTCATTGGATTGGTAATTCTCTTAACTCTCTGAGGAATCCATACTTCAGTCAATGCTCAGAGCACTCCCATGAGACGGATCTGTTTAGTAAAATACCAGCTCTTATTACCATCAGAAGCAGAAACAGGCTCAGCATGTACAGTGACTAGATTAGGAATAGTCTAAATGACTAACCAGCATGAGACCAAGAGCTTCCAGTTCATAGTCTCTGAACCAGACCGAATGGTGGAAGGGACTTCCAGTTCCTGGTCCATGCCTCCAGTCTTGGTGCCTAGCCCACAGCTTCCCCTTAGAGACTGATCCACTAGTCAGATTCCCCCAGGGATTCTTGGAGAGAAGCCAGGCTGCACGCACCTTCCATTGAACCTCCCTCAAGGTCAATCAACCCATTAGAACATTAAGATTGTCCAGAGGTTGAAATGTTGCAGGTCCAAAGACTAATTACAACTTATTTGGGCCTACCTTTTCCTCCCTTATTAGCAATTATTTCTCTACCTCTGCATTTGAGCTGACAGCCTTGAGATTATCAGGTGAAACCCTTTTAAACTTCGCACATTACTATCATCTACCAGCTTTAGATATAAAGAGTGTCATGAGATGGCATCTGAGGCTGATGGCAGGGTTTCCCCTGCTTTGCTGTAACCTGCCAATCAGGCACTTTCCCCAAAGTATTTGAAAAATGTCTTGATTTATGACTTTGTTATGTTTCTACAAAAACGTCATGAAATTGGTACCTCATTGGAATGCAAAATTTTGGGTTCTGGGGTATGGTCACTCATATTTGGCTTCAGAACAAATCTCCTTTGTGGGTGAGAATTGTATTTTTTCTTCTTCTTCTTCAACAGATGTAACCCATCTGGCCCACAAAAAGAGACAGGACACCTGAGGAGAGAGACCTTCCATCCAACCCTGCACTGGCTGCTTGCCTTTCTCTAGGGCCTCCACTACTGTAGCCCGGACACCAGGCAGAGCATCAGTGATGACAATTGACAGCCAGCTGAGCATGTGTGTCCCCAGAGCTCTTGTCATCCTTTCAGTATCCTTGTTTTCCTTTCTTGGATCCCCATCTGCTCCTTGGAGCCTTGGGAGGACCCAAGCTTTGCCCTGGCTTTGGAGAGCAGGATCTGAGGCCGGGGGGAGTCAAGCACACCCTGGAATGGCAACTCAAGTTCCTGGCTGCAGTTCTCAGACCACCCCAGTAGTCTCTTCCTCCTTCTCGCTCTCTCCTTCCACAGGATCTCAGACTCCTGAGGAGAGAAAGGTGGCCCACTCACAGTGGGAAAGAAATAGAAGCTTTGAGGTTTGCCCCTGCCCCTGGGCAAGAAGGCTTTCTAATCTGGATCTTGCTAACTCCAGCCAAGAAAGACGAGCCATTTTGATAGGAGGGAGGGAGGAAGGGAAGATGCAGCAGACAGTATGTGCTAGGGAGCTTGGTACTTACTGGTTTGTGGCTCTAACCATCATAGCAGTGGCCTCACACCTGTCCTTCTACCCTCCTTCTCGTTAAAATTCTCTGGTTTGACTGCTGCAAACAAGCAGCAGCCATCCCGGGATTTTATGCCCCTGAAAATGTCATGAGGAGTTGGCAGCTTTGCTTTGGTTTCCTCCAAAGAAAAGGACCGAGAAGGGTTCAGAGACCAGCCTGGGATGCCCCTCAACCCTCCCCCTCCAGCACTCACACGGGCTTCTCCACTGCCTCCTCCAGTTCTTAAAGCCACAAATGGGGTCTGGTTAAAGGCCTTGGCCTGGCAGAGATTATTGGTTGCCTTGGAAAGGACAGGCAGGGTGATTGGCAGGGGCACCTGGGAGGTGGGCCAAGCTCTAGTCCTCACCCTAGATGGAGGTTCTGAGAGTTCTGATTCTCTCCTGGCACTATTTGTATTTGTGCATCCTACCATAAGTATGCTACTGGTCCTCAAAACATTTAAAGAAAAGCAACCTGGCTCAAGGAACAGATGAGAGCCAGGTGTGGTGACACAACATCTGTAGTCAGAGCACCCAGGAGGCAGGGACAGAGGCTAACAAGTTCAAGGCCAGGCTGAGCTACATACCATACCAGTCTACATCAAGTATATAGAATGCCTGGATTCAGTCTTGGCTCAGCTGCTTACTTGTCATGTGATCACAGGATCGTTGACCCATGGTTACCAGTTCCTATGTCTTTCTAAAATGGAGTCAACAAGACCATCAGGGTTGTTGTGAGCACAGAGGGGAAAAAAACACTCCCGGAAAAAAAAAAAAAACCCACACTCCCGGATTTTGTCCTTGCCTTGTAAAGGGGAAAGCAGGGGTCACATGGAAACTATTGCTTTCCAGCTGAAAGAAGGCCAGTGGCCAAGCTCTGGCTTGGGAGAGGTGGTGGAAGTTGCCTAAGGCTTCCCAAACAAATGAATATAAACAGAGAAGCTAAACAGTAGGGATCTATTTTCTTCAGGTCCAGAAGCCAGATGTCTGCAATCAAGAGGCTGATAGGGAGGTTGGCTTGTAAGGTTCAGGGAGAATCTTGCCTTGCTTCTACCTAGCTTCAAGGGGCTCCCAGCACTCTCAGGCATCTCTCCCTCATCTCCTGGCCTCTCCCAGCCTCTGTTTAACTTGATTACATCTGGGAAGATCCAATCTTCCAGTAAAGTCAAGCGCATTGGGAGACAGAACTTCAGTATCTCTTTGTGGGGGACACAAATTCAGAAAATGCGGACTCAGGCCTCCTTCTACCATTTTATGATTGAGTATATTGGCTTGTCAGCTTGGAGGAAAATTAGGTAGGGTGCTTAGAACCTCTCACTAGACTCATAAAGTGAAAGATTACTGTGAATTTGATGCCACCCTTCTTATTTCTCAGACAGGGAAACTGAGGCTGGGAAAGGACATTCAGGTTACACAATTGCTTGCTAGTGTGAGTAGGTTCTTGGAGTATGAGAGGTGACAGAGTGTTCAGTGGTACATTCTAAGTCTCAAATTCAATACAGTCCATAAGCTACCTCAGGGACCAGTTAACCCCTGGCCTCCAAATGAATTGAAGAATGAAAGATAAACTGTTGCTGAGAGTAAAAGCTAAGGGTTGAGTGTGGTAGCATAGACTTTTACTTTCAGCTCTTGGGAGGCAGAGGCAGGCATCTCTGTGAGTTCAAGGCCAGCCTTGTCTGCATAGCGAATTCTAAGACGTCCAGAGATGTCTTAGAGATACGTAGTGAGAGCCTGTCTCAAAAACTAACCAACCAAGCTACTAACGAACCAACTAACCAAACAACCAGCCAAAGAAAACAAAAGCCAAAACGTTCACTGTTCACTGTGGTGACTGACTGATAGGCCTTTGAGGCAGGGCACAGGGCTATTATCAGTCACTAAGAGGCTTGCATCTGACACATCTGACTCACACTCAAATACAAATCTCTGTCTTCTCTGCCACCATACAGTCCTCAGTGCCAGACCCTAGCTGGACTATGATTTAGGTTGTGATCTTAGTATTAACATCACTACTGGATTATCAGTGAGTGGCTGACCTGTCCACATTGTCCCCCTCTCACTGAGAGCCCATCTGGTGAACAGTCAGCACAGTCTGGTGTTCAGGGGTACAGCAAAAACTCTGACAGGGCTTCAAGTGCAGCAAGAGTCAGTTTCCCGATTCCCAGAACTTGACCTTACTTCTGGTACACACCCCCTCTCCTGAACCCACTACCCAACTCCCCCACAGAGGCCTGGCTCCCCAGAAAGTGAGGACCAGTCTTCTTTTTCCTAGTCCCTTTCCTGGGCCACAGCTGCAGCTGCCTGGCTCTGGGCATAGCTCCTTTTGCAGGGAAAGGAAAAAATGTAGTGTGTTTGTTCATCAAACAACCTTAAATAGAAGCTTCCAGAAGGCTCTTTTGCTGAGCGTCCAGCAGAAACTGATGCCAGCTATGTCACCAGCCTTGGAGACGTTGTCTCTTTCAGCCTTTTCCTGCCAGTATGCCAGTGGCCTTAGGGGACTGAAGAAGTCCCTATATGTGTGTTTTCTACTACTTGAACTAGGCTGAATGGATGCAGGATGCAAGGGGCTGTAGTTGGAATCTGAATTCCAGAAGCCCTTCGGATCAACGGCTCACAAGCTTGACTCAGAACCACACAGCACAGTGAGTCTCAAATATGAGAGTGTCAGAATCCCCTGGAAGGTGCTTAAAATAGGAAACATTGCGCTTCATATCCTTAGTCTCTGCCTCAGTGAGTCTGAGAAGAGAGGGGTAGCTTGCATTTTTTTCTCCCTTTCTTCCTCTCCCTCTTTATGCCTGTGTGCATATGTGTGTGAAGGTATGGGTACAACCTCGGGTGCCATTTCACGTGTTCTGTCCATTTATTTTTCCTTTTCTGTTTTGAAAGGGCTTTTCACTGGCTAGGTAGCCTGGTCTGACTGGCCAGGAAGCCCCAGGGATCCACGTATCCTACCTCCTTGTGCTTGGGAGGCTGGTAATTAAAGCCAAGCTTGACCTTGGTGGGGCATCAGTCTACAAACTGGATGCTGCAATTGGCTTTGGTGGTGGCAATCGAACTATTGACACCTTTGGGAACCACATCTCTATAGCACAATAGGCAGCAGGCTATGTATTTACTATATTGTCTCATTTTGCCATCTGGTTGGTTACTCAAAGCAGGCATTGGTGATCTCTACTACAGAACGCTGCTTATGGTGGGCTTTCTCAGCAGTGCTGGCAGGAACACATGTGGCCTTAGGAAAAGTGGATGCTAATGGAGGGGTATCAGGTTGGTCTACTGTCAGATCAACATCTAAGGCTTCCTCAAGTATGAGAGAAGCAGTGATAGCTAGTGAGATGGTTAAGATTGGCGTAAAGCTGAGCATGGTGGCATGTGCCTTTAATCCCAGCACTCGGGAAGCAGAGGCAGGTGGATCACTGTGAGTTGGAGGCCAGCCTGGTCTACAAAGAGAGTCCAGGATAGCCAGGACTACAAGAGAAACACTGTCTTGAAAAACAAACAAAGAAATGGTTAGTGTGGTCAGAATTGAGGCTTCCCAACAGATGTCATTGATGGCTTCAGTGTCTCCAGGATGTGGATGATGAGGATGAAAATACAGAGATCATCTATATCAATGGAAACCTGTGGTCCAGGAATCAGGACATCCTGCTCAGACTCCTTGTAGTCATCAGCAGCGATGGTCATCAGAGGGTTGTGAACCAGAGCCTGTTCTCTCACCAAAGCTGTGGAAACCAAGAAGCCCTGAAGACCTATGCATTGCTCAGAAGCTTGTGAACTCTAAGGTGACATTAGTGGTTTCCTTCCCATTGGTGTAGTACCAATGGGTGTAGTTCCTAGCAACATTTTCCTTGCTTGGGATGAGTGTCTCTGGGTAGATGAGCTGATGGTAGCCAGCAGTGCAAGCTTCATCAGTGACTGTGGGCTCCAAGTCTAAAACATTGCCCCGAGAACACATTAGCGCCTATCTAACTGTAGAAAGTACCATCAGGCTCATGGCCATGTTTCACACAGTATAGTTCCCAGCAGACATTGCAAATCTGGACACCAACCTAGCCAATAGGGATGGAGACACATTCACACATGATGGCTACAGATTAGACAATGAAGATGACAGGAGCAGACACTGGGTCCCAGTTATTGTGCCTGAGAAGAGTTAAGGTAATACAGTTGAGTACTCTGGGGACCACACTCTATAAAGACCACTGGTCCAAGCGGTCCTAAATACAGAGCCTCAAACACTCAACTGTTAAAGTTATTTTTTTACAGAACTGTGTTTGTTTCTTAGTTTCTCTCTTAACCCAGCTATCACACAAATAATTGAGACTCTATTATATTATTTAAACAAACTTCACAGCACAAGAACTGAGCAGTTATTACTTATTCTTAGCCCTCTAAGTTAATCTGACTTCCTCATAGCTTACATCACAGAGATACTTGCACTCTGTAGCTTTCCCTACTGAGTCCTCTCTCCTGTCTTTTGGACCTCTGCCCATGACTCAACCCCCATACTTTCTCCTCTAACTCCTCCTTCCCAGGCTGGCAGGAAGTCCAGCCCTATTCTCTTCCCTGCTCAGCAATTGGCTGTAAGGTGCTTTATTGGCTTATCAGGGGACAACTGGGGAGCAGTGTTTACACAACACTGAGACAGGAGATCTTCAGAACAAGAATTGCAACCGGATACGTTGGGGGGGGGCACATAAATCAGCATTTTATTACACAATAATCTTATGCCTACACTCATCCAGAGATTTCTTGTCAGGATAGGGAGGGGCTCATGAATCTGTCTTTCACAGTTGTGGGTGATTCTCAGTGCCTTGGCTCTACATGGTTAGAGGCACATTTGGAGGGTACCCAGGAAGAAGGCTATGGGCCTGTGTAGGACAAGGACAGATCAAATAGACGGGCTTCTCTGTGTTGACCTTGTTTTTGTAGTATTGGGATGCTCGTCAGCATCCCAGGCTAGTGCTTACCCACTGGGAATCACCTCAGGCCTGAGCACCTCTGAGTTTGGCAGTAGGCAGCGGGAAAGGAGCTTGTGGCTAGCTGGAAGCTGGGGCTGCCCTTACACCAGACAGAAACTTGCTAGTTTGCTTTGAATGGTGGGTGGGTGATAAGTGAGTTGCAGCTGGCTGTCATGGTCACAGCATGGGACTTTGCATGACCTGGTCCTTTCCATGAAGGGTTAGAGTTATGGTGGGAGGGTGTGGCAGAGAGTTCTTTGCACCTTAAAATTCCTCTCTCGTTCAAATGCGTAGAATAATGCAATGTCCCTTTGAGGCAGAATAGGAATTGAAATCTTAATTAGTACCCCTAAATTCTTTTTTTTTAGGTAGGTCGCTTTTTTTTTTTTTTTTTTTTAAATCAGATTGTCCTTTAATCAGAACAATGAAGGACAGCAGTCTCTGAGGGAGAGCAGACTGCGCAGCACTGAGCAAACACCAGGGGGGGGGGGGGGGGGGGGGTGGGGATTTGAAGGTTTCATAGGGCAGGAAAGGGAACTTGGCAGATGGAAGACTACATATGCAGGCCTGCTCCTCGGCAGTCTCTAAGACTTAGAGTCTAAGTGGTAAATATAAGGAATGAGACGTTGGGACATTGGTCTGCTTACCTGGAGCTTCCCGGATCCTAACAGCCCTCAGGTGTTGTTAGTTATGTCAGCTTTCCTGTCTAGGGCCTTCTCAGGGCACCTGAGGTTTTTGTGTTATTGGTCCAGACCCTGAGGTGAGATTAAAAAACAGGGGGCATGAAAAAGCCTCTTTAATTTAGGAGTGCCACTGAGCTTCAAGAGTTTCAGAGAGCTGACTAGATGGAGTGATTGATTGACCAAGAAGCCCCGCCCCTTCCAGCTAGTTTAGTTCTGTGTCCTGGGAAAATGCCCAGAGTGGCAACAAGAGGGCTGAGAGGAATGGCCCATTGGTCCCCCTTTCAGAGGTCACCTGAACTGCTGCTAGGGTTTTGGGGGGGGCACAGATCACTCAAACTGCTTCATAGCTGGCAAAGGGGGTGGTGTAGAAAAGGAAGCAATAAGAGTGCCTGTCGGGGGGTGGGTGAGGGAAGGAGGAGATGGGCATGATAAGACTTAACAAATGGTAAAGATCCAGGACATAAGGTTGCCATATGATGACACAATGCATCTGTGGGGTGTGTCATGTGAGCGAGGTAGTGCCTGTAACAGAAAAAAAAAAAAAAAAAAAAAAAAAAGAGAGACTATACTCAGGCATGGTGATGCATGCTGGATTAGTTAGGGTTTCTAATGTTGTGACAAAACGCCATAGCCAAGGTGGCTTATAAAAGGAAGCGTTTCACTGGGGCTTCGCTCACATTTCCATCATGGCAGGTCACATGGCAGCAGGCAGGTAGGCATGGCACTGGAGCAGTAGCATCTGACCCACAAATTGCAGGCAGAAAGAGAGGAAGATTGGGCCTGCTGTGGACAATTGAAACCTTAGGGCCCACCCCAGGGATACACCTTTTCCAACAAGGCCACACTTCCTCATCCTTCCTAAATAGTCCCCCACCTGGGAACCAAACATTCAAATATGTGACCCCATTGGGCCCATCCTCATTCGAACCACCACATGTGCCTTTAACTCCAGCCTACTCTATATAGTGAATTCTAGAACATGTAGTTAAGACAGCAAAAATGGCTGAGGCTGTTTTGCCCTCATTGGATGAAGAGAACTGTAAAGGAAACAGTCTAAAGATCCCTTTCTCACAGGTGTTAGCAAGAGTGATGCGTTTGCCACTGTTGGATGCTATAAGATGTAAAGTCATTGTTTGGTGGAAGAGCTCTCGACATTTTTCACTGGCGTAAGCTCAGAATTGGCCATCAGGCATCAGCTCTCCCATGTTACAACCTGTAGGGAGCACTGAGAGACATGGCTAAGGAGGAAACATTTTTAGCATCATGATTAACCTAAGCGTTGCTTAGTAAGGTGAAATTTAATCACACGGCATAGGGCACGTCTGATGAAATGGACAGAACAGAGGGCTGCCTCTGCCTAGAATGGTCCTTGCTAGGGCTTTAACTCCAAGGGCTGGGAGGAGCCTAGGCCAGCAGGCTGGGTGGTAGATGCAGCAAATAACAGTAGTGCAGCAATCCTTAGAACTGAGCATCTGACATCAAGGTAACAAGGTTGCCCTGCGTGTGCTTGGAACCTGTGGCAGTCTCATCCATGAAGGGGCCTTAGTTGCTTGCAAGACTGGGAGCTGGGGAAAGGTGGGGAAATTGGGAGGCAATTAGCTTCTTCCTCCATCGGCACTAAAGGGTTGGTTGGTAATAGCTCTCTGAGGTTCTGTGCCAAGCGAAACTTTAAATCTGCCCTCAGCAGAAAATGTAGGGAAGAGAGAAGAGGCTGACTGAGAGTGGCTATGTGCCTCATGGGGTTGTGCTGTCCCTGGCAATAGTAGAAGGCCCAGGATATTGCACAGTTCCCAGCATCAGGGGTTCAATACCAGGAGCTTGTATTGTAAGATGGGTCCAGAGATCTGGGCTCTCACAGTGCAAGAAATGCACACACGCACACACACACACACACACAGAGGCACATGACATATAGTCCCATAGCTCTGAGCATGAGTACTTTAAATGATAGGAGCAGGACCAAGGCACAAGAACTGACCTGTAACCCTTGCTGAAATGGGAACAGGCCACACTGCCTACCAGCAAGTGGACAGAGAAGGCTCCTGGAGGCCCCTGAGTGCCTGTTGGCACTGCTCACCTTTCCACCCCAGCATCTTCCATCCAGGCTCTACTGAGAAACCAGTGAGGCCTGGACAAGTCATTTGAGAAGTGTCTGAAACCAGAAGAAAAAGTAACTAGGCAGGATCTGGGAGAGCCATTAACTTTTCTGCCCTCTGTCCAAGCACCTGGCTTTCCACGGGCCGCCTCTGCCTCTTTGACCTCGGTGCCTGGCTGGGCCTCCTGACTCCATTGTTCCATCCTAAGCATCAGCAGACAGCTGTGCATCTTTGACTCAGTCAAAGCTCACCAACCTATCCCCCCTTCAGCCCTCTGCCCTCACTGAAACCCTAAGTTCCTGAGCAGAGCCTGGTGCACATTCCTGCCTGAGAACAGAAGGGGTCACGATGGGTTCGCAAGCACTTCCCTGTAGTGGAGTGATGCCAGAAGAATCTAAGGCCCAAACAGAGATTGTATAATCCATCTCAGGGATTCCCCAATCTGGAGTGGGACTGACAAGGATGAGAAGGCAGCCTCTTCCCTCCTCCCACCCCCTCAAACAATAAGACTGGGTAAAGCAGCACAGACTGCTTGGTGTCAAACACAGACATACCAATCCCCATGAGTACTTCCTTTTCTGGGGCTCAATGCCTGAGAAACGTCTTTTCTTCCATAGGGTTGCCGACTTTCCCCCTCCTACCTCAATAAGTGCTAATTATTTCTATGGAGAGAGGGAGACAAATTCATCCATGTAAAGTTCATAGAAGCCGCGTCGACACGCACAGTGGGCAGCAGGGGCCAGCCCCCACCCCTGCTGCTTTCTATAGAATTCTTGTGATTTGGTCTGTCTGGAGCAGCTCTCCTTTCAGATCCTGTAGAACCTGGGCTCCTACATCCATAGTTTCAAAGCTTATGTGTATTCAGATAATCCGTGGCATTCTGCCTCTTCAGACTGGGGTTAGCAGCTTCGTGTCCAATCTCAGCAATTTTTAGTTTCTATCAGGCATTTCTGGTGAATCCGAAGCCCGAGACATTGTATATGACGAGGCCACTTATTGTCCCTTTGGATTTAGGAACATAGTTTTTTGCCTTGTTGCTTCATCTCCCGGGATTAGCCCAAGAGCCCTGTTACCTTACAGAAGCACACATGAGGAAGGGATATGCATCCGTTTGCATAGAGTCCAGCATCAGGAAGGGATGTAGGCCACTTACAGTAACAAGAGTACCACTTACTATGATCTCCCAATGGTGTGTGCAGCCCAAGCTCACAAATAAGACTTTGAGTGCATGATCTCAGCTCCCTCACTACTCAGAGTGGAACTGGGGCAGCAGTGGGTGGACGTGGAGACTTCCACTGCTCCTTAGCTCCTCCTGTTCACACTAGCAGGCCACCTCCTACATCATGGCTGCCTATGGCCATCAGTGCCACAGCTGCATGAGGTTGCTTTTGAAAGCCTTTTGTTATCTGAGCCTGCTTAAGAATTCTATACAGCACTGCTCTGCAAGTCATCCCCTGC
Source organism: Acomys percivali (assembly GCA_907169655.1). NCBI lineage: Eukaryota > Metazoa > Chordata > Mammalia > Rodentia > Muridae > Acomys > Acomys percivali. The sequence goes on along the minus strand of OU015747.1, from coordinate 90,565,134 downwards.
CCTCTCGCCAGGGGTTGAGGGAAGTGGTGAAAAAGGAAGAGGAAGCAGCAGCTGGAGGAGGTGGTGGTGGAAGGTAGGGATACAAAGTGATATTCCTTTTGGCTGATGGCAACAGCCATTCCTCTTATTGCTGTAATATGTTATTAATTATAGTATATTAACAATATAACAATTATATTATAATATATGACAATATATTAATATAACTATTATATATTATATATGACAACATATATTAATATAAACAATTATATTAGCAATAATGCTTCATATAAAGGAGGAAAGAACTACTTGGCCTGGCAGATTCAGAGGCTTTAATCTGTCACGGTGAGGTTAGTGAGAGAAAGGCTTCTATTATGGTGACTAGGAAACAGAGAGAGTGCGCTGTGACCTGCTTTCCCTGCATTTATTCCATCTGGGTCCCCAGCCTATGGAACAATGTCACCTGCATCCAGGGCTACTCTTCCTCATTTTCTTAATCCTCTCTGGGGACTCACAGATCAGTCCAGAGATGTGCTTTATTAATTTCCTACTCACTTCTCGATCCACTCAAGTTGACTATCGGCTTGAATCATGGTAGCCACTGAGGCCACACAGTCGCAGAGACCACTGACCCTGATAATGCTGGAGAGAGGTATGGCCCCAAATGGTGCCACCACTGCCACACCCACTCGGTATCAGTCAGTTCTGGCACCTGAGGCCCCAGCCCCAGTGAGGCCTCAGAAAATGTCTTGAGAGAGTGGCCGCCCCGGAGGGAGCTGCTATTACACTTGAAATCCATGTGGGGGTGACACCTAGTGATCGTCTCTGTCCAGAAAAGTGAGGGAAGCAGCTGAGCCTGCCTCCACAGTAGAGCCAGGCTGGAGAGGTGTCTGCTGAACATGGTACAAGAAGGAAGGGAGGGAGGGCTGGGGGCTTGGCGAAGACTCCTCTTGTCAGGCACACAGCTACTCTACACTTCCTGGACTTCTTGTGACTCCTCCATGGCTGTGAGATTAGAGTCTAGCCAATGGATGAAGAGATGCAGAGCAGCATTTCCAGGCCCAGCCCCTAAAGGTGTGAGGGTGGGGCCACAGACTGGAAAGAGGCTAGATGCCAGTCGCTCCCTGGAAGACAGCTGCTTGCCAGTTAAACCAAACCAAACAAAACAAACAGAACAACAACAGTAACAAAAACCTCTTTATGTGAGCAGGAAATAAACATCTCTCATATTTGAGCGTAGGTATTTATAAGTGTATTATAGCAGCTGGTTTCATCTTAACTGAGGCAAGGACTGTGTAGGCCGTGAAGGGTTCCAACCCTGAGAGACCTTGACTAAGGGCAGAGGAGAGAGCAGAGCAAAGCCCGGGGCCCTAGAAGGGAGACTCTTTTTTCTTAGTATATTTTATTTATCCTTTGGTAGTTAGACATGTATGCGATGTATCCTGACTACACTTATGGACCCTCAATTTCCTGTTCCTTCAACAAGTCCCTTCCCTCCTTCATGTCCTCTGCTTTTTTTTAAACAAGAAATTAAAGTATTGTAACCCACCGAGTCCAATTAATGCTGCCTGCTGGAATGCTGGCTGATCTCACTGCCTTGATCTTGAGCAGGTCACCTCAGCTGCAATGAGTCTGTGAGAGCAACAGCCACGTCATGCCCAGAAGATGTTTCACAGCATTCCTTTCTATCATGTTCCTAGAGCCTGGACTGTGAGGGCTGGAGAGCTTTTTTATTTTTTGTCTAGGGGTCGAAGACCCAGAAATCTTAGACTAGGGGCAGAGTAGAGGTCTGGGCTCCTCAGCATGAGGTAAGTAGAGAAAGAGAGAGAGAGAGGAGAGAGAGAGAGGGAGGGAGGGAGGGAGGGAGGGAGAGGGAGAGGGAGAGGGAGAGGGAGAGGCAGAGGCAGAGACAGAGACAGAGACAGGGAAGGAGGGGAGAGGGAGGGAGGGAGGGAGAAGGGGGTGGGGCCTGATCCTGGAGACCACGCCTCCTGAGGGCCAAAGTCCTGAGGTTTCCTCTTTGCAACCCCTCTGCTTGTTTTGTTGCTGCTACTTTCTGCCTAGAGGAAGACCTCACCACCTCTGTGAAGAGGAGGCATAAGAGACTTTCTGACAATGCCAGCCCTGGGGGAGGCACCAGAAGCGGGTGCTGGCTGGAGGCGGCAGCTTTCATATCTGTAACAGTCAATGCGAAGGCAATCGGTCACCTTTCAGAGTTGCTTCTCAGGGGAGGCGGAGGGGGGCTGTGTGTGATCAAGGCTGGGAGCCTTAGCTGAGCGTCTGAAGGTTCAGCACATATCAAGGCAGAGTTAAAAGCCAGCACACACAGATCCAAAGGGGAACGCAGCCAAGTGAACTACAAAGTCATTTGTGACCTTGAGAAAAATGGAAGTCAAAACCGAGCCAGCCTCCAGGCCTGAGGGGACCAGGAGTGTATTAGCATTGTGCCTGCAAGCCTGCAGACTCTAGCAGCGGAACATTTAAAGGTACAGTGTTCACCAAACTGGGGTCCCTGAGGCCGCACAGTTGGTTCCTAGGACACAGGCTCAGGGGTCTTGGTGGAACGCTCCGTGCTGGCTTCTCCCTTCCCTTCCGGCAGCAGACCAGCCCTAGTGTACAGTGATGGTGTTCTGGTCTCTTTGGACCTTTCCTGAAGGACCACTTGCAGAGTTTCAGTTCAACCATTAAGCCAATGTAAGTCGTGAGTTTGCTTTACGGAAGTGTTCGGACTTTGGAAGTGTCAATGAGACTTTCTGGAAAGAAGCTGTGTCAGTAGACACTAATCGACCCATTAAAACTGCAATGATTCAGAGGGGTTGAGATGCTGCTGGTCCAGAGGCTAATGAACCTCAACTTGAGCTAGTGTCAGGCCCATGAGTAGCCGCTCCTTGACTACGTCACAACTAACATCTTGTGACTAATAGAGTCTCCCCAGTCTTGCCATTAGCTCCTCTCTGATGTTCTAACCAGTGTATTTCGAAATTGTCTTGAGTGATGAGTTTCTTTGTACTGTAAAAACCTCATGAAAGTATTTCCATGTTGAGACCTGGAATTTGGGGTAACCTAAATCTGTGTTTCTGGGCCATGATCACTCAAATTTGATTCTAGATTACGCTATCTCTTAGAGCTTTTTGTTTGTTTGTTTGTTTGTTTTGGTGTGTGTGTGTTTATGGTGTGGTGTGTTACCAGAAGGAAGGGTGGAGGCAGAAGAATTGGAAGAACTTTCCAGAAGGCAATTGCGGCAACACCATGTCAGAGCTCATCATGTTGGGAACTGGTTGCAGAGGACACGACAGAGGGAAAGCTCCATCAGTTTCCCTTGTAGGAAGAAGAGCCACTGTGGGCCCATGATTCCAGGGTGAGAGTGTTGCCTTCTGGCTCTCCCTGTGCTGCTGGGGCATCTACGATGAGTCCGTGTCACTGGCCAGTGACTCTCCTCTTCTCTGGCTGTCAGATCTGTTAACTGTGTTCCGCTTTAGTTGTCTTGAACATGTCCACACGTTTCTTTTCATTTTTATTCTGCTCTGTGTATGCCGTGTCCGCTGTTTGTTGCCTAACAGACTAGAAATTCTCTTCACAATCTGTTTCTATTCCATTCCTTTCCTCCCACCCTAGACAGCAAATGTGATGACTTGGAATGTATACCCTAACACGATATAAAATCACAAGTCATCAGCTGTTTTGCTGTAAAGAGCCCACTCAAACTGTTTTTCACTGAGCTTAGGTCAGGACGTCACTAGGATTCGGTCACTTCCTCCGTCTCTCGCTGTCCCGGTGTCGTTGTTTCTCTCTGTGTCTTCTACTCTTCTTTTCACTGCTGGCTTCTGTTCTCTGCTTTTTCTACCTCAACACATGCCCCCTTCTCCCAGAGGCTCCCAGTACCTCACAGCTCAGGTCCCGAGAGCAGTCATCAAGGCATCTCAGTGAGTCTGCTAAGCCAAGGCTTGAACTGGCTGCCGCTGGGCCATCTTTGTCCAATCAGCAGAGACAGGACCACAGAGACAGAAGGGCTGTGGGCAGGGCAAGCTTTCACTGGTAGTGTGGTTATAACCTCATGGCTGAGAATGAACGGCTGGCAACTGAGACACACAGAGAGCCAGGCAGAGTTCTTCTCAGTACACATCAGTTTCTCTTTGGATAAAAGAATTTCAACTCCAAACTTAGGATGCCAACGTTTTATTTTTATTTACTCTTTATTCTTTTTCTTTTTCTTTTTCTTTTTGTGGTTCTGGAGAGAGAACCCAAGGCCTTATTCATGCTAGACAAGTGCTCTACCACTGAGCCACAAGGCCAACCTCAGCCTTATGTTTTAATGTGGTGAACATACATAATTGACAATGAGTGACGATTGGTAGCCATGGATGCCCACTCATTTCCTTTATCCTGCATATGTAAGCAATAAAAAAGAAAAGAAAAAAAAAAAAAAGAAAGAAAATTCTCAGAAGCAACAAAGGAGACATGGAGCAGTGCTGTAAGGATTTGGATGGCCTGGTGGTTAACATCAAGGGCTCTGGCGTCAGGTCACCTGGCTGTGACTCCTGGACCCATCATTTCCTAGCTGTACAACCTTAGGCAGATGTCTCCATCTCTTTGTGTCTAATTTTCCCTATCTGCAGAATAAAGATAATAATTATCCTTGCACAGTTGCTAAATGAGTGGATACAGGACGCCCCGAAGCTAAGCTGCCATAATCAACGTGAAGTACACATACATGATTGTGGTCTTAGATCTTCTAGAAGTCACCCTGCCGATGACGTGCCTCTCATGGTCCTAATTCTAATTCTCCTCAGGGCTGGGTCTCCTCTTAGACTCACCACAGGGAGTCTTCACGCATAGTTCAAAGAGCCTTTACCTTAGCTTTGGACATAGACATTTCCCTGTTCTCGGTTCATTCTGTATAACAAGCGCTTTGGAGGAAGGGCACGGGCCTCACCTGGGAGCCAAGTGGAGCCGCAGGCCTCCCCCAACGTGAGTGTGACAAGAAAGGTCAAGGTACTTCAGAGGCTGCAGCTGGAGAGAAGCAAGGGGAGCTGGGAACATGTGGTGCCCTGCCTCCCTCCGCTGCAGCCGCATAATGGAATTCTGCCCTTGCATGAAGTCAGCCACCCTTAGCATAATGACAAATGCAAATCTCCATACTTGTCTGTTGCACATAGCATTTGGGAGAACCTAGTGAGTCCCAAAAAAGAAATGCGTTTGGAAGTGCGTATTTTTGCTTTGTTTTGTTTTTAAGCCTTTCTTCAAAGCCCTTGGTTTCTTCTTCTATTTTCAGAGGCTGATGACATTCTCCAGAAGTCCCGCCAGCCTTGTGCTTGATCGCATCCACATACCAAGACACAGTCAGCAAGATGCGCGCGCGCACACACACGCACGATTTGTGCACATCTGAGTTCACACTAGAACACAGAGTGACTGTTTCTGCAGTGTTCCTACATGTTTATCGGTACACAATAATTATGTGTGAACTTAGTTTACTACCAGGTTTGGGGTCAAAAAGGGACTCATGTGTTGTCAGGGAGGGTAGGAAATCTAACCCAATTCCTAGGCCTAATCCTAGGTTTTGCATCTGGCTGTGGTGACCCAAAAAGAATACATCCGGGGCTTAGGAAGGGGCAGGTTCCTGAGGCCGCTGGGCTACAGCCATTCTAACTGACCACTGGCACTCAAGTGAGATGCTTGGCTTTGGCTGTGGTCTGTTCCAGCTCGGGCCAGAAGACCCCTGAGCACAGACCGTGGAAGGACATCTGAAGGCGAGGCACTGAGAGCTGGGGGTGGAGAGGTGAGGGCTTCTGCCGCGAAGCAAGCATCCAGGAGCTGTAAGTTTACCTGGAACCTGAGCCAAGGCACAGCCAGGTGCTGCTTCTAACATCAAGGGAGTGGGGAGGGTGGTGCAGACACAGCTGGGCCCTGTGGCAGGAGATGGGAGGGCAAGAAGCAGAAGTGTCTGAAGCTATACACTTTCTCTTTATGCGAGCCAGACTCATAAGTTACCCTTTTTTTCCCCAAGCTGGAACTCACTTCACAGCTGCCCTGTTTACTTACTCACCGTCCATGCTCCTCAGAACCAGTTTTGTTCCTGTTGGAAGGGAAGCCAGGCCAGCTTGGACAAATATTTCCTTAGCTGGCTCCTTCGCCTTTCTGTCTGAGGGAGACCATGTGTCCACAGTGTCATTTAAGCAAATGCACAGAGAAGAGAGCACCCAGGGCCGGGAAGGGGGCAGGTTTGGAGCCTGTGGTCTCCTTATGATGGGGAGGTGGAGGGTGGGGAGTTAGGGGAGTGGGGGAGGAGGGGGCCCAGGCCTGTGGTGTCCAGCTATGCATGGCTGTTTATCATCCAGTTCCCAGGAGAACTGAGGGGAGGGGTGCTGACTTCTAGGGCCTGTGTGGATCTGCCAGAGTGAGGGAAGGGACCCTCAGTGGCCCTCCATTTCATGACATTGCCCTTAGGCCCATAACCTCAAGAACACAGGTACAGAGACAGCACAAAATTACTAACAAATAACTGAGTCTTGAGCAGTCAGTGCATTTGTTTTCAGTGTGAGGTAATGGTTAGTTTATGTAATTTACTTTCAAATGATGTATGTCTTTAACAACCAGCTCACAAAGTTCTGGAAAATTTCACAGTCAGCTTTTGTGAGCCAGTGTGGACCGCCTCCAGGGCCGTCCAGCCACAGTCCCTCCGTATACTTAGAGAAGGAATGTGTGTCCATGTTAAATCGCTCTTGCAGGAGTTGCCAAGGCCACGTCACCAAAGGGGGGGCCTAGAGAGAGCTTTGCTCCTCTAAGACCCTGTCTTCAGAAGACAGAATAGATGCCTGCGCGGGCAAGAATAAAGTCCGAGAAACGCTGGGGGGTTTTTACTTCCCACACGAACCACACACACTTGGCCAGAGCAGCTCGGCATGCAGGTCAGCCTCTCCCCTCGTCAGGCAGCTCCTTGTGTGCGCTTCAGTCTGCAAAATCAAAAGTAGCTGCTCAGAGTTCAGCTTTATCCACTTAAGACCTGCTCTCAGGAAGGCAGTCTCTGCTATTTTAGCTACAGCACGCTGGAGCGTGTGTGGCCTGGTTTCCTGTCATTTCCTGAATCTCATCAGAGGAAGTGGGTACTTTATGTCTCTCCAAAACTCTCATAGAAAGAGTTCTGATAGGGAAAGAAAACATTTTCCCGGAGGGAGGCTGTACATTCATCCCTGATCCCCGAGTGTCTGAACAATTGATGAGATTTACCCAAAGCACAAAATCCAGGGAGTGGCAATTTATAGTGAAGAAAGGAATAGGATGCAGGAACCTGTCTAGGGATCCCAGAGGCACAACTCCAGAGCCAAGACTTAGGCCATGTTTTCCAGCCCTAGAACCTTGTGATGAGTGCATAGACTATGCTAGTGCAGGAGGGCACGAAGAGAGAGAAATAAAAGGGTTCCGGGGTTGGGGAGGGGATGATTGCGTTAACAAACTTGTTTCTTCCACGTTAGGGGTGTCAGCGGTAGCTGCTGATAAGCTGGGCGCGTTCCCACAATTCTCCATTCACAATTCTCCATTCACGTCCTTCCTAACCCAGTGTGGAGTCTGTGAGCCGTCCACATAGTCACTCTCTTTTTCTTATTCTCCTCCAGCACAGTACCTGAAAGCCCTAACAAGCAGATGCAGCTCTCTGTCTCTTCCACACCAGTCCCAAGCAAGCCGTCAGGGCTGTGAAAAAGTCCACTGCATTCAATTCCCAGCAACCACACGTTGGCTCACAACCATCTATAATGAGATCTGGTGCCCTCTTCTGGCGTGCAGGTGTACATGCAGGCAAAACATTGTAACATAATAAATAAATGAATCTTAAAAAAAAAAAAAAAAGTCCACTGCATCCCTAGATGCAGGATGATGCATCCCACTGGTGCTCAGAACTCCCTGGAAACCCAGCTACATCCGTACTCAGTTCATATTCACCCCCGCCACCCCCAATTCTCATGGAGGCAGGTACCCTCTTTACCATAGACTGGGCGAGCCCATTGCCTCCTGTCTATTTAGTATCTCCAGCTCTGAATCTGCTCTCCTACCGTCAGTTCTTTCTTTTGTCCTGGACCCAAGCCCCACATTTCTTAGGATATAAAAATGTCCTCTCTCGGGCCAGAAGCTGCAGTGGAGCAGGAGGAACGCCCTCTCATGTGTGGCCCCACCCTAGGCTGTGTCTCATCCTCCTGGGCTGTCACTTGGCCAGGGATGGGGTGTAAAGGACGGGGAAAGCCTTACTCAGCCTCTGCCATCACAGCAGCACTGATATTTGTCCTCCCAAGCAGTGTTTAAAGCTGGCTTTTCCCCTCCCCATGAGAGCCTTGCATGGACTTCTTGGTGATGCCCTGCTGACTTCCAGGTGACCACTTTCTTGATGTAGACTTTACCCTTGTGGCCCACTCAACATGCATTCTTCGGTCTGTACCACTTGGACTCTGATTGGGCCTATGGTCCCTCCTGTGTGTGTTGGGCGCCATGACTAAAACCAGGAACATGCTTGGCACAGTCAGTAATGGCCTGGGGCAGGGGCCTTGGGGGAGCTGCAGTTTCGGATTCTGGGAGCCTGACTTTTCTCACTTAAAGGGCTGCGGTTATCAGTTCCAAGGCCACTGAGCAGTAAGTCTGAGGCTCACTTGACATATCTGTGTTATTTTTGCACTTCATTAGCATCCTGTTGACATCATCACAATGTTCTGTTGAATCTATTTCATTTTTTCCCATGGGAACCATATATAAGATGCTGTACTTATTAGTAAAGTTGCTTGGGATAAGCCATCAGCATGCTCAAGAATTCCTGGTCCCAATTTTCCTGTCTTCGTTGTCTTCTTCTCCTTCTCCTTCTTCTCCTTCTTCTCCTTCTCCTTCTTCTTCTCCTTCTTCCCCTTCTCCTCCTCCTCCTCCTTCTTTCCGAGATAGGGTTTCTCTGTGTAATAGCTCTGGCTGTCCTTTGTTTTCTTATTCCAGTTCTTTCTTTCAGATCACCCAGTGTCAAATGGATCTTTTTTTTTTTTTTTTTCCTCCCTTTGGTTTTTCGAGGCAGGGTTTCTCTGTATCACCTTGGCTGCCCTGGACTCACTTTACAAAGTGAGACAGAGATCCTCCTGACTTACTAATTACATGTATGTGTGCAAATGAGTAGGTCTCCATAGGGGTACAGAGGAGGATGTCACATCCCCCTGGAACTGGAGTTACAAGCAATTGTGAACTGCCTGACGTGGGTGCCAGATCCCATTATAGATGGTTGGGAGCCACCATGTGGTTGCTGGGAATTGAACTCAGGACCTCTGGAAGAGCAGCCAGTGCTCTTAACCTCTGAGCCATCTCTCCAGCCCTACAGTATCTACTCTTAACCGATTAGTCATCTCTCTAGCCTTGGTAAAATAGATTTTTTTTTAGGCCAGCCTGGGTTATATGAGGTTCTTGAGCTTTGATTTTTTTCCCTTCCCACCTTCCAAGTGCTGGGATCACAGGTGTGCACCACCACCCCTGGCTCGGAGACATGGGTTTAAGGCTTTCCACTGCCACCCACAGTTTCAGTTCATTTTTCTTTTAATTTCTGAGGCAAGGTCTTGCAACGTGGTCCAGGACTGACCTTGAACTCACAATGCTCCCTCCTCAACCTCCTAAGGGCGAAGAGCCTGGGATTACAGCCCACACCTGGCTTGCATAAATCCTTTGCTTTCAATTGCTGTAGGGATACCCAGTGTGTCTTCCTGTTGCCAAACACTTGAGTTTGCCACTTTCACCACAAAAAGCGTTGCTGAAATGAAGCTTTCATTTCAATCATATGAACGTCTTTGGAATCTTGGTCTAGTGGAATAGGGTTCCTGCATCTTCAACGCACTACACATTGCCAAATGATTATTCCAGAATGTGTGTTTTTGCAGTTATGCCCCAACCAGGGGTGAGTGAGTTCACTGCCTTGCCGTGAAAGGTCTTGCAGTGTGATGGGAATTTGCGGGTTGCTGATTTCTGGGAAAGCTGGGAGTCTCACACATACACAGACTCACCGTCTCTTTTGTGAACCATTTGATTATATCATTTGTCTGTCTGTCTTCTGGGGTTTACTTGTCTTACTGATTCTGAGGTTTGTTGTTGTTTTTTAAATATGTTCAGATTCTTTAATTATAAATTGTTTCTCTTTTTGTGTGGTGTTGTCTTTTCACTTGCTGTATCTTTCATGTACAGATTGTAATTTTAAGACAATTAAGTTGATTATTTTTCATTGCTTACATTTTTCAATTGTAATACATTTCTGCTATTATTTAAAATATTCTTCCCTGTATGAAAGACATTAAGACATGATCATATTTCCTCCTAAAATTTTTGCCGTGGAAGCAATTAAGTGTCAGCTCCACTTGGAATGTATTTTTGTGAGTGCCATGGTTTTATTTTTCTGCTTGGAAGCTGACTTCTCCCCACATTGTTTCCAGCATCACCACCCTGTCCACTCACACCACCAGTCAGGCTTGTACATCTTATGAGTCTGTCTCTGAGGTCTTTAATCTGTCCCGATGGACATTTCTCTCCTGTAAGAACACCTCACTCTTAGCTGTGGAAGATTTCACATATTCGAGTGGGACTTCCTCTGTCATGGCTGCGTTGATGCTTTGCTTTTCTGTATTCATCTATAATCAACCAGCCTTTCTTTTTCTGTGCTTTTTCAAGACAGGGTTTCTCTGTGTAGCCCTGGCTGTGCTAGAGCTTGCTTTGTAGACCAGGCTGGCCTCGATCTCAGAAATCTGTCTGCATCTGCCTCCCAAGTGCTGGGATTAAAGGCGTGTACCACCACTGCCCAGATAGCCAGCCAGTTTTTGTTTGTAAACTTTTCACAACTATGGCAATACACACACACACACACACACACACACACACACACACACACACACACA
>OU015747.1:90536234-90549235 GCA_907169655.1 Acomys percivali | reverse complement strand
GAGAGAGAGAGAGAGAGAGAGAGAGAGAGAGAGAGAGAGAGAGAGAAGCAGACAGACAGACAGACAGAACCAACAAAGCAAGCGACTAAACAAAAAACCATAAAGAAGTAAATTAGGCTCTCCTGCCCCAAATCTCTCCTTACTGTGCATGTGTGCTCTTCTGTCTTCATGGACACAGAGAGTCTATTTATCCTCATGCATTTTGTGTATTTAATTCTGACATCTATGCCATTTTTTGGAGGTCTGTTTGTTGGTCTCCTCCTAGGTCATATTTTCCTGTTTCCTTACATGTCTAAATTTCAGCTGATTGCCAAATGCGGCTTAAAAGGCCACGATGACCAGACGTTTCCTCAGTCTTCTGACTCCTTCTCTTACTCACCCCTGCTCCACCACCCTGGCACCCAGCAGCTCCTCTCCTTGTTCGTTTGTGGTTATTCTTTCCTTCCCCTGGCGTCCTCTTCCCTCAGCTGTCGCCAGGGGCTGCTCCCTCACTTCTTTTGAATCTCTGTTCAAATGTTACTTTATTAAAGAAGGTTTTTTTTTTTTAATCACCATTCACTGTTGCATTCATCTCTAAATATTTATAACCATTTGTCAGCCTTGTTACTGACTGTTCTAGCTTCAATCTAGAATATATCATGATGCCATTATAAAAACTATTGTGGTCAGTTGCATAATAAAATCATCTAAACAAGCTGGGTGTGGTGGCAGATGCCTAGAATACTAGCCAGACTGGGCTACAAAGCACGACTCCTTATCAACAGCATTAACAAAAACAATATTATTTAAATACGGATATCAGAGGAGAGTGACCCACAGATGGACCCATGTTGGTAAGGAATGGAACCATTGAGGAGCTGGGGCAACTGAAAGCCTCAAGAGCAGCTTGTGCTGTCTGTTGGGTAGAGGAATTGAAGCCTCAAGAGCAGCTTGCCCTGTCTGTCTGTTGGGTGGAGGAGTTGAAGCCTCAAGAGCAGCTTGTGCTGTCTGTCGGGTGGAGGAGTTGGGATGCTCTGCGTCAGGACATCATTTCACTCTCTGGGGTTTTGACTCAAGAAAATTTTTTTGTCTTTTCCAGCTCAATTGTACTTATCTCTGTATCTGAATCATTTAAAAATTAATTTATTTATGTATGTCTATGTGCTTTGTACATACCTGGTACCTGTGGAGACCAGAAGAGGGCGTCAGATCCCCTGGTACTAGAGTTACAGATGCTTGTAAAGCACCATGTGGGTGCTGGGAATTGAACCCAGGTCCTCTAGAAGAGCAGGCAGCATTCCTAACTGCTGAGCCATCTCTCCAGTCCCATATCCACCAATCTTATTGTATATGCTTAAGGTGTGCAACATACTGTAATAGGACACATTGCTTAGCTTTATTGCTAAGGATTTTATTTTTAACTGTTAAAGACTTACTTATCTAATTTTATATGTATGGAAGTCTTGCCTGTATGCATGCATGTGCGCCGCCTGCATGCCCAGTGTCCTTGGAAGCCAGAAGACAAAAGAAGGCGTGGTCCCCTGGAACTAGAGTTACCTGTGGTCGTGAGCTGCTACATGGGTTTTGGGACTCAAACCTGGAACCTCTAAAAGGGCAGCAAGCGCTCTGAACTGCTGCTGAGCTGTCTCACTAGACCCAAGGTTTGTTATTTATAAGTTAATCACAAATGAGATTGTTGATTTCTAGATGATAATCTGTATTTTAAAATGCTAGGCTATTATTTGTATATGAAAATGTACAGGCTTTTGTTATTGACATTGTGTCCTACAATTAAAATTTTTTATTTTACATTTTGTTTTTGGTGGTTGGGGTGTATATGGGAGCGTGGGGTGTTCCAAACGGTGTATGTTTGGAAGCCAGAGGCTAACATACAGGGTCTGTTCTCTCCTTCCACCTTGTGGGTTCCAGGCCCAAGCTCTGGCCATCGGGTTTCATGGGCAGAGCTTCTGCCTGCTCTTGCTGGCCCTGTGTGCTAAAGCTTTACGGAATTTACTCATTAGCTCTAACAGGTGTGGGGAGGGGGGGGCACCTGGTAAGCCAAGAAAGAAGCTTCTTCTGCAAGATGGAGTCCCAGACGCTGGCTGAGCACTGGACAGTGGGGGCCAGGCAGGCCTGTGGAAATTGGTATCTGGGGGATCTTCGGAGCCTTAGGTAACAATATTTCTGTAGTAAGGCAAAAGAGGAAAGACAGGGTGGAAAGAGCAACTGGTCACTTAAAGCTTGGGACTCTGGGCAGGACCAGAAATTCCTTCTTTGGAGCTACACACTTAAGCAGAAAGCCTCTCCCCACCTCAGCCCCCTCCTGTAGGATCAGACTAGAGCTCCGACTTGCCACCACGTAGAGAGAGCGTGGGGCCTCAGCTTTAACGCGCGGCCCCTACCCAGCTGATGGTGGGCTCTGCAGTCCCTCTTTTGCTCGCTGTTCTAATGCATCACCAGAGTAGAAAATACTTTGCTAAGAAGAATAATTCATGCTCCAGCTCTTTTCTTAAAGTCCCATCACGGGTAGAGCCAGTCTGTGGTAGCTCGGCTCCGTTAGCCTTTTCAAGCCTCACCCCAGGGTCATGGAGAACAAGAGAAGACTGACGCTATGTTCCGCATCCTCCGTCCCCGCTGCTTCAGTTCCCGCCTCTCATGGTGACAACACTGGATGCCTGCACTGGCTGCATGACATTCAACAGCTGCTTTTCTTCCTCATGGCACCAATTTCCGGCGTCACATCTGGCTTGCAAGACCGGTAGCCTGCCGTTCTGTCGTTTGCTCTTATTCCTCTTCATCGAAGTCCTTAGATTTGTGCCAGACCGGTAGCTCTGATCAGTGTTTCATTTCCGTGTCTGTGACAGGAGGACTGACAGCCACCCCTTTCTACAAATGATGTCTGTTTGTTCTTAGTTAACTTAGAAGGGCGAGAATCCAACCCAGCACAGCGAAGTCTGTCTTCAGTTTTCGGCGTGTTGATCTCACAGGAGACGCCGTACCATGGCTTCCACTGCCCTTCTGAGGAGAGTCCCTGGCTGCCAAGAGATTGAACGTTCTCCTCCTTTGCCAGACACTTTGAGACAAAAAACCAAAACCAAAAGCCACAAAACGGCACAAATTCCCTTCTTCGGAATTGTTCCTTCTATTTTTTGTTTCAAAGCAGTGGTTGGCCAACCTTGTTTTGTGATGTTGAAGGCTGACCTCAGGCAGGGCCTCTCACATGCTAGGCAAACGTGGCCTCACTGAGATATACCTCAGCTTCAGTTGCTAATACTATGTATCTCAGGCTAGCCTTGACTTTAGGGTTCTCTGCGTTCAGCTTTCTGGGAGCTACGATTACAGATAAGCCAGTAGGCCTTACTGTGGGCTTCATTTTAAAGAAAGTACCAGTGGGCTGACCCAAATGATGCCTGGTCTTTTTCTGATCAAGTGCTGGGGGTGGGGGGCGGGCTTTGATCTTTCTCAGGTACTGCTCCAAGGCCATGTCTTCTGCCTGTTGCCATGCTCCCTACCCTGCTGGTCAAAGACTCTAACTCTCTGAAACTGTAAGCCCCAATAAACTCTCTCCTATAAGTTGCCTTGGTCATGGTAGAGCTGGGGTTTCTGACAGTTGTGAGCTCCTATGGGGGCTGGAAACAGAATCTGGGTCCTCTGCAGTACACACTCTTAACTGCTAAGCCATCTCTCCAGACTACCTCTCCACCAGCTTTTTTTTTTTTTAAATACATGGTCTCACTATGCAGCTCTATAACTCACTCTGTAGACAAGGCTAGCCTTGAACTCATAGAGATCCACCTGCCTCTGCCTCCCTGGTGCTGGGATTAAAGGCATGCCATCCCATGCCTGCCGCTGAGGTCTCCAGCAGGCTTTCCTGGAGATAGTGTGCCTTCTGCTAGGCCAACACAGACATCAGGGTGGTGTAGCTGCAGTGACAGCCCCAAGAACGCATTACTAAGTAACCTTATATACGAGGACTGAAGACCTCAGAAAACTTTTGATTCAGAAAAGACTTTGAGGACGCAGGTAGTGTGGGAATTGACAACTTTTAATTTCATGCTCAATTACATTCTAGAGGGGAAATAAATGAAAAAGACAAGTAATCAATAATTTTTACTTTGGCAGCAGAGCCAATAGAATACTCATCATCTTCCATTATTATTTCAGAAAAGTACCTCATAACATAAGGCTGTAAAATACTTGTTTTGTTTGTTTTTAAGATTTATTATTTATTTATTTTGTATGTAGTGTTCTGCCTGCATGTATACTTGCACACCGGAAGAGGACACCAGATCTCCTTATAGACGGTTATGAGTCACCCTGTGGTTGCTGGGAATTGAACTCAGGACCTTTGGAAGAGCAGGCAATGCTCTTAACCTCTAACCTCTGAGCCATCTCTCCAGCCCTTTTGTTTAGTTTTTCAAGACAGGGTTTCTCTGTCTGTCCTGGAACTCTCTCTGTTGACCAAGTCTTATGGGCCAGTCAGAGCTGCATAGTGAGACAATGTATCAAAAAAAAAATGTTTGGGGAGAGGTGTGCTGGATAGATGGCTCAGAGTGTGTATTGCAGAGGATGCAGATTCTATTTCCAGGCTGGCCACGAACTCACTGATCTGCCAGCATCTGCTTCCCAAATGCTGGAGTTAAGGGCTTGCACCATCACAGCCTAGCAGATGTATTCTCTTTATAATATCTGCATGTAGATGGATTAAAATGAAATACTAATCTCTCATCCTGCGCAGAAGTCAATTCCAAATGGGTTGATGGCCTCAATGTTAGGCCTGAAGCTCGAAAACTGCTGAAGGATCCAGCAGGAGGCACACTCAGAGACAAGGGCACAAGTGAGGACTTTCTGCATAGGACTCCTGTCACCCAGGAAATAAGGCCAGCAATTGACAAGCAGGACCTCATGACGTTAGCAAGCTTCTACATCACAAAGAAAAAGGCTAACCCAGTGGAGGGTGGCCTACAGAACAGGAGAAAGCTCTACCCTCCACAGAGGATCCCTCTCTAGAATATGCCAAGAGCTTAAACAAACTAAACATCAAGAAAACAAACAACCCTATTAAAAATGGCCCATGCACCTGAGCAAAGAGTTCTCAAAAGAAACAAAACAGCTAATAAATACATTTTAAAAGCATTTGCCATCCTTAGGCACCAGGAAGATACAAGAGGAAACTATTCTGAGATCTCATCTTACTTCCCTTGGAATGGCTGTTGTTGGGGGTTGGGGGGGTTGAGGGAATGGGGGTGGGAGGAATAGGGGGGTGGGGGGGTGATGGGTTGGAGGGGAAATAGTGAGGGTGGGAGGGTAGCTGGCTAGCTTTGTCAACTTCACACAAGTTAAGGTCCTTTCAGAAGAGGATTTGATGCCTGCTCCACAGGAAGGAATTTATGCCTGGTTGTGTAAACCTAGTTAAGAACCTGTAGCTGTCTGGGTGGTGGCGGCGGCGGCGGCGGCGGCGGCGGCGGCGCACGCCTTTAATCCCAGCACTCAGGAGGCAGAGGCAGGTGGATCCCTGTGAGTCTGAGGGCAGCCTGGTCTACAACAGGAGTCCAGGACAACCAAGGCTACCCTGTCTTGGGAAAAAAAAAAAAAAAAAAAAAGAACCTGTGGCTGAGGAAGTCATATGCCCTAGGGATACCCAATAATATCATTTTGCTTACTGGTCATGTTATCAAGTTGCCTTCTAAATATTCATATTTATACCTATAGGTTAGTACTGTGCAGAGTCCATCAAAGAAGCTTCTTACTGTGACAGAGAGCAATTAGTACAGCTTATAAGGCTCCATCCCTCCCTGAGGGACTATTGGGATAAAGGGTGTTGGAGGAGGGTGGCATTTTCTTCAGTGGTGTAGCCACTGATAAGCTGCCCTTGTTCCAGTAAATCACCTCCTATGCATCCTCAAGCAAGACACTCTAATTAAACTCAGTGGGTCGCACATAGAAAGGAGACATGAACACTTTTTTACCTTTTTTTTTTCTTTTCTTTTTTCTTTTTCTTTTTTTTTTCTTCTTTTACAAAAAATAAAGTTTGGCAAATGACTAGAGGTGGGCAGCAGTGTGTGTGTGTGTGTGTGTGTGTGTATCTGGCACTTGAATGAGCTCAAAACCAGCTTAAGTACCGCTAAGGAGTCTGGCCATGGCAGGTCTTCCTTCTCTTCCTCTAACCGCAGGAGAAATGGACATGGGCGTAATTTATAGAGGGAGGTGGGAAGCAAGGGCATGCCTGTGTGGCCAGGAGTAGGGAGTAGCAGTGAAATTCAGGACTCTTCTCCTGCCCTCAGTCATAGAACATCACCCGCCTGTGCCCCAGCGTCCTGCCCCTTCACAGTCTGCTGGGGCGCCTACCTGCAGAGGTGGAGACAATCGGGTGGAGGGACTCCTCCCAGGCGGTGGGCCCCGGAGAAGCTAGGGCTGAAGCAAAGCTCCCACTGTCTGATATGTCTGTGTCTCACTCTCATTTTTCTTAAGCTCCATCTCGGTGAAAACCACAGAATCGGAAGCCATTGTACTTAGCTGGTGACAGGATCCGTGTTACCTTGGCTTTTATTTTTTATCTTACTTGGCAGGACATCAGACTGCCTATGGTGGTAGCTTCAGCACTTTTGTTCCATCATCTTTCATGCCTCTGGCTGGAAGAAGAAAGAAAACAAAACCAAAAAAAAGGCTGGACAGATCTCTATCCAAGTGGTCCAGGCTTTCCCTTCTGCAGCTTCTGGAGATGCTGCATTGGTCAGAGTGGTATCACATAGCTATAGCTGCAAGAGAGTCTGGTAAATCTGTTTTGTCTAGGCAACAAATTGTGTGTGTGTATGTGTGTGTGTGTGTGTGTGTGTGTGTGTGTTATGTGTGTGTGTGTGTTAACTAAAGCAGAAGAATGAATATTGGATAAGAAGTATTATCTGCTAGAAGGTGTAACCAGAATAAAAATGAGCCCTTTGGCTTCCTCTCCTCCAGAATTGACTGTGGTAGTGGCCAATTAAAAGAACCATTAACCCACCTCTAGAAGCCTTAAGGTCTTTATTGCTATAGTACCTACAGCATTATCACACAGTATATAACTCTCAGAAACCTTCCAATCCACTTGGATAACCGTGACTGTAGTCTTAGCCAAATAATTCCCACTCGTGACTCCCGTGCACACCTTTAAGGTCCCCTGATGGGCCCTGCCAGATGCCCTCCTTACCCTCACCTGGCTCCAAGCCTTGCACTGCGCTACATCTCTGGGAAGCCTTGCTCTGAACTTTTGCATCAGTTGCTACACTTTCTGTTTCAGCCTGAGCTAGAGCTGAGCGGAAAGGCAGGGCCACGCCCTTGGCGAGAGGGCTGCTCATTGTCTTTGACCTCATCTCCTCTCATGTGTCATGAGCTGAAGTAGGTGCTGAGGACATAAGACAGACCTAGCTTCTGGCTCCTCTCTGGACCTTCTCTGATCCCTTAGTGACCCCAGGATAACGCTCTTGTCTAATAAGTAGCAGGCTTTAGCTCAGGAACAAGGGATCTGGACGAAGATGAGGAAACTGGGATTCATCCCCAGAGAGGAACCCACCTCTGCCTTCTGAACTCCAAGTCCACCCCACCCTGGCACCTCCTCTGAAGCTTCCAGGCCTCCTCCCAGCGTCCCTGCATCCGGTGTTACTGTTGGCTCCACTGCCTGCCTGCGGCCAGGGACTGAAGGCGCTCTTATTCCAAACGAGGCCAGACAGCTAAATTTCCAAAGCAAAGATTGTTCCCTTTCTTCTCTTCTCTCCTCTTTAAGCTCAACACACTCGTTTTTTTGCAGAAATGGGACAGGCAAGCCTTATTCTAAGGGTGAAAGTTTTCGTGAGGGATAGCAGAAGCTGAGGTGCGCCTTCTTAGGAGGGAGGCAAGAAGCAAGCAGCTGAAAGGGCTTCTCAATGCCCAGGAAGACAGACCAGGAACACGAATCCTTTCTCATCCCTGGCCTCATCCAATGTTCTCCATCCTTCTTCCTCCCTCTCTCCTTCTGTCCCCTCCCCCTTCCCCATCTCCCCTCTCACTCCACCTCTCCCTTCCTCTAGTCCTTCCTCCCCTCTGTCTTCTTGTTCTCTCCTCTCTTTCTTCATCCATCACCAGCCCATCCATCCACGCCCACATGCATTAGCGCACACAGATGCTCCCTCAGCAGGTATTTCTTCAGTGGCTGGGCGGAGCACTCTGCTGTATAGTAAGAAGCACAGAGGCTCTGTAGTCTCTGTAGTGTGGAAAGTTGGGCAGACATTAACAGGTCTTGGGAGGAACTGCGAATGGCGAGGAGCTGCTGGTACAGCTCCAGGAGGGCACTGAACAGGAAGAGCTCTGGGCATGAAGGAATCTCCTGAGGCCCAAGAGGGAAAGAATACGGACTGCCTGAGGGAATTGACCTGTATCTAAGTCCCAGGCCAAGCGCTTGCTATACAATCTTTAATAAATCTCCTTTTAAAACATTTACTAAACTGTATTTATTGAGTGAGTTAATTTTAGAGGGCTTTTTGAAACAAAGTTGGCTAGAAAGTACAGAGGATTCCCCATAAATCCCTGGCCTCTGTATGAAGCAACCACTCAGGTGCCTTTGCCTGACCCCATCTGGGGAGGCGACTTATTCTCTGTGTATGTTCTATGGGCTTGGACAAATCCGTCATGGCCTCTAGCCTCCATTTTAGTGCCACAAGAGCAGTAGATTCTTGTCCTAAGACTCCTCTGTGCTCTGTCTTAGCCTCTTTATCTTGATTTTTTTTTTCTTCTTTGAAATGGAAAAAAAAATGACTTTCTCATGGGGAGTTCATGACTATAAAACAGGGCCACATACATCACTCCAGGTGTGGGCTGTTCATATTCTGTTCCAGTGAAAATCCAAGGGGCCTCATTATAGGGCTCTGACTATACTGTGTGCGATGGGAGGAAAGAGAAAACAGGGGGTGTCAGGGTGTGAGTATTTACAAGAGCGTCAGGGGTATACTGATGTGTTTGGCCTGGTTGGCAGGTGACCTGGGAGCAGGGAGAGGTACAGAGACCCACAGGATTTCAACAAGGACTCTGACCCGTTCCCTGCTCCTGAACTAGCCCGTGCAAGCACTCTCCCAGCACTCCTCTCACTGCTCTTGGCAAGGCCACAGAGAGCTCGCATGAGTCACATCCACGTGGCTGGTGAGGAGGGGGAACAAGACAGCCCATGCCCAGACTGGGCCCCACTGGCTTGGAGAAATTGTTCCTCAAAGTCCCTAGCAGGGAGTGGGCTGCTGTGGCGCTGTTAACCTGCCATGCAAATCAACCAGTAAACAATCCCATGATGAGAATCCCAGATGTGCCTTCACTCTGGAGAGCCAGCCACTCTTTCCAGGTCTAGGTGGGGGCCAGCTTGAGGGAGCCCCACCTGGGAGCAGAGGCAGAGCTGCAGGTCTCCCCTCCAGCCAGCACCTAGACAGGGCATTTTCCTAGAGCATTGGCATTCTCTACCCAGATGGGCCATGTCTAGATTGGGAGGAGGAAGCCTGAGGCGTGCTTGTGGTACACATAGATCACCTCTCACTCAGGGTGGGAGAAATCATCCGTGTGTGTGTGTGGGGGGGTGTCTTTGTGTGCTCTCTAGACAAGGTAATCCAGCCATGCCATGTTGCTAGAGAAACTGGCGGGCCGTGTGGTACAGTCATGTGGACACCTCAGTCAGGTTTGCTACCAGGCAAGGTGACAGTAGTCTTGGGAGAATGCCAGGTGCTTGCTGTAGATACACTTAGGATTTATTGACTTGTGGTGAGGAGTCATGAGAAGCCAGAGGCTAGAATGGAGCACATCTGGTGACCTGATTTTTTTGTTTTCGTGCTCTTGGTTAAGGACTTTGGCTGTTCTCAGGACAGGAACACAGGCAGGGGCAGGGGACGGGAAGATGGAGACAGGGAGTACAGAGAGGGACAGGGTTGGCTTGGTCCTGAGAATCCTGTTCATGGGTTGGAGAAGGCTTCAGTGAGGAGGCAGAGATCACTGGACACTCATCAGCATGTAAATCACAAGGACACAGCATGCATGTGTCCTATCACTGCAGAGTCCCACAAAAACACAGGCAGTTACAGACAGGCTTGTAGTGTACCCCGTCTGTTCATGGACCGCAGGTGGGCTTGTAGTGTAGTGCCTTTTGAGACTAGAGGGTTCTATGGGCCCCTAAGATCACAACAAATGTGTCTGGAAGTATCACAAGCAAATCCAGACTCATATCCACTTTTCCTTACACTTCTAGATGCCACCTTTGCTTTGGAGGAGCAATCCGGCCCAAGCTCACCTGACAACTGCTGGCAGGTGCCCTGTTCCATGCCTCCTTTATCCACACAGAGAACAAAGGAGAAACTCTCACAGGCTTCTGTGATGTGGCAAGCTCTGCCAGCTACTTACACGGTAGCAAATACAAAAAGCATTAACAAGAAGTCATTTCTTGTCTTAGCTTCAAAAACCAATCAGCCATTTTCAGAGCTCAGGGCTAGACTCCCCATATCGTTCAGAAAATCTTCCCCCTCTCCTCCACGTCTTCTCTCAAGGATAAGACCCAAATTCCTCTCATTTCTTAGGTGGAACAATTTAACTCTCTTCATCCTCTGCTGCCAAATTTGGCTCCTGAGCTTGCTTGGCTGAGCCAAACCCCACGGGGAGTTCTGAAAACAGCTTCTGTGGCTTGCCGATTAAGCTTCTAGGACAGAGGCCATCTGCCTTCCCCGTATTCCACTATTAAGGGGTTGGCTATGTTTTTTTTTTTTCAGGCAGAGTATACACATGCAGATACAAATGTGTTCATAAAAACACAGAACTCTCTGTGCACTTCCCCAAACAGGATAGACAGAGAATTTCCCCAGCAGCCTCCAATCTACATTAACCACCACCCCAACCCCGACACACACACCAGTCCTTGCCTGACAGAGCTCCCAGCATTCCTCTCACCAAGACCTTATTCATCTATAAAGTCAATATTACTGAAAGCTTGCCACTACCAAGTGTTCTTCTCGGAGGGTACAAAGATGTACCCTCTACACGGGCACAAGGCCCCTGAACCCAAGGAGTCCAAATCATGGGTAGAGAGTTAAGAAAGAAAAGGTGTGTATGTGATCTAATGAGATGAGATCTGTGAGAAGGGGAAAGAATATGGAGGACAAGTGACCACGTTTAGAGGGTGTAGGGAGGGTTGAAGGTTGAGCACTCCCTTGCTTTCACAAGAGTGGTGGCACAAGGGACCACGTCGAACCACCATTCAGCCGTGTACTCAGGAGTATTTAGCATTTCCCCCAAAGCAGTGAACATCACAGGCAGGCTTTACTTGGTAGAGAAAATGGTGGACCATGCTAAATTCAGAAGGAATCTCATAGTTAAAGGTGGCTATGGAGGTGACACGTAACCAGAGACCAAAAAGAGCAAGAGTTGGCTAGGCGAAGGGGTATGATAGTACTCACTGGCAGAGGGAGGAGCCAGTGTACATCAGAAAATGAGGAACAATTTGATGCTCATGATTAAAAAAAAAAAAACATGGAAACTGACATCTTTGGTGTTAAGAGACACAGTGGCCAGTGGCCTAAAATGAGGCTG
The DNA here is from genome assembly GCA_907169655.1 of Acomys percivali. NCBI lineage: Eukaryota > Metazoa > Chordata > Mammalia > Rodentia > Muridae > Acomys > Acomys percivali. Next base: position 90,537,694 of record OU015747.1, on the reverse strand, counting down.
GGAAAGTGGGCAGGATTTAGCCATGTTTCCAGTGCACGCATGCACATGGCAGGTAGGCAGGCAGGCAGGCAGACAGACAGACACAGATACATACACACACACACACACACACACACACAGAGAGAGAGAGAGAGAGAGAGAGAGAGAGAGAGAGAGAGAGAGAGAGAGAGAGAGAGAGAGAGAAGGACAGAGGCATATAGACTCAGACTCAGGGAGAATCTCTGGAAAGTTAAGACCTTGTGTTCTTTTCTGGGTTTAAGTCTGCAAACCTAAAGAGCTTTGGGGTGACTACGTTTTAGACCAACACATAGCTGGGTCAGGGAGACCCTGTCCAAGCAGTCATTTAGTACAGGAGACAGACTGGGCTCAGACAGAGCACAAACACAGGCTGGGAGGGGGCTCAGTTGGTGAACTAGCAGCTTGACATGTACAAGGCCCTGGGTTTGGTCCCCAGCATTGCACAAATCCAGTGTGGTGGAGTGTGCCTGTAACCCTAGCATTTGGGTGGTGGAAGTAGAAGGATCATAAATTCCAGATCACCTCTGACTACACAAGTTTGGGGCCAGCCTGGGATACATCTTTTTCCATCAGCTACTGGGTGCAGCCTCTCAGAGGACAGCTTTGCCAGGCTTCTGTCTGCAACCACAGCAGAGTATCATTACTAGTGTCAGGGGGTTGGCTCTCTTCCTTGGGGTGGGTCTCAGGTTGAGCCAGGCATGAGTTGGCAGGCATTAGTCCCTCAACCTCTGCTCCATCTTTGTCCCTGCACGTCTTGTAGACAAGGCAAATGCCGCTGCAGGAACAGCTTCCCGGCCCTTCACAGTCCTCGGGAGCACAGGCCTAGGCTTCTGCACGGTGTCTGGCAACGGTACAGACCACTTGGTCTTCAGCATCAGAAAGCACCAAGGCTCTCCACCTGGTCTCCGGTGGCAGTAGGGCCCTCAGATATCAACATGGTGCTCTGCCGACACACGGGCCCGTGTGGCCTCTGGAAGAAGCGCGGACCATGGAGGAAGTCCAGTCCAGTAAATGGACCATTCTTCAGCTGGAACATCCTGTCACTGTTCAGAGCCAGGGCGATCTTGTGGCTGGGCAGCCTGGAAAGGGGCTGAGTCCCCACAAGCTCCAGGCTCTCGCATGCTGTTAGGTCTTGCTGCAAGGCGTGGCCGGCATGGCCTGCCCTCTACGTAGGGGCGGGGCTTCCCCTCTCCCAGGGATTCACTATACCACACGTTTTGGTTCCACACTTTGCCCTTTTGCCCGCCCTTGCTCTTTTCCCACCTCCTTGCCCTCTCTCCTTCCCTTCTCTTCCCCTGCCCCTCGTGTGCCGCTTCCAACAAACCTGCATTTATATATTATAGCCTCGTTACCAAGTAGCTCATTCCGTTAATTTAGTCAGTCATCTGGTGCCAGTCTCTCTCTCTCTCTCTCTCTCTCTCTCTCTCTCTCTCTCTCTCTCT
>OU015747.1:90516005-90527315 GCA_907169655.1 Acomys percivali | reverse complement strand
CTCTCTCTCTCTCTCTCTCTCTCTCTCTCTCTCTCTCTCTCTCTCTCCAAAACAACAAGAATGTGTCTGTCTATACATTTACTATAGGTCCCATGAGTGTAGGGACTGTTTTGCTTTGTTCACGTAGCAAATCCTAGGCCCCATGAGGCACATGGTACGTTTCTCATAAACATTTGCTGAGCAAATGAGGGGCCAGGAGAAGTGGCAGTTTGGAGAGCAGCAGTTTGATGCATACTGAGAGGTGGGCTGTCATCTATGTACTCCTATATTTCAGCCCTGGGACCAACTGATTAAGCAACACTGACCTGCTCTGAACACTGGCTACATATTAATCAGCTGGCTACCACCATGGCCCTATGGGACAGACACTGTGATGGTGCTTCCTCTATTCACAGTGAGGAAGCTGGGTTCCCAGGCAGTCTGAGGGGCTTCCTCAAGACCCCAGGGTCGGTGAGGTGTGGAACAGGCTGGAAGGCAGAGTCCATGTCCTGAAGTGCATATGTGGCTAAGATATAGAAGCTTCTGGAAGTCCTCTCTGGCACAGTGGACAGATAGTCTTAGAAGCAAAGGCTTGGGTTAGGCAGCAAGCTGGGAGGGATTTGGACTGCCCCCTGCGGCCCTCACAGCCTACCTCTAACCTTCAGCTCTGGCCAGGGGAATAACACAGATAGGGAGGTGTGGAAGCACGTGAGCATGCTCCCTGGATACAGTTGCTGTTCCCCGGCTAGCTGTGGCTAGCACAGCAATGAGTTAAGTCTGAAAATCGTGAGCACAGCCGTAAGTCCGCTACATTAAACAAAGTCAGCGGTACTTCCCTCTCCCCGCTTACCCTCCGTTCCTGGCTCCCCAGTCCCTTCTCGTGCCTTCCCAGCTCCAGGAAGCAGAGAAGGAAAGGAAAAACCTAAGAGGGAAGGCTGGCACACCACTGAAAACAATGAAATCCCTTTCTGATTTATGCGATCCCCCTCCAAGCCAGGAGTTTGGGGATTAGAATGAAATCTTTGGGTCTTTCTTGCGGTGGCCCAGGCATCAGGTTTGTCTGCCAGGCAGGCTGCCTCTGCCCGCCGCCCTGGAATTTTTCAAGTCCAAGCCAGTCTAGTTCTGGGGGGTGGGGGAGTAGGGGGAGCGCAGTGGGAGGGGGTTGGACAAGTAGATCTGGAAGCACCCACCCCTCCCGCAGAACCGCGGGAGGCCTGAGGGTCTTCTGGGCACATGTTAGCGGGCTAGGAAGGAAACCTCAGCCCCCACTCCCACTCGTGGTCCCCCAGCAGGAGGCAGCTGTTTAGTTTCTATCTGCCCAGACTGCTGTAGGAGAGGAGGCTGGGACCAGGAGATAAGCTCCCACCAGGGCAGGCATCCAGCAAGGCTGGGATGCTTCCGTAGGCAAGATGTCTGTTTGTGAGGGACATCAGACCACCACACAGCCACTCAAAAAGGGCGGGAGACAGAGAAGGTTATTACGGCCATAGGAAGGACAAGCAAAGTGAATTGGGATATTGAGGGGAAAGTAAACCCGTAAAGAAAAAAACAAACGGCCAGATGTGGGGGTGCAGCACCTGTACGCTCAGCATTAGGAGGCACAGGCAGGATGGGCCTGAATTCAAGGTCAGCTTTTATAGGCTATCTCAGGGGTTCTCAACCTGTGGGTCATGACCCTTTTGGGGGTCATATGACTCTTTCACAGGGGTCACATATCAGATATCCTGCATATCAGATATTTACATTAGAATTTACAACAGTAGCAAACTTACAGTTAGAAAGTAGCAACGCAGTAATTTTGTGGTTGGTGGTCTGCACAACATAAGGAAGTGTGTTAAAGGGGTGGCTGCATTAGGAAGGCAGAGAACCACTGGGCTACATAGTGAGACTCCACCACAGAAACACAAACGAAAAAGAAAGAAGAAAAGAAAGGCAAAGGAAGGGAGGGCAGTGGAAGAATTTGCTAACCTCCGCCACTAGCGGTGGTAGGAAGGGTGGGTTGGAGCAGGAGGACAGACCCGGCCTTGCCTCTCCCATGGTGTGACTGCCTACCAATTCCTGCCTCAGAATGGAGCCTGCACACATGCAGAGAACTGAACTTCTGGCTTTAAAAGAGGGCGTTGGACATAGGCAAAGCTTTTCTAAAAGCCAGAGCAAGAGCAGAAAAACAGAATGACGAGAAGGGCGGGCAGCGGCCAAGGCCTACTGAAGACCACTGCATAGAGACCGCTGTGTGGAGACTGCTGCCTGGTGCACAGGGCCGGAACCCTGAAGGCGGAAGCAAGCCTCACTACAAGAGAGGCCGCTCAGGCTCCTGACAGCAGCAGGTAGAGGCACAAACAGAGTTTGGACTCAGATATTCCGTTTGGGAGAAGGCCTGAGGGAGAGGCTAGGTGATTCCCAGGAAAAAACAGTATGGTGTAGGGAAGGCTCTGATGAGTATGTGACTTCCGTGACTCTGAACTAATCATTTCTGTTTCCGGGTCTTAGTTTCTGATCTTAAGTGAGAGCTTGGGCTAGGTTCTCCTCACACCGGTTCCATCTTAAGCAGGTGGTTCTAGTGAGAAACCCGCCTCCCGTTTGCTTTGTAGCCTTATTTCTGACTTTGGGTGTGAGCACCTGCTCCTGTAGCCCATTCCGCTACACAAGTCTGACCAATTAGCAATCAATTAATGAAATAAAGAAGTGATTGCTTATTGAACTTACCATGTGCCTGGCATGGCGTTTAATTGGCAGGGCAGTTACACAAAGGGAATCAGGCTTGACCCCAGTCCAAAGAAGCTCACGGGCTAGCGAGACAACTGCCGCCTACAAAGGATGCTTCCAAGTGTAATTAGAAATTGTCAACACTTTACAGGGGCACAGAAGCACTCGGGAGCTGTGCCCTCGTCGGCCTGCCTCTTCTACTTAGGAAACAGGAAGCGCAATTTGTGTGAGTAGAGCCTGAGGTAGTTTGGCACTGTGTGACGTCTGTCCTGATGCTGTCTTGTCTCTTCGGCTTCTCACTGCTTTTGCCATGTTGATGAAGTCTCAAGCTGCCATCTCTGTTTCGTGGCCACTTTACAGACAGAGCAGCTCTGTCTTTGGTCAAATGAGACCTGGGCATGTGTGTGATCCTTTCACCTTTCCTCCAAGAAGCCATCTTGGACAGCCTCATTTCATCCACTCGTTCACCCACTCACTCATTCATTCATTCATTCATTCATGCATGCATGTATGCATGCACTCATTCAACAAATGTGTACTGAGCCCCGCTCCCCATAGGACAGGTGAGTTACCAGGCACCAGATGTGATTTAGCAGATGAAGCCCCGAATCATGCAGACAATGGGGTCCAGTGGTGCAGACCCTCAGTGGTATCTCTCCTGAATGCCTGATGCACCCAGCTACTCAGGCTCTCAACTGTGTACCTTCTGGGCCAACGGCCCCTCAGGCAGACACCAGGGTTTTTCGATTGCCACTTTCTGGGTAGCTGGCACAGTGCTGGGCACTTGTAGGTACTCAGCGAATGTATATGTGTGATTTCCCAAGGGCATCAAATGAAGCAGGAAGTCCCCTGGGTTTCCTCACTCCAAGCACAGCCCTCCACCAAGGAGTCATGCAAAAAGCAGAAGAGAGAAGTTTGGAATGAGGAGGACAGGAAAGGCCTGGGCTGGCTGCCAGCCCCGGATGCCTTTGGACAAGCAGGGATTCATGGGTCCTCTGTGTTCTGGAATGTGTGAGGCACTTGCCAGGGCATCTTGAAAACAGCTCCTCCCCAAGCCTTTGCTCCTCACCCTGGACAGAGCCACGCTGGCAGAGGCCATCGGACCTTCCTCGAAGTACACGGGTGCCCCTTGGTGGACAAAAAGTCAGCCTTGCTCTCACTATTCCTGAAGACTTTTGAGCTATTAAAAGAGATGGTTCCAAAGCCTTTGTCCTCACAGCATGTCAGACCCTCCGTGGCCTGGGGGTGATTAAGGGCATGGTCCAGTCCTGCACCAGAGCCCTTTCCCCAACATGTGACTGGGACCATGGGTCTGGGTTCTTGGCTGACCGCACAGCACACTTACTGTCAGCGTAGGCTGACCTCATATCAGGGCAGCTGTGGCCCCAGTGTCAGTCACTCTCCTCCAAGCCAAGAGCTGTGCACAATGCAGTGTGAGGACAGAAACAGCTCTTCTTTAACCAGATGATGTCTGGACACGTGATGATCCTTCCCACTCTGTAGGGATTGTGCTAAGATGCCTGCCATACCTGAGGCTCTCTGGCTCTGCTGATGGTCCTGGGAAGGCAAGGAGGACAGAAAGAAAGAGGGCATAGAAATAGAGAAGCTTCTCAGCCTGTGGCATGGGGCAAGACAGAAGGTTGGAGGAGGCAGGGCCCTGGAGCCCTGTAGAACTTGGGAGCATCCACTGGATTTTGTTCTTATTTCCCAGCAAATAGCAGGCTACATGCAGAGGCTAGCGAGCGAGCTGCATGGTAGTGCTTCCTGCCCAGCATCTTGGTCTCTGTCTCTGTTTCTCTGTGTGTCTATGCGTCTGTGTCTCTGTCTGTCATCGTCTCCCCTATAGAAATTCCTGACCCTGTGACTGATCCTTGTCTCTTGGCTGGCTCCTCCCTTCTGAAAGCACAAGACTTCTGGGAAACATTGTCAACCCTGCACCCTAACGCCCTCCAGCCCCCCACTCCCCGGACCTCAATCCCAACCCCAGGTTGAGCTGGAGGTTGAGCTAAATGTACTGGGGCCATAGGCAGCCAAGGCAGCAGGAGCTGAGCCTGGAAATGGTCAGGAGGCCCTGGGTCAAAGACACTAGGATGGAGTAAGCAATTGGAGTGATGGCAGCATGAGGGGCTATCTGCTTCTGGCATAGGGAGGGTATTGTTATTCCTAGAGTGCTGTGAGATGAGTGCTGTGGCAGCTTTCCCATCTTGCTTCCTCACACCTTCATTGTATCAGGAACCTCACCTTTTGTTGGTTTTGTTTTGTTAAGATTTATAATTGCTGGTGGTGGTGGTGATGGTGGTGGTGGTGGTGGTGGTGTGTGTGTGTGTGTAAATGCTCAAGGAAGCCAGAAGAGAGTCATGGATCCTCTGGAGCTACAGTTGCAAAGGGTTGTAAGCTGCCTGGTGTGGGTGCAGGCAACCAAACCCAGCTCCTCTGGAAGAGCAGGCAAGTGCTTGTAACCACTGAACCATCTTGGCAGCCCAACCCTGGCCTGTTCAATAGCAAACTGAGCCAATGGAAAGGAGTTCAAGCATCTTCACTGAAGTACCATAGTAAAGTGGAGGTGTGGGGATTTGAACTCAGGTCTGTCTATCAGGTCCCAGATAGTTCCTTAACCCTCAAACAGCAGTTCATCGTAGAATAAAGAGGCTGAAGCAGTAGAGACACAGATGTTGAGGTTCAGGCTTCAATTAGGCAGCCATTATGATTTTGAGGTGAAGTCTGGGAAACAACGATCCCACTCACCCATGTCTCTCTTCTTCTGTCATTCACTCCTTTCCTCTGGCACGATCCATGGAGCAATTACAACCTGTGAGGGATGGTTTTAAGTCTAAAGCACAAACGAGCTTAGGAGCCAGCAGCCCCTATCCTTGGAGCTCACAATTCCCTAAGAAGGAAACAGACGTGGCTTTTTCACTCTTTCTCCATTCAGGTTCCCTTCCTGTCTTTACCTCTGCACCCCAGACCGTCCCAGCCTCAGGAAGTCCCCATTTCTTCCTGAAGCCTCAGCTCCCTTAACTTGGAAACAGAAGGTCAAGATCCTGCCCAGGCCCTCCCTTCCCAGAGCCACCCTGGGGGCTGGCTGTACGAGAGAGGGCAGTGAGCCTTGAACAAACAGGCCTTGACATGTCTGAGCCTGTGGGCTGTACATCTGGACACAGCTGGGCCTGGGGCAGCCCAAGCTCTCCAGGTTACACTGGACTGACTTCCAAGCCTGGAACAAATGAACAGTTCCTTGGTTCCTGGCTTCTCTCTCTCTCATAACCACTGACCCAACAGTCCGACCTCGGAGCGGCCACACCCCATTCCTTCCGTGAACCAAAGCAGTGCTGAGGGCTGAGGGCCAGTACCCAAGCCCAGCCCGAAAGCACTGGTTGGCTGCATTTCCTTTCCTATTGATTTCTCTAAATACCATCTCTGATCGCGTCTCCATCCCTTACCCACTCCCACTCCACTCCAACCATACCCCCCTCCTCTTCCTTCTCCCCCTTTTCTTCCTCATTCTGTATCACAAAGGCCCCACATTTACCTTTTAGCTAAGCGAAATCCTCCCTGGAGAGAGGAGAAGGAAAGAAGTTGACAGGCAGACCTAGGCAGAAGAGAAGCTGGCCACCCTCAGAGGAAGGATTTCCCCTTCACAATAACTGTCACTCCAGCGAGCCCTTCCTTCCAAAGCTTCCTTCCCCCAGAACTTAAGAACTTCTCGATCATTCTGTTTATCCTTGCTTCCAAACACTTTGTCCCAACGCCAAGCTACAGTGGGCACTATTAGTCAATTGTCCTAATTTCGAGTTGGTAAATAAGACTACATCTCTCTTACTCTTAGCAAACCTGGTATATTCTGATTACATTAAATATGTGCCATACTGCACACACAAGCAAGAATACACATGGTATACACACACACACACACACACATACCAAACAAATAAATAGTACAGTTCTGTTTATTCCACTAGCATCCACTCAACCCTCTAGACACTGTAGGTCCTAAACCATTTATGGTCCTGTCATGTCCTAGGTCTCATGAATAGGTCTGCATAGGCAGCTAATGCACAAATAGAAATCATGCTACCTACAGGGACAGAAAACAGGAGAGTCATCCTTCATACTTGTCATTCCTATTGTGTGCCTGGGTGTGGCCTCTGGGTCTTGAAGTTGCAATTAAAAGTGTCTCTGGGTTTGAGATGTAGCTCATCGGTAGGTAGGAGGGAAGAAGTCACCAGGACTGCAGTGTCTGAGGGTGTGAGTGGGGCTGAAGAAGCAACCTCCAAGTTTGCCTGCTCAATTGGCAAGTGTTTGTAGCTATAGAAGAAAGCCTCAGGCCTCCTTCAGAGGAGTAAGGATGTCCCTGAAGCCTAGTGACTGGGTGCCAACGCAAATAGACAGAGGGAGCCAGGTGATGCTGGATTTTTTGATTAATATTTTATTAATTTATTCATATTACATCTCAATTCTTAGCCCATCCCTTCTATCCCTCCCATTCCTCCCTCCCTCCCATTTTCCCCTTACTCCCCTCCCCTATGACTGTTCCTGAGGGGGATTACCTCCCCCTGTATATGCTCATAGGGTATCAAGTCTCTTCTTGGTGACCTGCTATCCTTCCTCTGAGTGCCACCAGGCCTCCCCATCCAGGGGACATGGTCAAATATGGGGCACCAGAGTTCGTGTGAAAGTCATATCCCACTCTCCACTCAATTGTGGAGAATGTCCTGTCCATCGGCTAGATCTGGGTAGGGGTTTAAAGTTTACTGCATGTATTGTCCTTGGTTGATACAATAGTTTGAGCAGATCCCCCTGGGCCCAGATCTGCCCATCATAATGTTCTTCTTGTAGGTTTCTAGGACCCTCTGGATCCTTCTATTTCCCCATTCTTCCTTGCTTCTCTCACCAATAGCATGTCCCAATAGGATGTCCGAGGGAGGAGAATTTATTGATTATTTTTCTCATTTAGATAACAAAATGCCTGACAAAAGGAGCTTAAGAAAAGAAGGCCTTGTTCTGGCACACAGTTTGGTGCTAGAGCCCAGCCAGTTATGCTTGGGAAAGTATGTCACCCCGTATCACTTCTGTCATGCTCCAGTGGGTAGGTAAAGCAGGCCCAGCCCTCACCAGTTAAAAGGAAAGAGGATGTGCATCATGCCATTGCATGGGAGGAGGTCTGTCATGACTAAAAAAGAGCTTGTGAAATGGGATAAAAATAAAAGTGTGGCCACAAGGTCTCTGACTCCTTTGAGCCCGTAGCACGCACTAGTGAACCTACTGTTACAGGCAACAGTCATCACAGGCGCCCGAGCTTCAGAAGACAGCGATGTGAGGTTCCAACTCTTCGTCTCTTTGCCCTGAGACCCTAGGCCAGCTCTCTGCCTCTCTCCCTCCAGCTTTGTGCCGTGCCTTAGCCAAAGGAGTGTTCTCAGAGATGAGCCAAGCAGAGACTTTCAAAAGCCTTGCTCCTCAGGGCTCTCGGCCACCTCTGTGTTTATACACGCTCACTCTTTCTGTGGAGGAGGTCATGGTGTAGATATAGTCTGAGTTCCCAAGGGCTCCTTGTGGTGAAAGTTACACCCATTGTTGAACATTGAGAGAGTGGACACTGTATTTGATAACGCTTTAGAGAAGGAGTCTTTGGACAATGGTGAGGATTTGAGAGGCTCATTAAAGCAGAGCCATGTTTGAGCCCTAGCATTGTTATAAGCAGAGACAGGCAGATGGATGCAGACACATGCACTCTTCTCTTGCTCTGTCAAACTCAGGGTGACCTCTCTCTGCTAACAAGAAGGACATCACCAGATGGAATCTCTCAACCTTGGACCAGAAGTGAGAGCTGAAATAAATCTCGTTTTTCTTTAAAAATAGCCTGTATCGTGTATTTTATTATAGTTTAAAAAAAAAAGCAGGCTGATAAAGGTTCTGTATTGTAGTCAATTAAAGATGGCCAATCTCTGCTCCTACTTTTGATGTCTGGGTTAGTCTCCTTGGCTTGCTTGATCAAAGGAATCCAGCAGATGTGACGTTCAGGAACTTTAAAGGACATCTTAAATTTCCTCTCAGGTTTCTTTCTGCAGTCTGTGAGAGCACTGGACCTCTCTGCCATCCTAGAGTTAGTGTTCTGACTATCAGACTCTGAATGCAGCCCTCCAGCCACCCCTGCCAGGTGCCCACCTTGTAAAGGGAAGCCTCCTGGACCCCCTTGATCCATCAGCCTGCCACCAAATGACCATGAGAATGACCTCAGGTGGATGCTCACATGCACTAGAAACAACTGGCCAAGCCTTCCCCCAACCCCTGACCCACAAACCCCAGAAGTGTATAAAATGACTGTGTTAAGCCGCTGAATCCCTTTTAAAAAATATTTAAGTTTTCACACATGCACACATTGTATGATGAGCATAGTCCCTCTTTCTGTTTCCCTCCCCCTTTCCTACCTCTTCTGCCTCCTGTCAGTGCCCCTAGTGAAGACAGGTGTGTGTGTGTGTGTGTGTGTGTGTGTGTGTGTGTATGATGATTTACATATTATGGTGTTTATATAAAATCTGGGAGCCACAAATGAGAGAAAACACATGTCATTTGCTTTTCTGAGACTGGCTTAACTCACTATGACCATCTCCAGGTGTATCCATTTTCCTTCAGTGGCATCATTTTGCTCTTTGTGTTAACCCACTGCCCTGAGGTGATGCAGTGTGAGGCACAGCTCACTGGCATGACCTGTCAGTACTCGCCGTGCCTCAGTACAAGGTAACCAGGAGCCTCTGGGTGAATAGCTCAGGACTCTGAAAGTGAGCAGGTAGTTTCTTGCCACATGGGGCAGACAGCTGGAATGAGGGAGAACAGGCAATACCCTGCCTCAGTGGCGGTGTTGATGAAGTCACAAATAGGCTCAGAGCGGGCATGTGCTGGGGACTGACGTGTCCCTCTATACTCATATGTCTGGTGCCAGTTCCCAACGTGATTATATTTGGAGGTAATCAAGGTTAAATGAGGTCACTGTAGTGGGGCCCTAACCCTGTGGAGTTGCTGGCCTTATTAAGGAAGGAAGAGGGAACGTCTCCAAGCACACCCCACTGCACCAGGGGAAGGCCTGGGAGTCCTAACAAGAATATGGCCCTTGGACAAGCCAGGAAGCAAGCTCTCACCTGAACCCAGCCAAGCAGACACCCTGGTCTCTGGCTTTCAGTCTTCAGATCTCTGGAAAGTAAATGCCTGTTTATTAAACCATCCAGTGTGTGTTCTTCTACCTTGGTCCAGCCCAACTTAGACTGGCAACTGCCACTATCCCTCTGAGCAGGCCTAGGGTACGGAGAAGCTTGTTTTCTTCATCTCTGGCCAGCTGCTCTTCTCTGGTCAGCTGCTCTTCTCTGGTCAGCCACTCTTCCTGTGTAATCTGTTTTCTCTGACAGGATGGACACCATTCCTCCTCCTCCTCCTCCTCCTCCTGCCGCACCAAGCATCTCCTGGGAGGTATGTAACTAAGCTTAGGGAGTGCCACACTTAAGAAGGGACAGTTGGAGGCATCAACCCCATTCAGAGCCCAGCAGCCTAAGGTGCAGCTGCTTGTCCTCAGTCAGTCTCTCACCAAAATGTCTACACTTCTGCCATCAGGGTCATTTAACCCTTCGTGTTCACTTCAGACACCTCAGGGTTTTAGAAGAAAACCTTTGAACAAGTGCCCACAGACTAGACAGAGAGCCCAGCTTCCTCTTCTCTGTGTGTCACTCCTTCCGTTGGCTTCTGGACACATGGCAGCTGCCTTGGAGCTGTTGTCCAGGCCTCTGTCTCACCCCACTGTTCCCCCGCTGGTGGGGGGGGGGCACGGAGTGGCTAGAAGCAAAGTTCTTCTTTACAGGTTGGACAAGGGGGGAGTGGGGTTCAGCTGAAGGCCTGTGGAGTATAGGTTGGAGCCGGCTGGAATAGAGTGGCGATTGCGCACCCTCCTTTATTTAGAGGGAGTTGATATGAGCCTGACTTTCCAGCCTTTTGCACTTACTTCCCTTTTCCACTGTCTGTGCAGCCATAGCCTCCAAAATCAGAATTTGCCAAATGTAAGGATGGTATTGATTGGACAATGGAATTGTCAGACTTTCTCCAAAGATATCAACACTGCCAAAACAAATCCCTGGCTCTCCCCTCCCCTCTGTCTGAGTGCTGGTATAGTCCTGTCTCTAGCTTTATAAGTGCCACCATCTCTCTCTGTCTCTGTCTCTGTCTCTGTCTGTCTGTCTCTGTCTCTGTCTCTGTCTCTGTCTCTGTCTCTCTCTCTCTCTCTCTCTCTCTCTCTCTCTCTCTTAGTATATGAACTCACACTGGAAGCTTGGGGGTCAGGCAGACCTAAAACCCTTGCCTGCATCTTCACAATTGTACCGCATGGGTAACTGGGTATTGGGTTTTGTTTTGAAGCATGTCCCTCCCCATTAGGCTTTAAGGAATTGTATAAGACAGGACACATCAAGGCATACTGAGAGTGCTGGACTGTGCTATGTAGACTGTCGCTGCTTGGTCGGTTCTTATTTCAACCAGCTCTTCTGTTTCCTTTATCTAGAAGATAAAAAAATTGGAGACAGAAAGAGAAGAGGAGAGAGAGACAGAGAGACAGAGAGAGAGAGAGAGAGAGAGAGAGAGAGAGAGAGA
>OU015747.1:90487558-90515995 GCA_907169655.1 Acomys percivali | reverse complement strand
TGTGTGTGTGTGTGTGTGTGTGTGTGTGTGTGTGTGTGTGTGTAGATGTGACAAGTGTAAAAAAAATAACTAGACATTTAGGGAATAGAACACAGAACACAAGTGGCCACCGTGATGGAAACCTGAGTCTTTCAAAAGAACAGACCGAAATCCCAGAATGATCTGTGGACTCTCACCCTTCCTACTCTGTCCACTCACTGGCTCCAGTGAGGGACTTTCAGGACACTGTTCCCTGCCTCCCAGAGTCCAAGAAACTTCTTTCAGGCAAGCTTAAATATAAAGCCAGCTGCAGAGGTCCTGAGGCATCCTCAGGAGAGACGGGAGACCAGACCTGTACCTGTGTGCATGCATGTGTCCCTCAGTGTGTTTGAAGATACCTGGAGAATGCCAAACTGAGAGACTCATCAATGGAGGGCATCCCCAGCTCCCAAGAGTCTCAGGCCCCCCTCCCTGCTGAGCAAGGGCTAGGTGAGCCCAGTTTTCTTTGGGGGTCAGAGCATATTTTGTGACCCAGGTGACCTTGAAATGCTCCTCGTTTCAGAGATATCAAGATGGTGAGCAGACAACAGCAGCTCCCTCTGCCTCAGCAAGAGTAGTTTGCACAGCCATGTCTCCAGTGGCAAGAGTGTTGGCATATAAGCCTCTAGCTTGTTCGGCAACTGATGACATCATCTCCTGTCTCCACCAGGTGTGCTGACCTGCCACCTTGTCTGTCTCTTACTTTGTCTTTCTTACTCTTGCACTTTCTCTAAGGGAGCCCCCTTCTCTCTCTCTCTCTCTCTCTCTCTCTCTCTCTCTCTCTCTCTCTCTCTCTCTCTCTCTCTCTCATGCACGCCCTTTCCCTTTCTCTCTCTCACTGTCTCTCTCCCTCTGTCTGTCTCTCTCCGCTCATGGCCCACTCAGGCCCTAACTCCTCTCCCTTTCCCTTCCCTCAGAAAAATCTCTCCATATCAGATCTGTTGCCTGTCATTCTATTTATTTTTAAATCACAACAAGGAGGCTCTGTGGCTCCACCACACAACTGTTGACAGGGCAGGGAGAGGTATACAAGACTTGCTGGAGCATCCTTCAAAAGGCATTCGGAATGAGGCATCTGTTCCCGACATCAAGGCGGCAGAGCACTGACTAGACAAAGGTCAAGGCTGCCAGTCTGTCCAGCCTCTGCCTGTCTCCCGTTAGCAGCAGCCACCAAAACACACGGCTTCCATGACCATTACGCCAACCGAGGTGGCAATGGAGGGAATTGCACAACACTTTCCATCCCCTAGCCCTGCTCTGGTAATTTTTCTTTCATTGCTCATTCTTTCAGCTTTTCCACATTTGCCTGAGATGAATGAATGACTAGATTCAGGGGAATTTTTTTTAATGTTTGGGAAATGACTACTAGCATTACAGACCCTCTTTTTCCTGGCTTCTCTTTGTTTATGGGCGTAGGGGAGGAATAACTTTCTATTCTTTTGAAAGACTCAGGTTTCCAACACAGTGACCACCTGTGTTCTGTGTTCTATTCCATAAATGTCTGGTTATTTTTAAAAGCTTGTCACATCTAGACACACAGAGAGAGAGAGAGAGAGAGAGAGAGAGAGAGAGAGAGAGAGAGAGAGAGAGAGAGACAGACAGAGACAGAGACACAGAGACAGACACAGAGACAGAGACACAGAGACACACAGAGAGACAGAGTGAGACAGACAGATACAGAGACAGAGAGAGCCTTAATGCACGTCCTTTCAAAATGTATGTATCTTGATTGCCAGACTTATGTGCCCAAGAAATATGAGCCTTTCATTTTCTTTAAGAAGTACAATTTCCATTTTGACTCTTCAGTTATTTGGGCTGTCAGTGTCTTAGCAAACTCAGGAACCAATCCCACTTCCTCCTGGTTCTGGCTATTGCAAAGAAAGGTAGCCCAGGCAACAGAAGGCAGGGTACCTGCTTGCCGAGGCAGGGTACCTGCTTGCCGAGGCAGGGTACCTGCTTGCCGAAGCAGGCTCCGAATCCCCCATCTGTACCTTGCCTGGGTAGCTGGGCTTTCTGTTGTAGGAAGTTACTGTGGGAAAGGACCTCTGTTACTTTATGATTCCACCACACGCTGGAAGGATTTCCTGGGAACACACACACACACACACACACACACGCACGCACGCACACACACACACACACACACACACACACACACACACAAGGTGTGGTGCATCCACTGAAGTCCTTGTTCCTGGGAGCTTGTTTGTTGCCTCCTGCAGCTGTCCTGCTGGTATTTTTGGTATTTTGTTCCTTTTCGAGGCTCATCCCAGACACTGGCTGAAGAATTGGGTGCAGAGCCCAGACCTCCCAACCTTGTCAACGTCTGTGTTCTCTATTTTCTCCTCTTCTCCTTCCCAGCACGCCTGAGAGTGAAGTTAGGGAGGCAGAGGCAGTGGTGTCTTTGGTATTTTTCACCTCAATTTTGGATTTTCTAATCTGTATGATTTAGCAAAGGAATGAAGGCTGGGCGGAGAGATCTTTGCTTTGCTGATAAAGCCCCCTCTGAGGCTTCGGGGAAGAGAACCCAAGTGTAGAATGAAATACCAAGAAGGACCACAAGTTTAGTGTTTCAGAAAAATTCCCTTCCCAACATATGGTGGCCATATGTCTATTATTTCCTAGGATAGTCTCTCATTCAAATAATGTTATTCTTAAAAAAGAGACCCTCTGTTAAACCTCTGGCTAAGTTTGTTTTGAACTGCATCCTTCAGCTGGTCCTTTCATAGAGATACACTAAAAGTGCAAGGGGTGCTGAGCTTGGCTACCACTAATATAAATGTGTGTTGGGGTGGATGCATTGTGACAACTCGGGGGTGTCCCTGTGCCACATTAGGCTGACTGGAATAATGCATTTCTCAGAAACCCCATCCAGTGAAAGGGGTGTGGCCCTGAGCACTTCCAGTCCCTGCAGGCTTAGGGTGGTTGGTGGACATGAGCCTGAGCCCCAGCCTGCCACGGCAGCCAACCTCTCAACCGGAGAGTCATGGATGCTACTTGGAGGAGCAATAGCAGTAGCTTCTGTCCTTCCTTCACTGGCTCCTTGCTCTTGTCCTGGACCATCAACCATCGCATCCCTGACTGGGATGTGAACAGTGATAATCTGTTGGCTCCCTGAGTAAGGTGTCTTGAATATAGTTTAAGGAAGTCCTGTGCAACAATTGCTCACACTACAGCCTAGACATACAGTCTTTCTCACTCCCCGGGTAGCACCAGTTACCTCCATGGCTTCACCACCCGCCTATAGACCATGTCAGTCAGGGTCTACAGATTGTATTCCTCCCTCTGCTCCACACCTATACACCCACCTGCCTGCGAGACAGTTCCACGTGGATGTTGAATGTGAAACATCTCAAATTCAGCCTGTCCCCAGGCAGCTCATTCACGCCTGCCTGAGCCAGGCCTTCCCAGTATTTCACGTCTCTGTGTTACAGTCACTGCTGCCTCACTTCCTGTATGTGCAGTGGGTACACGTGAAATAAAGGAGAGCATCTCTGACCCCCCCCCCGCCCCCGAGACTGTGGGCAAGATTATACATTATGCATTTTCTTGATGCTGAAAGGGGTTTGTGTTTTTGTTTGTTTGCTTGTTTGTTTGTTCAGATCCTGGCTGAAAAACAAAATGACCCCTGACCAAAGTCACACCTATTGGTTCTTTTCCGTCACCCATTGGCATCCTACCTCACCCTTCACATCCTTCTGAGTCTATAATCCACGGGCACAGACTTACCCTGACAGTTTCTGGAAAAATCTTTCTGGAAATGTTGGAGATTGAGGCCAGCCTATAAAGATGCTAGGCAAGTGCTCAATCACTGAGCTACAAGCTAGGCCTCAATGTTGTTAGTTCACTGTATGCTGGGCCTTCCACATGAAGGAGTTGATCCTCTTTGCTTACTGACCCAAGCTCAGCCAGTCAGCCACCACCCAAGGCTCCCAAATCCATATGGCAACCACCATAGCAGAAAACAGTCTCCTGCACCTTGGGTGTGCCTGAGAGTCTCCTGTGCACCTCTAATAGAAGACAGATGCCTCAGCCCTGCCTCCACCCAGTGGAGAAAATCCAAACTGTGAGAGCGGAGGCCTCAGGGGACTCCAGGCACACCCTGCACAACTGTAACTGTGTAACTGTAACCACAACTGTAGGGGGTGTGTGTCTGTCCGTCCGTCCATCCGTCTGTCTGTCTGTCTGTCTCTATCTGTGTGCATGTGTGTCTATGTGTGTTTCCTTTAATGTGTTTGGCTAGGAACTCCTTGAATACACAGAGCTTCTCTCAGCCCAGCTCTCTCATCTTCACAGAACCAAGGACACTCCCAAGTCATAACAGCAGGAGTGACCTCGATGCGGTGTTTCTGATGCATCAGGCACTATACTAGCAGGGCTCAGTGGGTATTGGCTCCTTCACTGTCCTCTCATCTTCCCAGTGAGGTATACCAGTAAGCCTATTTATAGATCAGAATGTCTGATGACTGAATCATAATTTCTAGAAGGCTGACTGTTTTCGAAAATCTAAGTGTTTTATTTCATAATATGACTTTATGCTCTAATCAATTCATATTTTACAGCTAGTTAGTGAGCACAGGTTACAGCTATGGTCTAAGTTCATTTTACTAATGGACATCAATTGTACAAAAGGATGGGTTTCACTGTGGCATTATAATAAATATGTGCATTTTGGACATACAAACACCATCTTTTTACTCTCCAACTTTTTAAAAAAAGATTTATTTATTTTACATGTATGAGTATTTTGCCTGTGTGTACGTATGTGCACCACATGTGTGGTGCTTTTGAAGAGGGTGTCAGGTCCCCTGGAACTGGAGTTACAGGCAGTTGTGAGTCACCCTGTAGGTGCTGGGAACTGAGCCAGGGTCCTCTACAAGAGCAACCAATGTTTTAACCACTGAGCCATCTCTCCAGCCCCTGTTGCTCTCTCTTACCTCTTACATGCCCTACTGATCCCCACCTTTTCCCTAACAGACTTCCTTCTCTCCCAAGAAACATTCCATGCGCGTCTTCCCAAATCTGGCTTATTTTACCTACTATGATGCTCTCCAGTTCCATCCATTTTCCTGCAAAGGAAATGACTGTTCTTCATGGCTTGTCTTCTGGCCCCATTCATCTATGGATGAGCAGCACAGCTGGCTCCATGGCAAGGCTGTTATGAAGAGTGACTCCACACTCATGGTAAATACCTGCTGCAGACTGACTTCAGATACACAGCCAGGGCAGGTGTGCCTGGGCCACGTGGCAGTTCTAGCTTTGCTCTCTTAAGGACCCTCCATATTTATTTTCACAGTGGCTTGCCCTAATGTATATCCCCAGCAACAGTGTATAAGGTTTCTTCCAAGTACATTACTATGTTGTATGAAAGTAGGGATGATCTGACTTTGCTCCTTTTCAATATATGTCTCTTATTGAGAGGCATCCTGCTGCCTCGTTGCTATGGCTAAATCTTCAAGGGCTGCATATTGAATAAGATTGACGGGCATGGACATCCTTGTCTCATTCATGATTTTATAGGACATGCTTTTACTTTTTGATGATGTTAGCTATGAACCTTTATTATGTTGACATGTGATCTTTCTATAGTTTCTACATGGCTTGCATATCATGAGGGATGTTGTGTTTTGTTGAAGGTTTGTTCTGTTCTGCATCCATAGAAACAATTGCATGTTTTTTTGTCCTTGATCTATTAGTTTGAGTGTGATCAACCCAACTTGCACCCCTGTAATGAACCAACTTGGTCACGGTATGTGGTATTCTGAATGTATTATTGAATTTAGTTTGTTGAGGATTTTTGTGTCTGTGTAGTTTCATCAAAGATATTGGTCTGGAGTTTTCTTTTTTTGCTTGTGTTTTTATTGGGCTTTAGTATAAGGATAATACTGGCTTAAAGGGATGATTTTGGAAGCTTATCTTTTCTTTCATTTTATAGAATACTTTGAGGAGCAATGGTGTTTGTTTTTCTTTGAAGGCCTGGTAAGATTTACTAGTGACTCCTCTGGTCTTGGTGTTTTCTTTGTTGGGAAGTTTTTCATTACCACATCAGCTCCATTACTTGTTATTGTCGTGTTTGGTTTTGTTGTTGTGTTTTCTTGTTTCAATTTTCTTAGGTCATATATGTCTAGAAATTTATCTAGTCCTTCTTTATTCTCCAGTTTACTGAAGTATTCACTTTCTAGATACTCCTCTGTATTTCAATGGTTTCTGTTGCAAAATCCCTGTTTTGTCATTATATTAATTAATTTAGGTTGTGTTAATTTTAACTCATTTGTCTATGAATTTGCCAATCTGTTCAGAGAGCTGATTGTTTGTTTCATTGAGTCTTTGCTCATTTTGGCTCTCATCTTCTCTAGTTCCACCCAGTGGTTTGGCTTTGACTTTCTCTTGTGTCTCTAAGACGTTGAGCTGCCTGAGACCTTTGTGGCATTTATTTACTTAGTTATTTTTCTTTGGTTTTGTTTTGTTTTGTTTTCAGTTTATGTCCCTATCGCAGCCCCATCTCTTCTCTCTTCCTGGTCCTCTTCCCCTTTCCCCCTCCCCTTCTCCTCAGAAAAGGGGAGCCCCCCACCCCACCAACCTGCCCTGGCACATTAAGTCACATCAGGACTAAGTGCATCCTCTTCCTCTGAGGCTGCCTAGGTAGAAGAAAATGATCCACAACCAAGCGACAGAGTCTGTGTCAAAGACAGCCCCTGCTCTTATTGCTAGGATGTCATTCAGCATCTGGTGGGTAGCCTGGCTTCTGAGTCTGGTGGGCACACCCAAGTGCTGCTTGCTTCCAGGCAAGAACAGCTGGCTCTCAAGATCAAAGGCCTGTTTCTCTTAAGAACAGCTAGACTGCTTTAGGTCAAGGCCGGTGCACTAAGCCCAGGTGTGGAAAGAGCTGCCTCCCCACCCCCCACCTCCCCCAACCACCACGGAGCGGTATAGTCTAGCTCCCCTCCCCCAACCCCCAGGGAGCGTTATAGTCTAGCTCTTTTAGAATGGGATTACTGGCATCAGAGACTTGAGAGCTCCACAGTCCTGTGAGGATGCCAAGAGTGTTACAGCCCTTTCTTAAGCTGTTGTGCTAAGCATGGCAGAGGATGTGAGAGGACACCTGAAACTGGCCGGAAGACAGGCCCAGTGGGTGATTCATCAGAGGCCAGCACCGAAATAGCCTCGGGGATGCAGCAGGCTTTGATGGCTGCCAAGGCAGCTTCACCATTGCTGCCTTGACTGCCTTGCCCAGCAGTCAAACCCCACACATCCAGCAGCAATTCTTCCCCAGAATAAATGGAGTCTTGGATGGTCATGGTGGAGGAATGGGGCAAGTATGGGAGAGCAAGCCAGCCAACCTTTATTTGTAGACCTTGGAGTGGGGAGGGGTGTGTGGGTGAATGTGTCTGATTTGCTGAGTCTAGAGATGCCAGAATATTTAATCTACATACAGTGGTACAGTACCTCATTTACATGCAGTAGCACGGGGTCCTATTATAAGAAGGAAAACACAGTACTTAATTATACTATGGGTGGGGGAAGAACTTCTAGGTACGATTAAAGGTCATTTGCTGAAGGCTAGAATCTCCTTAGCATATGGTGAGGTTTTTTTTCCAGGAATTCCCCAGGTGTTTGATAAAATTATCAGGCCTGTAATCTTCCCTGAGGGCTATGTGCTGATCCTTATAAGATCTGGGATTCCCCCAGATCAGGCAATGAGAGAACCCCACTGAGAAAGGAAATCCATTGTAATAGACCAAGCTCAGTTGGCTGTCTGGATATAGCCGACCTCAACCTTTCTAACAGAGCCCCACACTAGGGGGCGCTCATAAAGACCAAACTGCTCTTTGGTTGGTGGTTCAGTCTCTGTGAGCTCTCATGTCCTTGGTTGGTTGACTCTGTTGGTCTTCTTGTGGAGTTAATATCCCCTCCGTGTCCCTCTATCCTTCCCCCAACTCTTCCATAAGACTTCTCAAGATCCACCTAATGTTTAACTGTGAGTCTCTTCATCTGTTTCAATCTGCTCCTGGGTGGAGCCTCTCAGAAGACAGTTATGCTAGGCTCCTGCCTGAAAGTATAGCAGAGTATTACTAATAGTCTCAGGGGTTGGCTTTCTCCCATTGGGTGGGTCTCAGGTTGGACAAGGCATTGATTGGACATTCCCTCAATCTCTGCTCCATCTTTATCCCTGCACACCTTGTTGGCAGGGCAAATTTTGGGTCGGTGTCCCACTCCCTCCACTGGAAGTCCCACCTGGGTATAGGAGGTGGCAACTACAGTCTCCATATCCCCAGCTGCTAGGAGTCTCAGCTAGAGTCACCCCCATATCTTCCCAGGAGCCTACCCCATGGCAGGTCTCCAGCTTGTCCAGCCCTCTCACCTACCACCCCTACTCTTTCCCCACCTGATCCCCACCCCCACCCCCGTTCCCATTCCCACCCCTTCTCCCTCCCAGTCCTCTTTCTTCATCCACTTCCAATTTTATTTCCCCTTCTGAGGGAGATTCAAGCATCCTCCCTCCTTTACTTATTTTCTTTGTTTTCCAAAGGCAGGGTTTTCCTGTGTACTCTTGGCTGTCCTGTACTCACTAGGTAGCCCAGGCTGGTCTCAGTCTTGCAGCAATCCTCCTGCCTAACATTCTCAATGCTCAGGGCTGGGACAGAGGGTGTATGCCAGCACAGTCAATGCTAGATCTGAGGGTACATGGCAGCATGCTCAGTGCTGGGTTGAGGGTGTTTGGCAGCATGCTCAGTGCTGGGCTGAGGGTGTATGGCAGCATGCTCAGTGCTGGGCTGAGGGTGTATGGCAGCATGCTCAGTGCTGGGCTGAGGGAAGAGGCAGTCTTTAATGTGGGATACATTGCCACTGCCATAAACTTACTTCTGAAAACTGCCTTTTTGTAACCCGCAGATCCTTGTACACTGATTTTATATTCTTAGTTGACTCTGAAAATTTTTAGATTTCTTCTTTGATTCTTCCAACAACTCACTGACTATTCAAAAGCATTCTGCTTAATCTCTATGTGCTGTAAAGCTCCTATAGCTCCTCTTGCTGTTGATGTGCTTTCCTTACACTATGACCTAAAAAGCTTCAAGAGGTTGTCCTGATAGTCCTTCCTCTTGTTAAGACTCGTTTTATGTCCTAATACATGACCTAGTCCAGAAACAGTTCCAGGAGCAGCTGCAAAGAATGTGCATTCTCTGTCGATAGATGCCAGGTAGGCTTGCTCGATCTATGGTGCAGTCTAACTCTGCTGACCTTTTGTCTTGATCTGTCTATCAGTAAGATTGGGATATCACTATTATTGTATTATATTGTTATATTGGGAACTTGATGTCCAGCAGCGCTGATATCTGTGCATACATCATCACTGTATCTTTGGTTTGCTTTTTGTTTTCATTTTGTTTTGTTTGGGCTTTTTTTTTTTTTCCCAGAATCTCCTGTAGCTCATGCTGTTCTTGAACCCACACATGAGGTTGGCTTCTTTCAGACAGTAAACAGCTGGGTCTTCTATTAATTCAGTCAGCCTGTGTCTTTTTTTTTTTTTTTTTTTCCTTTCTCCAACACAGGGTCTCGCTATTATAGCCCTAGGGCACACCGGCTGGCCTCATATTCACAGAGATGCACCTGCCTCAGCATACCCAGCCCTTAGAGAAAGCAAAGGCTGGAGGCCATTCAGGCCTTTCCCATCCATGTGTTATCAGCTGCTCAGTGAGAGGGCTGTTTCTGGAGCTGGCTGGAGTAGTTTTAATGGCCCCTGCTAATAAGTGCCAGGTAGCACAGAAGTTTTCTGGCTGGGCTTTACTCAGGACTGATTAGCTTGGCACCCCCAGGAGTACAAGAATTCTGCGGCACTCCTTGTCTGGTCTCAGCTTCTCCCATGAAACCTACACAGAAGTCAGGGGAAAAAAATTGTACCCTATCAAATGTCTGCTGAGGTCCAGAAACTCTCGCAAGTAACAGTGAGTGCCTCCTCAGTCTAGGGACCCTCTTGCTTGCCGTACGAACCACCTACCTTAAGGAACATCACTTCCACTCTGTACTGTGTCTGCAACTCCAGTCACACTGAGTATTTTTCTCCATGAGCTTGCTGATAGGCTTTCTCTGCTGACAAAATGAGCCAGCTCAAGCCAAATTAAAGTATAAAGACAGGTTTATTGGGGAGGGGGGCAGCTCTTGGGTGGGTTCATCAATCCCAAGGACTGGGGACCAGGAAGTCACCATGCAGAGAGAGACAGAAAATGGGGGGAGGAGGCAGAGAGAGAAGGCATGAAGAGAGGGAGAAGAGAGTCGAGAAAGAAACAAAATGTCTGGATTATATAGTGAAGAGCCTTTGCTGGGGAGCAAGCCTGGCCCCTAGCCTGGGAAGTTCAGGTGGAGACTGAGTGATGCTGGGAGAACCTGGCAGCCAGGTCCGCTTTGGTTAAATAGGCACCTCAGCCACTGGCCTCAGTGGTGTTGCCTTGGGTCGCAAGAACAATGCTCCCTAGCACAGCATGGCAACATCTGCTTCAAGTCCTGAGGGGAAGGAAAATGTAGGAACCATGTTTCCCCAGTCAACAAGCATGGGGTAACATTCTTAAGATGGCTCCTCTCTGCGGTACCCACTTTTTTTGTTTTTTGTTTTTAACTTAAATATTTTATGGAAAGTGTGGTGAGGCACACCTTTAATCCCAACGCTTGGGAGGCAGAAGCAGGAGGATCTCTGTGAGGTCCAGTCCAGGCTGGTCTACATATCACATTCCAGGCTAGCCAGGGCTACCTAGTGAGACTGTGTCTCAAAACAAACGAACACACAAAGAAACAGAACAACAACAAAAACCTTTTGAAAGTTAATACATGGAGAATGTCCTGTCTGTTGGGTAGATCAGAGTAGGGGAGGCCTGATGGCCCTCAGAGAAAGAATAAGCAGGCTACCAAGATGAGACTTCAAAGTCTATAACCATATAGTGGGGGAGGAGGTCCCCCTCAGTCATAGACTTAGGGGAGGGGAGTAGGGTGAAAGCGGGAGGGAGGGAGGAATGGGAGGATACAAGTGATGGGATGGCAATTGAGTTGTAATCTGAATAGATTAATAAAATTAAAAAATAAAAAACAAAAGTTAATACGTGTAGATGATGAAGTTTGTACTTTTACCTGCTATTACACTGTCGCATGCCCTCTTCTCACTGGAACCCCTTTTTCCAGTATATTCCCCTCTTACCTTCATGTCCTTTTTTGTACCGCTGAGCTTTCATTGCCTGGGGAAAATCTGAATGCTTTCTGGAAAAGCTCCATGCAACATTACCCTTGGAAGCCTGTATGGTGAACACAAGGATGTAAGCAGAGAGTCGTGGCAATTCCTGTGATCCACAGACACCTGCCCAGCTGCCTTCATGCTAATTCCCTGCTTGCCCTTTGTGCTGGTCCTGAGTTCTCCTATAACCTGAGGGCTCACCCACAGATGCAGGCACCCCCCCCATTGGAGCACAAGAGGTTTAAGATAGCTCAGCTGTGCCCCTTGCTGAAGAGAATTCAAATTCCTACTTCCTAGCAAAACAACCCTTAGCCATCTGAAGGAATTGTGTGCCCTGCCTGACACTTAAAAGCTTTTAGGGCTGTCCCTGGACTGTTCCATAGAGCAGTGACATTGTCAGAACTTTAAAAAGTAATGAACTCCAGGCTTAGATTTCTTGGGTTCACATCCCTACTCTGCCACTCACTAGGTGTAACTTTATTGTCAACTGAAGGAGAGAGAAACCTGTTTCCCAAGTGTGGGATGGTGAACAGTCTTGTGAGAGAACAGGTGAGGTTAATCCACTAGAAGACAGACCACCTTGTGTGGGAGCTTGATTGTTGCCAGCTGAAAAGATTCTGCAAACAGACTCTGGGAGGAGATATATAAATGAGCCCAGAACTGGAGGCGGGCTGTTTGGAGACTTCAGATAGTTTTGGCTGGTCATCGCTGCACTTCAAGACACTCCTAGAGAGAACCGCTCGAGGGAAGGTTTCAGGGTTCTGGCTCCTGCTGAGGTTCTGGGTTCTGGTTACTCCAGGTTCCAGATTACGCCAGGAGACTCATTCCTGGGAACTGATATCTTTAAGGTTTTGTTATTGTGTTTCTTAATCCTCTTTTCCTATTGTTGCAGTTAGTCGGGTTATAAGTGATGTATGCTCAGTTAACAAGTTGCAATAAAATACATTGGTTAAGAAAACTGAGCCTACAGTCAACCCCTTAACTTCTATGATGCAGTGCCTCTGTCTGTAAAATGGGGACACTAACAGCCTCGCCCCTTGAGCTGGTGTGAGGTATACATGAGTTGATCTGTGTAATGCAGATCAGGCCACGTCTGCCACACATAGAAGTTATGTGATCGTGTGGTTCTCTTGATCTCACAGGATCTTCACAATATAGAAAAGTAGGAAACAAAACAAACAAAACAGAACCAAATAAAAACTTCCCTTCACAGGAGAGGAAACCAGAGAAGCTAAAATTTCCTGTCAGGCAACACAGCTGACAGATAACCATGTAGTTACTCAAAGCTGGGATTCTGAGCCTCACAAACGTGGCATACACAACCCCGAAAGCTGGCCACTCAGCACCCCTCCTCCCTTGGCATTCCTGTGGCTTCTTCACACATTCCCCATGTCTCCCAGGAATGTCTGTGTTCCTACCCCAAACCCACTATGGGCATGGTAACACGGCTTCCACATCGCCACACTCTTGCTGCCTAGTGTCAGGCAGGAATCCCCTGGGAGCCATGCTGAGCTTTGGTGGCAATGCTGGTGGGCACTGCGGTGGCAGAGCCACCCTCAAACACATCTCCAGGACCTGCTACAACTGCCAAGGGCCAGTACAGAGGAGTCTTGTCAGAGGTGAAAACACAGCCACACTGGATATGTGACAGAATGGGCTTATGTACGTGTCCTTGGACAAGCTGAGGGCATAGGAGCCGCTGCATGGGGACCAGATGTTATCTGAGAAGTGGAACAGCATTGCATAGACTATCTGGGTGGGGTCCGCAGGCAGGACACAGAGCATAGCAGCTGCCCCTAATGAAGTGTCTATGTGATGCGGACACTGATTACTTCAGGGTGTTCAGGGCTTTGCAGCTCATACTGGCCCTTCCTAGACATCTCAGCATCCAGGGCAGGCACATTATCACCTTTAGTCACAGATGAGGGTCAGGAACTCAGAGGGACTTGCCTCTGACCTCACCACTGGACAGACACGAACCAAAGCCAGAGCCCAGGCAGGTCCAGGACATGTATGTGAATAAAGCAAGCAGGAGCAGGCCAAGGCGGGGACAGGCATCCTGCTAGGCACCCTGAGAGCTGCCAGCTCAGAGTGCAGGCCCAGGACTGTGAGATCGTTGGATTTTGCCAGAGAATCTGGAATCTGGGCTTTAAAAATGTGAAATCTCCCATCCTTTAATGTTGACAGCCAATATATTTTTCTATTGCGCTAAACAAAAATCTATTCCTGGACTGGGCTAGGCTCCAGGATGCCAGTGTGCCAACTTAGACCCACATGTTGCCTCCAAGATTCCAGCAAGGCTTGGATAAGCCCCTAACTCCTTTAACCAAAAATTTAAAAAGATTTAAATACCTCTGGGATGGGTCAGATAAAAGTCAACACAAAGGAATTATTTGTCAAGGGCTTACATGTCAGGTGTATGAAGTGTATGACAGATATGAGCTATAATTTGACAAAAACCAGGCAAAAACCACAACCTCACAGAACACATATTCTACACAGAGGGGCATATACAGATATGTTTATGGAATTTCCAGTGTGTTAATAGTAATTGCCAATTGCTAAGCCAAATTGGGGTTGGGGGAGGGTTTTAAACATTTCACACGAACATTGAGATTGCAGAGAAAGTGGATAGAGGCCCGCTCTTCAGAAGGTAGATGAGAAAGACCTGAGACAGGAGGAGGACAGCATGTCGAAATCTATATATTAAAAAAACAGATACTTCAATCGCCAGGGGTGGTGGATGACTTGAAGGAAACAGTGTCATTCAGACACAGCAGGATTGGTACCACATATGAACTCACAAAGACTGTGACAGCATGCACAAGACCTATGTGTTCAAACCAAACAGAAGCCCAGCATGGGGAAGGTGGAGGGCACAAAGTCCCACCCCCTCACTGAGAAGCTATTTGCAATCGGCACTTACTAGGTAAAAGGGGAAAAGAAAAAATCAGTGTTCTCCCAGTGGAGTATGGCTGGGTGTGTCAACCATACTCCAGGCAGGGCCCATTCTCAGGAGTAGCTGGCCAACACAAAATAGACTCCATGTACTGGTGTGGGGGGGGGGGGCGAGAGAGCACTTGAGATGAGTAGGTAGGGAGAGTGGGAGGATCTGAGAGGAGTTGGGGAAGGGAAAGAAAATGATAAAAATATATTGTATGGAAAACATTGGAAATAAGCATTTTTTTTTTTTTACAAAAGAAGAAGAGGCATTATTGAGGTGAAATATTATGGGAAGTTTCCCCTCTGGGTGGGCATACCAAGTTGTGGTCTAGAGGTGGGGCCAAGGCTGCATGTCAAGCTAGCAGCTAAACTTGGTAATGTTGAGCATCTCCCACATGTTACTGGTTTCGGTGGTATGAGAGCTGTGGGATTTGAAGAAGTCATGTAGAGCTGGTGAGGTTTGACACCGTGAGAGGCTAGGAGAGGCCACTAGTAAAGGCAGCCTCAGATGCAGTGGGGATCCTGGGATTTATGGGTTATGGAGGGAGCCTGAGGCTTGATAGCAGGCGAGAGTCCCTGAAAAGAGCTGCAGTGAGGGTATTGGAGAAGGTCCAGCCCACATGCAGCAGAGACCCCAGCATATTGGAGAAAGCAAGACCACCAAGGATAGCGGCCATGATGGCCATGATGGCATGGAACCAGCATGAGTCCATGAGACACACACACACACACACACACACACACATACACACACATACACACACACACATCGGCTACAGGGGGCGGAGCCTGAGAACTTGAGCTGCCCAGGTCTTTTCAGAGACCAGATGATGGTAAGGAGGGCCTAGATGTCAAGCACTGAATGTTTATTCTGCTGAAGTTTTGCTTACATTGTGATTGTGCCTTTTTTTTTTCCCCTCTTGAAGCTAGAAAGCAAGTTTAAAAACAAAAACTCACTCATAGGTATACGACCATGAATATTATTTTAGAGAGACTCTGAACTTTTAAAAAATACTTTGGATATTTTAAGGAAATTGAGGGTTTTCTTAATTTTTAATCTAGAGTCTTGCCTGCATGTGTCTGTGTCCCGCATCCATGAGTTACAGATAGTTGTGAGCCACCATACGTGGGTGCTGGGAATTGAACCTGGGCCCTCTGGGAGAGCAGTCAGTGCTCACAAGCACCACGCCATCTCTCCATTCCCCAAGATTGAATATTTAATGTCTGAAGGTTTACAGCCTATGGGATTATTTTTAAAGCTGGGACATTTTATATTGTAATATTGGTATTAATATAGGAAATGCAAAGGAATTGTGTAATAGTATTTTCCTGTTGAGTTAACAAGAGGGTAACTGTCCTGATGTCCTGATGAGTGTTGTTTTGTTTTGTTTTGGTTTTGCCAACTTGACACAAGCCATGGTCATCTGGGAAGTGGGAACCTCGACTGAGAATATACTTCTTCCAGACTGGCCTGTAGGCGGATCTTGGGAGCGTTTTGTTGATTAATGATTTGTGTGAGAGGACAGAGCCCACTGTGGGCGGCGCCATACCTGGACAAGCAGGCCTGGGTTCTATAAGAAAGCAGGCTGAGCCAGGCACGGGGAGCAGGGCAGTCAGCAGCACCTTCTGTGGCCTCTGCTTCAGCTCCTGCCTCGAGTCTCTGGCCTGACTTCCCTTCATGATGGACTACATCTGTATACTGAGACCAACCCTTTCCCCTTCAAGTTGACTTTAGTCATGGTGTTTATCATGGCCACAGAAATCTAGCTGAGATACGTGGCGTGGAAGTTTTTGTGGAGACAAAACTTCTTTACTTTTTATACTTTTTATGTGTATTGGTGTGAGGGTGTCAGAACGCCTGGAACTGGATTTATAGACAGTTGTAAGCTGCCATGTGGGTGCCGGGAATTGAACCCAGGTCCTTTGGAAGAGCAGACAGTGCCTTTAACCACTGAGCCATCTCTCCTGCCCCTTTACATCTAATCTTTATATGCAAAAATTTCAACATCATTAATATCCCAGGAGATTAATTAAATTAACACTACAACGAGTTATCTCTCACATCTGTTAGAAAGGTCTAGAACCAAAAGATGACAGGCAACAGGGTCCAAAGGGAAGAGAAAAGGGAAGCCTGTACAGTGGTTTTATAAATTAGTGTAGGTGTGTGATTCTTTTATCCTAAATGCCTGGGACCAGAAATGTTTCATGGTTTGTTTGTTTGTTTGTTTTGCTTTGTTCATACAAAATCAGGTCTCTTGGAGAAGGGACGCTGTCTGAACACAAATCCACTCACAGCTCAAACACACTTTCTGTGCTCAGCCTGAGGTGATCTGTACCACAGTTGTAATAATTTCGTGCTTGGAACAGTTTCAAGATGACATGGAACTTGCCACTTGTAGCGTCACAGCAATACTAAAATGTTTCAAATTTGGGTTATTATTGTTGTTGTTGTTGTTGTTGTTGTTGTTATTATTATTATCATTAATACAGTGCTCTGCCCCCATGTATGCCTGCCTGCTTGCCAGAGGAGGGGGCCAGAGCTCTTTATAGATGGTTGTGAGCCACCATGTGGTTGCTGGGAATTGAACTGAGGACCTCCGGAAGAGCAGGCAATGCTCTGAAGCATTGAGCCATCTCTCCAGCCCCAAATTTGGGGTTTTGAATTAAGAGTGTTCAATCTCAGTCATGGTAGTATTGTAAGTATAAACAGTGTGGTGTGGAAGTCCTCAGAAAAATTCAAAATTAAACCATCCTATGATCACCAATCTCGCGACTGGAAATGAAATTGGTGTCTGTGTAGACCCTTGGATTCTCACACTTCCCCCTGTACTGTTTCCAGTGGAGGCAATGTGGCTGAAAACACAGCTGAGGGAACTGCTGAGAGAACTCTAAATGATATTATCACAAGACAGAAGAAATGTGGGGCGTGCCCACATTTCCCAGGTCAATTCATCGAGTACACAATATATCAAAACATCACTCTGTATTCCACAATCAAGTATAATTTCACGCCAAATTTAAAAGAATATAAGGTGGGGTGGTGGTGCATGCCTTTAATCTCAACACTCAGGAGGCAGAGGCAGGAAGATCTCTGAGTTCAAGGCCAGTCTGATTTACAGAGCGAGCTCCAGGACAGCTAGGCCTAGAGAGAAGCCCTATCTCAAAAATAAGAAATAGCAAAAGGGGAGGAATTCATTCATCCTTCAAGAATCCCACATGCATGGGGTGAGGTTGGACTAAGCTGCCTTCCCCTCCTGTGCAACCCCACCATCCCTCACTCCCGTATGCAATTTACTTAGATTTGTGTGGTGATTTTAAAGAACCATTTATTTTGTGGGTGTATTTATGCATGTAATGCCTACAGAGGCCAGAAGAGGACGCCAGATCGCCTAGAGCTGGCCTTACAGGCAGTTGTATACTGTCTTACATGGGTGCTGGGAACAGAACTTAGGACCTCTGGGAGATCAGCAAGTGCTCTTAACCACTGAGCCATCTCTCCAGCGCTATGGATGCTGACTTCCGTATCTTCCTGATGGCTGAGGCTCCAGGAGGGAAGGCAGGCACCATGTCTGCTTGTTTGGCAGATCTGGGTGCCGGGAATGGCTGGGTCCTGGGAGCCTGGACCTCAGAGGGGCTTTACCCACTGCGGCATGACGGCTGAGGACCGCCACAGCCTCTTTCTGAGCTCAAGGAAAAATCAAGGGACAGTAGAGTGGGCAGCAAGGAAGGGAAGTGAGGAAGGGGTGAGGAGTGAGGGGCAGAGGGCAGAAGTGGGTAATGAAAGAGTGGGGGGCGGAGAGCTGGGGAAAGGTCTTCATCCACAGGAAACAGGGCACGAGGGCCTCACTACCCAGAGCCCTCCAGCCGCCCTGCCTCTAGCAATCGAGCCACAAAGGCCTCTCTGAACCTGTTTTGGGGGATGGTTCTCTCCATTTTCCTCCTCCCGTCTGCTCACTCCCCTCCATGTCTCCCCACATCCCTTCATTCTTCCTCGCAGCGATGCTTGCTTGCTCAGAAAGCTGCTGCTTCCGTGAAGAGCCACATTCGAGTCACACTGATGATGCTATGGCCTTAATGACGATACCCTGCCGTTTACCCAGCAGCTGCGCCCCAGGAGCCCAACATCCCCTTCAAAGCCAAGTTTGTCCTAAAACCAGAGGCAGTGTCTGCCCATGACAACCTGGGTCTCCAGGAAGGATGCGAGACAGACAGAAGGAAGACTTTCCAGATAGGGCCTTTTCATTTGGAAGAACTAAGCTAATGCTGACTGGGAAATGCTTAGAAGCTGGAGAGCCTTCCTGTCTGGGTGCTCTGTGGACGCAGAGCCACTGTCCTGAGTCATCCACCCCAGTCCCGTCGCTTTGTAGCTCTACAGTAGTTTGTTAAGGCCTGGCCCACGAGGCAGACGGTGGAGCTGCCAGCCACCTTCCAAAACATGTTGTGCCTTTTTGCCTTCCTTCTGTGGCTTGGCTCACCAGGCCTGAAAATTCCACACACCTGGGGTGGGCCAAGTTGGGACGCTCCGTCAGTAGCATTGCTCTTTCCAGCCCGAATGCCCTGAAATTAGCGAGGGGTTGTCCAGGTAGCACACAGCAGGAGGACACCATGGGGAAATGGAAGCCCAGAGTAAGCTCCTATAGCCTGACGAGGGTACTTGCAGTAGAGAAGTGGCTGGCTTGAAGGGGAACAGTTGTGCCCAGCTCATAGCCTGGGGCCAGATCGCTCCTGGCTGGACTTTCTCTTGCTGGAGCCAAAGCCAGTATAAACACTGTGAGAGAAACATGGTGTCTCTTGGCAGAGTTGCTCCCTAACAATGCTCTGGATTCCTTCACAGCTCTCGCCAGTGCTTGCTGGAAAAGGCATTGACCTTTCACTCTTACCCTCGGCCAGACGGCCGCTGTCTCGGTGGCCTCAGATTGTCCTGTCCCATCTGTCAGTCCATGCTTGGAGCCTACTTGTTCCGTAGGTCCCTTGCTACACTCCCTGGGCACTGACTGGGGTGAAGGGATGAAGTTGGCGCCTCCCCCACCCCCTGTCACTGCCATTGAGAAATGCCCAGCCTCACAGGGGGATGAGCAACCATAACAGGAGCCTCCAAGGAGTGCAGTTCTAAAGATGGAGGGTGTCTGGAGTCCAGGAACAGCCCCTCACAAGGCTGGGAACAAAGTGTCTGCTCAGGGTAGGTCATATTTGTAAAGGGGGCAGGATGTAACGTGGTAAAGGACGGTGATTTGTGAGCCCCAAACGGGAAAACATATACATTGCAGGTTAAGGGTTCTGTTTGCAGCTAAGACAGTTAGGTTCCTGCTTGTCCTATGTTTGACCTATCTGCACTGGATGTGCTTAATCACATGTGGGCAAGAGGCTCCTGGGCAGGAAATACGTCAGGATGTTTTCTTGCCCCGATTGGTCCTGATGGGGAAATGCAATGGATTATGGGTTTTGCCTTTTTAAGCCTCTTCAAAACAGGGACTTGTGATCATTTCCTAGGAACCCATCCGGCCAGTATATGATTACAGCTTGCTTCAAATCTGGCTCAAAATTGTAGTAGTGGTCCTATTCTTGACCGTTGGAATTAGCAGGCTCTGCTCTCTAGAGACCAAGCCTAGACATGGGGCAGCAGTGACAGCTACAAAGTGGCTATGACCTCTCTTCCTCTGACACAGCTTACCTAATATAACCTGCCCCAAGCTCTGCAGTGGCCACTGTGAGTCTGGAGGTTGTAGCAGGAGGCGGGGCCTGGCCCACAGGCAGCCTGAACTTGCTGTAGCTTGCAACTCACTTTGTTTCCTTGACCCTCTAGGCAGAACAGCCTCGGGGAAGCTCATAGCCTTAGAAGACACAGTGTACCTGGGTCTAGACATAGCCGTGACACTCAAGGTCAGAGGGAGGGCTCCGCTAGAGACCAATCAGGAAACAGCAGAGCTGGACAAACAGGCCAAAAGAAGGAGAAGCTTCCAGAAAACAGGAGGCTGTGGCTCTGGGAGGATGGGGTGGTGGCACCTGCTCAAGAGATGATAGTCCCTTTTGTTTTAGAAGAACCACAGAGCAGGTGATATGAGAGGTATGTAAGGGACAGTTGGATGGGGACCACCAGGCAGCACTCTTTATAACACACATGGGCCTAGCTGGCAACTGTGTTACCATACTTTTATTCTGTACTTGTTTATCAGGACATCAGAGATATCAGGGCTTCGGGAAGCCTGACTCAGGTCAGTCCACCCTTGTCAAGTCCTCTAGAAGTGACAGTTCCTAACTAGTGTGACACTCTACTTTTTATGTCCTCATGTGCAAAATGGGGGTGAGTTGAGGCCTCCTCCTGAGGTTATGGAGGCTAAATGTGTGGATGGACTGTGAAGCTCTTGTTTGGAGTAAGCCCTCACAAGCCTCTCTAGTCTCACCGTTATTTCTGATTTGCTGGGAGCTGGGATTGTTTCTTGTAGGTCCTCCAGCCATGCAAAGGAGGCCTGAGTTGGGCTTTGCAGGATGAATAGGAGTTCCTCGGATGGAGCCCAGAAGGAAGGACATGGAAACTCAGATGTGGCCAAGAGACCAAAGACATGAAAGTCCAGGGACCACGATTCCCAAGAATCTGGTTTTCAGAGAATGACAGGAATGTTGGTCCAGACTGCAGGGGCCAAGGCATTTGATTTCATTGGGTAAACAGCTAAGAGAGATTACAGAATTTTAAGCAAGGGACCCACACAGTCAGGTTTTCACTTGAGGAAATAACACACCTGCTGGGTCATAAAAGACGAGAGAGTGAGAAACTACAGCAGAAAATAAAGGGTGTTTTATAACAACTCCCAAAAAACAACACACAAGAGGGAAGCCAATCCTGGGCTTCATAGTCTTGTTGTCCAAGCGCTGGTAGGCAGAGACCAAGACTCAGACCCTGCTGCATGGCAGACCTGAGCTGGGGCTCCAAAAAGTGAATCAGGCTTAGCACCAGCCACGGAGACTTAGACAAGATAGACAGGAAAGCAGCGATAAGAGTGATATGGGTTTTAGATGGCACCCACAAGGGCTCTGGGGGTTCACCGGTACCCTGGGAGGAGAGGAATGTCCTGGAAGAGGTGCCACTGGGGATTGAAAGACCTCGGAGGAGGAACAACAAGCAAAAGTGTTGCTGGGGAGGTAGTCTGGAGTGCTCTGTGACACAGCCAGCATTTGCTATCTAGAGTCTGAGAAAGTGCTGGAAAGGTAGGTGGGGGACACCGCAGGAGCTCAGACTATATTCTGCGGTCTAGGACACACAACCAAGGAAACCGATCAGAACCCACCATACAGAGGCCTCTCTAGGAGTGCTTTTCCTGGCAGGTGTGAGGACCCCAGATCATGGGTCAGGTGGCCTTTGACAAGGCTGTTTTGCTCTGGTCTCTCTAGATTGTAATGTGGGACATAGCCGACGCAGTGTCACAGACTGATCATTGTCCCATGATTAACCTGCCCTGTGCCCTCATGAGGTAGTCATTCCTTGACTCCAAGGCATAGAGCGGTTTAACCAAGCAGGCTAGCTCACCTAACCAAGCATGCCACCAGGACCTGACGGAGTACCAGAGCTAGGCACCTGTCACTGCTGTGACTTTTACAACATTAGACTGAAGTGTATGGCGCAATCAGAGCATCCAGAAACCTGGGAGACCCTTACCTTGGCGTGTAGAATGCCCCTTACCATCACCCACCTTAAGCCTGGCTCCCTGAGGACCCGGCGCTCAGGGCATGGCTCACTGAAGCTGCTGTCCAGTTGTGACAGCCAGGCGTGTGTGTGCCCCTCAGCACTTCCATCCTGCCCTCTTTGCAGGGACTGGCGGGACCATCTACAAAGCTGATAAGCCCTATGCAGGGTTCTTGACAACCACGGGGAAGGGGCTCAGGGATTCTCAGCCTTCCTGTGTTCATGATGCCATGCTTACTTCTTCCTTCCTGGCCTTTGGCCTGCCTCCTTCTGCAATAAGCAGAGAGGTCTATGGGGGGAGAAGGGAGTGGAAACAGCCTACAAAGTGCTTTTGGCCCCATTTCCCACAAGCTTATGCCCTTGGAAGAGTCTGGGTATAGACTGGTGTCTTGGCCAGAAGTAAGGGAATTAAGAAAACATTCTAGGCTGGGAACTGGGCGAAGAAGAATGAGGGAACTCAGTAGGGCCCAAGAGAGACCTACTCTCTGACAGAGGCTTCTCTCCGATACTGTGATTGGCAGTCAGTATGTCCCTCAAAAGGAAATGATCACCCTGAAGAGGGTTTCTGTCCCTTACAAACAGCTGTCCAGGAAGGAATCGAAGGGCTGCTGAGCTAGACCAAGGCTGGGTGAGCATTGCAGCACGGTTAGCCAGGAGCGGAAGGCGCATCCTCACCTTAGCCCTGCCCAGCTGGTCCAGCATCACTAAGTCTGCCTTCATAACGCTGCAGATGAGCCCAGAGCGGAGACCAAGGATGAGATGGTGTGTTTGCCTCTATGCTGAGACAAGCTCTAGGTCCCAACACTGTAGAGGAAAGGTAAGTACTGGGGCCAGGTTGTTTGCCCTTGCTGAGTTAGTAGACTATAGTTAATACCTGCACCTGCGGATACAGTCTTAGAGGGACCTGAGTAACCCCAGGACACCTAGTCAGCCTGGAGAGACAGCAGGGGCCAGAGGCTGGAACCACACACGTGAGCCTCTAAGTCCAGAACTGCTGACCTCAAAATAAGAGGCCCAAGCCAGGCACAGTGCTACACAGTTATGATCCCAGGACATGAAGGGTAGAGGCAGGAGGATCAGGAGTTCAAAGCCCTCCTTGGCTGCATCGTGGCGTGTATTATTATGTACAGTGATTGAGGCTATGTATTAATCAGCAGCCTCTGGAGGAACAGACCCTAAGGGATGAATTTGTATATATTAAAGAAGTTATTAAATCAGTTTACATTAAAATAGCAGCAACAGCTGAATCACACCTGGGAGCCACCTGAGCCTTGAGGCTGGGTGCCTCGGCAGTTGGAGTAACCCTGCGGTGGCTTTCTCTAACTGTGGGGTTGGCAACATGGCAGATGCTCAGTCCACAAGGCTGGGTGCCTCAGCACTCTCAATCTGGCTCTGAAAGCCTGAAAGCTTCCTTAATCCACGATAGAAGGCTGGGGAAAGTGAAGGAATCAGCAGCAACAGCAAGCAGGTGAAGCACGTCAGCGAGAGGCAATGCCAAATGAACCCCAAGAGAAACACCTTCCCTCTAGCGCCCTTTTATACTGGGCGCACCCACAGTCCAGTGGGTCTTTCTGCATCAGTTAAGGCAGTGGGGATAGCTCTTCAGGAACTGCTCCCTATCCAGGTGGCTCTATACTTTACGCCAAATTGACACCCAAAGCAGCCATAATAGGCTCCGTGAGATCCCATCGAAGCAACAACAATAAAAAAGTCAAGAGCCCAAACGTCCACCAGGAGGCACTGGTCAAGTGACCTTGGGGACAAAGACACACAGAGAAAGAACCATGTGTGCCAACATGGAGTAACTGACAAAGCATCCTTGGGAGGAGAAATCTGAAAGAGCAAAATGGGTCCTGGTGTGGCCTAGCCAGCTGGAGAGACGGCTTAGCTGTTAGGAGCACTGACTGCTCTTTCAGAGGTTCCAAGTTAAGTTTCCAGCAATCACATGGTAGCTCACAACCATCTATAATAAGATCTGATGCCCTCTTCTGGTGTGCATGAGAACAGAGCATTCATATGCATAAAATATATGAATAAATAAATTTTTTATTAAAAGGGAGGGGGTGGAGCCGGGCATGGTGGTGCATGCCTTTAATCCCAGCGCTTGGGAGGCAGAGGCAGATGGACCGCTGTAAGTTCAAGACCAGCTTGGTCTATAAAGAAGAGTCCAGGACAGCCAAGCCTACACAGAGAAACTCTGTCTCAAAAAGATAAAAAATAAAAAATAAACAAACAAAAAAGGAGGTGGAAAAGAAGGGGAGGAGCTGGAGAAGGAGAAGGAGGAAGAAGAAGGGGAGGGAGGGAAGGGAAGAGGGGAGGGGAAGGAAAGCAACTGAAATGGAAGGAGGAGGGAGGGGAGGGGAGAAGAGGAGGAGGAAGAAGAGGAAGAGAAGGACTGGGAAGGGATGGGGTCTAGAGACAGCAGCTCTGGGGCAGCAGCTGGGCCAGGGGCCAGGCTTGTGATGTCAGGAAAGAACACAGGTTCAAGGCCAGTCTAGGCGACTCAGCGAGACCCTATAGTGGACAAAAAGATGTTTTAAGCTCAGTAGGAGCCTGCTTGCTTAGCACAGACCAGGCCCTAGATTGGATCCTCAGAATCAGAGAGGTGGGGTGGGGCAAAGAAACTGCACTCTGGTGTCTCCTGGAGGAAGCTGGGTGGTGAGGAGACAGGCCGTGGACTTGCAGGGCTGCTCTACCTTTGAGATTCCCAATCGAAATAATGATGACACATTCAGAAAATAACATTTTTGTGCAAAGTTAGGGACAGAGCTTGTCCTTGTTTAACCCTCCTAAACGTAACAAAACAGACCCTCTATTGAGCACCCAGCTCTGCCAAGCCCTCGGTGGGTGCTGTGGGTTACCAACAATGGACAGGCTGCTGTCCCTTCCCAGCAGGAGCCCAGGCCCCCCAGATGGACAGAGGGATGGGTGCCCCAGGATTCCCACAGCCTCTCCCCTGTTGTGCACCCTTGCCTGGGAGCCTCTGTGAGAAGTGAGGGGTGGCCAGCCTCTGTGGGGTCTGGTGACCACCCTGAGGTCTTAGCCAAAACCCCTAAAGCCTACCTTGCCCTTCCTGGCAGTGAGTGGTGGGAGGTTGGACCCACTCCTCTCTGCACTAGGAGGCATAGGGCATCATGTTGTACAATCTGCCCTTTCTTCTCTGACTGTAGCGCTCTCTGCAGGAGATAAAAGAACAAGTGAGCCCCAGACTGATGGCGGGCAGGGCGGGCAGGCAAAGCCTCTGGAAAAGCAGCTGAAACCCACCGCAGTGGGGAGGCCACCTCTCTCCTAGGTCTGGCCCCCTGCATGCCACCTGAGCCATGTTGCCAGGCCTTCCTTGGTGGTTGCAGCCTGGGTACTACACTTCCCACCTTTCTTCAGCATCCCCAGGAAATGCCCAGGAGTGCCACACAAGGAGGAGGAGATGAAACTGTCACGCACTGTGTGTTTCCAACACTCTGAGAACTGAGGTGCTCACTCTAGAGACAAGCCTTGACTTGTGTGGATGATGCCCCTGAACCCTTGCTTCAGGCAGGCCTCTCTGGATCCCGGTGAGAAGCGAGAAAGAGGACGGAGTTATTCTAATACATACATCCAAGGAAACTGAGGCTCAGATCTGTTTTCCAGATATCAAAGAAAGGAGCAGAGCTGGCGTTTTAACCCACAGGTCCTAATACCACATCTGAAGCTCTTTTTACAATGCTGGAAGAGAGTTCAAAGGCCAATTAGTATAACCTAGAGTTTTATAAATCGCAAAGTCAGAGAGGGAGAGTGACAGTGTGCAAGAGTCAAAGCTAGAGCTGGGTACGGTGGTGCCTGCCTGAATCCCAGCATTCAGGGAGGCAGATGCAGGAGGATCGCTGTGAGTCAAGGCCAGCCTGGTCTCCAAAGTGAGTCCAGGACAGTCAAGGCTACACGGAGAAACCCTTTCTCGAAAAACAAACAAAAGAGTCATATCTAGGCCTCGACAGCTCAGGCCTCTGTCCCCAATCTGGAGACTGTTCTGTCCTCTGCTAAGGGGAATAGAAAGGCAGGCTGGCTAACATCAACTGATTTGTCCCACCTCGCGGCTGTGAACTCAAGTGTCTCCAACGATGGGAAGATATGCACCATATAAAAAGAATGCCGGCCCTGACTCTAGGCTAAGGCAGCAGACGGGGTTAGCCACTATGGGGGAAGTTCCTGCCCTGGCTAAAAGCATATAAATAAAATGAAAATATGAATTCCAAAACACAATAATAGGATTTGTGGGAGTGGGCACAGGAGAAAAAAAAAATAGCATGAGTGGATAATCATTATTTATTTACTTAGTAGTTACTTCTTTTGTTTTGTTTGGAGACTGTCTCAGTCCTCCATGCTGACCTCAAACTTGTAGCAATTCTCCTGCCTCAGGCCCCAAGTGCTGAGATTACTGGCATGAGCTAGTAACCATTGATCTGGGTGTTAGGTAGTGAGGCGGTGGTCTCCTAGTAAATGTGTGAGTGAAGGCTATGGGCTTGGTTGAGTGGTCAAGCCTGCCCTGGAACTGATCTTCCCCCAGTACCAAGAGAGGCAGGAAAAAAGGAAAGGAAATATGGTCCAGAGTGTAAATGTGTATGTTTTTAAATTTCTATAAGGGCCGCTTTGGATTAGTATCTCATGTCATATCATGGTCACAAGCCACCAGTTTGTAAACTGCACCCTAGACCTTCCTGAATGGCCTGCCGGTCCCTTGCCTTCATTCTACCTGCATCTGTGTGGCCTGGAGCCAAGGAGATAGGAGGGGAGCAGGGGGATGCTAACTTGGGGAGGGTTTATAAGTTGGCTGCCATCACTCCCAAGAGTGCAGGCTTTCGGGGGGGGGGTGACAGTGAGAAGACAGAGACACAGGCAGTGAGTAGGGGTTATCTCTCTCCTCCTCTCTGCTTATTACACTAGGTTTCCTGCTGAAGCCCTACTGTCTCACCAGCGTCTAAAGTGCCTCACACATGGTCCTTTATCTTCCAAAATTCCCTGAGACACAGATGTGGAAACAGGCAAGGTCATGTTTCACTTCCTGTCAGTGGAAGAGCTGAGAGCTGCGGGAAGTGGGGGGGGAGGGGGAACGGGACACTGAGAAAGGACCCTTGTGGGCTTGGCAGGTCACTATTGATCTAATGATGACCGAGTGAGTGTGTTTCTCTGAGGGTCTGAACCGGAAGTTGAGCTGGGTGCTCCTTAAAGCCAAGGGCACCTGACTTTCCAGCTGGAAAAGTCAGATAACGGAGACCCTTGAATCGGTTCCCAGGAAGTTGATACACATTAGGGAGGCTGGGATCTCCCTGTGACTGTGTGATGACCACACAGTCCCCAAATGTCACCTGAGTGTGACACAAAGCTGAAAGAAGACCCCCCCAACATTGTCCTCATGAACTAGGAACAATGACTTGAGGACTTAACAATTGGAAATCTGTTTTAACTTTGCTGTGTGATCCTCAGGCCAGACTTTTCCCTCTCTGATCTTCAGACTAGCTTTCAAGCCACCAAACTGGTCACCTCTTATGTCAGCTCACCACACAGTCAGGTCCCACTCCCTTAGCAAGCTCCTGGAGGTAATGACGGGGAACTATTGCCACTGCCTCTGCTCCTCCTCCTTGGTGAGTTGAAGAACTGACACCAGGGAAGTCAGGCACTTGTTAGAAATTCAACAGGCCAGGGCTGGACCCAGCGACCCCACCCCGCCTGCGCAAGAAGCAGAGGGCTTTCCAAGTGCTTTCCTCCCTTGATTTGGCATATTTTCCAAACATGGGGTCAAATGGTCCCTCTCCAGAGCTGCTGCAGCGGCAGGAAACATTATTAAAAGTGAGCCGTTAGCGGGCATCGGGTGTGGATGAGGTCTGTGGAGTTTTGGCTGCCAAATAAAGACTTTATTGTTGTCATTCCGCCTTTCCCAAGAGCCCTCTCTCTCTCTCCTCTGCTCCCTCCTTCCTCTCTGCCCTCCCCCCTCTGATCTGTCCCTCCCTCCTCTAACCTAACCTCCCCACCCCAATAGGATCTGGTGGAAGAAAATCAGGCAGACACAGATCCGCACCGCTGGGAGAACCAGAGCTTCCAGCTCACTCTCTGCTGCCACAACTCCAGCAAAGGGTAGGGAGGAAGAGAGGAGTAGCCCGTCAGAGGAGAGGCAGGTGTGTTCAGGTAAGTTTAGGCAGTGGGGAGAAGACTGGAGACTTGGGGCCCCTTCCTCCAGGGGTTCCTCCAGCTCTGTCCAGTTTTTCTTTCCTCCCTTCTTCCCTCCTTCCTTCTCATTTTTCCTCTCCAGGATCTCAGACCTCGTTTTCCCCATTTCTCTCGGATACCCTCTTATCTCTTCAGCATCCCAGGTCCTTGTGTTTGCTTGCTGCTGAAGTGAAACTTTCTTAGTGCAGATGTTTGTTGAACACCCAGAGCTGTGTCGCACACACAATTTCAACAGAGCAGGTGTTGCCATAGAAACTGGACACTAGAACCCAAAAATTCTCCGCACCTTTTCACGCACTGTCACACATTGCAGAAGACAGAGAGAAGACAGGCAGACACACACACACACACACACACACACACACACACACACACACACACA
>OU015747.1:90470893-90482480 GCA_907169655.1 Acomys percivali | reverse complement strand
GCCACAGGCCTGAGGTGGGTCAACCTGGACAACAACCGAATTCGGAAGGTGGACCAGAGGGTGCTGGAGAAGCTTCCCGGCCTGGTATTCCTCTACATGGAGAAGAACCAGCTGGAAGAGGTGCCGTCCGCTCTACCCCGGAACCTGGAACAGCTGAGGCTGAGCCAGAACCACATTTCCAGGATCCCGCCGGGAGTGTTCAGCAAGCTGGAAAACCTGCTGCTCCTGGATCTGCAGCACAATCGGCTGAGCGACGGCGTCTTCAAGGCCGACACCTTCCGGGGCCTCAAGAACCTGATGCAGCTCAATCTAGCCCACAACATTCTGAGAAAGATGCCACCCAAGGTGCCCTCGGCCATCCACCAGCTCTACCTGGACAGCAACAAGATCGAGACCATCCCCAATGGATACTTCAAGGACTTCCCCAACCTCGCCTTCATCCGCATGAACTATAATAAGCTGTCAGACCGAGGGCTCCCCAAAAACTCCTTCAACATCTCCAACTTGCTGGTGCTCCACCTGTCACACAACAAGATCAGCAATGTGCCGGCCATCAGCAACAAGCTGGAACACCTGTACCTCAACAACAACAGCATCGAGAGTGAGTTTGGGGGGTGGGGCGGGGTAGGGTGGGGCAGGATGGGGCGCCAGCCATAGGAGAGAGTAGACACTCAGTGTGGCTACTTTCTGAGGAGCACCACAGTGGGGTTACAAGAAGCAACTATTGGGAAAGAGGTATAGCCTTCTAGGTTTTTTTTGGGGGGGTGGGGAGTTAGTTGTTTTTTGTTTATTTGTTTGTTTTGTTGTTGTTGTTTGGGGTTTTTGTTGTTGTTGTTGTTGTTGTTTTGAGGCAGGGTTTCTCTATGTAGCCCTGGCTGTCCTGGACTCACTCTGTAGACCAGGCTGGCCTCAAACTCACAGCAATCCACCTGCCTCTGCCTCCCTAGTGCTGGGATTAAAGGCACATGCCACCACTGCCTGGCTTAGTTGGCTTAGAAGTCTTTCTAATATGTACATAAGCTTATGTTCTGTCCTTAGTACTGAAGAAAAGGGGGCGGAGTCCCACTAGTTTTGACTGTGGCCTCACTCACTAGTTGCTGCATTTGTGTGACCTTGGAAAGATATCCGACCCACATGGAATGTTTCCTTACCTGAAAGTGAGGATGGCAATAGCATTTTCTAAAGCAAAGTCAGTAGGATGGCCTAATCATGTGTGGATGAAGTGTGCTGAGCATCATCCTTTAAGGCATGAGGTTTTCTTTCTCAATTCCTTCTCATCAGCATCAGCTTCTCTGACCACAAGATCTGTAAATAGGACAGACACACAGAAATACTGCTGGATAGGTTCCTAAGAGCAGAACAGGATACAAAGTGCCGGAGTCCTGGGCCTGCCCACTGCAAAAGAAGCCAGCAGCAGCCATGGCAGGGGACTTCCTATTCCGAGCCTTGCTTGTAAGAAATCTGTAAAGGGGACTCAGAGAGGCAGCTATGCAGTCAGGGTGTAGACCTGCTAAAGACTGTTCATCTCCTTTCTGATTCTATCTGGAAGGCCGCAGTGTCCAGCAGGACAGTGTCCCTAAGGCACACTCACAGGGTCCTGAGCTTGGGCTCAACTGTAGCCCAGGCCATGAGGCTGAAGCTCAGTTTTGCTTCAGTCAAAAATGCCAGGCCAGGCATGGTGGAACATGTGTGTAACCCTAGCACTTGGTGGGTGGAGGCAGGAGAACCCCAAGTTTAGGGCAATCCTCCATGACACCTTGTCTCAAAAAAAAAACAAAAAAAAAAAAAAACAAAAAAAAAAAAACCAACACAACAAAACTCTGTCAACTGGGTATGGTGGCACACCCTGTAACTCTGACTCTCAGGAGACTGAGGATGGAGGATGGAGAGTTCAAGGTTAGCCTAGGGAGTAAAATCCGGTCTGAGCATAGCATCTGCACAAAGGCTCAGAAAAAGAAGCAGGTTGTTTAGTTGATTGGTCCTTGAGCAAGCTGTTCCTGTAAGAAATGCAGCAGCCGTCATCCCCAACTGAAATCATTTTACAAATGAGTAGACTGAAATTAGGTGATGTACAGTCATACCTTCCCAGAGTCACCCTGTCCCGAGAAGAGACTGGTAACTGTCAGAACCAGGGCTCCCCAAGAACTCCTTCAACCTCTCCAACTTGCTGGTGCTCCCCCTGTCACACAACAAAATCAGCAATGGGCCAGCCATCAGCAACAAGCTGGAACACCTGTACCTCAACAAGAGCAGCATCCAGAGTCCACACTCCTGGTTGTCACACATGCCCCTCCACCCTCACCCCCACCCCCCGACTCCCCTCACCCCTACCCCGTTTTCCTCACCTGTGCTGCCAGCTCCTCGGCAGCTGACTTCTCCCCCTTCTTTCTCCACAGAAATCAATGGGACCCAGATTTGCCCCAACAACCTGGTGGCCTTCCATGACTTCTCCTCGGATTTGGAAAACGTGCCACACCTGCGCTACCTGCGGCTGGACGGAAATTACCTGAAGCCGCCCATCCCACTGGACCTCATGATGTGCTTCCGCCTCCTGCAGTCTGTGGTCATCTAGGGTGCGCCCAGAGCTGGACCTCCTCTGACAGCACTTGAAGGCTGGTGGCCCCAGCTCTGGAGTCCACTGTTTTTATCTGTCTCCCAGCCCTTTATCTCGCTCCCAGCCCTGCCTTTCCTCTCACCTCTTTCTGAAGATGGGAGCTACCATAATACCCTGCTCTAGCTCTAACGTAAGATTCCCCACCCAGTCCAAAGACACTCTGCCAGCCAAAACCTCTGGTCTTCTTTGGTCTCCCTTTGCTTCAAGAACATAGATGTCTGCCAACAGACATACCCCCCCTCCTCTCCCCCTCCCCCCTCTCCTCCCCTCCTCCACTCTTCTCTCCCGGGTAAGGCTGGGCCATGGACTGACATCTTATTTTAGTCTTAGTGGAGTCAGAAGCGGAAGTCATCCCAGAGGGGAACCCTGGAGGGTTCTGCTGAGAACTCACTCCTCCACTTTGAGCAACTCTGTTTCAAGAAGGCGGACAAACCA
The DNA here is from genome assembly GCA_907169655.1 of Acomys percivali. Lineage (NCBI taxonomy): Eukaryota > Metazoa > Chordata > Mammalia > Rodentia > Muridae > Acomys > Acomys percivali. The sequence continues at coordinate 90,479,431 of OU015747.1, read as the reverse complement.
AGGTCTCCTGGGCCAAGATCCCTTCTAAAACTGTTGCTCTGCCTTCCTGTTTCCTGACACCAGACAGACATCACCCTGCTCTCTGCTGTTTCACATTCTTCTGGAAGGAAGTGGGAGGGGATGACTAAGGTGGGGTGAGGGTCAGGGTTCCCCACAAGTATCTCCAGCCCTCCCTCCTCTTCCCTTCTCTCTCTCCTTCCTCTGGGGCAAACACAGGACACACACCCCCTTGACTGGGCCTCAGAAAGGATCAGCCAGAGAGAAGTGTGGTTCAAGGGACTAGATTTCAGCTAATAGGTGGTGGCTGGGGATGGTCAGAGCCCCTGGATGGGCCTGTGTGGATGTAGATGCGCCCTACAATCTCCCTTACCCATGCTTGACAAGAAGCTCCAGGCTTTGGAGGACAGGGTTCACAGGGGTGGGCCAAGAGGCAGCAGCTCAGACTCATCTGCTCTCTATTATGTGCAGGACCCAGTCATCCCTTCCCCAAAGGCAGTTCCTGAGAAACCCGGGAGAAAGGGGTGGAGCACCTGGAAATCTCCCAGAAGCCTCTTCCACACTAGGGATAAGCCTCCACCTCTAAGGCGGACTCATCAGTGACATCTGGTGGCTGGTGAAGGTCACAGCCGACTCCACTGTCCTTGGGGTGATGTTGCAAACCCCTGATTCTCTGGGGTAAAGAGCAGTGGGTGACGGGCTGAGTGTCTTTCTCCTGCTGGGTCTAAAGGGAAGGGCGGAAGTGGGGGCTTGTTCCCAGGATGAGTGAGTACGGATAGGGAATCTTTGAGAGTCTCAGGGAAGCTGGCTTGACCTTGGCCTCGTCAGGTCTCTTGCTCTCAGCTTCCACATCAGGCAGTAAGTGTGATGCTCCTCCAAGGTCCTCTCAGAGCTCCGGTTTTTGTGTCTCTGCACCCTCCATACCCAACACAGGACAAGTGGGATCAACCTCCCCTTGCAGTAATTTATTCCCGGCATAGAGTGCCCTTCCCCCAAAGATGTCCCCACCCTCCTTTCTTAGCCCAGGTGAGCAACTTGGCAGGTTTCCAAGAACCTGGGCTTCTGGCCTTTTCCTTCCTTTCACCTCCCTCTAGGGAAGGCTGCCCTTGCTCCCCTGCAGTTCCCTGCGTGTAGAATGTTCTAGAAGTGAAAAGAAGCACAGGGCTCACCTTCATTAGGATGGGAAAGGCTCCAGAGGCTTTACACTTCTTCCCCGGAAAGAGTGTCACACAGCTGGTTTAAGACATTGGATTAGGCTGGCCCCCTCATTCAGAAGTCCCGTTTATATTCGCCATCACATTTCTCCTCTGCTCATTAGTGAAAACAGCCCCCACTTAACACAACCTCTTCACCCCCCCCACCCCCACCTCCCCCTGTGCTGTGCAGCTTCCTCATTCTTCCTGGCTGCAGCTGGTTTCTCCAAGGCTCCTGCTTAAAGTCAATATATTACTACGGCTGAAAGCAACCTGGTGCTACAGCCTGGACAAGCCCCTTCTGCACCTAGGCACAGCCTGCAACCCCAGCTCCTTTGGCGACGCCTGTAGGGAGCACAGCTCCAGTGGCTGCTAGGATGGGGTGGGCACTGATCCTGCAAACCTGAACTGACATCACATCATTGGTATTCCGTTATCCAACCTGGACCAGGCCAGCTTCCTCCACTGTTCTTTGCAGCTGTCAGCTAGAGGGGCTCACAAGAGACACACGCACGAAGGCACACACAGAGTGCTGGTTGCCTTTGGGCTTAGAAAGCTCCCTCCTCACACAAGTTCATTCGCTCATTGGCCATCTATAGATGCAGCTGCGTGGGTGTGTGCTCTGTACATCTTACCTATCCTCTCAAAAACCATGCTTCCAACTTTTGACAAGCTTCATAGCAGAGGAAATAAAGTCATATGGAAAACACTCAGCATGAACCTGTCCGTGAGAATGGGTCAACAATAACATCTTAGAGCTGTCTTGTCACCACACTCCCTACATATTGCTGAGAAGATGAACAGAGAAAATATCTTTCTTTAAAAGTGTTTTTAGATTTGTGTATATGAGCATTTAGCCTGTATGTATGTATGTATGTGTGTATGTATGTATGCATGTGTGTATGTATGTATGCATGTGTGTATGTATGAATGTGCACCACATGCATGCTTGGTGCCCACAGAGGTTAAGGTGGTACTGGATTCCCCTGGAATTGGAATTATGAATGGTTGAGAAGTCTCCACATGGGTGCTGAGAACCGAATCCCGGTCCCCTAAATGAGGAGCAGGTGCTCTTAACTCTCGAGTCAAGTCTTCAGGGCCCAAAATACCTTACTAGAAAATTCCTAGGAGCCAAGGGTGTTGATGCACACTTTTAATCCCAGCACTCAGGTGGGCAGAGGCAGGCACATATCTAGGAGTTTGAGACCAGCCAAGGCTAAATAATAAGATCTTGTCTCAAGAGGAAAAAAATAAATCTTGCAGGAGAGATATCCCAAAACCTATTCTTGGAGAATAATTCCCCCCCCCCACCAAAACTCATAACCTTCATGAAAAATTATTCCTAAAGTCAGATCAGAAATCTAATAGTTCCATATGATATCTCTGTGTGTCTGTCTGTCTGTCTGTCTGTCTGTCTGTCTGTCTCTCTCTCTCTCTCTCTCTCTCTCTCTCTCTCTCTCTCTCTCTCTCTCTCTCTGATTTATTTATTATTTATACAGTGTTCTGCCTGCATGCCAGAGGAGGGCGCCAGATCTCATTATAGATGGTTGCGAGCCACCATGTGTTTGCTGGGAATTGAACTCAGGACTTATCGAAGAGCACACAGTGCTCTTAACCTCTGAGCCATCTCTTCAGCCCCTGACCAGGGCTCTCTTTTGGAGGGAAATTTTGGCTACAGAAGGGGGTTCTCCATCCTCCCAACCTAGGCTATCTTGTGTAGGATGAAAACTGACAGATGCCTTCACCCCTCCCTACCTGCCTGATTTGTGTGGCTTCATATCAACTGTGTGCCAGGCAGATCCCAGTTAAGAATTCAAGGGTGGGCAAGGCATACTCCATGCCATTAGGGAGTTAATAGCTTGACAAGGAGGGTAGGGTGTATCCACGATTTTTTTTTTCTTAACTGTAATGACGTTAACTATATGCAACTGAAAGGGGACCTTTTCCCTCTGCCTGGGTGAAAAGCACGTGAGGCGGCTCTGAGGATCTAGTTTTGCCAGAAAAGAGAAGAAAGCATATGACTTGGAAGGAAACAGCGAGTACAAAAAAGTTGGGGTTTGGACCACGATGGGGTGGGCGGGGGTTCCAAGTTTTCAGCAGTGAATACGAAAAGGCAGGCGGGTCCCTGAACTTTCCGCCCGCCTTTCTCACTGCCCACAACCCACAACATGGCAGCAGCAGGGTCAGTTGGCCAGACTTCTGCCCACATGGCCTGCTGCCTCCATTCCATCAGCACACCTCGCGTCCCTGCTAAAGGGCTGGGCTGGCCAGGCTCGCGGATCAGGGGCTGCGCCCGCCGCTTCCCACATAGGCCCACCTTCCCATCCACTGACGCCCCCCAAATCCATGGGAACGACCGCAAACTTGAGAAGGCGGGAATAGAAGCTGGGAGAAAGTGTAGGATGAGAGGCTGCAACGCAAGGAGTTTGCTTCGGGGTGGGGTGGGGTGGGGAGTGCGTGGGAGCTGGCGCATGCGCGGTGCAGGACTGGCTGCGCCTCCTAGGGGTGCGGGGGCGGATGCTCAGGGGAAGGAGGGGGGGATGTGAGGGAGAAAGACGGGAGTGTGGAGGGGGGGGTGTCGCCGGGAGTGGCGACAAGGGTGGGAGCAGGTGGCAGGGAGAGTGAATGAGCAGTCTCATCTGCATTCTTTGCAGGGATAAATGACGTAGAGGTAGGAGGGGAGCGCGCTCTCGTCTGTCTGTAGAGAGCGAGGGTCTCCGGAAGAAAAGAACGAAGGAGCAGGGCCAGCCAAGTGTGCCATCTGCTTCAAGGGCGTCCTAGCTTGGGACTCTTTATCTTCCTCCACCCAGTCGAGCTTCTGAAGCTGTCGCTCCCCAGATAGGGGAGATCTCCGAGACAAAACAGCCTTGTTCTGGCAGATGGCCTCTTGGGTTGCCCCTTCCTACACCAGCTGAGGCCTCCTGGGGTCTAGCTAGTATGTCCGCCCACTCACCTGGCATTGCAAGCTGGACTGGGTTCTGCCGAGGCCATCTGTTCTGAGGGCACAGACTCACCGTGGCTTTAGGAGTCCTGGGATGAGAACTTAGCCTTGTGAACCCAGAAGACACTCAGAACGTGCTGGCCTCGGCCTCGGGTGACCGTGGACCAATCATTTCCGCTCTTTGGCCCCCTGTCTCCTCCTCTACAATAAGGAGCTTGAATAGATGGTCTTCAGGGGACCTCCCAACTGGCACTCAGGACATGGGCAGAGGAAAGGAGGAGGGAGTGGAGAGCATCAGAGAAGAGCCACAGAATGGCCTTCTTCAGCCCCTCCCCTCCTTTGGGGATATCTGGGGCATATCCCAAGGAAAGATGGGACCCCTGAGAAGTCGGGGTGGGAAGGAAAGGGCTAGATTCCTGGCCAGAGGCCACGCGCAATGGCACAACATCTTGGGCGTTTGTAAGCCAAAGCCCCAATCCTGTCCCTGTCCTTTTTTTCCTCCAGGAATTAGAGAACTTCCTGTCTTGTCCTTGGTGACCACTGTCTGGTTGAACTTGAAGTTGGTCTTCAAATCCTATCCCTCTCTGTTTCCCTATGCATCACCCAAGCCCTAAAACCATCCTTGGTAATTTCGTTTGATATGATTCCCGGCGTGCTAGGGGTAGGGTGGGTTGGGGTGTCCCGGGTGGGTTGGGGTGTCCCAGTCCATTCTCCCTTTTCTCTTTGGACTCCACCTATGAAATCAAGTGTCATCATTCCTGAGGGGGTGTGATGGAGGACGGGGACAGAAAGCTCCGTCCCTCCAGGTAACCTAGCTCAGCCTTCTGGAAAACTCTCAATCTGACTGACCAACCCTCAAAGACCAGAAAAGAAGGCATGAGGGCCATGGTGTGTGTGTGTGCATGCGTGCGTGCACACGCACGCATGAGTGCACACACACGAGCACAAAGAATTCCTGCTCATTAAGTGAAGAAATGAGATTAGGAACCCCTGAGGGAAAAGGAAGGAAGACGGCAGGGCATCTTTAAGCATGGGAAATCTAATTAGACACAGGGCTCCCTGGGCCAACTACTTGTCCTTCCACTGGCCAATAGTTGAGGGAGTGTCGAGCTGTCCCCTAGACTAATAGTCAGGCATCCCTCCATCAGAGCCTTTATCTCCCTGGAAGCTGTTGGGCCAGACGGAACCAAACGCATCTAAAAGGTAAGGTCCAAGGTTGGAAGAAGCCTCCAGGGCACTGGCATGGAAACGGAACAGTCAGGGCTGGGCAGACTGGCATGGGGAGGGTACAAGGCTCTAATCAGGGATGCTGGCAGAGGCTTCCCGTGATAGGTACACTGCCTTGGGGATAATTTAAAAGAGCGTATGTTTTGGTTTGGAGTAGAGATGGACAACCTCTTACTACTGCTGGGCTTACCCTTCAGCCTAGCTGAAATCAAGAAGAAATCTGCACAGCAGCCTTTAGGAGGGCTGTGCAATCAGACACAGCCTGGCTACGGTGGTGCAGGCACTTCAGTACCCGTGACACACACACGGTCTTCCACCTGTCTGCACAGATGTGAGTGAACTGCACAGACGTTTGTGCTCGCATGCACATCTTGTACTTACAGTAACCCACGTACACACACATATGTATGCAGATAGCTACTGCGCTTTCCTGATGGGAAACACTCCGTAACCACACGCAAACCCTCTGCTTTCTGCAGCGTCTTTCTAAAAAGCTGTTTCTAAGTCTACTTTGTGAGCTAACATCCTTCTTTTACACTGTATGTACAAATTACAAGACTTGGTCTCCAAATTGACTGGTTCTTCCCTAAAAGGGCTGGGCCTTGTTCGTTTCTGCACCTCCAGAGACCTGTCCAGACACCACATCTTAGTAGACACACCATGAATGTTTAAGTGACGACATGAATGGGTGACCTTAGAGTAAGCACAAGTAAGGTTAGGGAGACAGCTCAGTAGGTTAGCAAGCTTGCCCAACATGCATGAAGCTCTGTGCTAGAGACCCAGCACGTCATACATCAGGCATGATCGTGCACATCCGTAATCCCAGCACGTGGGAGATAGAGATGGAGGCAGGAGAATCAAAGTCCTGCTCCACTGCATTATAAGTTTGAAGCCAACCACGAAACCTATCACAAAAACAAAAGGAAACAAAAGTATCTTTAATGTAGTTTTCCTAAGACTATTTATTTTTTTGGTTTCGTTTCAATGAAGAGTTTTTTTTTTTTCTGAATATTTGGTTGTTACTAGAGAACATCTGTACAAATGTGTGTGTCCAATGTGAGGGTGAGTGGACAAAGGTCTTTTGTAAACACACCTGTGTTGAGATGAGTGAACCAGCCTACAGAAGCGGTCTGCGGGAGCCTGAGTGCACTGTGAGCTGCCGTGGGAATGAAGGCTAAAGACACGCCCCGCCCCTCCACCCCCCCCAACACAGCCATGTCTTTAAGGAGCCTTAGCATGAGATATAGATGCAAGTAGGCTTCCGTGATGGCGGACAAGAGTGAGCAAGCGTACAGGCTGGAGACTGGGGACCTTTGTAGGCTTCCCACAAGGCAAGCTCAAATAACAGCCCCTCTACCACCCACCCACAGGATGTGCAGCAAAGGGATCCAGCCATTCCCACTCCTGTCCCTCCCCCTTAACCTCATGGCGCTCCTGGCTTTCCTGAGCCTGTTGGCCCTGGTGCTGCAGGAGACAGAAGCAGCTTCTCTCCCAGGGGAGAGGGAAAGAGAAGAGCAGAGCCAGGAGGAAGGTGACACTTCCACATCCCTGCATGTGGGGAGCTATTATGCCCTGAGTCTAGAGGACTACAGCGAAGTCATTGACCTGAGCAGCTACGAGGAGCCTGCAGACTATGGGGACCAGATGCCTGAGGTGAGGTGACACAGTTGACTTGGAATCCCTGAAGGAAATGGGATTAGGAGCTAGCTCCATTTCCACCTGCTCTATAATACAAACCTCTCAGGCCTCCAACTCTTTCTCTATATGATGTAAATTTGTGAGTGTGTGTGTTCATAATATGTGTGCAGGTACACATGCATGTGTCCACAGGTGTGGGGAAGCCAGAGGACAGACAACCTTAGGTGTTGTTCCTCAGGAGCTAAAGTTTATCTTGTTTTATTTAAGACAGGCTTTTTTCAGTAAGGTAGCTTACTGGGCCTGGAGCTTGTCAGGTAAGCTAGGCTGGCTGGCCAGCAAGCCTCCTCAGCACTGAGATGATGAGAATTAGTCAAAGATCCTGGCAAAACAAGGACTCATGTCCTCGACTTGCAAGGGGAGCACTTTACAACAGTGCTCTCTTCCCTGGCATAAAGTACAAATTCTTATCCCTCCTTAGGAACTTGTCACTTACATGGCACACCTGGTAGGACCCCATCACAGAAGGAGTCTTCATGGGCCAAATACAGTTATGAGCCATGTCATGATTAGGCTGTGAGGGGTGAGGGTCAGCTGTGTCTTCATGTTCCCCCTCAAAAGGGGAGATGCTAGCTTGTTGATTCATAGTCTGTCTTCCAGTCTGAAGTTCTTCCCAGCTCCCTGTCCTCTGCAGAGATTGGCCTGTGCAGCACGGTACCTAAGCCCAGAAGCCCATTTGTGATGTGACCAGGGTTTGGGTAGAGAAAGGGGATAGTGCTGACCTGAACAATGCTGAGAAGGAAGGAGTAAGTTCCAAGCCTGGATGGTCCAGAGGCCCACCCATACTTCAGCTCTGTGTTGGGACCTTCTGGGTACCTGACCCTCTCACCTTCTCCTCTCTTGACCTCAGCTTCCTCATTTGCATATGGAAGATGCTAGATGCCATGCTCTCTAGGGTCCCTTCCTTGCTCGCTCTTTTTACCTTCCCTCCCTCCTCTTATTCCTCTCCACGTGTTAGAACTTGGTCACTGAGGTTTCCAGAGGCCGCAGTTAAGTCCTGCCCTATGGTATGCTTTGTGCTGTGTCTCCAGGCTCAAGTAAACAGTTCGAGTCTTGTAACAAGAACTAGTCCTACCCAGAGCACTGTGGCTCCAAGGACATCCTCATCACTCCTCACAATGGCCAGGCCTACCACCACAGGCCTACTGAACTCCCAGAGCAGTCACGGTAAGCACATCCACTCAGAAAACCATAGATCCCAGGCCAAGCAACCTCAAGCTAGCACCAGGCAATTCTAAAGTGGGGTGTGGTGAGGGCTGAGGCCATAGAATCCTGGGTCTGGATTGGCCTCGGCCAGGAGGCAAAGAAGGGGAGGTTGTCATGGTGAAAACAAGCACTATCACCAAAAGGGGGAGCAGCTGGCTGTCTCTGATACTTTTGCATAAATATTATGCACAGACTGAGTGGGATACAAAGCAAGCAAGAACTCTTACACCCTCGCAAAGCCACCCTACCTTAATTAACAGCATCACTTGGGGATCAGTT
>OU015747.1:90426669-90455119 GCA_907169655.1 Acomys percivali | reverse complement strand
CACACACACACACACACACACACACACACACACACACACACACACACCGCCTGCTTTCTCATGCGCAATAAATGCCTCCCCGCAGAACCTGCTCCGTGCCTTTCCCACGTCAGTAATCAGCACACAGAACAAGCAGGCCACGTCTCCTGCTCGCCTCCCCCGCCTCCTGTCTCCCTCTTCCCTTACTCCTCTGCTTTCTTCCCACCAATCACAGTCACTGCCACCTCTTGGGACGATGGGAAGGTGTATCAACAGACCAAGGTTGTCGTAAGGAAAACAGGTTCATTTTCCTCACTCTGAGAAGGCGCTGACCGGAGCAGAGAGGAGGGTGTTTATGCTCCTCCCACCCTCGCCCCCTGTGGCGGAATCTGGCGCTAACTCCTAGCTCGCCTCGGAGCTTCTCCTCTGACTGACTTGCTTGCTCCTTCCTTATCTATGGATATTGGTTCACCCAACCTGTCCACTCCAAATCCTTTCCTCGCTCTCGCCCTTTCACAGTCAGTAATTTGGAGTCCTTCTGTTTATGTGCCAGGAATCCCAGGGGCTGGGGATGTGCGACACACGGAGGCATGAATAAACCATTAACATATAACGTGGTAACTGAGGCGACAAAGGCGCTCACACAGCCTCCTGGTAGCAGCCAGCGCCCAGGGGAGCAGCTAGTCTGTGTGGGCGTAGAGACGAGGAACAGCATCGCCGCATCGGGGAGGAAAGAGAACCCAGAGCAGAGAGCTCTGGAACAGGACGAAGGTCTTGACGCAGGGCTGGACCAAGTGGCATCAGCACCAAGGAGCACAGCTGGGTGCAGGGTACAGCTGGAGCCAAGCTAGGGATGCGGGGCTAGGCCTAGGGGCAGGCCCAATAAGGGGCAAAGGCTCTGGTGAGCTTCATGAGGTTGTCATCTGTCTGGTCAGGTGGGTATCTGGGAAATTCCGGAAAAACAAATTTAAAGAGAAGCAGCCTGTGTTAAGTGGCCAGGAGGCCTACCCTGTGGGGAAGAACAAACTGCAGGGAGATTGCCCTACACAGGGGTAGCAGGCACCCCAAGAACCATTCCGGTTTCGCAGATGTGGGCTTCTTCAGCAGCAGAGTCAGCTGACTTCAGGGAAGGGTGGGGGTCAGAGGCAGAAGAACTCTGTGGGAAGAGCACATGGCCAGAGACAGGCCAGGAGATGCCACAGGGGTCTGAGAGCAGAAGAGAAACCACGGAGTGGAGGGCAGCTGGAGAACCCCGCCACCGGCTAGGTGGGGAGGGCGGGCGTGGCAGCCTTCTCAGAGCAGACCCTTGCCTTGCCGGCTGCAGCTTACTATACGGGAGGGGCACTGCTCCTGGTGACAGTGTTGTGTGCAGGCTGGGCTCCCTACTGCCTACCTGTGTTGCCTCTGTTCACTCACATCTTGGATCTTTCTAGGGATAAGCCAGGTCCTTGTCCTGTCACTCATTAGAGTCATGGTGTCCACTCTCCACTAAGGGCCCACCAGATGTGGCTGGCCATTGGCTCTCTGTAGCTGGGCTCTTGTTAATAGAAGAGAAAAAAACTTTCATGCTCAGAGAACTCCCGATTTGATGCAGAGGACATGCTTAAAATCCTATCAACCTTAACGAGGGGAAAAAAAAAAAAAAAAAGGCAACATCACTGCAGGAATGGGTTCCATGCGAAATGAATGCAGAAATGCATGCTAAAGGGACACCAGACAGGAGAGACGCCTGAGGATGGAAAGGCAGGGACATTCTCTGTGGCTCCTCAGCACCGAGACCAACTGGGACGTGACATCCATAATTCATAGCCATCAATCCTGGAGGGCCTGGTGCTCTGACCCTTTTGGAAGGCGCTCTTTTCGCTGACAGCTGAGCCCTCCTTCTTGGAGGCCAGGGGCAGGAGGTTTTCTCTGCGAGATGGACTGCAGTACCCTGTAGCCAGATGATGACGGATGAGGAAGCGAGAGCTGCTGGGGCAGCAGAGGCCAGCAGAGAGGATCAGGGAGAGAAATACGGCAACAGAATGATCTAGAAACAAGAGGGACTAAGGGCTGGGTGAGGGTGGGAAGCTGGAGCCTACTGTCTCCCATCTTAATTCCTCTGCCCTTCTCGTCAGCTGGGTCCTCTATTCTATGGCACAGAGTGAGGAGGGTGAAAGGTGAAAGGTAAAGGTGAAAAAAAAAAGGGTCTTCAGAGCTGTCTCTTTATCTCTTTGAGGCCGTAGCTTTGGACAACTCTCAGCCTCTTCTGAGGAGTTGGTCCCCCACAGGTAGCTCTGCTTCCTGTCTCATGTCCCAGGACCTCAGAAACAGCCCAGCTCCTGGCTTTCCTTGTGTGGATTCAGGCTTTAATCCAACCCGGCTTTCTCAGGCAGCGCAGGCAGACACTGGGCCAGCAGCTAGCAGAGAAAAGGAGCATCTCCTGGGATCTCAGGCCCTTTCAGGACCCCACCCCAGGGCTCAAGGTAGCAAAGACCTACAGCCAGCATCTCTGGGAGTCAGGGCCTGCAAGTTCAGCTCCCCGGCAGGCACGGGAGTCTGTAGGTGTGACAGGCCAGGCTGTCAGCCCACTCTTTCCCAGCTGGCAAATTCCATTTGTCCATTCTTTCCATGGGCACACGGGACATCAGGGAAACTGACAGGTTAACATTGGCCTCCCACTCCTGTAGGCTGCCAGAAGCCACAGGGGAGCAAAGGAATAGAAAGCCATAGGAGCTCCACTTCTTACAAATCAGCTGACAGGATGGGATGCTGGGTTTCCCTGGCTGGTGTCCTCTGGTGCTATCGGTCTCTCCTGCCCAACAGATGTGGGGGGGGTGGTTAGAAGGGCACTTTGGTTGCATAACCAAACAGTCTCTCTGAAAGTGAACATGGGGCAGTTAAGATTATAAAGCGTCTCAGATCCGGGCCCCACCTCCTGTGCCTCTTGGAATTGTAGGCATGGGGCTTATACTAGCACATAGAATATGGACCCTGTCCCAGGAGCTTAGACTCTGGAGCAATAGGGGCAAGCAGTGATGTTAACGTTAGAGACACAGCCAGAGTAGAATAGGCTGGAAGACCTGATAGAGAAGAAAGCAAGGCTGAACGACCCAGGTGACCCAGGCGACCCAGGCAGGACCACCCCCGTGCAGATGGCTGCTTAGTATAGAGTCTGCACAGCAGGGAAGGGCCTTGTACAGTACAGCACACATCTGTAGGAAGGATAAGAGGATGCTCACAGCCAGTGTGTGGCTGCAGGTGAGCAGCGGGAAGGTGGCTTCCGTGAGGGACTAGCCACGTCTCTCTCATCTTCCTTTATAGGCAGAGCCTTACTTATCTAACGTCTGTCCCTCTTCACCTGGCTCCCCGGCAGGACCCCAGAAAGGCCTCTGGTCAAGTCTGGGCAAAGAAAAGCAGAGATTCCTCCACACCAAAGCCCAGTAACTAGGACATGTGGTGATGGGTCATGGAAGCTGCAGGGAACAGCTGCCCTCAGCTAGTAGGGCTAGCACGTCTGTTTGCCCAGCCAGACCCTTATGCCAGCCTCATCCTACCTGGCCTTCAGATCCCTGCAGAGGCAGCCTGCTCAGCGCCCACTCTGTTTGCCCCTCCACCTCTCCGACTTTCTCCTGTCCCACCCAGATCTATGCCTTTCCGGGCTGCTAAGACCACATGGCTGGTATGTGGCTCTGGGGAGGCCAGGGAAGGGAGGCATGACTGTAGAGCCCCAGACCTTCAAAGGCCTCACTACTCTCTTCACACGTGCTGCCAGGCCCCTTCTAAGCTGCGTGGTGGTGCTCTTCCTCCAATGCCAGGAATCCAGACGTCCTGCAGGGCAGCCCCCCCTACACTGGCTTGGGGGTCTCTCCGGGTCTTAGAAACCAAGGTTCTGCTCCACTTTCTTCTCAGGGCGCCACCTTTGCCGGTTCCCCGTAGCCCTACCTGGCTTTGTGTCAATCCTCTCTCTCCTGCTAGATAGACACCAAGGAATGTACATCTTGCATCTGCTTTCTTAGCATCAGGAGAACTGTGAAAAAACTGCCTTAGATTCAGTCCCTTCTAAGGCACAGCCCAACCTGGTTAATGTGTAAAGACTCTGGGTTCGAATCTTAGTCCTGCCAGTTGCTAGGTTATTTGTGTGTTTCGCTTACATTTATAAAATGAGATACTATGCCTGTCTGGGCTTTCTAAGGATTAAAGTTAAGGCCTGGAGAGACAGCTCAGAGGTTAAGAACACTGCCTGCTCTTCTAAAGGTCATGAGTTCAATTCCCAGCAACCACATGATGGCTCATAACCATCTATAATGAGAGCTGGTGCCCTCTTCTGTCATGCAGGCATTACATGTAGGTAGAACACTGTATACATAACACATAAATAAATCCTTGTTTAAAAAGAGTAAACTTAAAAGTAATGAGCATACACATAGGGCTTGTGTTGTTTGGAGCACAAAGCCCAACAAAGGAAACCATTGTCACTCTGATGCTGAGTTTTAAGAAAAGTGCGGTGGGGCAGTGGCAGAGCACACCTTTGATCCCAGCTCTCAGCAGGTAGAGGTGGGTGGATCTCTGAGTTCAAGGCCAGCCTGGTCTACAGAATGACTTCTAGAACAGCCAAGGCTACACAGAGAAACTCTCTGTCTTGAAAAAATCCAAGAGAGAGAGAGAGAGAGAGGGAAGGTGGGACCTTTTTGGGGACCAGTCATGGTGATGAACATATGATGGTGCTGTGGGCTTCAGGGAAGTTGTCATCCCAGGGACCCCCACCTGCTGCCATCTGAACAGACAGGAGTAGAGGTGTCCAGGTATCAAGAGGGGCAAACAACAGAGGTTCTTTGAATCAGAATCCCAGGGAGCAAAGGCAGGGACCAAGGCAACCTGCCTCTCTGATACATGTCCAAGATTTGCTTGAATTCATTATCATAACCAGGTTCCCGGCACCAGCGTCTTTTATAACTCTGGTATCAGCTCGTTGTGACTCATCACCAAGTCTCAGGGCCTCTCAGGAGCTATTGGGCCATGCAGCTTCACAAGACACTCTTTGGGGGGGGGTGGAGGGGGGGGGAAAGATGGAAGCTCACAGCCTCTAATAGCACAGCAGCAGCTTGGCAGCCCAGTCGCAATCAGACCCACAAGCCACCTGCCCCAGCAGATGTGAGAGACAGGAGAACAGGGGAGCTAGAAAAAAAGGAAATGGAAATCTGCTGCCAGGTCTGGGAAATGCCCGAGGTATGGCAGCCGCCGGATGAGATGCTACACACACACACACACACACACACACACACACACACACACACACACACACACACACACACACTCCAGCTTGATCTTGTCTCATTCTCATCCTATCCTCCATGGGGCAGTGAGGACCACCTGAGGCTCATCAGTGTTCCCTGCTCTACTTGATGACACGCAGCTCATCAGTCAGACGCCAGTCCTACCCCAGACAACTGCCTCCTCCAAGATACACACGGGTGATGGGGGTCCCAGAGGGGCATGGGGCCTCAAGAGAGGAACAGTGGGCGCTCAAGTAAGGAAAGCAGAGTAGACGTCAGAGGGAAACACAACAAGAAAAAGCTGGTCAGGCCAGTGGGGCTGAGCCTGACATGTAGAGGTGGGCACTGTACCAAGGATGAAGAGTGGGGTTCAGAAGCAGGGATGGCAAGCTCCAGAGGCCATGTACAGCCAGTAGGCCCAGGGTGTGTCCTCTGTTCTCTGAAAGGTCCAGAAGAGCTGGCATTTTTTTTCAGAGAGAAGAAACAGAAAAGAAGCGTCAAAAAGTATATTTTAAAGAGTACAAAAAACGTCATTATGAAACCCATTATTATGTATAATTAACATATGCTAATAAAAAACATTTGAGAGAAAGGAAGAGAGAGGAAGGACAAGGGGGGCCAGAGACACAACCTGGGGGTAGGTGAGACACAGTAAAGAAGGTTAGGCCAGATTAAGGCCCTGGCCGTGCCCAGCAAGAGCAACAGGGACATGTGGACAACTTTGTTGGAGGCACAGAAGGCGGCCTGCCAGCAGGACCTTGGAAGTTAGGCATCAGGGCAGGGAAGGCATGGGCAAAGGTCAAAGGGGGAAATCCACACACGCAGCCTGGCCCTACATGACCACATGGTATTAGACTCTGAAGGGAATTGGAGACATAGGGAAGGATGGAAAGCCAAGGGATCCAGGGGGACAAGGAGAGAGCGAGCCTAGAGCTCTCTGCATAGCCCGCGGACAAAAGAGACCCTCCCCAGGGCACAACGGTATTCTCAGCTCTCCTCCATCCTGGTTCTATTCCAACGCTAGATGGGACCCAGGTGTCTAAGGAGCTCTAGAGTGCTGGTGGCCAGACTTCCAAGGCTTTTTTTTTTTTTTTTTTTTTAAGTACAGACATTCAGCAATAGCCTGCCTGGGGTGATGCCTGTCCCAGCTCCTCTAGCATGAGCAGGCAGGTGAGGGTCCAGTTGGACCTGAAGTTCACTAATGTCAATCACAAAGGCCTGCAACCGTTTTTTAACCGAGAAAGCATAATCTGCTTCATATTTTTGCAGAGCTGAAAAATATTTACATTATATACCAGTCTGTGGCTGTATGCAATCCATTTTCCTAATGCATAATATTTTTGATTTATTGAATTCTCACTTGACTTTTATTGCCCACTCTTCCCTCCTCTGCACTTGGAACAGGGCTCGATGTGGCTATGACTTGCAGGAACTCAGCTGGTGACATCATGATGTCCTAGACAAGAGATGGTGCCGGCACGGGATCCCAGGCCTGACAGTGCCCTCTGGGGTGTGGTGGACAAGGCCTTCAGCCTGGCACAGTTGCTGTACCTCGGCACACAAATGGACCAAGAACCCAGAGGGCACGCAGGGAGCCAGCAATGAGTCACAGGACATTCCTGGACAGTCGATTCCACCACTGCACAAACCTACCTCTCTTGGGCTTGTATGTGAAGACTATGGCCAGGTGTGTTGGTGCGCACCTTTAATCCCAGCACCTGGGAGGCAGAGAAAAAGGCAGGAGGAACTCTGTGAGTTCAAGGCCTGGTCTATACAGCAAATTCCAGGACAGCCAGTACCCTGTCTCAAAAAAGAAAACCAGAAACAAGCAAAAGAGTCTAGACTGAATATGGTGAAGGAATGACATCACATAGGTCTGGAAGATTTTCCATCATATGTAAAATGACGATTTTTGTCATCCACAGAAATGTGAAGCCCTAGTCCACTCCAGTTCGGTTTGATCCTAGCTAAGTGAGTTTGAGCAAGCCTCTTTGTGAGTCTCCACGTCTGTACAATGAGTGTGCTAAGTGATACGCCTGCAGGAAAAGACTGAGGACCAAGGGGCATGCTGGGAGGAGTTCCCAACACCACCATGGCTGACATCTGTAAGGAACAGGTTTATTCTCACACCCGCCTGAGCCCTGGTCAGGGTATCACGGTTACATCCCAGCCAGGCTACAACGTCACCCTCCAGCGTAGGAGTCCTTCTGGTCTCCAGCTCACTCACTGTCCCAGCTGCCAGGTAACTGCTAAAGGTACAGAACCTTCCCAGGCTTCAGAGAGGTTGGCAGCCTACCACAAAGAGCCAACTGCAGCGGGAAGCCACTCAAGCTCTGCAAAGAGACGCCTCGAATGTCCCAGTCCCCTCTTCTGCCACCAGACAGAAGTAAGATGTGTCTGAGTTGAGTGCCCTGTGTGACTGACACCAGAACCCTAGAGGCCTTGCCTGATGGCTGAAAAGGTCCCAGCGCCCTGCTCTGTACCTCTCCTGGGGCCCCCAGAGGCTTGTGTTACCAACAATAGCTCCAGATTCCTATTAAGATGCTAGAGCGGGGAGAATCAATAACCACTGGCAGCTGAACCTCTAATAAGTGTAATAATCACCATTAAGGGGAGAGTGGGGGAGTGAGTGCATGCGTGCGTGAGGATGGTAATACAGTGATCATACTAATCTGCCTCGGGGAACTCTGTAGCCGCCTGCTCCGACAGGCTTGCCTTTGCCTGAGTCCACCGGGAGCACACAGGCCTCCAGCCAAGGTAGGCAGCCAGGCTGCACCCCGCCCCTCCAATTGCCTCATCTATCAGGGGGAACAAAAGTTCCCTGCTGGATGGGAGGAGGTGAAGATCTTAGCAGTGGGGAGGAGGGGCCAGTGAGAGCACTAGTTTAGGTAAAGGGACAGCGACTACAGAGCCCCCAAGTCTGGGCTCCAAGATTTCTTTTCACCGTGTGAGCTTCATGGCCCCAATAGTTTACAGGCTCTCTCTTAAAAGCAACTTCTCCACAGTGCTTGCCACATGCTAGGCATCGCTCTAAGCCAGTGGTTTCTCAACCCTCCTAAGGCTCTGACCCTTAATACAGTTCTTCAGGTTGTGGTGACTCCCCCCTCCCCCAACCATAAAATTACTTTTGCTGCTACTTTATAACTGCAGTTCTGCTACTGTTGTGAATCATTACGTAAATATCTATGTTTTCTGATGGTCTTAGGTGACCCCCGTGAAAGGGTCATTTGACACCCCCCCAAGTGTTGAGACCCACAGGCTGAGAGCCACTGCTGTAAGCGCTTTGTAATTCCGCGTTCCTTTCATTCCTGCTGCAGCCTGTTCCCCCCCTGCCCCCCCTCCCCCGCAAGGCTAAGGCTGATGAGAGTCTTTACTTTGCAGATGAGAAACTGAGTCACAGAGGTGGCTAAATAATTCACCCCAAGTAACTCCTTATAGGGCAGATCCCCACCTAGACTAAGTAGCCATCTTGGCTGTCTTACACTCAGCCCCTGTAGCATAGCGGGATGCGCAGGACTGGCTAGGGAACTTGCCTGGTCCAGGTCTCACCTTCTCACTCCCAGCCCCTCCCAGCTAGAGTTGGCTCTTTCCCTTTCTTGTACTTGAGTCCCTTCCCAACTTCTTGCCTTTTGCCTGATACAGAGAGACAGGTCTTGCTATGTAACCTAGGCACTCCTGGAACTCACTGCATAGCCTGGGCTCTCCTCAAACTCACAGTCTTCCTGTCTCTGGCTTCTAAAACCTGGGATCACAGGAATTAGCCACCATATCTGGCTTAAAACGTCTTTAAGGCCAGCCCTGGCCAGCATGAAAGACACCCTAGCCTGTGAGAGAGCATCTCTCATGCCCACCTCGGCCAAATCTTGAACGTGGGCACTGCCCTTCTTGGTGCAGTGAGGACCTGGTCCCAGCCCAGTGTGCCTCTCTGGTGACATACTTGGGTAATTGACGAATTTGTCCAGTGGCTCTCAAAGGCCTAAAAATAACCGAACTGGTTTGCTCAGCTTCTCCATTCCAGAAGGGTGTTTTCTTGGTCCTGGGGACAAATCTGGAGAAAGATTCGTTAGGAAAAGCTGTGCCCACACCATCCACACAGGACCCAGCCCCAGCACGCAGCAGAGAAACCCAGCCCCAGCATGCAACACTCGGCACATAGACATCTGTCCGCAGTATCTCAGACAAATTAATGGGAGTCTATGGGACTGCAAGTCCCAGTTCAGATCAGCACTGAGGGATGGATGAAGGCCCAGGGCACTCTTGCCCCACTCTGTATCCTGTACCTACACGGTGCTTTTATACACACACACACACACACACACACACACACACACACACACATATATATATATATCTTTCACTACACGAACCTTCTTGGTTTCATTTGTATCTCTTATTCCACACTCCAGGTGACTTCTAGCTAAATGAATTAAATTTTTATAAAAGGGAATTTTACAGATATTTTAGACTTCTGCAGTTCTCCAAGTCTCTCATCTCCACAGCCTCCAGAACGGCCAGGCAAACACTTTACTGCTGAGTTTTATACCCACAACCCAATGTACAGTTCTTCAGTTGTGTAAAATACACTCAGCATAAAATTTTATTTTGAGACAAGGCCTTGCTATGTAGCCTAGCCTTGGGCTCCTGGATTCAGGGGTGCGCCACCGGTCCCAGCTCTTCGGGGTCTTTGTTTTGTTTTTTGTTTGTTTGCTTGTTTTTAACATTTTAAAGAATATAGTAGGCATCCTTTGTGTCACCACGGGCATTCACAGTGTGTGGCCGTCACCGCCACCCACTTCCAGAACTCTGTTTCTCTCAAGCAGCATCACACTGGCCCCCTTCCTCTGGCCGCCCTCTTCTCTCTTCTGTTTGAATTTGATGGCTCCAGGTACCTCATACGTTTGAGGAGACAGCTCTCTCATTAAATAACTTTTATCTTATTAGGATTGAATTTACAGACTTCCCCCGTTCTTTCCTTATTATCTATAACAAGGCAACGAACGTACTTGTGCAAGTCACTTTTTTGTGTATGGAGGATTCTTTCCTTGGGCTTGGTTGTCATAGTGAGGGATGCAGTGAGCCAGGGATACAGCTGCGGGGTGTAGCATTTAACTAGCAGGAGCACGCCTCAGTTCAATCTGCAGCACTGGAGAAAAAGTTGCCAGAGGAATGATACATTGATATTTCTGTATTTTTCCATGCATATTATCAGTCAGTCAGTTATCCTAAGGGATTTTTAGCAGTCCATATATTCAATCTGAAACATTATATTAGCAGTGTATAAGAAAGCCCATTCTTAACACCACTTGACTCATTTCGAGAGTGTTGCTAATATGTGAAGCAGATCTATATCTCGTTGCTAGACTGAGAGCAGCTTGTGGCAAAGGGAGTTGAGTGGAAATCACACTGAAGTAAGAGCTGGATCTATTTTCAGAAGGAGTATCGGGCAGAATGCACCCTGAGCTGAAAGGAAAACAAATAGCTGCTTCTCTTCAAGAGCAAGTGGCCTCTGCGAGGGGTGAGGAGATGGAAAGGCAGAGAAGAGCCCAGAGTCTGCCACAGGCTCTGCCTGAGGGGCTGAGGAGGTGAGGTCAGTGAGGCACCTCTCCATCCACTCCAGCTGAATAGACTTTTTCAAAACTCTCATTTTATAGATGAGGGAACTGAGGGGGGAGGGCTGTAAATCACGTTTGCAAGGCCAGATTCTCACCAGGAACAGTGTCAGTTACTTCAGGCTGGACGCACTGCTAACTCTTGTGTTGTTCCTAGTCACGCAGCTGGTCCCATCTGCTTCCGCGGTATAGATCCCCCGGAACAGAACCAGGAGCCTGAAGCATCCTATCTCTGGCATTTGACACCCAGACCTGTCTGTGTGCTCCACCATATCTCAGAGCACCAAGTACCCTCTTGCAGACATCACACAACCCTCTAAGAGAGTCTCCCTCCCTTTCCTTTGCCTGTTTGGGGTTTTGTTGCTGTTGTTGTTGTTGTGTGTGTGTGTGTGTGTGTGTGTGTGCGCGTGCATACATGCTGCATGTGCTCTGTGTGGTATATGCATAAGCGTGCACATGTCTGCATGTAGAGGCAACAGATTGACATCAAGTGACTTTCTCTTTCAGCCTAGTCCTTTGAGACAGGGACTTGTTGGGGGTTCGTCTGGTGCTATGTATTCTAATGCCAATTTGACCCCCCCAAGCTCTGGTTGCTGTCCAGACAAGCACATTCTCACACACCCCAAGTGATGTCATGTAAACTTCACTCACCAGTATTCTCTGACTGGTTAAATAAAGTAGTTGACAGCCTGTGACTGGGCAGGAGAGAAGCAGGTGGTGCTTCAGCTCCTGGCCTGGGGTTAGGGAGGGACTATGAGGCCAGGAGCAGAGAGAGGACAGCAGAAGATGTCTCAGGAGGAGAGGATGCCAGGAGAAGGAAGTTGCCATGGTGCAGTGTGGACCATGAGCACACGGCCACGAGGACTGGCCTGATAGAACAGAAGCAGCCCAGACAGGAGCAATTGTGGCAAGTAACTTGGGGGTGTGTAGATGGGAAATAGCAAAGTCGCTTAGAGGGGTGATACTTGCACAGTTATGGTACCTTAAAGCTTTTATAAAGCCAAAAATTGTCTGTCTCAATTATTTGGGAATTATATGGGGTAGAGAAGCCCTCCAGAGTCTAATATTCAATTACACAACAGGGACACTCAGTTTTCAAGGAGACCAGCTGGCCAGCAATCCCCAAAGATCCTCCTATCTGCCTCTGAAGTGCCTGAGTTATAGGCAGGCATTGACACACCAGGCTTTATATGGGTGCTGGGGATCTGAACTCAGGTCTACCAGGCTTGCACAGTGGTGTACTTACCCACTGAGCTATCTCCCAGGCGCCCACTTAGAGCACTTTCCTCTATTTGGGAGGACGGACAAACTCTGAATCAGCCCTGGCCCACTGCACCTCCAGTGTGCCACACAGGACATATTGTGCTGTAACGGAGGCCAGGTGCTGCAGCCAGTGTCCTCGAGATCTCAGGCTGTTGGGGTTTTTTGGTGGTGGTTTGGTTGTTTTTAATCTCCACATGATGTTATGTCCCGCCTCTGGCACACAATTGGTCAGATAAAGACAGGAGTGAGGTGAATGAATACAGTCTCTGTCGTTTAAATCCGGGCTTGGCCCACCACAAACTCCCAGCAGCCATTTCCAGCATAGGTGACCAAAGGACAGTGCATACAAAGCCAGAGTCCCGGATTCTCCTCTTGAGTACGTTCACCCTGAGACCCCCATACTCCATTAGCAAGCCAAAGGAGGAGGCTCAGCGGGGATGGAGGCCTCAGCCTAGTAAGAGGGCAGTAATTAAATTTCTCTGCTAACAAGCGCATCCTGGAACTGCCTCCTCTCCAAACTGAGCCTCTGGGAACAGGGAGCTGCCTGTTTTCTTTCTCTGTTGCCAGAGCTGGTAGCTGGCTTTCTGACTGAAAGTTCAGGAGGCCCAGAAGCTGCTGGTCACCAGCAGGAAGAGAATGGGTTCTGGGGGTGTCCGAGAACACCATGCTGCTTACAGCCTGACTGTGAGGTTCTCAGCATAGGCTGGAAGGGGAGTGGGGGGGGGGCTAGTATAAGTATTTCAGGGTTCTAGTCTCACCTTAAAAATGGGCCTGCGTGGGGCTGGAGAGATGGCTGAGATGCTAAGAGCACTGGCTGCTCTTCCAGAGGTCCTGAGATCAATTCCCAGCAACCACATGGTGGCTCACAATCATCTATAATGAAATCTGGTGCCCTCTTCTGGCGCGCAAGTGTATATGCAGGCAGGACACTGTATAGATAATAAACAAATCTTTTTAAAAGGGGGTGGGGGGGCCTGCAGCTGGGTGTGCGGTGGCCTGTGCCTTTAGGAGGCAGAGGCAAGCGATTCTCTATGAGTTTGAGGCCAGCCTAATCTACAGTGAGTTCTAGGACAGCCAAGGGTACACAAAGAAACCCTGTCTCTGGGGGAGGGGGAGAGTGGGGGAGGGCTGCCACTGACAGGAACCCAGCAAAGCAGACAGCAGACGAAAAAGAAATCCGGCTGTCTTCACAGGAAAGCTAGGGCTCCTTCGGCGGTCCTTGCCTTAATTTAGATCGTGTTGAAATTCATGTTGCACAAGGGCGGAGGCAAATATTGTACAGGCTTTGCAAACTCCAGGGCCTCATAAACATCTTACTCTGCTCTATTAGGCCCAGGGGAGATGTGTAAGTGGGGGCGGGGCTTGATTCGGGGTTCAGCTCAAAGAAGGCTACTTGAAGGAGAGTAAAGAGAGCTGGGTACACCCCCAGGAAGTCAAGCTCTTGGCCCAGTTTGTCTCTCATTTGGCCCGGGTGGCGCCTCACCCTCCCTTCTGAGACTCGGTGTCCAAGCCCAGGGTCAGTGGAGGCGGCGGCTGCCCTTTGCCCAGCCGCAGCCCCGTGGGCTGAAGGCAGACGGTCTTGTTCTAATGACCCCACTCCTCCTACTTACCGACATTTGCTCTTTGGAGAGGAAAGTTACCAGAGAGGGCGAGGGAGGAGAGGGGCGCCTGACGACCATGTTTCCCCCCCCACACACACACACACTGCAGGATTTCAGCAACAGGGTGTTTAAGGATGGGGCTGAAAAATTAAAAAGCAAAAACCGAAAGCAACAATCCAATTACTCTCAAAAAACTTCCTTGAAAGGAAAGGGGGGTGGAAATCAATATTTAATTCAGAAGGCATTGATTCGCTAGTTGGGGAAAACAGTCGGCTCTCGGGTCCATCCAAGTTTCCAGAAGCGATTATGGAGTTTGTGGCAATGTATACTGAGTGTCTTGGAAAACTGGGCATGAAAAGGAGAAACAGAGGCATCTGTCCAAATCAGCCTCCTGACCTGCACCTTCCCCAGGACAAGGGGGAAACCCCACCCCACTTGGGGAGACTCAGGCTGGGTTAAAGGGCTGAGTATAAATAAAGCAAACATGGGCCCTCCTGCACCTCTCCTCTAAGAACAGCCTGCAACGCCTTCCTGCACACGCGCGCGCGCGCGCACACACACACACACACACACACATCATTTACACCACATATAAATCACACATGCCTATCATATACATAATCATGTTATTCTGTGTGCTATTATACATACACTTGTGTCACAACTCATATATATATATGTGCATACAGAATACCGACACACACACCACACACATGCTGACATAAACCACTAGGTACACATACCAAATACACAAAGCACAGGTACACACCACACACATCACATGCACCATACAATGAGCATGGGTGCGTACACACACACACACACACACACACACACACCTTCATCAAAACAGCCCTAAGGCCACAATTTTAATCCCCAGCACTCAGGAGGCAGAGACAGGTGAATCCAGCTAGCCTGGTCTACATTGTGAGACTTCATCTCTAAAAACAAACAAAAATACTCATCGCTAATAGCAGTCATTGTTGTTTTAAAGAAATAGCCCTAGTGTTTCAGAGACAAACCAGTATAGAAATGAAATATCACATTTGTAATTTACTTTGAAGGAGAAAAACCCTCAAAACGTCAGACTCTCCCCTTCCTTTTTCATTCATCAGGCCTTCTAATTAATTTCATCTGTGTAGCGTCTAACCTAAATCCATATCGCTGAAATAAAGCATGCCCTTCGAACATTGCACAGCCCAGGCAAAAAGCTGGAGGCAGCCACAAACGTGCAGCCTAGCCTCAGACAGCACTCCACCAAGGCTGGGCCCTGCTGCTCGGCAGGGGCCTGAGGGGAGGAGCAGGCATAGAAAAGACAGAAGTGGGAGTTTAGCTCCAGTCCCACACCAGCCGGTCCAGATGGTAAGTAAACGGGCAGAGTAAACCAGCATTTAGGATCAGCGAGCTCCGAATCAGCATGGCTGGCAGCACAGTGGACACACAGACAGAAAATAACAAGATATTCCACAGAGTTCCCTTCCAGACCTTCAGAGTTTGGAAGGTCCTCAGTGCACATCTCTGACCTTAGGTGGCTGTTGTTTAGAATATCTGCTCCCATTTTACAAAGGGAGACACAGATGCAGGACTAGGACAGGGCAGTGTGGGGACTAGGAGCCACCCTGCTCTACAGCGCTGTGGCTCCATGCAACACCTTACCGCTTAGGGGCCCTCTGTGGGTACCACTGTGCCTGCTGGTCCTTCTGCTATCATCGCAGGCCATCTTCCTAGCCCAGCGCAGACACTGCTTCTCTGAAAGCTCACCTCCAGTCTTCCTCTCCAAGCCAGGATCATACAGGACTGTGTGTGGGCTGTCGTGGGTATGGATTCCCGGCTTCACTTCTCAGTCTGGCTCCACACAAGGAATCTAGGGGAAATCTGTTCTATTCTGAAGCCCCAATACCCCCATTTGGCCCTGCTGGTTCCTGTGCTCTTCCTGCCTCTCTTTTCTAACCTTTAGAACAGCGGGTTCTCAACCTGTGGGACTCAACCCCTTTGGGTGTTGTATATCAGATGTTTACATTACAACTCATAATAGTAGCAACATTACAGTTATGACACAGCAACGAAATCATTTTATGGTTGGGGGCCATCACAGCATGAGGAGCTGTATTACTGGGTGGCAGCATTAAGAAGAAAACCATTGCTCCAGAATGAGTGAGCAATTCAGCAGCTGCCTGTGCCCCGGAAGGTTGCCACCACCTACCCATCTCCTGGATACAATAGGCTGCTGCTCCCCCAGTTCCTAGTTCCTTGTTACCCCAAAAACCATGGAGCTCATTTTTTATCCCTTGAGAGTGGATGGACGGTGTAGAAGGAGCCAGTGAGGAGAAAGGAGAAGACTAGCAAAGTCTGTGGCCCTCGGTGTGGCCTGGGTCTCCCTGTGTCATCTCTCTCTTGAGACAGCTGGAGAGTACAGCGGCCACTTTTTCCCATCCTGTGACTGGTGTGCCCCAAACAGGCTCTACAGCGGCCACCACCTTCTGCTTACCCCGTGACCACCGATCACACCGGGTCCTTCTAGGTCATTTCTTCCCCCCTCATCACTCTGACTGGAAGACCAGACGGAAGCGATGTAAGAGAGGAAAGGCTTATTTTGGCTCATAGGTTCAAAGGGATTAACTCAGTTCATGGAGACGGGAGTGTGCGGTGAAGGCTGCTCAGACCACGGCAGAACAAGCAGGACAGAATGCAGCCAGAAGCTAAGGTCTTTGCAACCTTCAGAGGGCCATTCCTACTCTTTTAGTTGGGCCAACCAGGCCACCGTTCCTAAAAGTTCCACGCCCCTCAAAATAACACTGTACAAACCATAAACCTGTGGGTTACACTCTAGACTCAATCATGGAGCTCCCCCTACCCCCACCCCCATTCTGCCCCTCTTTCTCAAGCCCAGGGGCCTCGGCCCCTGCCCTCTGCTTGATACTAGTCATTAGCTCTCTGTCTTGCCCCAGTTCAAATCCTTCTAACAGTTCTATTCTGGCTGTGTGGCCTTGGCCAAGGCAGCCACGGATTTCTCATGGCTAGAAGGAGCCAAAAATACCTCCCCGCTTCTCAGGGTTGAGGTAATGGATCTGAAAGTGCCTTAGACATTACAAAGGGCAATTCGATGATGAGGTATTTTGTTGCAGCAAGATTGAAAAAAAATCAATGTCTCTCATTAATAGCTATAATTTATTAAGTGCCAACTAGGTGCCAGCCCTTATATTGAATACAGTAGATACATTTTCAATAGTCATAGAACGGTAAGGAAGACACTTGACCCCATTTTAGAAGTAAGTTGTCTAAAGCATTCGAGTGAGTGGCAGAGTTGAAATCGGATGCTAGTGTATCTGCTCGCACACTTTGCTCCCTCTCCTATTCTGCCTTACAAACAACACCCTATATCACCCACCCATGTGTTCCTCTGGCTGTGTTTATAGCATTGCATTTGTAATTGGCTTGCTTGCAAGTTTTCTCTTCGAAGACCATGAACGTCTATGGTCCAAAACAGTATGTCTTGGGCCATTTTTTGTGGCATCAGTTGTCACCTTGTGCATCCAAACAGCAAGCATCCATCGGAGGCTCACTGGTTATGTTGTGTGGCTTTTCACCTTGTTGCTTCAGTAGCTCCGCATGGGCAAGGGGAACGGGGCAAAGAACAGAGCTGGCCGAGCCTTCTGGATTCTCCACCAACCAGGCTCTAAATCCAGAAACTGTACCCACAGCCTTTCTTTCCCCATATTTCTAAGAGCTCATACATATTCATAACAAGAGAAAATACTGAGAAGAGCTATTTGTTTTCTTTACTAAACTGGCATCTCAGCAAATTTATAGCAGAAAGTGAATTGTCTGCTTCCTCCTATTTGTACGTAGTCTGAGAGTTGAAATCATAGCGGAGGGAGCAAAGAGATCTAGGCCATCTCCCAGCCAGAGTCGGCCTGAGGAGGAGCCACGCCGCGAGCATGCGCACCAGCGCGATGGAGTAAAGGGCATGGAAGAGGCTGTCCAGTGGCATGAGAGAGGCCGAAGACGTAACAGCCCCTGTGGCAAGCACGTAGCTCAGAGGCAGAGTGCTTGCTTAGCATGTGAAAAGCTCTGAGTTTGGTCCAGCACTGAAAACAAAACAAAAACCCCAACATTATTAAAATTTGTTAAAAAAAAAAAAAAAAAAAAAAAAAGGACTGTGGCTTGATGCTGGCTTCTGGGTGCCATACTAAATGATGGTCTAACGAGTCCACCAAGATGCCCTACCTTAGCCTCCAAGAAGAAGCAGGTTTTGCTTGACTTCATGCAGGCTTTGTATTAGAGCCCAGGACCAGGAAACATTCATCATGTGTTAATTCATAGATTTTTGTCTGGTAGAAATGCAAATGATTTCTGTTTAGAACAATAAATAATGCAAAGGCTGCAGTTTCATTGCTCTGTAGGATAATAACTGGTTTTGCATCTAATTTAATAAATTTGCCTCTCCATTTCCTTCCTGGTTAATGATATAAATTTCTGTTCCTCAGATGCTCCTTCCAAACCTTTAATATTTTTTTAAAAAATGTGTATGTGGTTGCTTGTCTGTGTACTGTGTGTGTGCCATGTCTAAGGAGACCAGAAAAGAACATGAGATCCCCTGGTATCAAAGTTGCAGACGGCTCTGAGACACCATGCGGGTGCTGGGAACTGAACTTGGGTCCTCTGCTAGAGCAGCCAGTGTCCCTAACCCCTGAGCCATCCTCTCCAGTCCTTCATTAGATACTTAATCAGCTTCAACATACTGCCAGTTTCCTTGTTGGTAAGGGAAACAGATCTCTGATTCACATCCTTTCTGTATTGGCAAAATTTGTTTGTTATTGGTTTGTGATCTGGGGAGGTCACTTTATCTCTGTAAGCATTGTTTCTTTGTCTGTAAAATGGAAGAACGCCAGAAGCCTCATTCCGTAGAACCAGGATGAGTGGTGTAAGAGCCAGGTTAAAATATATATACATATATATACATGTACATATATAATATATATACACATACACACATATACATATATATATTCCTCCATTACATATTTAGCTTCAACTTAAAATTGCTTGGGGTTGTTTTGTTTGTAGATAGTAGTTTGTAGATAGTCAGATCACATGACTAGCAAGCGACAGAGCCAGAAATCACCTTCAGATCCTGTCCCTTTCTTTTTCCCTAGGAGCTCAGAAGTGACCAGTACACATCCCACTAGTTCCTTGTGCCATTTCTGTCTGCCAGAGATCCAACCCAGACTGCAGGCAGCGAACACTCCCATGTACGCTGCTCACTGGCACATACTTGCAGAGAGTAGATTGTAGATCAGTAGTAGAGCACTTTCCTAGCATATGAAGCCCTGGGTTTGGCCATCAAAACTACAGAGGAAATGTTGTTTATATGTGATAGGTATGGTGACACGCACCTACAATCCCAGCACTAAGGAGGCTAAAATAAGAGGACCATAAGATCCAAGACAGTCTGGGCTCATAGCAAGACCCTGTGTCATAAAACAAAACAAAACAAAACAATAACAACCAAAAATTAATAATAAAAGAAAGTACTAGGATATATTTGGCACCCCCAAAGCCCTCAATATAGGCCAAGCTGTTTTTGTTTCGTTTGCTTTTTGCCTATTTGAGGCAGAACATAGCCCAGTCTATCCTTAGACTCACTATAATCCTCCTGCCTCAGCCTCCCAGGTACTGAGATTCCAGGCCTGCACTACTATGCCCAGCTAGATCAATCTTTTGATAAAAATGAAGCACTTTGAAACTGGTTTGGTTTCAAGACACTTTTCTCAAATGAACCATGCTGGCAATTCAAAGTCCAATATTTCCTTAAAATAAAACAAGAGCTTAAAAACTCTTCAGAAGAAATGTGACAAGGGGTAAAAATGATAGCCACGCATGTACTGCTCTTACAGAGCCCCAAATTTGTTTCCCAGCACCCACACCAGAGAATTCATACCTGCTTACAACCCCAGCTCCACAGGATGTGACACCTCCCCAGATTCCTATAGTCACAGGCAGGCACACACACACACACACACACACACACACACACACACCTACACGTAGTTACAAATACTAACAATAGGGGCTGTAAGGATGGCTCAGTAGCTAAGAGCACTCACTGGCTGCTCTTTCAGAGGACCAGGGTTCAAATCTCAGCACCCACTTAGTAGCTCACAACCATCTGTAACTCCAGGTCCAGGGGGTCACCTCTTTCTAGCCTTCTCAAGTGCCAGGTAGGGACATCATACACAGACATGCATGTAGGCAATACGCCGATGAACATAAAATAAACTTAAAAGTTAAAAAATAATACATAAAAATAAAACTTGGTACGCATGACTGGCTTTTTACATGGGTGCTGGGGATTCGAACTCAGGTCTTCATGTTAATGTGGCAAGCACTCTTCTCCATTAAGCGATCTGTTCAGCCCTTGATTTTGTTTACTTCCAACAGGACCTTGTGTATCCCAGGTTGGCCTCGACCTTCCGACCTGATTGCTTCTATCTCCCAGGTGTTGGGTTTATAGGCATGCACCCACCACCAAACCTGGGTTTCGTGGCAAATGGTGAGCAGCTCTTACAAGTACATCCAAAACTGTCAGCCAGGAACATTATTTAAGGAAACAGTATCTGCTCCA
Source organism: Acomys percivali (assembly GCA_907169655.1). Classification (NCBI taxonomy): domain Eukaryota; kingdom Metazoa; phylum Chordata; class Mammalia; order Rodentia; family Muridae; genus Acomys; species Acomys percivali. The sequence continues at coordinate 90,434,787 of OU015747.1, read as the reverse complement.
GCACTTGAGGCCAGATATGTATAATGGTTCAAGAACAATAGGAATCTTGGGGACTTTGCATATAAAAGCCCAAGCAGTTGCTGCTAACTGGCAAACTGGCTGGCCTTTGCTGTGGTCCTGTAGGCTCTACACCAGCAACTTCCAAGGCCCTGGCTCTTTCTGAGATAAGGTCTTCCCACACAAAGCTGGCACTCACTGTGTCAACCAGGCTGGTCTCAAACTCACACCAGTCCCTTGCTGCTGCCTCCCGAGAGCGCTGGGGTTGCAGGGCTGTGCCACCACGCCCAACACTAGGTACTGCTGTTGGATGAATCACGTGAGACGAAGAGGGGCCGAGGGAGGGGGACAAGGACAAAGAAGATCCTCTGTTTCTGGAAGTGGCACGGATGACTTCTGCTCACATTCCAACGGCAAGGAGTGGCACGAGTTTCCTTCCAGCTCAGAGTTCTGAGAACTGTCCTTCAGTTCAGGAATCACGGGAGCCCCCGAGTCGGTGAGGACACAGCCAGTCTCTGCCGAGTATGCTGTGGCCGTCGGCTCCCTTTATCTTTGCATTCACGTTTCACTGATTAATGTCAATACCAAGACTGGGAAAGTCTGATTTATATAATAGACGGCCAAGTTACGTAACGGCAGTAATAAGAACAGTTCCAAGTCTGGAAACAAAAGCAGCTTGGTGAGCGCAGCTCTGATGGGAAAGATGTTAAACAGCTCTGGAGAGCAGCCAGGCTTGTGTGGTTCCTGTACCGCGGGCGGACATCCTTCCAGGTGATGTATTGGAGGACGTCGGCTGAGTTAGTGAGTGATATACTGGGCATCTAGGCACTTTCTACTGTTTTTACCTTGTAGAGTTTTAGGGACTATTAAGACAATCCGCACAAAGGCCTTTCTCTTTATCAAACTATACCTGTAGTCAGCTTCAAGCCTGTCTGATTTGTCCTGTCAGACCTGTCCTGACTGATTTGTTGTAGGATGCTCAGCAGTATCTCTGTCTTCTACCTAATCCGTGTCAGCTGTAGGTGTCTATGTGTGATAGCCAAAAGCCAGAAATGTTCCCAAATGGGGCCGTATAGAGTTGTAATCCACTGCCCTGTGTGTGCTCAGGGTATGTAGATGGCTGTTTACGTATTTGGGTATGCTTGCCCAGGCATGTGTGGAGGTCAGAGGTCGATGGCGGGTGCTTTCTTCTATCGTCATCCACCTTACTTTTTGAGATAGTCCTCCCTGCTGAACCTGGAGCTCCCCATGTTGGCTAGACTGGCTGGCCAGGGAGGCCCTGGGGTCTGATTGTATCTGCCCTTCCAGTGCTAGACTTACAGTCCCAGCTTCTACAGGGTCCTGGGCGTCCATGGGCAGATCTTCAGGCTTGCTCATCAGCCTGCTCACTTGACCCACCCAGCCAGCTCCCCAGCCCGGCGACCCCTGCTCTCTATGATGCCAGGCACTTACCCGTAATTGTTACCGTAATTTCCTTCTCTGTATCTCCCCACCTCCACACTCCACTCAGGATTCCTTGTCCTCAACCATTTTCCATGAAATTGGCAAATGAAGTTAATAATAGTCTGGGTTCATGAGGCTTTTTGCCAGGGTGTTTTGTCTGGTTTGTTTTGGTTTTTTTCTGATTGATCTTATGTGAGTGATTAAAAGTAAGATTGCCCTCTGAGAGTTAAAGAAGTAAGCTCATGCACAGTAAAGGTAGAGTGCTCTCAGGAAAACATGACTGAAGAGGTCGGAAATGCCTTGGACTTTCCTTTGAATAAGCAGGATGCACATCCAGGTCTATACCTTGGTAAGTGCAAACTTAGTATTGTATTCTGTTTGAACAAAGATGGACAGAAATAGGGACAATCTAGGCTTGTTTGGTTTGTGTTGTTGTTGTTGTTCCTGTGACCTACTAAGGAAAATACTCAGATGCCAGTATCAAAAATTTATGTGCTGCACTCACTTATGTATGAATGCACATGGGTATGTTTTTTCTGCACGGTGACTTCCTAGGTAATGCTGAGCACAGTGGCACATCATTTAATCCTAGCACTCAGGGAGGAGAGGTGGGAGAGCAAGGCCAGCCTGGATTCCACCGTAAGACCCTGCCTCAAAAACAAAACAAACATAAAAACCCTCCATGATGTGTGTGTGTGTGTGTGTGTGTTATCAAATGTATGTATAATGGACACTGTACATTGCCTTCTAAAACCTTGCTACTAATTTATATTTCGCTCATTACAAGGCTGTATGTGAGAACTGGCCACGATGGTACATTCCTGTAATCCCAGCACTCTGGGGGATTGAGAAGCCTGCCTATCTTGTTTCTGTTGCTGCTGCTGCTGCCATTTGAGAAAGGTCTTGCTGTGTGGGCCACGCTGGCCTCAAACTCTGAATCTCTGACTCCCTTAGCCTCACACAGGAGGATGCAGGCAACCTACAGACCCTGTTTCTAAAAGGGGAGAGGGGCCAAGGAGATGGCACAGACACTTAAGTGCTCGCACCCAAGTAAAAAACTGAGAGTGACAGCACACGTTTGTAACCCCAGCAGTCCATGGAACAGAGACAGATCCTTGGAACCAGCTGGTCAGCCAACCTAGGTGACTCAGGGAGCTCCAGGTTCAGTGAGAGAATCTGTCTGTAAACACAAGGTATGGAGGTCCTGAAGGGAATGTCTAAGGTCAACCTCTGGCCTCCAACCAAATATGCACCACACATATGCGTGCACACACACACACACACATACAGAGAGAGAGAGAGAGAGAGAGAGAGAGAGAGAGAGAGAGAGAACACAGACAGACAGACAGAAACAGAGAAAGTAAATAAATAAAAAAATAAAAGAATAAAAGGAGGGGGCTAGAGAGATGGCTCAGCGGTTAAGAGCACTGGCTGCTCTTCCTGAGGTCCTGAGTTCAAGTCCCAGCAACCACATGGTGGCTCATAACCATGTATAATGGGATCTGGTTCCCTCTTTTGTCATACATGTGAATAAAACACTCATAAATAAATAATAAATAAATAAATATTCAAAAAGGATATGTGTGTGAGTTCATTTCCCAAAGCCTTGATAATATAATATCTTACATTTTATCTTAAACCAGTGTGATGGCTGGTAGATGTGTTTCTAACTCAGTGTTTTGTTATAAGTTATCTTCGTAGTACATTGTATTCTTATTCATTTGTAAGGAGTCTTTTATATATAACTGATAGTAACCTATTTCCTAGTTTATATGTTACATTTTATTTTAGCTTATTGCTTATATTTTGTTTTCTTTTGTTGTTGTCTTATTTTGTTTATATGTCTGGTTTTTGTTTGTGTTCTTGAAACAGACTCTCACTGTTGTAGCTCAGGCTGGCCTTGAACTAGCAATTCTCCTGCCTTGATAGTGCTGGTCTCAGCACTTGTCATTTGATTAAAATAAAACATGAAAGTTTTTATTTATTATGCTTACTTTGAGTGTGTGTGTGTGTATTGTGTGCACGTATGCACATCTTTGCACCTGTGTGGAGGCTAGGGGGACAGCATTCAGGAGCTGGTTCTCTTCTCCCACTCTATGAGTCCCCAGCGTTTGAACTCAGCTCATCAGCTTTGGTAGCAGCCATCTTTACCCACTGAGACATCTCCCCAGCCCCTTGGGGGTTTTGTTTGCTTGTTTTTTCATAATGTCCTTCTTCAAAAAGGAGTTTAATACTTCTATACCAAAAACTTTGATAATTTCTACTTTGATTTCTTGTACTAATGACCAAACTCTATTTCAATGTTATTTTCTTACACTGCCTTTATGTTTTGGGTTTTTCCTCCATATATATGTGTGTGTGTATAATGCAAATATATGTATGTATATATACACCTATACATATAAGTGTATGCAAATAATATACATACATAAAAATATATGTATTTATATAAGCATATATAAATAAATATATAAAGTTCTCCAAATAAATAAATATATTTAGCTCTATAATTCACTTGGAATTTTATTTTAAGATATGGTATGAGGCCAGGCATGGTGGCACACGCCTTTAATCCCAGCACCTGGGAGGCAGAGGCAAGTGGATCTCTGTGAGTTTCAGGCCAGCCTGGTCTGCACAAAGCGAATCCAGGACAGCCAGGGCTACACAGAGAAACCCTGTCTCTAAAAACAAACAATGGCCTGGCAACCACTGGGAAGGTAGAGTTCCCCGGAGCACGTACATGTGAACATGGCGGGCTATCTGGCAGTTCTGCCCATGGAATTCTGCTAGGAAATAACTAGCTAGTTATTTAGAAATAGGACCTGATGAATCTGGAACAATCACTTCAGCCAGATCTTTGTTGCTTAGCAGCGACTAGGCTGTGCCAACTTTACCTTTTGTCTCTTATTCCGATGCAGGAGCCAGACTTCCTTTCTCATGTTTGCATTCAAACTGCACACCCTGCCCTTTTCCACACACTTGTTTCCAGTCAAAGAAGGTATTTATGGCGGCACGCCTCTGATACTTGTTTGGAGCCTGTGCAGTGGGGAGCTCTCTGGAGAAGTCCTCAGTTCCCACGTCTCACTTAGACACATCCCCAGCTAACCGATTTCTTCCTGTCCTAATCTGGACACTGAACCACAGAAAGGGCCTGGCAGAGAATTCAACTGTTTCAATTTAGTGAAAGGAATAAATAATTTCTCAATATGGCATGTGGAGGCCCGATAGCGGTTACGAAGGGTCTGGCCAGGCATTCGCTCTGTGTTTTCAGCCTTTCAGCCGGGAGCCTGCCACTCCCTTGCTGCACTCAGTGCAAGGCTGCAGGGAAGAAGCGCCAATGCCAATCCTCCTGCTGCTCTGCGCGGGTGCATCCCCTATCCTCAAAGCTTTGACCTCGGTGAGGCAGTCCATGAGAGGGAAGAGGACTCAGACTGTGCCATTGGTCACCGGCCCTTGAAGGAAGGGGTCTCCACGTCAGCGTTGCAGTCCGCTTCCACAAGCGCTCACATGCTACCAGCACTCACAACCCTTCCTGCTCTAACAGTCTGCAGGTGCCAGGTTATCTTCCTTGAGCTGTGCTGTCTTAGAGTAAAACTCCCAAATATGGTGGCGCGAGGGACCCGTGTGTACGTGCCATGTGCCTGGGCAAGATTATGCCATACAGGAGAGATGAATGGGAGGCAATGCAGTTTGATTGCGGGAAATAAACTTCGTCTGAGCTCATTTTAAGAGCAGAGGCGGAGCTTCATTGGCAGGTTCTGAGGGTGCTTCATAAAACCAAGAACAGGAGACAATCAAGCTCTGCAAAGACGGGAAGTGAAGTGGCAACCTCTCCCTCGCAGCCCGGCTTCCTGACAGACCTGCTCTAATCCAGAGGAAACCCGCAAGAAAATAACAAATCATTTGTTAAAATGTAAAGAGATCTGTGAGCCGTCCTAGCAAACAAAGGCGCTTGCTGGGCCACACTAATGACCCGAGGTTCAGCCCTGGGACCCATGTAAAGGTGCAAGGAGAGAACCAGCTCTACAAAGGTGCCCTCTGACCTCCACACATATACCATGGCACATGTACACCCCCCCAAAAAAATCCAGAGCTGCCTCAGCCGCAGAGTCACAGAACTTCCCAGTTCTAGGTAAGTCAGGGACTCTGACTACCCTGGGCCCAAAATTTTGAGAGGGAAGGAAGGAGAGAAACAGAGAGAGAGAGAGAGAGAGAGAGAGAGAGAGGAGGGGGAGGGAGAGAGACAGACAGAAAGACAGACAGACAGACACAGGGTGAGGAAGCAGGAGGGAGGGAGAGAGGGAAGGAGGGAGGATATGCCTGGTTTTAAGTGTAAGAGGGGTCATCTGGTTTTGCATTCCACCAACTTTCAGAAATACGAAAAGGTGAAAAATGGGGGTTAGGTCTTCCTGGGCAGGGCAGGAAAAAACAAACGACTTCCCAATTTACCACCGAAATGAATGGAACCTGCAAGCCTTAGGCAGGCTCCTGCTCTTTGGTGGACTTACTTAGCACAGAGCCCTCTACGAAGCCTCTGTGTTAAGTGTTGCTGCCCTACCCAAGTGTGTGTGTGCAGCTTTTAAATCCCCAGCCGTGCTAGTGCTAACGATGCTATTGAAGAGCGGGAAGGGGGGTGGGGGGAGGGGGGAGATGGGAGGGAAGGAGGCAGCAACAATTACCTCAGTGTCTCCTGTTGGAACAGAGCAAAGATTGCTATGGGGAAATGGTATCTCAGGGACACCAGCCTCAGAGCATCCAACTATTTGCACATTTCCATCATGGGGACGGTTTCCACTTCCTTGATATGCCCTGACCCTCTGGGCTGCCTCCCACTAGGAGCACGGACTGGAGTTCAGACAGGGATGAGTGGAGAGTGCTTCCACAAGAGGGTAGGGTATCTCGTAGGGTCTGCTTCCAGGAGACTGCACGGGAACTCCGGAGGGATTTGGCATGGAGAGGAACCACACCACAATTAGCTGAGGAGGGCCTTAGTACCATGTGTGGGGCTGGGCTGGCCCCAGATCTACCAGCTGAGTTCCAAGGAGGTGGGTCAGAGAGAGGAACCAGCAATACAAAATTCATTCGGACTCCCGAGTCAGGAAGCTTTTGGGGTCCTACCTTGCCTGAGCCACTTGACAGCTGTGGGACATCAACCAAGTGACCTAAATGTCACTAGGACCCCGTTTGGTCTGTCAGATGGGAATAGTGTCTAGCGGCGTTGTCAAGAATTTCTAATGGGATGGTAGGTACATCTGGAGCATCATGACTAACACTCGCCACATTGTTCACGTGACGAGGTGATGCTGGACAGGTAGGGCTGGACCTCAGAGACAGAGAGCATACCGGAGGCCCAGGCCCTGTTTGATTCCCGCCCCCCACCCCCCTCGCCACTGTGGGGGATGGGGATGGTGGCGGTAGCAAGGATTGCATTTGTCGGTCAGCCTGTCAGTAAATTGTTAGATTATTTTTCCAAGGAACAGGCACAAGATGACTGCACTGTATGTTCTGGGTAGGGGTAATCTCCTAGATGCAAGGCAGCTAGGAGGAGGAGGAGGTCTACAGGTCATTGCAGGACACTGAGCCCTTGCTCTGTATCAAACTTCCCATTCTGAAAGACGCTATCTTCACCCTGCAGCACAACTCCACGTGCAAACTTGACAAGCACCACACAAACAAGCCAGCGGATAAAGAAATGAGGAAAGAAGACAAGGGAGACGCAACAAAACCAGGAAAGAACCCAAAGGCCTGCAGAAGAGCAGTATGGGAAAGGGGCCTCAGGATGGCCTGACAAGCCTTTATTAACAGAAACTTCTGGAAGCCTTGTGCAACACCCCCCCTACCCCCACCCCCCCTGCTCCACAACTCCCTACATCTCTTTACATTTTCCCCAAAGATAATGTTCACTTTGATGTTGGGAAGCCTAGGTTTGTTTTGTGTTTCCACGCTCCGTAATTGAATGGTAGGCCATCCTTTTGTACTGCAAATTGGCCTGACAAAAAGGAACATTATAACTTGTGAAAAGGCAAACAAAATCTCCCGGCTCTGAAATTTTCCTCCTCAAATGCTGCATGCAGTTCCTCAAAAACAGGGCTGGGGTTGGGAGAGTTCATTCTGCTCCCTGCCTTTTGGGGCACAGGGCCAAGGCTCTCCAGGGACACCGAGTCCCTTTGTTGGTCCCTTCCTTTCAGGCTGGCTTCCTTTCCTGCGAGTCTGGAGACTGAGGATTTGTGTGCCCTGCTTCCAGGTGCCACGAATTTGGTGCAACCTGAGCCTGGATCCTCTGACTTCACAAAGTATTTTGGGGGTTTGAGGACCAGTATGCTCTGCCCATCCGATGACTTCCACGGCTCATGCGGCATCTGGGTCCCTCTTCCATTCTTCCCTGCTCCATCCGTGGACTGTCCTGGGTATGGACACCGAGGACCTGGGCCTCGTTAGAAGGCCCCAAGTGAAGGTCCTCCTGGAGAGCCCTCTGTCTATCAAGGGAGGAAAACAACACAGAATGCACAGAGGCAGCATTTGAAGCTGTCCTATATTTCTCCTGGCAAATGTGCATTCCCAGGCACACACAGCCTTGCCCCCTTTCAGGCCAGATGAGGGTGGGTAAGTGTGTGATTTGGAGGTGTGTGTGTGTGTGTGTGTGTGTGTGTGTGTGTGTGTGTGTGTGTGTGTGTGTGT
>OU015747.1:90383551-90416528 GCA_907169655.1 Acomys percivali | reverse complement strand
AGAGAGAGAGAGAGAGAGAGAGAGAGAGAGAGAGAGAGAGAGAGAGAGAGAGAGAGTGTTATAGGATAGGGCATGAGGCTGGGCCAGAAGCAGAAGGTCACCATGCCTTGAAGAGGAGATCACCTTAACACTTGTTAGAGGCTTTGAAGGAAGCTGAGTTTAAAGGTGAGAGAGTAGTCTGACAAAGGAGTGACAAAAGAGATTTCATGACTATGGCAATAGGCATTGCTGGCTATTTCTAGCCAGGCTTATTATAAGAATTGGGAGTTAAAAAACAAAAAACAGAGTGAAAGCACCTGAAAAGACTTGCCATTTGACCAGAAAGGGAGCATGTTAACTATTGCAGACAAGGAGGCGGCAGTGGTTGCAGAGGTCAGGGCCACCATAAAGAAGGACTTTGCACTGAGCATCAGGGTGAGGATGCTTCGAGAACTAGCCAGACCCCATCTGCAGGTTCTGTTTCTGTGATAAAAACACCATGACCAAAAGCAACCACGGAGTTAAGCAAGAGTTTACTTTGCCTTACAGTGCCAGAGAGCCAGAGTCCATATTATCAGGGAGATGGCACGGCAGCTGGAGCATGAGCTGGCTGACCACAGTTGTCATCCACACACAGGAAGCAGAGAGAGCAAGCAGGAAGTGGGGCCCGGCTAGAAGCCCCCAAAGCCCCATGCTTGTCATGTACTTCCTTGGGTGAGGCTAGATCTCCTAGAGATGCCATGATCTCTCCCAGACAGCACCAACTGGGGACCAAGTATAAGAACAAATGATCCTATGGGGGATATTTCTCATTTAAGCCACAATGCCATCCTTCTCAAGCTCCAGGGCATAAAATTATAAATGTGAAATCCTTTCCCTTAAGAAGATGGTACCGTAAAGGCTTGTACCTTGCTTCTACAATGAAACCTAGAAGCTTGTTTCCACGGGATTCATTTCTCATCATGGACCAGCCATCCAGGCACTCATGGGTCCATGGGGCAAGGGAAGCATGATGGTCCTCCACCCCCCATCAGATCCTGACATCATCCAAGCAGTGTTGACTTTACAGGCATGTAGAACCTAAGAGTTGTAGGCTCACAGAAGATTCCACTCAGATTTCAAAGGAAAGCCTGGAGAAACCGGCAATGAATACCTGCGTCAGATGCCCAGGTAGGAAACCCCTAAGAAGGTGATAGAAAGTTATGAGTGAAGCTGAAGGTGCAGTAGAGACTCCAGGGTACCAGATATGTCAGCACCGTGGAGCGCTTTCCAAGGAAAGCCACAGGTAGCAATCGGAGTCAGCCCTACAGAGTGCTATGTGGGCTGCACCTGGGAGGCCACAGGAGTGGAGACATGCCCTAGCCCTTTGGAGATCACGTTGTGTTCATTGCTCTAGTTGCTATGGGGTTTAACGCTTGTCCTGGTGGGTCGTGGTCTTATTTTGGTCCTATCTCCTCCTTTCTGTAGTCCCATTTCCCCCCTTCAGAACGGGAACGTGGGCTGGGAGGTGCTCAGTGGATAAAGTGCTTGCCGTGCAAGTGTAAGGACCTGAGTTCAGATCCCCAGAACCCACATGAAAGCTGGGCAGGCATAGCAGCTGCCAGCAACGCAGGAGGCAGAGGCAGGGCGCCCCTGGGGCCACGTTGGCTGGCTGCACTAGCTAAAGCTAATGAGCTCTGGGTTCAATAAGAGACCCTGCCTCCATAAATAAAATTGGAAGGTATGAAGAAAGACCCTTGACATCAACTTTGGGTCTCTGCAAGCACATATGTACATGCACCCACACATGTGCATGCATTCATATACACATGCATGCACACCACAGAGTACACATCCAAAATCAAGCAAAAGATAGGACTGTTGAATCTTTTGCCGTTGTATGTTGGAAATGGAAAGGAAACCTGAGTTTTTCATTTTGCAGGGACTCATAGCTAAGAGTTTGCCTTGAGTTTCAGATACTTTGAAATTAAACTAGATGATGATGATGATTTTTTTTCAAGACAGGGTTTCTCTATATAGTGCTAGCTGTCCTGGAACTTGCTCTGTGGACCAGGCTGCTCTTGAACTCAGAGATTCACCTGTCTCTGCCTCCCAAGTGCTGGGATTAAAGGTGTGCGCCACCGTTGCCTGGTGTGAAATTAAACTTTGAGCAATGTTGGAACTATTGAGACTTTAGGGACTGAGTGTATTTTGTATTATGTATGAGCATCAGTCAACCTTTTGGACGCCAAGAGTGGCATGTTATGGGATGGATATGACCCTCAACAAGGATCTGAAAATGTGAGTCAGCATAAGTCCTCCTCTTTAAATGTTTGTCTTGGGTATTTGTCGGTGATGAAATAGTAACAGAGAACAGGGTGTGGTGGCGCACGCCTTTAATCCCAGCACTCGGGAGGCAGAGGCAGGCAGATCACTGGGAGTTCAAGGCCAGCCTGGTCTACAAAGTGAATGCAGGACAGCCAAGGCTACACAAAGAAACCCTGTCTCAAAAAAACAAAAAAGAAAGAAAGAAAAAGAAAAGAAAGAAAGAAAGAAAGAAAGAAAGAAAGAAAGAAAGAAAGAAAGAAATAGTAACATAGTAACACATAAAATTTGTATCACAGAGCCAGGCAAAAATAACTTGCTTACTTGTTTGTATGTGGGTGAAATCTACTGGGTTTTTGTCCTTTTTATTTATTTTGTTGTTGTTGTTCCCTTTTGTAGTGTTGGGGTTCTAATTCACTTGAGTGTACTAGAGAAATGTCCCCCCACTAAGCTACAGCCCAGCCTCTACATGAAGTCCGTGTCCAGGAAGGATGTACACTAGTCAGTCGGGACCCTCGCTCGGGTCTGTGCAGTGCTGTTCCACCCTTTCTCTCACCTCTCATCCCTCAGGCCCTGCTCCTGGCTCCCCTCTTTTCATCCACCCTGAGCAGTGCCTGGGCGGGACAGGTTTTTATCACCAGAGCCCTAAGCTCTACAACCTTAGTGACCTGACAGACTGAGATGGGCTGCGAGCTGTTCAAACCTTCGGTTACAGCATCTCCCGCCCCTTCAACTACTTGTCACCCTTATTTCTGAAGGAAAAATCGATTCATGACATGCTGAGGTGCCTTTGCTTTGAAATGCCAACAGGAGGTGGACACAGTAGGGACTCCTGGCTAATGCCAACTTCTCTTTCCAGCCCTGCTGTTTGTGATGGGAGCCTGAAAGCAATGCATCACTTAATGATTGCTGATGTCAACACCTGGTGACTGATGGCAGTGGTACCTGCAGGCCTGTCCTCCTGGCTCTCTCTCTCTCACTAAGCAGTAACTGTGCAGGGTTGATGGAGAGGAAGGTGGCTAAGGGCTGAGGCAGACAGAGTAGCGCTACCTCTCATTTAAAAGTTAGATGAGTTGTTTGGTACCTTCTGAGATGGCCTCAGGGCTGTCCTAAACCCACACCCTCATACCTGTCCCGACCACCTGACAGCACGTGATGTCCCAAGCTGAGCTCTTGCTCCCTTGTCCCTAGCACCTGATAGCACATGATGTCCCAAACTGAGCTCTTGCCCCCTCAAAGATAAAATAACTAGTAACCAATCATTTTAAAGGTCAACTAACCAATCATGTTTGTACTAAGTTCTGCTTCTCTAAGAGTATAAAAAACCCACGCTTTGCTTATTCGGGGTCTCCAGCTCAATAGAGCTCGGTAGACCTCATCGCGATGAATCAATAAAGCATTCCTTGCTGTTTGCATCGGACTGGACTCTCGTGTCTCATTGGGCTCCCAGAAGTAAGACCTAGCCCCCCAGGTCTTACATCATCAGCCTGGAGGCAGTAGAGACAGAAGTCAATGGTTGAGATGGCTCAGAGAGAAAATGGTGAATCTACCTATTTAGAGGGGCAATTTCTTTTTTCTTTTTTTCTTTCTGTTTTTGTTGGTGGTGGTGGTGGTTTTTCGAGATAGGGTTTCTCTGTGTAGCCTTGGCTGTCCCGGACTTGATTTGTAAACCAGGCTGGTCTTGAACTCACAACGATCTGCCAGCCTCTGCCTCTGGAGTACTAGGATTAAAGGCTACAGAAGAGCATTTCATTCCTGCCTTTCTAACAGCCTCTGAGATGCTCTCTCTAGGAAAAAAGCATCTGGAAAGACCAGTCAGTGCCAGGTGAGTACTGTGGGAGTAGCAGATCAGGAAGAGGCTGTTCCATATGCAACTTCATGAGCAGACCAAGAGGAAGGACAGGGCTGCAGCAAAATGGATGGAGGTAGGCTGAAGGGAGACATCAACCTAAAGAAAGTAGATCAGGAGGGGGCTGGAGAGATGGCTCAGAGCTTAAGAGCGTTGGCTGTTCTTCCAAAGGTCCTGAGTTCAATTCCCAGCAATCACATGGTGGCTTACAACCATCTATAGTGAGATCTGGTGCCCTGTTCTGGCCTGTAGGCTCACATGTAGGTAGAATACTCTATAATAAATAAATAAATCTTAAAAAATAAAAATAAAGTAGATCAGGAGACAGTTTATTTTCCAAGGAAACACTCCAGAAAGCTACTCTGTGTGTGGGGTGGGGGGGAGGGTAAAGGTCTAGCTTAGGCTGTCCAGTGCTGGTGTGTTCTCAGGCCATCCAGACCTGTGTTGACTGGTGGCCAAACTAATAGAGATTTTCTCACCACGCCCCTACCCACCCCACCCACCCCCAGCCCCACTGCCATCACCGCCAGAATGTAAACTAAAGAATACCATGAGTTAAAAAGTGTCTCCTCAAAATGTATGCCCAGTGAGGAGTGGTGGCACCTTTTTTCCCCTGGGCTGCAGTGGGAGCTGAGGATGAAAGGAGCCTGCCCCAGTTAAGTTTCTATTGTTGTGATAAACACCATGACCAAAAGCAACTTTGGGAGGAAAGGATTTGTTTCAGCTTATAGGTCAAAGTCCTTCAGGGAGGGAAGTCAGGGCAGGAACTCAAGGCAGGCGCCTGGAAGCGGGAACTGAAGCCCAGGCCCTGGAGAAGCACTACTTACTGGCTTGCTCAGCCTGCCTTCTTATCCACGCAGGACCACCTGCCCAGGGTGGCACTGCCCACAGTGGCATGGGTGCTCCCACATTAGTCAGTAAGCAAGAAAATGGCCCCCACACTTGCCTATAGGCAATAGGATGGAGGCATTTTCTCAATTTAGATTCTTCTTCCCAGAGTCAAATTCTCTCTCTGTCTGTCTCTCTGTCTCTGTCTGTCTCTGTCTCTCTGTCTCTGTCTCTGTCTCTGTCTCTGTCTCTCTCTCTCTCTGTCTCTCTCTCTCTCTCTCTCTCTCTCTCTCTCTCACACACACACACACACACACACACACACACACACACACACCCCAATATAACAGAATCCCCTGGAAGGGAGGTAGCTGATGCCATGTTAAAAAAGACACATTACTAGATGACATGGAGACAAATAGACTCTGTCCCTTCACCAGTCATGATGGAGCAGCTGATGGCAGGGAAGTGGGCAGGAGTGGTAATCTTTCCCTGAGATCTTTGGTTTCCTGGAAGAAAAAGCCAAGTAGGTCTTAACCACCACATCTTGGGAGATATCGCTGAGGAGATGTGACAGGAGAAGGGGAGGGCCAAACAGGGGCAGCTACAGCATCCTGGTCACATGATCACAACAACCATTATGTCTCATGCCAAGTGTTCTGCCCCCTTCTCCTGCCCCAAACCCCAAAACTTGTCAGACTGCCTGTCCCAAGTGCTTGGCTGCTCAGCTGCCATCCTCCCACCCACAGCTGGTCAGAGCTGGTGTGAGACTTGAACTCTGACCTCTTCCCCTGGCCCCAGCCCTTCCTTCCCAGAAGCCTTGTACACGACTCATAGGAGGAGGTTGGGAAAGCCCCAGGCCCAGGGACTACAACCTCTTGGCTCTCCTCACCTGCTCCCTGAAGATGGAAAACCTGAGCAGGGTCCCCTTCCTTGGTGCCTGCCCAACACCAAGGTCAAGGTCTCTGTGCATGTAGTCATGGGACTAAGAGAGTGTCGGGCTATTTGGTTTTTGGTTGGTTGTTGGTTGGTTGGGTTTGCTTTACTATTGTACCACAACTTCAGAAACTTCCGGATGTCCTGGCAAAGGAATTCTATTGACAAGGCAAGAGCAGCCAGGGGCCAGGTCTAGTGAGGTCCAGTGTTTTATTCTCTAAGGAGAGGCCACGAGCTGTCCAGAATTGTTGGGCATGGGTATTTCCCAGCTGTGCTCTGACAGCTGGTGCCATGGGCTCATTTTCCAGGGAGGGGACCTTCTAGAGGGGAGGTAGTTCCACTAATTACTAATATAAATGTCTTTTGTTCTTAGTGATCAGTCTGTCTTCTGCTTCCGGGCTCCTGGTTCAGTCTCCTGCTTTCTAGGAATGGAGCCCTGAGGTTCAGTGGGGGTGGGGACACCCACTCCTTGTTCCCCTGCAAGCCATATCCTTTCAAAGAACCCGAGAGCTTGGCCTCTGCTTTTCCCTGGAGGAGTTAGTGAAGAGAGAGGTCCCGGAAGCGGAAGCGTTGGGGATAAGAAAAGGAGGTAGATGGGGGCGGAAGATGCATCATCTTGGTAAGAAAGGTGGGCAAGCCTTGCAGGATTCCTGCAGGAAGCAGGATCTTGAACCTCTTGCCTTTTTCCTGTGAGGGCACCTGTGTCCCGTTATCGCTCCTTCACCTCCATCTTTCCCAGTGGCTCAGGAAAGAGAATTCTAGAACTGGCTCACATTTTACTCTGAAGGGTAGGAGGTGGCAGAGGGAGAGAGAGTGGTTAGAGCCCAGGCTCTTGCTCTCTCTGTTCCCACTCTGCCCTCCCCCACTGTGTTTTAAGGTTGCCAAGGAAACCACACAACTGATCCGAGATCTGCATCTTCTATTTTGTTACACCCCCACCAGCAAACTTTGTGAGGCCGAATCAGTGGGAGTGTTGTCACAGCCGAGATGATGGGCAAGGAGAGGGTGCCGATGTCCACCCACACAGCTGTACATGCCTGCGTGTGCACAACACACACACAAACACACACACACACACATACACACACACACACACACTCCAGCCTGAACATGCAGAAGCTTGTGCCAATCCCTAAATATCCTCCCTCCACCACACCTACTTGAGTAGAGAAAATGAAAAACAACCTGGAAAAAAAAACCCTTTGCTGTACCCCACCATCTCATGCAGGGGAGCTAGCAAAGCAGATCCTCTTAGGGATGAGTCCTGGGGAGCCAGGAAAAAAAGCAAGAGAGTGATCTAGAAGGGCTCCTGTGGGAGTCCCCTGTGTGACCCTGAGAAAGACTCTGAGATTGCCTCAGTCTCACAGCTGCTCTGTGGCATGACAAGTTCAAGCATGTCCTGGGTGCCAAACAAGGTCAAAATGATCTGAGGTTCTGCTCGTCAGTTCAGCTCGTCAGTTCAGCTTTGCACTCTCTTGGTGCATCATGGCTGAGGCACTAAGGACAAAGGGACACTTTCTATATATCAGCCACAATGCCTGGTGATGCGTATACGCGTATATGTGTGTTTGTGTGCATGCACATATGTGTATGCATGTGTGTGTATGTGTGTCTGTATATGTATATGTATGCATGTGTGTATATGTGTGTATGTATGCATGTGTGTGTGTATGTGTGCATGTGAGTGTGTTTACATGTGTGAGTGAGCATGCATGTGGAGGATAAAGCTAAATTTCTGGAACCATCTTCCATCAGTCATCCACCTAACTCATTGAGGTAAGATCTCTCAGCCATACCCAGAGTTCAGGGAGATAGTTCATCTTCCTGGACAGCTCACTCTGAGAACTCCCAGAAAAAAAAAAAAGGCATAGGAATCGGCTTCAAACGTCAGGAAAAGGGGTGTTGGCGAAGGGAGGGAACACTTTTGTTACATGGCAGGGCTTCATGGCAGGGCTTCATGATAGGGTGCCAGGCTAGACCTGTTCCTCACTGCCCACATCCCGCCTCCAACGGGTAATGGATGCTCAGGTAGGCTCGCTCCTCACAGGCCTGTGGTGTCTGTCTTTACCAACGCATTCTTGTTGGATGGTCTTATCTTCACTTCTGTCTTCCTCGCTGGGCTAAGCGTTTCTTTCCGGGTCTTAGAATGACCCCTTGCCTGTACCCGCTATTCCCTGACCCCCAGCGGCTGGCCTTAGTGAGAGCTCAGGAAATGTGTGAGCCGGTTACTGAATGAACGTGACTATGTGAGACTCCTCCCATGGCAGGAGCTCGGTTTATAATGTGTCAAATGCCAGGCTGAGTGGGCTGCACAGGAGCCTCACCATGGAGACGAGGGCTGAGAACCAGAGGGAAGCTGGATTCTTATGCTTTGAAGTGCTAGAGAGGAAGGCAGTTAGCAAATGCCCCTCTCCACCAAAGGGCCGTGGGGGTACATCTTCTAAAACGCTCTGCTGAGAGGGGCCTGCTGGGTGTGCATCCAATAGTAACCAGGAGGCTTCAGTGGCTGTAAACCCGGAATCATGTGGATTGAGATGCAATTGCTTTACAGTCATTAAACCCCAATTGTGAAGGCAATTATACAAAGGCCTGCTGCAGATACCTGGGCCAGGAGTGGGCTGGAACTTCCCGGAGCACTCCACCTCCCCTGTTGGGGAAAGGATCTAGAGAGATATAGGAAGGTAGCAAGACCTACTTAAAATAGAAGGGAAGATGCGGAGCGAAGGGCGAGAAGCACCGGGCAAAGGAGTGTGTGGGGGGCCAAAGCTGGGCCTGTTGACAAGAGCAGGGAAGGAGGAGCAGGCCTGAAGCCGAGGAGCCAAGGGCTGGAATGGAAATACTGGTAGAGATCTCTACGGCACAGAGTGAAGCTTGCTGCCATTACAGAGGGTCAGAGAACGTCTGCTTCAGTTACGCAAACACCTATCGCATGCCTTCTGCCTGTCCCACGCACTGTGCTAGGGCAGCGGGCACACAAACCCTTGCCTTCCAGGCTATACAGCCTAGTGTCAGAGATGCACACCAAGACAAGAGTTGTAGACATTGATTTGGTGGGTGTATACAGTTGCAACAAGAACACCTTTCAGGGGCTTCCCCAGCCCGGAGGGGGTCTGCTGAGCTCAGTGTTAAAGGATGTGCTAACCAAGGAAGGAAAGTAAAAGGGACACACACGCGTGCACGCCCACGTCAGTAAGTGCAAACAACTAGAGGCTTGGTCCAATGGGGACCAGCACACAGAAGCAGACAAGGACAGCAGGCGAGATGGATAGGACCAGGGAACAGAGAGTCACATGTGCTCAGCCAGAGTCTGTCTGCATTTCAATTTACAGGTGATGGGGAGTCACTGGTAGGTTTTCTTGGGACATGATATGGTAAGGTTTGAGTATTAGGAATGTCTCATTGACCACTGTAAGGGAGGTGAATTCGTATGAAGGAAAGCTGTAGTTGGGGAGATCAACTAAGAGTTGGGTACCATTGTCAAAGTGAAAGAGATGTGTGCCATTATCTGAGATGAAGGGCTCAGAAAAGGAGCGTGTAGCAGCACTGAGAGAAAAGAGTGACATGTGTGTACATCACCTGAAACAAAGCGAGCGAGCAAGACTAGCTAGAGACCAGGACTTGGGCTCTACAGTAAATGAATATGGTTTTGGTAAATGAAAGTGAATAGGCACTCCTTAAAAGATAGTATCTAAGACCAAACTGGAGTTGGGGATGCACTTCCTCCAGCAAGACCACACCTCCTAATCTCTCTCAAGTAGTGCCACTGCCTGATAACCAAGCATTCAAATCTGTGAGTGTATGGAGACCACTCCTATTCAAACCACCACAGGCATGTGGCTTATGCCTTTAGATCCTGGCACTCAGGAGGCAGAACCAGACAAATCTCTGTGAGTTTGAAACCAGTTTGGTCTGCATAGAGATTTCTAGGTCAGCTTTGGCTATAGAGTGAGGCCTTGTCACAAAACAAAACAAAACAAAACAAAACACACACAAAACAAAACAACAACAAAACCCACAAGAAAACAATCCCCACACACAGAAAGAATAATTTTATAATTTTAGTGATTTGGTTAGTTTCGTTCCAGACCCATTCTCTCTAGTTTCTGCTGCTGCAAAATCAGAATTGAGCCGTGCACACAGCTCTGCAGCTTAAAAACACATCACAGGCATTCTTGTCTTGACAGAACATATACTCCAACTTCATTCTTCAACTCTGCAGCCCCCTCTTCTCAAATTCCTCGCCTTTCCTCTCTGTGTGTGTATGTCTGTGTGTACATATATAAAACAAATATATGTGTGAATACATAACTACAACCTGCCAAGTCTGTTAAGTGCTGCTTGTATGTATGATTTCAGAGCTGGCACTTTGTATTGGATAATTCACTGGGGGCTTATCCTTGGGGAAGACTAGCCCCCCACCCCTCACCGTCATCAGTTGCCTGTGATGCTTTGTCTGAAGTTTTTCAGGTCTTGTTTAGCAGCCACGCTGTTGAGGTGTCATGGAGGGAGCGTCTCTATTATATTTAGGAGACACAATCTCAGCAAGTTTCCTGGTCCTCTGCCTCGTACAGTTCTTCCACTCCTGTTCCCTGATGCAACCAAGCCTTAGGTGTATGAGTTGTGCTACAGATGGAGCCACTGGAGCTGGGTACTCGGTGATCAGATGTCCTCTACATTTTGACCAGGCTGTTGCAAAGAGAAGCTTTACCGGTGAGCCTCGGAAGCTACATTTATCTGTTGGCATAAGGATGAGAATTTAGGTCACTGTTAGGAATTATTCTGCTTTAGTAAAGTGGTGGTAATAGGTTCTCCTCTAAGACCCATTACCTCACTCAGGCAGTTGGCTATGCTTCCGTCTTGTTAAGTGGGCCTCGAGTCCAGTTAGAGATCTGTTGGTTACTGCCAGCATACGAATGACACCCTTAAAGCTATCTTGCCACACTGGCCTTTGTGGTTCATAGCATCACAGCTGAGCAAGACTGCTGGTTGCTTTCTGTCCTTGGCAGATTTCGTAGCACCTTGTGAGACTATGACAGTCCTCGCGTCAGATCCAGCTTGGATCCTCCGTGTCCTCTATGCCCAGTGTGTGGTGTCCTCAGCAATAGGGACTTACCAGCAACCTGTTGGAGGCAGCCAAGGCCAACAGTAGCCTGTGGGTTTCCCTGACCAACACCTTGAAAGATGGTTTCTCACACCTGGAACTGGAAATTTTATTAGGTAGTCTATGGCTCTTAGGGGAAGCATGGTCAACCCAAGTGGCTTACCTACTTCATTTAAACTATATATTGTTTAATGCCCTTATTATACATATACATGTATATGTCACACACAGGGTTATATGTATTATATATAATAATTTGTGGCAAATAAAAATAATATGGGGACTGGAGAGATGGCTCAGAGTTTAAGAGCAATGGCTGCTCTTCCAAAGGACCCTGGTTCAGTTCCCAGCACCCACATGGCAGCTCACAATTGTCTGTAACTCCAGTTCCAGAGGATCCAAGCAAAACCCCAGTTCACATAAAAAATAAAAAGGAATCATTAAAAAGAGTTTTTTAAATAATATAATTGCTTGTAGCCTTTTCAAATAACCTTACTGTTACTTTTCTTTCCTCCCTCCCTCTCCTTCTGTACTGGTCCCCATCCCACTTGTTTTATGTTTTGAGGCAAGGTTTCTCCATGTTGCCTACCCTGGTCTCAAACTCCTGGGATCAAGTGATGCTCTCTGCCCCAGCCTCCTGGATACGTGGAATTACTGATACGTATCATTAAACCTGCTCAAATTGTCATCACTACTAAAGTTGAAAAACACAGCTCAGTATGATATCACATACTGAGTGTCCTAGAACTTGGGTTGTGGAGGCAGGAATTCACACACTGAGTTTAAAGCCATCCTCAGCTACACAAAACCTTGGTTTAAAAAAAAATAATGAAAACAGAGCCCAGGAGGTGGCCCAGCAGTAGGGAGAGGTGTTTGACTCTGTATTCTATCAGATCCCCAGAACCCACAAAAGTAGAGAGAAATGACTTCACAAAGTTGTTGTCTAATTCCTGCATTGAACCATGTGTGTACTCACATTCTGCCCCCCTCACACACACACATGTGTACACACACACACACACACACACACACACGCGCGCACACACACACACACACACACACACACGCACGCACACATCTCTCATACACACACACCAACAATTACAATAGAATGTTTAAAACTTAAATAAAATCACAAAGAAAAAAAACAAAAACTGAAACAGCACATAGCCTTTTCCCTGCCTCCCTTTAAAAATAAATGCTGCCTGTCTTTTCTGTCCCACCAACTAGCAGGTTGGTCCAACCTCTGCTCAATTCAGCCTCCACCCTGGTCTCCATTAGAGTCCTAAACCCAAGGCTGTGCTCTCCTATGTCGATCTGCAGACCACCCAGCCCAGCACACTAAGTCCCTTGAGGATAAGATTGCTGTCTTGCTCTTTTTGGACCCCAGAGCCTGGCACTCATTGTGACAGTCACACTCAATAGATGCTCTTAAGTCACCTTTGAGTCAGGTATTGTGGCTCCCCACCTGCAAAGCCAGCATTCAGGAGGCTCAGACAGAAGGATTACTATGAGTTCAGATCATCCTGGGCTACAGAGGGAGACCCTGTTCCATAAGCCCTGAACAAACGAATGAATGAGTATCACTTAATGAATCCCCCAGTGGGAGAGCGAGCATAGGGATTAGGTATCTATCTAGGGGTCTCCAAGGTCGCATCTGAGCAGCCTGGGTCTCTCTGACCCTCCCCTGGCTGTTCTGTCTGTCAGATCCCTTCTCAGCAGAGCCAGCAGGGAGCACTCAGGGTGCTCCTTACTTAATGGCCAATGGCCCAGACTCATCGCCCCATTGATCACATGCAGGCTGCTTGGAGGCCAGCCCCGATTCCCATAAACGGAAAGCGATTTGCTCTCAGTCCCAAGATGAATCATTTTGTCTTTAATAGCCTGTCCTTTGCTGGCACTGCCACAGCTGTCTGCTCAGCCTTTTGGCCGTCTGTTGGCAGGATGCCCTTCTGGGCCCTGTTAATTACCAAAAAGGGGGGTATAAAGAGAAGGGAACCCCTCAAGGATCAGGGGAGTGGTCAGCAGTGGGCCAAAGTTAATGAAAATGACACAACTGTCCTTCCTGGGCCCAGGCAAAAGTCTCAGGCAGGTAGAGAGCAGCTCTTAACATACTGCCCACTTGGGGAGCTTTTTGGGTCACAAGACAGAACTAATGGGATGGAAAATCCAGCCAACCTGTGCTGGCTAGTTTTATATCAACTCAGCGCGAGCCAGAATCATTTAGTAAGAGGGAAACTCAATTGAGAAAATGCCCTCACGAGACTAGCCTGTGGAACATTTTATTGGTCAATGAGTGACGTGGGTGGGGCCATCCCTGGGCTGGTGGTCCTGGGAAGCAGACAGTAAGGAGCACGCTTCCTATCCTCTGCGTCAGTTCCTGCCTTTATGTTCCCACCTTCTGTTGCTGGCCTGACTTCTCTGGGTGACTATAAGCCATCAGCTGAAATAAACCCTTTCCTCCCAACTTGCTTTTCATCACGGTGTTTTTTATCACATCAATAGAAAGCTAAGGACACCACCTGAGCCTCTAGGGAAACTACCCAGCCTGGGGTCCCTCTGTGCTGGACAGTCTGGTGGTGCGGAGTTCAGCAGATCTGGGCAAGATTTTGCATGCTGAAAGTGAACGAAGAAGCTTCAGGTCCTAGACTGAGTTTCACATTTGCTGTAAAGAAAGCATCATGGGGAGAAAGTCCAGTCGATGCCTGTAGTCCTTCGGAGGTGGCCGTTCTGGGACACCATATAGGGAGGCAGCCATAGAGTCTGCTGGTTCTACCCTTCTATGGGGCAGAGGCCAGCCCACCAGTAGCTAAAGGACTTGCTTCTGGCCCCAGTCTCTGGCCTCTACCCATAATGCTGGTTCTGGGACCCAAAAGCTATGTTGCTAATGCCTAGGACCTGTCTCCAGGGCCCTGGGGTCCCCAGAAGCCCAGGAGTGTGTTTACTCTTCCACAATGGGGTACTTTTTAAATATGGAATATGAGCCACACAACAGATATGATACAGAGAAGTTGATTATAGTGGTGGGGATACCCCAGAAAGAGAGAGACAGGAAGAGAGATAGAAAGATAGAGACAGCAAGAGAGAGAGGTAAGAGAGAGGAACAAGGGGGGCAAGAGGGAGAGAAAGGTGGGTTTGTCCTTTTCATATTCCTGGGTAAGGCCACGCCTATTGGGAGGCAGGTAATGACATCATAGGTTGCTAGGCAGACTAGGGCCAGTATGCTAACAGGACTTACTGCTCACATCCTAACCTGGCTGGAAAGGCCACGGGAAGACTGACTTTGAAGGATATTGACCTCCCTGCCTACCTAACTGGTAAGTAAACACATGCCTGATGTTGGGGCAGGGGCAGGGGGGGCGAGTCTGATGCACAGGAATTGCACCCTGACCTCCGGAGACCACCTCTTACCTGAGGGACCTTGAACTTCAGAAGCTCACTTTGTTTCACAAGCCACAGCCTGGCAGGGAGGAAGAGGGAACTATGGCCTGTCCCCAGTGAACAACTGAGGCTGTAAGAGGTTTCCTGTACTCTACTAGGCCGCTGCTAAAGATTCTATGGGGTTGAGAAGAAATATCTGTTTGCACAATATACAGCCTCTAGGGAAGATGGCAGACTGTCCCAAACTTTCCTCCTCTCCTACTTCCTCTCTTCTTGCCTCAGGCAGCCTGCCTCCTCCCCACCACACCGGATTTGTCCTGAGACTACAGACTCTTGGAGGCCCCAGCCTCCCGTGACCTTGTCAGAAGTTTGCTTTCAAGAAACCTCTCCTCACCCTCCTGCACTCTGACACACCAGTGCTTCCTCAGCAACGTGGTGACCCTGAAGGGAGCCAGGAGCCCAGGGAAGCTGACTGAGAAAAGCCAGGATGCTCCGCTCATGACTCACTCCCACATTACGGGGCCTCACACAATGTACAAGGGCGGAGCCATGTGAGTTTCCTAGATAAGGCTGTCCCCACAGAAGAAAGGGCCAAAGACTCATCCAATAGTATTTTCCAGGCACCTACTATGTGTCTAGCGATGTTCCGGGGACAGATGTACACACACAGGAAACGCCCAGCTCTCCTGGAGCTTACACTCTGCAGCTCCTCTTCTAGTAGGATCAGCTGGTGTCTGAGCTAGAGAGAGAGTAAGGAAGGCTGGCAGATCCAGGATGGGGCTGCCCTAGGACCCCACTCTCCAGTCCACGCCCTGGGGGTGAGAATTGGGGTGGGGGGAAGGGGCACCGGCAGTGATGACTGCTCATTAGAGAGTCTATCAACAGTGAAAGTGAAAGAAGAGGATGGAGGTCAGGGCTAAGTGCCTGCCTAGCATGCGCAAGGTCCTGGCCTCTGTCCTTGCAGCACCACAATAAATAAGTAGATGAAATGAAATTCGAAAATGAAAATGTAAAGAATGAAAAAGAAGAAGAGCAAAGGTCACTGGGCAGGTTGGAAAGATGACCAGAGAAAGGGTCACCATGGCCATCACTGATCCTCTCTCTGTCCTCTTCCCCCTACATCCTCCTGCCTCCTCTTCCCCCCTCCTCCCCCTCCTCCTCCTCCTCCAGGCCTGTCCCCTTCCCAAGCCTCCAGGTGACTCTGTTTGCTCTGTCAAGGCCCAATGCTGGGACAGCAGCCCCTAACAATTTGTTCCTATGGTTCTGGGGCTCCCAGACAGCTCCTGGGAACAAAAGCTACCAGGGGGGGACACCAGCCTTCCTTACAAAGATCCCAGATGGAGCAGAGAAAAGAAAGGGGAAGTCGTGGGAGGCAAGGAGTTAACCTGGACTAGGTTAAACTGTGTGAGATAATGTGTGTGAGGCTCCAGAAACCCTGATGCCTCTCGTTCTCAGGAAATATTAATCTTCTTCCTTTCCTTGTCTGTGCTGGACAATTCAAATGCTTTATTAATCATTTATAACACCACCATAGTAATAAGATTCATAAAAATTCAAATTGTAGGAGCTTGGCTCTGCTCTTCTGGCTTCAGCTCAGAAAGCCACATGTCTCACCATCTGCTAGGAAAAGGGTGGGCATCATCCCTTGGAATTCTCTCACCCCATTAAATTCTGAGCACGCCCCTTGCTTTAGATGACCTTGGGAAAGGCAAATGTCTCAAGTCTTGTCTGCCAGAAACAAACTGAGATAAGGGATGAGGAAGGTAGCCATGTCTAGCTCTCTTCCCCTGGCTATGCTTTCAGAGGCCTCACCTCACCCCAGACATGATGCCAAGGACCTCACTGCACCTGTCTTAGATGCTGGCACCTGATCACAGGCCCTGGTCATAGCTGGCTTCTCTATCCCTCTCATCTGTTTTTCATCTGTCACTATTGGCTGTCTCCCCCATGAACTTAGGCACTCACAGATGCACACTGACCTGGATGGAGTCTTTATGTCAGCCAAAAGAAAGGGAGGAGGGAAGAAAGGAGGTGAGAAGGATTTTGGGGTTGTTGTTGTTGTTGTTTGTTTGTTTGTTTTTTTAAGTAGAGTTGTGCCCTTTGAACATCAGGACTGTGTTCTGAGAAATGTAGAGTTCTCCACTATGGGAGCATCATAGAGTGTATTTACACAAACCTAAGTCTGGGTCAGTCTCTCCACATGTCTCTTTGTTAGGAGTAGCATGTTTTTTTTGAGATAGAGCCTAACTCTACAGCCCCATATAAGATGTGTGTGTGTGTGTGTGTGTGTGTGTGTGTGTGTGTGTGTGTGTGTGTATTCTCTCACATGTGTGTGGGAGCCCATAACGACCAGAAGAAGGCATCTGATCCTCTGGAATTGCAAAAGGTTGTGAGGTACCTGACGTGATGGCTAAGAACCGAACCCAGGTCCTGGCATAGGAGTGTAGCTTAGTGGAACATTTGCCTAATATGTGAACATTTGCCTAGGCTCACTCCCAGTACTGGGAGGGGGGGGGGGGGGGGAGAATCAGATCCAAGCCCAAGTCTTCTGCAAGAGCAGCAAAGGAAGTGGATCCCTGCCTCTTAGCTGCCGAGCAATTTCTCCATCACCCAGACTAACCTTGGACTCACTGAGCAGCCTAACCTGGCCTTGAACTTGCTTCATTTATCCGGCGTCAGCATCTTGACTACTGGGATAGCAGGTCCCCACCACTATGCCCTCAAACCATGGCCTCTTTTACACTGTCAAGGAATTAAGTACATATGATCCCGGCATGGTGATACATCTGTGGAATCCCAACATTCAAGAGGCTAAGGGAAGAGAATTGAGGGTTCAAGGCCAGCATTAGCTATAATACGAGACTTTGTCTCAGAACAAAACCAAAAACAGAGCTGGAGATGTAACTCACTTGGTAGCATGGCTGCCTAGCATGTAAAGGCCCTGGGTTCAATCCCCAACAACATATAAACCAGGTATGATAGCCCACACATGTAACCCTAGCACTCAGGAAGACCAGAAGTTCAAGGTCATCCTTGACTACAATACCGAGGCCAGTCCAAGCTGTGAAAGATACCATCTCAAAACAAAACAAAATAAAAAAATATATAGGAGCATGACACAACAGTCAAAAGTCGGCTGTTGTTATCAAGTGTTCTGCACTGTGTGTACGTGTACTGCACACTGCTGTACTGGTGTACTTGTACATGATAAGCAGCCTGGGAGGTTTGCACACACCAGCAGCATCACAGGCATGAACGCACAGCACACTCTGTTGAGACCTTTCCAGGTATCAGGACTCTATCTACTATAGTCTTGTGGAACGGTTCTCATAGATGCAGCCCCTCCTTAGCTAAGCTGCCATCCCGCAGTGCAGGACTATGAGTATAAAGTGTCCTCTTTCCTTCGGAGAGGCCACCCGGCTCTCAGTTGAACCAAATGAAGAAGCGAGCAGGGAGCTGGCCTTCCCAGGGGCTGACTCTATGGTAGAAAGACAAGGGCTCCGAACTTCTCCAAGCAACGCCAGATACACTTTCGACATCTCAGTGGATTCCTGCCTGCGTCAATCCCATCCCTTCTGTCCTTTCCCACTGTCCTCGCTCCCAACTTCCCTCCCTTTTTCCTGGACCCCAAGCTCTATAAACCCTCCTTGCTCTGCTAAACCAGCCCTCTTTCATTTTTTTCCCCTTTGCTGTTCAGAGTCCCCATCCTTCTCAGTGAACCGGCCTTCCCACCTGTGACCCTGCTCCCTGGCCAGCCTACTGCCACCCTGTCAGTGCTACTATCTTACTTTGTGATCTTACTCCTGGTCTTTACAAGAAGTGACCTGTTCTCCTCAGGCTCCGCTATAGCTCACCCACCACCCCTTGAAGACCCTCCCCCAGCCCTCCCCCAGCCCTCCCCGTCCACTTCTGAGGCTGGCGTTTCTTTCTTGGAGTGTTTGGAAACTTGCCTGGGTTAGAGGAATGGCTCTGTCTCATGCACAACAACCCTTGTCTGACCTGTCTCACTACACAGACAGACTGAATTATTCATTAGCAGGAGCGAGAGCTGTTGAAACCACCTGCCAGGGCGGGGAGCTGGGATGTTTCGGTACCTCTTACTGATGCAGTGAGCTATCTTTCTGAGCTGCTAAAATTCCATCAAATAGGAGTGGGGGCCAAGACGATGGCCGGAGATAAAAGCCCTGTGCATTTGAAGCCTGACTTTGCCATTTCCAGGTTTGTGGTCTGTGTGTCTGGCCAAAATGCTTCATTTTCCCAGGGGTTCCCAACTCTGGTGTACGGGAAAAGGGATTGTTTTCTTCTCCCGTGTCGCAGACCACTTTGCCCCCCTGGAGAACGCGGTCTTCACAAAGTGCTTTGGAGGATCTGGAGAAAGATGCTGTTGGTTTTGGTCAGGTTTCTC
Source organism: Acomys percivali (assembly GCA_907169655.1). Lineage (NCBI taxonomy): Eukaryota > Metazoa > Chordata > Mammalia > Rodentia > Muridae > Acomys > Acomys percivali. The sequence goes on along the minus strand of OU015747.1, from coordinate 90,397,745 downwards.
ACCAACAAGCTGACCCAGGGACATGGCAGGCACACCCAGTCCTGAAGGTGGGATGCAGGGAGCGGGTAAGTAGTCCATAGAGGGTACCATGCTGGAGACACCATCCTGCACTTAGGACATTTCTATCCTGCAAGGGCCAACAGGTCCAAGAAAGACACGTGCAGAAAACAGCAACTATGGGTCCCAGAAACAAATATGATGTGGAGACACACTCTTCTGTGGAGAATGTTTAGACACAGAGGCCAAATGCACACGAATGCGTGTCAGACCATTGTTCTTGGTCACTGACTCCCAGCCCTGTTTATCTCAATAGCTAAAAACCCACAAACATTAGGCTCTGAGCCAGTCCTCAGAGGAAACGCCCATGACCACAGCTTCGGGTCTCTGGTGTCTGCTTTATGAAGCTGATGGATGTAAAGACCCAAGAGCCTCCAGAAAGGCTAGAATCCTGTCACCATCCAGGTCAAACAAGTCCTCTTCTGAGAGAGACATATGAAATGACATGACCACTGTGGCCTGGGATGCCGCTAGGTGTGTGTTTGCCCGCTCGCTATAGGCTGGTGGTCTCCCCCACCCCACAGTGCTCACAGAGATCTGATGGTCCTGTTCTGCCAGCCCCATATGAGCTTGGGGCAGTAGGCAGGCAGGGGGACAGGAGGAAAGGGGAGATGGTTCAAACCTGGTGATTTCCATTTTAGTCATGGAACTTCTGGATGAGGTTGGAAAGCCAAAGAAGCTTTGAATGTAAGGAATTCTCTGCCGTGTCACAATCCTCCTCACGTCATGCAGAACAAAAGAAGTGGTCATACATAGCTGTTTTTTATTTTATGTGTGAATGCTTAGTCTGCATGTATATGTGTGCACCATGTATTTGCAGTATCCACAGAGGCCAGGAAAGGCCAATGGATCCCTTGCAACTGGAGTTGTAGTGGGTTGTGAGCCACCACATGGGTGCCAGGAATTGAACCTGGGTCCTCTTTAAGAACAAGTGCTTTTAACCTCCAAGCCATCTCTCTGGTCCTCAAGAGCAGCCTTTTAAAATGTATGTTATGTGGACTGGTAAGATGGCTTACTGGGGAAAGGCATTTGCTATCAAACCTGAGGACCTTAGTCAATCCCAGGACCCACATGGTAGAACGAGAGGATCAACTCCTATGAGTTGTCCTTCGGACTCCACATGTGTGTCATATGATACACACACGCGCGCACACGCGCACCAGAGAACATAAATCAAATATAATTTTAAATGTTTAAATAAAAATGTGTTAAAATAAGGAAAAAATAAATTTCAGAGATGGCTCAGGAGTTAAGAGTACTGGCTGCTCTTCCAGAGGACCCAGGTTCAATTCCCAGCACCCACATGACAGCTCGCAGCTGTCTGCAACTCCAGTTCCAGGAGATCCAACACCCTCATATAGACACACATGACACCCTCATACAGACACAAGTACAGTCTAAACACCAATGTACATAAAATAAAAAATAAATAATTTTTTAAAAATAACTTTTAAAAAAGAAAAGAAAAAGGACATTCCAAAGCTTGCTTGCCTGTGCTAAAGTGAGAACCCAGGACAGTCCTAGGCAATTTAGCAAGACCTGGCCTCAGAATCAAAATATCAAAATGTCTGGCATGGCGACACATACCTGTAATCCCAGAACTCAGAGCGCTGAGGCAAGAGGACCATTCATAAGTTTGAAGCCAATCTCATCTACAGAGTTCCAGGCCAGCCGTGGCTTCTCCTTTTCTTTCCAATCTGAGACAGTGGTGCCTCTAGGTTGATTCTTGGATTGGAGTTTATCCCACATCAGCCTCCTGTGCAGATGAAACCAAAGGTGTGTACCATCACATCCCAGAAGCTTAGTCCCATTCTTGGCCACCTAATCTAGAGACATCAGCCAACTCCCACAGAAGAAAATTTTCAGTGGGCTAAGGATGTAGCTCGGCTGCAGAGTGCTTGCCTAGCGTGTGTGGGGCCCTAGGAAAAAAGAACAACTTTCTTTCTTCCTTTTCATTTCATTGTTTTCATTCATTCGTTTGTTTGTTTGTTTTCATTTTGGGTTTTTGGCTTTTTGAGACAGGAATTCTCTGTGTAACAGATCTGTAGCTGTCCTGGAACTCTCTTTGTGGTCCAGGCTGGCCTCAAACTCACAAAGATCCACCTGCCTCTGCCTCCCGAGTGCTAGATTAAAGGTGTGCGCCACCACTCACAGAAAGAACAATTTCTAAGGGAAATTCTTAGTGTGTTCAGTCTTTCCTTCTTCCTTAGTTTGTTCTTAATCCTGAGTCCTTCATAAGGGTGTTTGTTTGGAAGTAAACAACAATAAACATTAGAACAAACGCCAGCATAGGAGGCAGGCCATCCCCACTACTCTCTCCAGAGCCCCTGTCCTATCCCTGAAGGATCAGCCTGTAGGGTCAGTGGGGCCAACAGTAGAAGTGGAGGCACAGGGATTATATGAATGGGGCAGAGATCACTGAAGGATGCTGCAAGGTCAGTGCCCAGACCTGTGCCAGATGTGTTCCTTAAACTTGCAGCTCTCAGGATGTTTTATCTGAACTAAGGAAAGAACACCCTCCCTTGGCCTGGCTTGAAGAAGGAAAGATAACAAGGCAAAGTCTGGCTCATCTAGGGCTGGCCTGTAACTTCCATAGTCTTGTGGCAGCTTCCCAAAGCCTGCGATTACAGATTTGTGTCACTGTGCCCCAACCTCTGTTCTCCCCTGATACACACTTGTGATGGTGGTACTTGGGTGTTTCAGTTGCGTGTGGCCTCAAATTCTTCTTGTCTCCATCTCCCAAGAGCCAGAATTACAGACAAGCGCTGCCACTCTCAGTTCGGGAATCCCTCCTGGAGAGCTTCTTCTTTGACCCTGGGCAGCTCCAGACTCCACTGGATCACTGAAGTCTTCCTTGATGACCTCTCCAGCCACCAGACAAACTGTCATGGATGGTACAGCCATACAAGGAGACACCGAAGACAGCTCAACAGCCTCCGAAGAGCCGTACTTCACTTAAAGACATTGCTAATTCTGCTTCCTACACCCTGTGAGGCTGACAACAGCTCCAGATCCTTGGGGTGGGTGATCACCGCCCTAGGACACCTGCCTCTCCCTTTGGACCGCCCAACTCCCTCACATCAGGACCGCATGATAGGCTGCCCCTCCTGCCCGGCCTCTCTAGTTCTCTGCACGGATGGCTGAGCAGACAATCAATATTTATCTGACTCTGCCAGGCTTGGCTCTCAGGAGGCCCAGCACGTCCCCAGCGTGGGCGGGCTTTAAAGCAGACACAAAGCTGGTGAAGAGACCAGCCAGGCTCCCCGTTTCTTGCATCCTGGACTAGGTTGAGGTCAGGGAAAGCCAGGTGGCCACAGTCTCGGCATTCTAGTGACCACTCCCTCACAACTGTCAGGGCTCATCTATGCCCCTATCTCACTGTGGCACCTGTCTTGTCCCTGAACAAGGCTTATGGCTCCCGTTCACTCTGATGTTGACCTGACAAAAATCCCTGAGTAAATCAAGGGGAGAAGAGCAAGCAGCTGATTCGACACCAGGTGCACAGCAGGGCACAGCTGCCAGGCTAGAGGGGGTCTGGGGAAAGCCCATCTGCTCCCTGGGTCCTCTCTCTACCAGCTCCTCCTCCTGTTTATCTCATCATCTATCACTCTCTTGAACCTATCCCCAGCTCTGCAGTGTCCCCCGGGGTCACCCACACCTCTGCATGGCGCCTTTGTTTTCCTGGCTAGCTCCATCCTCCTCTGGATGTCTTCCCTGGCTAAGCCTCCCCAGCCCCGACCAGTTGCCCATTTCTTTAGTTCCCACACGAGCAGCTGCCACCATGGTAATCTCTCGTGAAGAATCAAGCCTCGTGTGCTATAAATTGTCTCCCCTGCATCTGGAGAGCAGGGACTGTGGCTAACTGACCCTGGGCACTTGTCAGAGCCATTTCACAAGCTCCACAAATGTTTGTTGGTTGACTGAATGACCTCTGTCCTCCACACATAAGCCAGAGAATTTCTCAAGGGTAAGATAGAACTAACTAATGCCCTATCTTTTCTTGGACTCTCCAAATAGAATCAATGGAAGGACACCCATCCCTAATTGTTCATTGAGTGGAGAAAAACCCAGAAACATCTTTGTAGCTGCCCACTGCGCTTTCCTTCCCTTCCCCCTGCTCAGTAGACTACTCTGAGGCCCTTTAAACAGCTAAAGCACTGGTCTTGATCTAGATGGGTCTCGGTTTGGTTTGAGAGTTTGTTTACTGATCCACTTATCAGTCTCTATAATAGTTGTATCAAAACCATCCCAAGGAGCTGGGCATGCTGGTGTACACTTTTAATCCCAGCACTCAGGAGGCAGAGGCAGACGGATTTCTGTGAGTTTGAGGCCAGCCTGGTCTACAAAGCAAGTCCAGGACAGTCAATGTTACACAGAGAAACCCTGTCTCAAAAAACCAAAACCAAACCAAACTAAAACAAAACAAAAAAAACAAAAGCCGTCCCAGGGTTCAGAGGCTGTGACTCAGTGGTAGAGCCTAACCCTGGGAGCCCTCTTTGATCCCTAGTACTGAGAAAACATTTTAAAATCCTAAGAGAAGAAAAGCCAGCTCTGCCCAACTTTCATGCTTCCCCACTAGCACAGGACTTTTACCACACACTCCATCTTCATGGGTGAGTGTCAACTCTGCAGGCGTGGAAATCGAGGCTAAAGGCATAGTAATAGATGTGGCGATTCTGTTTGGACAGTATTCCTCCGACTCAGCCCCGCCACCCCCTAGCCCTTGTCTGCTCTGATGTGGGGTGGCCCTTGTTACAAATCACACCCCCAGAAGCAGTCTCTGGTCCTCAGAGACAACGGAAGTTCCTTGAAGAAAAGAGGCTGGGATGGCCTAGAGTTCTACTCAGAGATGCTCATGCCTTGGGGTTTCCTGCTGGAGTTGGGGGGTTGGGGTGGAGCATGGTGGTCAGGGGGCAGAGCATGGTGGTCAGGGGCCTCCTTGGCACTAAGCCAGGGCTCTAGGCCCACGCCATCTCCCCACCTTTGCAACTCAGACGACAGTGCATTTTAACAACAGGGCTGTGCTCACAGAGGTCCGGAGACTCAGGAACCAGCAGAGCAGCCTTTTTTCTCTGTCCTTTTTAGTTCCTTTCAGAGCCCATAGTGATCTAGGAGACCCTGATCAGGCTCAAGCTTTTTTTTTTCACCGAAAAACAAAGCAAGATAAATAACAACAAAACAAACAAACAAAAGTCAAAGAACGGAAATTCCTGATGACACATGACATAGGGACTCAAAAGGTTCAGTCTTTTTTGTTGTTATTGGGTTTGTTTGTTTGTTTTTTGAGAACAAAGAGCCTTAGCTGTTCTGGACTTGGTTTGTAGACCAGGCTGGCCTCGAACTCACAGAGATCCACCTGCCTCTGCCTCCGGAGGGCTGGGATTACAGGCGTGTGCCACCGCTCCCAGCAAAAGGTTAAGTCTTAACACTTGAGGCAAATAATGGTGGTGTGCTTCATCCCCTCCTCATTCTGTTTTTTGATTTTGTTTGTTGGTTGTTGGTTGTTTGTTGTTGATTCTGTTTGTTGGTTTTGTTTTTGTTTTTGTTTGTTGTTGTTGTTTGTTTGTTTTTAAGACAGAGTCTTCCTGGGCTTCCAGGCTGATCTTAGACTTATTCAGTAGCTCAGACTGGACTTCAACTCACTCAGTAGCCCAGGCTGGCCTTGAACTTATTATCCTGCTTCCACTTGCAAAATACTTTGAGCTGGTGTCCAAAATGTGAGTGGCCCTTTTAAGAAGCAGAAGATACATCAAGCAAGATAGTAACTATATGAAAATACGCTTTTTCTTCCCCCTTTCACACAGATGGCAGGATATTCTACATATTGCTGTGTGCTTGCACTTATTTTTACTAAACAATATGTTCTAGGGATTAGTCTGTCTTCAGACACAAAATGCTTTCATTTCTCTTCATTAAGTGGCAGATATTCCATTGTCTATAAATTCATTTAACCAGTCCCCTTTGAAGGTTGTTTTAGCTTTTTTTTTTTTTTAACCTTTTTTGAAAGAGTCTTTCTTTATAGCACACGCTGGCCTCAAAGGTATGATCCTCCTGCCCCGATAGAGCTGGGATTATAGCCACGGGACACCAGGCCAGCTTCCCATCTCTTTTTTCCTTTTGGATGGTAAAGGATGCTGGAGACAGGATGCAGGACCTCATTGATGCATGCTGATCATGCACTCTATTGCTCTCTGTGTTGGGTGTGATGTGTTTTGCGGACGTGGAAGATCACCTTCAGGTACAAACCTAGATGGGAAACTGCTGCAGGAACTTAACTCCCTACGTGAAGGGGCGTGGGACAGTGAGGGGACAGACTACAGCCGTGGCCCTGTCATTCCCCTCTGGGCGCTCTGGTGAATTATGTAATTGTTCTTGTTGGTTTCTTGGTTGGTTAGAGAGCGTGCCCCTTGTGGGGCAGCTTGGAGGGTTGAGTGTTGAAGTTTTATGTATGCAATGCCTGGCACAAAGCCCTCATGGGAGCACTGAAAAAAGCAGGAGCTTCACCCACCCCACCCCCGCCAACCCAGCCCAGTCACCCTCTGTCCCTCCTTCCTTCATTCCTTCCTCCTTTCTCCTCCACTATTGCTGTGTTGGACTTTCTACATTTTGTTTGAAGCAACCTTGCTCTGTAGACCAGGCTAGCCTTCTCAAGGCAATCCTTCTGTCTCAACCTCATAAGCGTTAGGATTACAGGTCTGACTCAAACCAGCACTCTGAGCTTTTTACTGGCCTCCCAATGCCTCTTTAACACCAACTGCACCACCACCTGGATCTCTGCAAGGCGCTTGCCCACTCCCAGCCATCTCCTGCAGGCCTAACCTGCCTCTGCTCTGCCATCTTATCAGGTCCTGACGTACTGGCAGTGGTTCAGCAAAGGTCTAAAATGAACACTTCCCTCCTCATCCTCCCAGACTCTCAGCCCTTCAGCAAAGAAAAGCAAGGTCCTTTCCAGCAGGCTGAAGAAGCCCAGCTTCCTTTTTTCTCCCCCTGTGGAGCTTGGTAATGGGAAAAGGGTTTTAACTGTGTATTTAAAATCCCTAGTGTCTGCATACCCCATCTCCCCACAGCCACCCACGCTCTGGAGGAGCCTGGTATTCAATATCCAGCTATTCCGCCTGGGGTGGGTGGGGGGAATTATTCCCCGGCCTCTCTCCGTCCTTCTCCCTTGTGTGTCCCCGGTTTGGACACACCACCAGAGACAGCATCACTAGGGACTGCTGCTGGAGGGTGGAGGGCAGTGGGAGGAATTATTCTGGTTTCTCTCTGGGAGCATAAATGCTTTTTTAATTGCTGTCAAAGGCGGCTCTTTGGGAATGTATTATTGATAGCAATTGAAATGAAAGGAAAGAAAACGCAGCACTCTTCCCTTTGCTTGCTCAACCCTCTCTCCCTTCATGGCCGCCCACCCACACCCTTCCCTCCCCTCCAGACCCCAGGCCTCTGGCAGCCTCTTTCTCCTATGCTCCGTTTGCCAGCTAGGCCTTCTCACCTGCCTACCCTTCTTTCCCCATTTTCCCTGAGCCTGGTCCTCCTCCCCCTCCTCCTCCTCCTCTCCCTCCTCCTCTCCTTCTTCCTCCTCCCCCTCCTTCTCCCCTTCTTCCTCCTCCTCCCCCTCCTCCTCCCTCTCCTCCTCCTTCCCCACCTAGCAGGAGAAGTGCTGTGTTCCCTTCCTGTCTCTGGCTCTGCAGCTTCACAACTCTTGTGCTGCCCTGCCTTGCTGCAATTGGACCTCCCACCCCTCTCTGAAATGTCACCACCTAACCAAGGCCACTTCTGCTCCTTTCCCTTCCCATTCCCCTCCCCTCCCCAACACGCTCCCCTTTCTGCTCCTGCTCTTTCTCTTGCTTCGGTGCTCAGTGTTCCCTCTCCAACCTGGAGCAGCTGGGGTACTTTCTCACGCCCAAACCTGGGAAATGACTTTTCTATTTCCATCTTCTTTGTACAGGGCGGGGAGCCTACCCCAGGACACAGTCCCAGGTTCTATCCTGTGTGTGTGTGTGTGTGTGAGAGAGAGGGGGGGGGGGACTGGTCAGGGGCTTCTGTTTATCCTGCTGGTTCTGGACGGGTCGGCACCAGAAGAAGCACCATAAGCTATCTCTGATAGCAAAAGTGTTGGAAAGTTCTTTCCTGTTTCCAACTGCCTCTTCAGACTGGTCCTCTCACTCATCTCACTGCAGTAGATCTCATTTCTTCCTATTTCCTCTACCCTGGAATGGTGTCCCTTGACCCTCCAATTCCTCAGCAGGGTCCCCTGTGCCTTTAAGAAAACTCAGCGCCTGTTCTTCCCTGTGTGGAGCCCCCACTTCAGACAGCTTCAGAAATAATAGTTAATCTTCCCATACGGGCTGTTCTGCTCTTGTGGAGCCTGGGTAAAGGGCTCATTTACTCCCCGCCCACCCCTCTAACTTCCCTTTACCCTCTCCCCTCACCCATTTCTCCCCGCCCCACCCCCAGCCTATAGGAAAGGAGAACAGGGATAAGACTGAGGAGAGATTGGTCCAATCTCATCCTCTCCCTGAGGCTTGCTTGCTCTATGTCACCATCCACAAGTGTTTCCTGAGCAGCTACTGCCAGCCCTTTCTCCCTACCCCAGGTCCCCCAGGTCCCCCAGGTCCATCCTCACTGGCACAGCCGAGAGTCCTGATCACACACAACCGGACTCTACTTCCAAGGAGGACCGGCTGTTGCTGGGGAAGCACGGCTTGCCTTTGCATGTCCGTCCTAGATGGAAGCAGTGCCTTGGGCCACTGGAATCTCCAAGTTGAGCTTCTCCTTCCCCGTGGTTGCCTTCAGCGGTCCCTCTGTCTCCTCACAGTCATCCACTCTCAGGTGTAGCTACAGCATAGCTCACAGTGCCAACCTACTCTGGCTCAGTTCAGCTGACTGACAGGTCTCCCAAGGCCAAAACGAGGCACGGGAGACCTGAGAGCAGATTCTCACAAGTCCCTCCAGGCTGCCCCTCTTACTAGGTTCTACCACACTCCCACCTTCACTCTGGCCAGGTCTGCCTTGACTCTTGCCATGGCAGCCGCCACAACAGTGAAAAGGCTCCATCCGTTCCTGGAACCCAGACTGCAGCAAGCTGGCTTGCCCCAGACTTCAGGGGTAGCTAAGGTAGACCTTGGTCCCTAATGAAGGTGTGGGACCAGGCTAAGAGCAGGAGAGTTGGGCCATTTCCAGTCAATCATTGCTACAGCATACAAACTCTAACGGGGGGCTCCAGGGGACCAGCCAGATGGGAGTTTGGTCTGGGGCTCTGTCTCCACACTGGGTGTCCTCACCCCGCTGACACCTGTGCTGAGCTCCACGTCCAGCTGGGAGCCCAGCCTGCTCTTGCTCTCTAGCTCTCTCTCCCACTCTCTCTCCCACCCCTCTACCCTCTCACCTCTCCTCTCATCCTCCCTCCCTCCCTCCCTCCTTCATTCTGCCTACCTTCCCTTTCCTGTACTATTCTGCACTGCTTCCGCTTTTTAGCATCTTCCCTACCTTCCTTTACTTCTCTCCCTCGCACCATCATCCCTGTCTCTTTCCTCTCTCCCACCTCTCTTCTCCCTCCCTCTGCTTAGATTCCCTCCAAATCCACACCACCTTCCCGCCTGCCACTATATTTAGCTCAAAGCTGGGGGTTTCGGATGGCGCCCGCTGCTGCTGCCGCCGCCGCCGAACAAACGAAGCTGGCAGAGCTGGCATCTAGTCTTGAAGGGTCCTTGGCGTTTCCATGAGAGGCTCCCATAGCCTGACTACGTAACTGGGGCCTTTTTCCTCTGCCAGCGCCAGGCCCTGGGCTGAAGGAGGGCAGAGATGGGCCTCCAAGTACAGTAGAGAACTCTCCCTGCAGGAATCTTTGGAAGAAGACACTGCAAGTCAGTTCTGGGAGTGGATTTGGACCCTATCGCCCACAATCGGGAGAGCACAGAAGGTTAGGACCAGCTAGGTGAGGAGTGCCAGGATCTCACAGATAAAGCACATAGTTCTTAACAGAACCATGGAGACCCCTCCCTCACTGCAGTCCACTGTGGGCTATGAACTCGTGTGTGTGTGTGTGTGTGTGTGTGTGTGTGTGTGTTTTCATCATGTATAGCTACAACCCCGTCTCTCATCATGTCTTTGTGTTGGGCATGTGTGTGTGTGTTTTCATCATGTAGAGCTACAACCCCGTCTCTCATCACGTCTTTGTGTTGGGTATGTGTGCTACATTTGTCATTTGTGTGTATGCACATGTGTGCATGCACATGGAGACTAGATTTCATGTCAGATATCTTCCTTAGTCATTCTCTACCTCCTTTTTTTGAGGCAGCCGCTGGGATGGCTAGGCAGCAAGCCTCAGGGATCCTCCTGTCTGTGCCTCCCCGGTGTCGCGGTCACAGGTGAACACTTGCCCATCTGGCTTTTTATAAGGGTGATGAGGATCAGAACCCAGGTCCTTGTGCATACACAGCATCATTTTACCCACTGACCCATCTTCCCAGCCTCACAGCCACTTCCTGGTGTGATGTCAGCACTTCTAGAAGAAGAGCTTCTGTAAAAAGCATGTCCAAAGCTAGGCAGGGTGGCACATGTCTATAGCCTGAGCACCCGAGAGGCTGAGATGTGGCGATTGCAAGTCCGAGACCAGCCTGAGCTACATAGCAAGATCCTGTCTCAAAGGGAATAAGAAATCATATCCCTGATGGAAGCCTGCAGTGTCAGCTACTTGTGATGTTGTGAAAAAAGGACCACTTGAGCCAGGCTGAGCAGCACAGCAAGATCTCACCTGAAGAGAAAAATCATATTCAGGGCCAGCAAAATGGCTCAGTGGGTAAAGGAGCTTGCTGCCAAACCTGACAAGTTGAGTTCAACCCCCAGGACTCATGGTGGAAGGAGAGAACTGACTCCTACAAGCTGTCCTCGCGCCTACAAACACACACAGTGCAGACTCATACAGGCACACAGAAAGACACACAAACACACACCGGGAGACATATGCAAATACACCTGCATAAGTAAATGCAATTAAAATGTTTAAATCATATTCAATACTTGAGGGACACTTTATAGATACACTAGGTAGCTGGAACATACCTTTTGCTTTCTGTATTGTTTTGGTTGGTTTTGAGATAGGTTCTCGTGCTGAGGACCTGGCTATCCTGGGATTTATTCTGTAGACCAGGCTGGCCTTGAACTTCCAGTAACTCTCCTCCTGCCTCTGCTTCCAAAGTCCTGAGGTGACAGGTGTGTGCTGCCATGCTCAGCACACCATTGCATTTGGTGCTTACAGTTATTATCAATGGTGATGTGGTCCTGACCTGTCTGACACTGGGCCTGATCTCTGGTGTCCGTTGATGCACCATTTACAATTATCTTTTTAAAAAAAACTACTGGGGTTTTGAGGGCTAGTAAGAGGGAGATCACCATAATGCCAAATGTGTAGATGCAGAAGCCAAGGTTGTGAATGGGGAAATGGCTTGCCAAGGTCATAGCCAGCCATTTCACTCACTCGGTCCTTCCATCCCGTGACTACCTACTATGGGCTGACACTCCGCTTCACCGCAAACATTCTCAACAGAGCGAGAACCAGAAGCCAATGTTGTGACAGCCAGTCCCAATGAGTTCAACGTGATGAGGCCACTGAGATTCTTAAAAGGACAAAACTACTCTGGATTCCACTGGTGTGAGGGGCGTGGAGGTGGTGGGTGGACCTGGGCAGGCGATGAAACACAAACACAGGCCAGTTTGGATCACGCCTGACTCTTTGGTCTTATCCTGACTCAGTGGAGCAGGACCTTACAGATGCTGGTGAATCAGAGGACCAGTCAGACTTTGCCTACCATGTTGGGACTTCTCAACCTCTCTGTGCGACATACTGACTTCTTCCTCTTGCTGGGAATGTCACTTATGAGACACTGCAAAAAGGCTAAGATGGGAATAAGAACAGAATAACTTGAGGGATTATAAAGAGGAACCTGGAGCGGGGAAGGTGTTGCCTGAGTCCTTGGGCAGCTTTTCTAAGTCATACCCCTGCAAGCATCCTTCTACTCGCTCACCTCTGTCCTCCACCCATCCCTCCACCTGAAACACCAGCACTTGGGAAGCTGAGGTACAAAGTATGGCCACGAGTTCAAGGCTAGGCTCTGCTATAGACTGAGGCCTTGTCTCCAAAAAGAAAGGGAAGAAGGGAGAATAAAAGAGAGAAAGGCCCTCATCCAGCTCTATTACTCTAGCTCTATTACTCATACTTGAATGACCAGAGCCTCAAATAATTGGGCCTCAGTTTTCCCATCTGCCAAATAGGCACAATAATAATAATAATAATAGTACATTGCCATAAGGATCAAATGGGATAATGGATGGGAAGCAGTTTTGTAAACTGTCAGCTGCCCCACTCCTGAGAAACTTATCATTAATCCCCTCGTTTTCTTCAACACCAAAGACTGAAAAGCTGAGGAGAAGCAGTCAGAGCTGGGGCTGAGGCATTCCATCCTAACCCTGCCCTCTGGCTTTCCAGACAACCGTGGGAAAGAAGCCCTGGAACCCATGAGCCTCATCAGGAAAGGAGGAGGAGTCACCCAGTCAGCCATGTCAGCCCAGGACCAGAAGGACTCGCAAACAGATGGCTTATCTCTAGCCCACAGCCATTTTGTTAGTCCGCAGCCATTTACTATGTGTTGAGCACACTCAGTGTGGTGGCAAGAGCCTGATCCCCAGCAGGAGCAGGCAGCCTGGTCTAGCCCTTGCTAAAAGAGTCCAGAAGTCCGTCCCCCCGCCCTTCCAGATTTCCTGCCCATACTTCCCCTAAGTGACTGACCTAAGTAGGATGACAACTGACGTCACCCCTGAGGGTACTCCATATGCCCGGTGGGGCCTTAAATGAAGGCAACAGAAGGACATTCTGAGCAAAGGATGTCTTGTTACTGTCACTGCCTTTTGACGTCTGTCTTCGTCCTGGTTAAGACTCCAGATAACACTGTGGTCCCTTCACTGGTCCCCACAGCTTTGGCCAGTCTTTCCCATCCATTCCACTTCCTGCTGTCAGACAATCTTCCTACAACAAGGCTTCCTGCTAGACACTTCCAGTGCCTTCCCCTGTCACCTACAAGAAAAAGTACAATCTAAACAGCAACTTCAGTGTCAAACTGGCCAGGAGCAAGTCCCAGCTTTGCCCTTCGTGGGCAGGCTGCTTTCAGCCTTGCTGAGTACCTCCGTCTCCATGGCAAAACGAGGCCAAGAGTACTGATCTATTACTGCGATTAAGCGTTAAGGTACAAGTGTGTCTGTATCTGGCTCAGAGAATCTGTTCGGTATTTGTCACCTCGTCCTCTTTTGCTCTCCTCTTCTACTCAGAATCACAGCCCTCTGCAGCCTCCTCTCACATGGGGCACAGGTAGAGGCTAATTGCACCTCCACCAAGGGAATTCTGGGAGACTGATCCTGGCTGCAGATGTATCACATGGACAAGACACCAAGGGAGCTGAGAAAAAGATAAAAGCGAGGGCTTTCTTTGAGGCCGAGGGTTGCCACATCAGGCTTAAAGCCTCAGAGGAAAAGGAGAGGTGAGGTTGGCTGTGGGACTGAGTTGTGGGAGCCCTGAGTCAGTGGGAACTAGCTCATCTGCAGTCAGAACACTGGTTCCTGATGCATATGACACAGATAACATTAAGCAGAGCCTTAGGGAGGCTTAGGGAGCAAACGCTTACGGAAGCTTCTGCTCAGCCTCTGGGGAACCCACATTCTTTCAAAGACAGTATAGAACCAGGGAGTCATGGTTCCCACAAGTCCGGCAGCACAGGGAAGAGGGCAAGTGGGTGGCCAGAGAACCAGCCGACACGGGGACGGCGATGATAACAACAACACGATGACTTCACTTACCGAGTTGTCAAAACCCACAATGTCTGCAAACCACAGCATCTGCCAAGAAAGAATGAGTCATCAAAAGACACAGGAAGGAGGGACTGGGTGAAGTGGGTGGGACAGGGTGGGCAGCATGGCAGATGAGAAAAGCAAGTATTTGACAACACACCGGTTCAAATCCTGACATAGCTTTGGGGCCTAAATTCTCAATCTCAGCTTTCCTTTGACAAATGGGGAATAACAAGAGAGCTTAGCTCATGAGGTTGTTCTCTCTCTCTCTCTCTCTCTCTCTCTCTCTCTCTCTCCCCCC
>OU015747.1:90357243-90378483 GCA_907169655.1 Acomys percivali | reverse complement strand
AGAGAGAGAGAGAGAGAGAGAGAGAGAGAGAGAGAGAGAGAGAGAGACTAAGGAAGGAACCCTTTGTAAACTACAAAGAACACAGAAGGCTTTTAAAGCCTCTGAAACAGGGCATGCATGCGATGGGGGACAGGTGGCAAAGGCTTCCTGTCTAGTCTGGGAGCCAGGAAGGGTTCTTCCACTGGGCTTCCTTTGATCTTCATTTGAGACTTAATGAGCACTTAGGGCATTGCTGACACTCTAATTAGGATTAAGACTTAAATGCAAAGCACATCACGTGTTCCCTCCCCTACACATCACTTCCTTAGCTCTACTGATCACAGCCATTAAACAACAACAACAACAAAAAAAAAAACCCTCTGTTTTAAAATGGCATTAATTTGCTGTAGCCCAAAACAAATGAGAGACAAATATTTTGCTAGGAAAACAAATCATGAAACAAACTAGAGTTCAGAGGGGGGAAAACCCCCAATAAAACAATAAGCTAGTTAATGAGTTCAAGGTGAAATTAAAGCCGAACCACTGTAGCTTCCAAACAGTTGAACCAGAATGAAATTTGAACAGCAAAATATGTTCCCAAGAAAATCAAACTCACTCTGCATAACATCTCTCTGCCTCTCACCTCTTAGGCCTTCCATACCAGAAATGGTGACACCTACCTGTGAACCCAGCACTTGCAAGTTAGAAGCCTGACCAGGCTGCACAGCAAGACCCTGACTCAAACTTGCCAAATGGATAAATCAGTCCATAAAAAGGGATACAAGGGTATCCTCCCGCATTTCACAGATGCACCAAATGTCTTAGATGTGCTACCACCGGCCTCAGAGAGGGAAAGAAAAGACAATCCTTTCCCTCCCAGAACCCATCGCCCAGCACCAGACCTTCCTGGGAAACTGACACCTCCTGACCAGCTCCATTCTTGTCCAACACTCATCTACCAGGACTGAGGCGATTCCAGTGAAATGGGACTTGGCACGCCCACTCAAAACATCAATGCTGCCATAATCAGAGCATGAAACCAACAATGTAACAGAAAAGCAGCCAGCCAGCAAACACAACTGAGACACAAAGCTCTCCCTGAAGACAGTGGCTAGGTCAGTGCTTCTCAACCTGTGGGTCACGACCCTTTGGGGGAGCCCAGCAAGCTTTTCACAGGGGTAGCCTAAGACCACTGAAAGATACAGATATTTACATTATGACTCACAACAGTAGCAACATTACAGTGATGAAGTAGCAATGAAATCGTTTTCTATGGTAGGGGGTCACTACAGCATGAGGAGTTGTATTAAAGGGTCACAGCGTTAGGAAGGCTGGGAATTGCTGGTCTAGGTGGTTCTCCAAGACCCAGCTCCTTGAGCCTAGGGAGGAAATGTCCTCTACTTGCACTCAGATCCCACCCTTGCTGATGCACATTTGCTGTTTGAAGGGCTCAGGAAGAGGCTGGCCCTTCCAAATCTCTCCACAGGAATCCCAGGAAGTGGGAAAGTGAAACTGTTGCTTGAGCGGTATAGATGGCCACCCACACGCACTAAAGGGCAAGCTGGAAGGAAGCCAGGGACCCAGCAAGAGGCCACTGATGAGGTAGCCTGTTGGGAAGCTGTGTTTGCTAGGCTGCAGCTGCTGATGTTTTCCACTTACCTCTCTTAGGAACACAACCAGAACAGCCTATCTTTATGGTCTTAACCTAGAAGCTGCAGCCACTATTGTCTTCCATGAGTACAGCCTTCCCTACTTGGGTCCTGAAGCCATTTTCACATGGACTTGTCTTGACCATGGACAAGGATGGCTTGGGAGGTGGGGTGGGGGGTGCAGACTGGCTACTTGAGTTCCCATCTAGTTGTCCAACAGTCCCCTGTCTCCTGCCATCTTGGCTCAGGCCAAGCTCAGGGCTGTACGCACAGTGTGTGCTTAGCATTTCCCCCTGGTCTTCCAGCGGGTACTCACTTGTGTCCCCTGTGTTTCGGACCAGCCTGCAGTCACGTTAGCACCTCAAGCAGTCCTCCTGTCCTGGTTTCTTCCTCATCAAATCCCGTGCTCTGATTACGTGATGGAACACACCCAGGACATGAGGTTCGCCCTGCCTGTAGCCATCACCAGGCTCATTCTGCTGGTTGGTAGAAGGAAAACCATTTAGGCTGGGCATCTTGGTGAAAACCTGTAATGCTTAAGAAATTGAGGCAGAGAGATGTCTGCCATTTACTCCAGTCCAGCCAGGATGCCAGGGCACTTTCCGTTTCTCCGGCATTAAGCTTTCTCAGAGGTTTTCAACGAGGGCTAAATTTCAGACTTCACCAAAAACTCCATCCTGATTTTACCTGTTTTCAAGACCCTCCACAGCTGCACTAGAACCCTCTGGAAGGCAGGGCTCTGATATAATTTAGCCACCTGAAAGATTTTGATTGGCTTTATTTTGTAATTCCAAAAACAGGTAACATTTCATTCTGTAAAGTAAAATAAATATTCCACCAATCTGTCTAGATGACGTGAGTTTTATAGATAGAGGAAGGCAGACAAAAGTCAAAACAAAGAATAAGAAAAATTTCAAAGTCATCTTGCTTGCCAGTCAAAAAACAGAAAGACAGAACAGAAAAATAACTAATTCGTTAACTTGTTTGTGTAAGGATTTGTGCTGGCTAGTTTTATGTCAACTTGATACAAGCTAGAATCATCTGAAAGGAGGGACCCTTAGCTGAGAAAATTACTTTATAAAATTTGGCTGTAGCATATTGTATTAATTAGTGATTAATGATAGAGGGCCCAGCCCATTGTGAGTGGTGCCACTTCTGCGATGGTGGTCCCAGATTCTATCAGAAGGCAGGCTGAGCAAGCCATGAGGAACAGGCCAGTAAACAGCACCCCTCCATGGCCTCTGCATCAGCTCCTGTCTCTATGTTGCTGCCCTGTTTGAGTTCCTATCCTGACTTCCTTCAGTGATGCACTACAATGTGGAAGTGTAAGTTGAATAAACCATTTCCTCTCCAACTTGCTTTTGGTCATGATGTTTCATCACAGCAATAGCGACCCTAGCTAGGACAAGATTAAAGTACATAAAAATAACTTCACTGTCTTAGCATTGGTGTTTCCTTTTTTGGTATCTTCTCTTTGGTTATTTTGTTTTATTTTTGAGAAAAGGTCTAATGTAGCCAGGCTGGCCTTGAATTCAGTGTGTAACAAAGGATTATCTTGTTTGGAGGTTCTAGCAGGGGAGCATAGCTACTTATATATCAATTGAATCAACCCCAGCTATCAGTGGGGTGACAGAAATCACAGCCAGATTGCCCTCCCGTGCACAAAGGATGGTTTTGAACTCCTGATTCTCCTGCCTCCACCACCCTCTCCCATGCCTGGCGTATGGCATTTTTTGCACCATACCCAGCCTCCCCCATGGTTTTTTAGATAGTCTGGTGATAGTTGAGTTATTGGCAAAGTGGAACTTTAGCGTGGGTGACTCCATTTTGAGTTTCAGCCTAGTCTATTGTGGCCCAATGCAGGAACTTAGTCCAAAACAGTTTCATTTAACATATATAACTTTGCTCCATGAAAATGCCCAGCAGTTACACTGTGCCGGAATTGTTCTTGCTCACCACTTGTAGGTTCCCCGTTCACCCTGCACACTGCTACCACAGACTTTAGGGCAGAGACACATGGACCTTACTCAGGGCCTGTTGTGCACTAGACACAAACCGTGTCCTTGGTCTTCATTCTCATTTCTCACTTTAGAACCTGTTCCTTGGTGCCTTGACTGCCCTGCCTCATCCTAGTGCCTCTCCAGACAGCGGAAAGCTTACTCCTCAAGGTTGTGCACTTCCAAGCAGTCTCCTTCCCTGCTCCTGGCTCCTATTCCCATCAAAAGCAAGTTCCCCCTTAGAATGCCCATAGAAGAGGACATTCATACCCAACTCAGAACACACACGCAGTATCTGTATTTGAAAGGAAAGCTATAGCATCCTCTATTGTAACTGTTTGTGCTATGAACACATATTCCATACCCGTGTCTCTGGGTGCAATGGATGATGAAACAGTAAGCATCCAGTGTGGGTATACTGCACTGGATGGCAGGCATTCAATAGTCCTCACGGAACGAACAAACGTGATGAATGTGTGTATCAAAATGGAGGAGCCACCTCAGAGGGCTTCCATATTATGTTTCTATATTACTTAGTACAAATGACAAACATCCCAGGTCCACACAGCTAGGCTAGGAACTCCTGTACCATGTATCATTTGTCAAGGACCCCATCTGTAGAAAAGGAAGGATGTGGCCGTGTAGGAGATACCACTGACTCCACAGGCTCAGATCTCTTTTTTTTTTTGTTGGGTTTTGTTCATTTTTCAGATGGGGTTTCTGTGGTTCTGGCTGACTTTGAACTCATGACCCTCCTGCCTCTGCCTTCTGAAGACTGGGGTGAGGCCAGCCCTCACACCTCAGCTTTCTTCTTTGCCTCTCTTTGCATGTGACCTTTTCCCTTCCCAAGGGTGGATCTTTCCCACAGGACATGGAGCAAGGCTTGCATGAGACACTTCCAGTTCACTGATAAATTGAGCCTTTTCCTCTCTTTCTCTCTTCATCTTACATTCAAACATCCCAGGGAAGAGAGGCAGCAAATGCCTCAGTGGATAAGGGCTCCTGTTGCCAAGCCTGACACCAGAATTCGTTGCTGCGATCCACGTGATGGAGGGAGAAAACTGATTCCTATAAGTTGTCCTCAGATCTCCACACTTACACCGACACACACACACACACACACACACACACACACACACACACACACAATTTTTTTTCAAGACAGGGTTTCTCTGTGTAGCCTTGGCTATCCTGGACTCACTTTGTAGACTAGACTGGCCTCGAACTCACAGTGATCCACCTGCCCCTGCCTCTCGAGTGCTGGGACTAAAGGCGTGCGCCACCACTGCCCAGCCCAAATTCTTTTTCTTTTTTTTTTTTTTTAAGAGTCCTGGATTGTTACTATGTTCATCCAAATAAGATTGATACCGTCTGCGTTTAAGGGAGGTGCAGAGGACTAATGAGGAGTCCTGAGTAACCCAAGGCTGAGCTCTCAAGAGTCAGGGTAACATTCTGTGAAACACCTAGCATGGGAGCACAAGCCACATCTTCTTCAGCTGAAGGATGAACCCTGACAGCCTGACTATGAACACTGAAGGCAGTGCCCCACCCCTTGCCCCAGAGAGGCAACTCCACTTTCCCACATCTAGTGGTTATTTTTATGGATAGACTTATTTTTATCCATTCTCGACCTCAAACCTGCAGCCAGAAGCCAGACCCCAAGGCTTCTAGGTTCCTGGAGCACACAGGCTGCAGTGGCTGGGTCAGCTACAGAATTCAGATTGTGGTCTCTCTCCTCTAGAATCACCTGGAAAAGTAGAGGAGGAGGGTCCTCCTCTCTCATCCCAAAAACCCAGCCAAGAGAAAGTGCTACTTTAAGAAAAGAAGGACTTAAAAAAGACAAAAGGCCAGAAAAAGAGAAACCAAAAACCAAAAAACCAAAACCAACCAAACAAACAACAACAACAACAACAACAAAAAAAAAACAAAAAGAAAAAGAAAGGAAGGAAAGAAGGAAGGAAGGAAGAAAAGAAGGACTTATGGCTTCTGTAGACATCAGTACCCTGGCCTGCCAGCCTGGGATGGGACAGCAGAACTTCTCTCCCTAGCAACAGCCCCCCCCCCACCATGCCTACAGCCCTGCAGCCCAGAGACCTTTAGGAGACGATCTTGCTTTTCGCAAACTAGCCAGCTATGGTCATGCATGCATCACCCATGGCCCCCGGAGGCCAGGCAGCCAGAGTACATGTGTCCTATCCTAGGATGACACATCTGGTCTAAGCTGCTATTCCCCCAAGACAAGCTTACCAAACAGTTAGGCAATGCCCTCACTTCTGCCACCACTGAGAGCCAGAAGAATACTTTGATACATCCAGAGAGCTGTTTTCAGAGACTGGCTTCCTCTTGATAAAGATGCAACTGTCTCTCTCACTTGGGCACTAAGATGTCAAACTGTTGCCATCCAGCAGGAAGCCTGACAAGCTGTTAGCTTGTCCCTGCAGCTGGATCCTTTCCCTCCCCCAAGGACTGACATGGTGGGCTCCTGAAGTTGACGTTTTTTTGGTAGGACCTACCACATCTAACGAGGCACACGCTTATCTTCCAGTGATATGCCTAAGGATAGGAGAGAGACCAGAGGAGTTGGAGGTGTGGGGACATAGAAGACCAGTGTCACCTTTGGTGTCTCCTGAGTGCCTCAAAGGTAAGAGCTATTTCCTAGGAAGTAATCCTTGGTGGTTTTTTTTTCCCCCAGCAAGAACTACTCTAAAATCTCCCCTTACCTTGCAACTGGGTGGGGCTTGTGGCAGGGTGGGGGGGCTGGGGGAGGTGGAGGGGTGAGGGTGGGATGGGGGGTGGGGGTGTTGGGTGCCTAAGGAGGAAAGGCACCAACACATGCAGGGCTTATAATGGATCTTGTGCCCGTATTAGACAGATTCTGAGTTCTGAGCCAGTTGCTCCAAATAATTCCTTTACTTTGCCTGTTTAACGTCTCCCTACCTCACGAAATAGGAGGTAAGATGAGTTATTGAGAAATAGCGGAATATGTTAGGTGCTGTCATGCAGGCACACGGTCCCAGCAGTTAGGCTGTAGAGACAGGAGGATAAGCGGACCAACGTCTTGGTTTCTTCCTGCTCACTGCCTCTGCGTCCTGGGGGCAGAAAGGGCCCCCCCGAGCAACACAGGTGTGACGTGTGTGTGTGGTACTGAGTTAGTTAGTTTGGGCATTTGTTTTGCTCCTTTGGTGGAGACAGGATCTTTTCTGTTGTGTAGTTATAGCTGACCTGGCACTCACTGTGTAGTTCAGGCTGGCTTCAAACTCCTAACAGTCCTCTTGCCTCAGCCTTCTGCTTGCTATGATTTCAGGGGTACTCTACCATGCCTGGCTAGGTGTGTGTGTGGGGGGCCCTTTTTGAAGCTCTATTAATAGGCTGGAAGCTGTGGTAATCCCCTTCCTCCTAGCATACCGTTCTCCATAACCTGTTGTTAGCCTGCCGTTTGCAAGCATATAAACATGAGCGAGTATGCCTGCTGAGGTGGGTGTGGGAACGTATCAGTCAATGAAGATGTGTTGTGTGAGGCGGCTGATGGTGCATGCTTGTACTTGAAAGCCATAAGGTTCCATGCAAAAGCTATGGGTGGCACTGTTGCACAATGCTGGTGGGTGTGTGGCACCGAGGTGTGATTAACAGTTTATAGGCTGTGTCTAAGTGTGTATGGGTGTCTCAGCGTATACAATCTAAAATGGAAATGTGTAACACAGTATGATACAGGGGTAGAAAAGGGGATAGGCATTGAAATGGGCCTGACTTGCCCTTGAATCCCGGTTGTGATTAACCAGATCTGTAACCTTGGGCAAGTCACTCAATCGTTAATTTCCTCAACCATGAAATGAGGACAGTAACGGGTACCTTTCGAGACCGCCACGAAGGCTAGAAATGATATTGTAGACGCAAAGGTTTGGGTGTGCAACCCACACACAGACAAGCAGCCGTTTTCTGCCCTGTGGACATCCCTTTGGTTGGGTACACAGGCAAAAGAGAGCGAGTTGTGACTTGTGATCTACGTGTGAAGGCTGATGAGGCACATATGTGTGAGCACCGTGAGCAATTGCTTCGTCTTTGCCAGTGAACTAACTCCCAGTTCAGATGGGGTCAGTAGGACAAATGTTCACAGCTTCCTGAGGTTCCTGGGTCCTGGGTCTAAATCAGTATTAGACTCAGAAGCCTGGGGCAGTTGCAGGAAACCTAAAGGCTTGCAGATACTTCCTTTATTTCCCCTCCACACAGCAACGGTTGAAGACCGCTGCCCACATCCACTCCCACCTCCACCCACACACACCCCTGCTCTGCTCTCCTGTAAACAAGTACCAGCCTGAGGAGGAAGCCAAGAAGTCAGAGGATTCCCCCTAGCCTTCCTCATTCCGCCTTAAGACAGACCAAGTAGCATCATCCCGCCGCGCCTTGCACTCGGACCACCTTAAGAGCTGAGCAATACTCTGGCCTCCCGCCAAGCCCCACCCCCGCAGGCTCTCGCTCCGCCCCTTTCTCCTCCCGCTTTGCCTAGGGAGAGCTGGGGAGCCCTAGTCTGGCCGGAGTTGGCTGGAGCTGTTGCCATGACAAGCATTTTCTTAAGACAGCTCTTGCAGTTGAGCCGGTCTTAGGTTGGGGGTGGGGTAGGGGCACGAACTTCCTGGGGGACCATCCCTCCGAAGACACGGGAGGTCAGACACCCGCCCAGCTCCCTGCACCCATTTTCTTCCAGGAAGGTCTTTTGCGTGGAAGGGCTGAGGAAGAAGACCCAGCCCACTCCCCCCCGCGCTGTAGCTAAAAGGCCAGTGCGCAAAGCCAGCATCACTAGGTGGTTTGCCACACTGGGGAGAGCAGTGGGTGGTCACCCCACCCTATTCGGTCCATGGAAACGCGGAGGGAGAGTCCCGCTCGGAGACACCTGGATCTTTGCTAGAAAGAGAGGTAGGCTTGCAGAGAATGAATTGATTCGGGATTTACAAACTTTGTTTCTTTCTTTCCTCTCAATGGCTTCTCAAAGTACCCGAATTTCCTCATGCTAGCAAATTCTGGGAGGGGTGGGGTGACGGAATGAGAGAGAGAGAGAGGAGGGCGGGGAGCGGGGAGAAAATGCGAACGATCTTTCTGACACTGAATTTCTTCCCTGTGTTCTGAAGAATCACATAATCAAACAAGTGATTTCTTTGCGTTTTCCTCTGGATCATGGGATGGGGAGGGAAATGGAGGGGCTGCCTTTTTCTCACCCAAATTAAGCTCCTGGAACAAGTATTTATTCCAGCCGACCCCCTTCCGCTCCTGCCCTCCCCCTCGGCTTGGGAACCAGCCGTAGAATGGAAAACTGTTGCAGAAAAAAAAAATATTTTCCGCGTCTGTTCCCTTTCTCGAAAGCCCCAAAGAGAGATGGGAAAAATAGAACCAAATAAATCTTCAGCGGGAAGCAAGGCCTTAGGGCCAAGGAGGGGGCACACGGGGGGGGGGGCATAGGCTAGAAGTTGGAGGGTGAGAACCAGGAGCGCACAAATTAAATTTCTTTGGCTTTGCATAGAAACCTCAGCAGTTTCTCTCTGAGGCTTACAAAACATCCTCAGACTTTGACGTCTATAATTAGCTGTGGAAAAAGCTGGGAGTTCCCTCGCTCTGCTGTTGTTTGAGTGTAAGCGTCCAGAACCAACTGTAAGAGTGTCTCCGAGGGCACCGCCCCACGCGTCTCTGCTTCCACAGGGAATGAAAGAGAAAGGACTTGAAAAGTTTTTGGTTTAAAGCCCAAAGCTGTGGGGCTGACTTGGGCCTCTGGCACCTTGAGAGGGTCCTTAAAACAGATCGATTAAGAGATAGACATTATGGGATTGCCACCCTCCACCCCCCCACCCCCATCCCCACCCCACTTTCCTCTCTCCTGTCTTGGACCACCTGGCATCTTACCCTGAGATAGTGGGTTGAGCCTTATGCTCTGGTCCACCTAAGGAAGAGTGCCCACTTGCTTCTTTTCCAGCTGGGTGGGGGGAGGGGGATGGGAGGAGGGACCTGACACATCCTGGGAGCATGGGAGCATTCCCTGACCAGAGCCATCTCCTTTCTGGGCACTCCTGCAGGGTTCACAGCCAGCACCCCCCCTCCGGGATCCCCAGTGCCAGCATATGCTGGCCAGTTTGGCTTGCAGTGTCAGGTGAGGAATCAGACAGTTGCCTTGATACCAAGAGAGGAAAGAAGTGGAGAAGGAGGGAAAACAAATTCCCGTTCTGCAGGCCACCTCCTCCTCCAGTTGGGGTGTTTGGCAGGGAGTCTTCGGATCCACCCGCTCCATGCTTAACACCCCCACCCACCCATTTGAGCTCCCCCATTCCTGGCTCTTCCTATCTAGAGACCCTTTCCCAAAGCCCCCCTCCCCCCACTCTAGGTTCTTATGTAGAAGGAAGAAGACCAGGGTTTTTTTTTTTCCCCCAGGCTGGTATCAGCATGGAATGGTGCCTAGGGGAGAGAAGAATTTCAGAAGAGGGCCCAATGATTTGGGCAGACTAGCTAAGTTACCTTCCAAGGCAATGAGAAAAGCCTCGCTGAGACCCTGGGACAGAGACGGAGGCTCAAAGCAGAGTTTAATGGTAGCCAGGAAAGGAGTGTTTGGGGAAGGCTCAGACTGTACCCAACCTGTATTCTGAGTTGGTGCCTGTATTCTGAGGAGGAGTGGCGGGGGGGGGGGGGGGGGAAGGAATCCTAGGGGGAAGATGCTGGTAGACAAGGAAGGATGGCTGTTGTGTGAGGTGCCTGCTCTAGTGGCCTTGAGTCCTGGGTCTTAGACAGCCTCGGGGTAGGGGACCCGGGAGAGGCTGGACACCAGTCTACATTTCAGCCCAGCTGTGCCCAGGCTCTCCCGCAGCTGTGACGTGAGCCCCACAGGGCTGGGAACACTGCTGCAGAATCTGGGCCCCCTCCCCTCCAGCTGCCTCTGTGACCCGCCCTATCATCAGCCTCGCAGCAGCCAGGCTCCACCCTTCTGGCTGGCTCTGCCCTAGTCCGAGTACTCAGAGGAGAAAGGGCTTGGAAGGAGTAGAGGCTTCTTGCCTTCCAGTCCCCACCGGTGCCTCCAGTCCCTTCCCCTTCTATTTTCTATCTCTGTGTCCATCTCTGTGTGACCTGGATCCAAGGTCAAGTCGGAGGAGCTTAGCTTGCCTCACCAGTCACATCCCCAGCTTCTAACACGGTGTTGGGATGTATAGAGGGTCAACGCTTATGAGAAGAAAAGGGCAGCTTAATAAAAAAACAAACATCCAGAGGGAGGCGCATCTGGAGGCCAGAGGACACCGTGTTCTCTCCTACCATGTGGGTCTATGGAACCCAAACTCAGGTGTGTTCAGAGACGTCACGGCAGGCGACCTTATCCACAGACCCATCTTGCTAGTCTCAAAGGATGGAGTATTAGCACCCCCCCAAGCCTCACCCCCCCTATAGTCGATTGCATGAGGAGGGGCAGGAATAGGGTTCTCCTTGCTCTGGGAACCCTGTTCACCACAGAAACGGTGGGAGGGAGTGGCTGAGTCAGATTTGCCATACAGCTATAGTCTTGGATGTCGGAAGAGGATCAGAATGAGGGCACTAAGTGAGGGGGCCAAACTAGACTAGTCAGAGTCTTCCCAAGATTAGGTGCTGGGAGAAGCCATGTGGTCTGTGGGGAGCCTCACCTCCATCCCACTCTCACTTCCTATAAGCTCTGGAGAGGGAGAAGGACTGAGGCTGCCCTGCTACCAACTATCAGCAGCTCAGACCATTAAGCTGATTGATTCCTCTCAGTACCCATGATCCTTTGCTCTTGATTCAGCACTCTGGGCCTCACCGCCCACATTAAGATTCATGGAACTTTGGAAGGAGGTGAGAGATAACATTTTTGGGGGGTGCCTAGGATCCTAGGAAGCATATTTGATGCTACTTTACAGGTAAAAGGCTTACTCTGAGCCTGCCCTTCCCTGGAAGGATATCTGCCAGGCCATCTGTGTTCCTTCCCTGCGTGTGACTCCCAGACCTACCACGCCCCCCGCCCCCCACCCCCTTGCCCTTGCCTGCTCGTAGGAGGGCTTTGCTGCCTCTCATCCCTGTGGCCACGGGGGAAGCAGGAGTGAAGAGGATAGGATGGGGCAGGCACCCTCTTGTTGCAATCTAACTGGGCTAACATAATTTCTCCACTTTTTTCTCTCCAGAAAATATATGATATAGCCATTGTTTTAAACTGGCACAGAACCATACATATTTATAGATGCCATGTTTTGATATACATCTGTACAATATAATGTTCAATTCGAATCTCAAATATTTATCATTCCCTTGTGTTTAAAAGCATGATTCAGCTGGGTGTGGTGGCGCAGGCCTTTAATACCAGCACTTGTGAGGTAGAGGCAAGTGGATCGCTGTGAGTTGGGAGGCCAGCCTGGTCTACACAGGGAGTCCAGGACAGCCATGTATACACAGAGAAACCCTGTCTTGAAAAACTAAAAAACAAACAAACAAACACACCCGACAACTCAAGTCTGAAGTGAGCAGCGTGCTATTGTTTTCTCCTGTCATATCATCTGATAGAACAGCAGAATTTACTCCTCCTCCCTAACTCCAGCTAGGTGGTGGCCATCTTCCTGTCCTCATCCCTCCTATCCAGCCTGGCAACCACCATTCCACTCTCAACTCTGTAAAATCACCGTTTCCATATTCCGCATGAAGTCGCCCGCATTTGCCTTGCTGCGCCTGGCTAGTTTCACTTAACACGGTGTCCTCCAGTTCCTTTGTGTGTGGCTGCGAATGGCGGGTTTCTGTTCTCTTCATGGCTGATACCAGAGTATATGCACATGCCACATTTTCTTTGCCAGAAGTTGGTAAAAGGAAATGCCAGTTTGGGCCGTTTTGAATAGTGCTGCAATAAACATAGCTGACAGATGTCTCTTCTTCATATTTGATTTCTTTCCTTTGCATATATACCCAGCTGGAGGATTGCTGGGTCATATGGCAGTTCTGTTTTTAAGTCTGTGTGTGTGGTGCTAGGAATCAAACCTAGAGCCTCGTGCACTCCAAGCAAGCGCTTAACCACTGGCCTACACTCCATCTCTATTTTTACTGGCTCGAGGAACCTGCGTGATGTTTTCCATAATGACTCCGTCATTTCCCCCTTTCTGTAGGTCATACAAGTGAGTGTGCCCTGGGGCTAGAGTCCAAGAGAGCTGTGTGGAATGTTTCATACTGTTTCCTCTCTCGGCATCACTCTGTCTCCTCTTTTCCTATGATGAGCTGCTCTTGTTCCACTGGCTTATTTCCTTTGCACGTGTTCAGACAGAAATGACAAGGACTCTCTTCCGCCCCCTGCTTAATTGCTTCAGCCCACAGCAACTTGGGTACAAGAGAGAAATCAAGAAGGCCCTATGATGAGTCAGAGCCAATGGCTTCTGGTCAAAGAAGTGTCTGTTGGTCAGTATGGAGCAGGGACAGAAGAGAACTGACGAGAAAAGGGAATGCTAACGGAGCATTTGGGCCCCTCCCTCTCTCCTGGCACTGTTCTCACTCTGCCTTCTCTCAGGCTGAAGTGTCAGCTTCAGCCCTTTTTTCCTTGCTTATCCAGGTTTCATCCACAGATCCAACAGTTGGTGAAAATGAACTGGAATAGCATTGGTGAGGCCACCATCTTCCTGCCTTCCTGCCTTCACTTAGGATGGGCACCGGGGCTGAGGCGGGTGCTTACTGCTAGACAGGTCCAGGTCTCTGGCTGGGTTCAAAGTGTTTCAGCCCAGGGTGCTCACAGTGAGCTCTGGCTAGTTTGCAGCATCAGTGTTGGGAGTTCCTAGAGGGGATGCTTGCAGTATCCTACAGGATACGTACACATTTACACAGCAGCCCAAGTCTTTATCCCAAAAATGCATATCCATGAGTAAAGGAAGATGTGAGTTAAGATGCATTTGTAATAGAAACGCTTGAAACCTGTCCTGCTACCCGTTCTTAAGGACACAGCTAACACTGGGTGCGCTGGTACACACCTGTCATCCTAGCACTTGCACGCTTAAGGCAGGAGAAGTGCTATGAATTAGAGGCCAGCCTGAGGTACATAAGAAAACCTTTTCTCCAAAACCAGAAAGGGGTGTGTGTGTGTGCGTGCGTGTGTGTGTGTGTGTGTGTGTGTGTGTGTGTGTGTATTCATATGTGCGTGCTTGTGCGTATGTGCATGCACACACGAATAATACATTGGAAATAATGAAATGGTCTCCTATAGGAGCCAGATGAGGTGACAGGATGGGAATGAGACTTCTTTGCTTATGCTTTTTCAGTTTTGATTAAAATACTTACATAATTCAATGATTAAATTGTAGTTTAAAAAAAAACCCTAAATCTGACTACAACAGAAACACTGACTACAGAGTAACAATTTTATTACAAAGAGATTAATTTAAGTAAAAATTTTTAGTTTTGTGTTTGGTTTTTTTGTTTGTTTGTTTGTTTTTGGTTGGTTGGTTTTTTGTTTTTTTCCAAGGTTAAGAACTTGTAGCAATCCTGCCTGGTCCTCCCTCCCAAGTGCAGGCATGTGCCACTACATCTGGCTTATTCAGTTATTCTTCAGTCTTACCACTCTGATCTCTAGTCTTGGTAGAATATCTACTCTAAGAATTGAGAGAAGCTTTGGACTATCCTTCATAGATATGCCGCCATTCACGGCATCGTCGTCCCGAATAGAAGCCGTTCTGTTTGTCACAGGGCAGAGGAGATGAGTATCTGTGCTTGGAACTCAGCCGTCTACAAGGCAGGGTCTGAGAAGAACGGATGGGGAGGGGAGGAAGCCCAGGAGTGTTTGCTTCTTTATCTATTTTAACTGATCTGCCCACCAAAAGCTGCATCCAGTGCCTGGATATTCGTGTGTGTGTGTGTGTGTGTGTGTGTGTGTGTGTGTGTGTGTGTGTGTAGGGTGCATGCTTGAGAAGGTGGTCAGAGACCAACTTTGTGGAGTCCAAGGATGGGATTCAACTTGCCCGTCTTGTACAGCAAGCGCCCTCACCTGCTGAGCCATCTGGTTAGCCCCTGGGTTTTTTTTATTTCTAGGTACCATTTCCCCTTTTAGAAGCCAACATCGCTTGGCTGTTATCAGGTCTGAGACTGGACAAGGACAGTGAACTATGCTGTACCAGGAAGCCGGAGCACGCTCGTGTCAAAGAACACAGGAGCCTGAGTACAGGGGCTTCCCCAAGAATGTGAGACTCTAGGAAAGGAGAGAGAGAGAGAAGTAACCTATACAGTAAAAAGGACTCCAGGGGCCCTACCAAACAACTGAATGGGGCGGGAAAGAAAGGAAGGGGAAATTTAGCAGAAATGCCACCTAACCAGATGCTAAAGTGAAGGAACTCTGCATTTCAACTTAGCATGGCCTGGTGGTTGTCTGGGAAGCTGAGGCAGGAGGATGACAAGATGAAGGCCTGCCTGGTAACCGCAAAAGGGAGAAAGAGAAGAAGAAAGCAGGAAGAGAGAGCCATACTGGGCTTGCCTTAAGCATCTGAGACCTCAAAGCCCACCTGCATGGTGACACACTTTGTCCACCAAGGCCACACCTCCAGATAGTGCTACTCCTTTGGTGACAAGCATTCAAACATAGGAGTCTATAGGGGCCGCTCCTATTCAAACCACCACAGGTGATGAGTTCGTGGCCAGTCTGGACAATATAGTGAGATTCTAACTCAAATTTGTTTAAATTTTATTTATGTATGTATTTATTTATTTATTTATTATTTGAGACCTCAAACTCACAGAGATTCCCCTTGCCTCTGCTTCCTGAGTACTGGGATTAAAAGTATGTGCCACCATGCCTGCCCTTAAATTTGATTTTTAATTGAAAAATAATTATATATGGAAACAATATGATATCTTGATCTATACTATGGAATGAGTAAATTAAGATGACTAATATGTCCAGGACCACACACTTATCTTTTCAATGTTATAGTGTGAGCATTCAAAGTCTATTCTCTTAGTAGTTCAGCTAGACAACAGATCACAAAGACTTAACTGAAACTTGGTATCTCTTGGCCAATAGCTCCTAACCTGCCCTTTCCTACGGAATTTACCCCAACAATAAGCTGATTCAGGCTAGGCTCATTAATAGATGATAAGGTTATTAAGCAGGGCGGGACGAGTACCGAGATAAAAGGTTGGTCCCAGCATGCATTGCAGAATGACTGGCTTAACAGTCATTGCTTTTTTCACTTTTCTGAAAGTCAGAAGTCTAAGATCAGACACCAGCAAACCCAGCGTCAGATGAGGCCTGTTTCCTGATTAGGCCTTTTTCTCTTCTTATCCTCAGGAGCTGGGGCGGGAGCAGAGATGATTAAGCTCCCTTGTGTCTCTTAGGAAGACACTAACCCTATTCACCAGGCTCCTGCCCTCCTGATTGTCTCATGCCATCACTTTTGAGGATTTAACTTTTGGGGGGCAGGGCGCACAGCAGCATTCAGATCACAGGACAACAGATCACTTCACAGATTGCTCTTCCCCTGCGGGGGCGGGTGAGGGGGTCTGTCTTTGACAAGACCATACACTTGTAACCTTAATAAGTAATCAGGTATTCTCAGTAGTGAGGACCCCCATCCCGCCAGACAGGAAAGCTTCCCCAAACCTTTCATTAGGAATTTCAACCACAGTCTGTGGTCTGGTCAAAACTGGTTAGCCAGATCTAGTGTCAAAGAGATAAAAAAGAGACGTCTAAATGGGGAGACATGCTGAATAGCAGCCAAGACTCGAAGGAAGGAAGGAAGGAAGGAAGGAAGGAAGGAAGGAAGGAAGGAAGCCATGAAAACATAAAAGGGGGAGGGTCCTGACAAGATGACCTGGTGTGTGCAAGGGGGCGTGATGACCCATTAGATTGAACCATAGGAAGTTAGTGGTTTGATTTCTCATTTTTGTTTTTGTCCTCCCTCTTCCTCCTCCTCCTCCTCCTCATCGTCTTCTTCGTCTTCATCATCATCTTCTTCTCCTCCTTTTCCTCCTCCTCCTTCAACATTTCAGGCTTGGTATATTTAACAGTCTAAGATAGAGACCTGAGTAGCAGAAAGGGCCATAGATTCCTAGGCTCCTTCGACCCCACCTCCCCTAAGCACATGCGGCCTACGGCTCACAGCCTTGGTGACTGGGCTAAGGAAGGCCTTCCAGATGCTGCCTTGCTGGGGACAGTATACTTGACTGCACTGTCAGTGCCCTCCCTCCACCTCCCCAGACTGGTCCTGGCTCTGAAGAGAGATCCAGTTTCAAGGGTTGCTCATCTTTCTCTCCCTGGAAACCCCTTGCTAGGCCTGATGGTGACTCGGGGCTCTTTTCATATAGGACTGCACTATGTCTACCTCTAAAGCTGACTAAAGGCAGAGAAGCCCAAGTCTTTAGGGATTTACTGTCTTGTAGGGGCCACAAATCCCAAGAGACCCATTAGATTGAACCATAGGAAGTTACCAATGTGTAAACACTTTGATCTACAAAAGGTAGTTTCCTATGGTTCAGCCTAAATAATTAGTGTTGAATGTTGGAAATCAAGGATTGTATAGTTAGTGCTGTGGGATGGTGGAGTTGGCAAAAATTGGGTAAGCTGCCACTTGCTAGGCCAGCTTGCCTTCTCTCAGTACCTATTTTGGCCCTGGGGGTGGTTCACATTTTGGCCATGTCTTTGTCCAAACTTCCACTGAAATCCTTACGTTAACTTTCTTGGAAATGGCTAAACCAGCTGCCTGTGGAGAGAATAAATTGCCATCCGTCATCACAAGACTGTCCCTATGTCCCTACTACCTGCTTTGACACTACTTGAGTATGGAAGAAACTTCAAGGACAGAAACAAACTACCCTTCTCCCTTGCAGAGAGAAGGACACAAACTCACAGGGGCCCCAGATTAGCCTAGAACTCACAGCGATCCTCCTGCCTCAGCATCTTACGTGCTAGGATTACAAGTGTCACTGTGCTTAAGTAGCTTTATTTTGTGTGTGTGTGTGTGGTACTAGAAAATGAAGCTAGAGCCTCGGCAATCATGCTACCACTGAGCTATACATCCTCTGCCCACCTTTTAGTTTGAGGCAGGGTCTTAGTAAGTTGACCAAATTGTCTTTGAGTTTACTCTGTAGCCCAGAGATTGAACCTAGTGCCTCAGCAAGCATGCTATTTACCCTGCCCGTCTTTTCTTCTGAGATGGGGGTCTCAGTACCTTAACCAAGTTGTCCTGTAGCCCAGGCTGGCTTTGAACTTTCAACCCTCCTGACTAAGCCTAAAAAGTAGCTGGGATCACAGGCCTGTGCCGCCAGACCTGTCTCAACTGAAAATAATTCTTGGGAGAGGCTGTTGCCAGACAGGCTCTGAGGGAGTAGAAAGGACGGGTAGGAGCGGGGTGCAGGGAGGCAGGGCATAGCTAGAGGAAGGTCTGTGAGGCTGCATCCAGGCTGCAGACACTGAGAGCTAGAGAGGCGAGGCGGGTGTTTCAGCAGGTGAGGGAGGCTGTCTACACCCACCTGCTGGCACACCTCCAGCCTTGTCTGAGCCAGCAGCTGTCCCAGGCAGGATGACATCTGGCCTCAATGGCACTGCTGTCTACCTGCTCCCCTGGTGCTGGGGACCATTAGGATGGTTTTGATGTTTCCACCCTTGCTGTCTGTACTACAGCCTTCTTTGTGGGGGAGCACTCGGAGGACATCTGTCGGGGATGTGAGGACAGACGCAGCTGGCATCCACAGTTCCAGGAGCTGTCTGACCTTGTACAGGGAGGTGGGTCAACTGGCTTGGGGCTGGGAAGCAGCTTGGTTTGTTGAGCTAGAGCCTGTGAGGTGGATGGAGTGAAGGAAACAGTCTCCTTCATCAAAGGAGAAAAAGGAACCCAGAGGCTTACCCCAAGGGCACCGGACTCATTTGAGGCAAAGCTAGGGTCAAAACCCAGTTCTTTCCCTTCCAAGTCTGCTCAGCCCCCATATCATCATCATCACTGTGTGACACTGTTCAACACTGGACCTCCTGGTCCCAGAATCACTCCTCATATAACAGAAAGGATTATTCCCGTACGTTGGAGGAGGATGTGCTGCATCACCAGGTCATGTGCTAGGAGCTCTTTGAACGAAGGATACTAGCAACCATGAAGCTGCTGTGCTATTGATAGTCAGGGTCATTAGCACTAAGGAAAATGCAGAGCAGTGCTCTTGGGAGCACCACCCTCATCCACACAGCTGTTAATGGAGCCAGGCTCTCTCCTTCACAGCTCTGCATATAGTGGGGGCCTTGAGCTGGAAGAGGCAGGACCATTTTGAGGGGAAGCAGAAGTCATGGCAGGGCATGGGTGGGCCCTTCCTTATCTGCCTAGGTGTCCCAGGGCCTGCCTTTTCCTTGGCACAGACTCCCTGAAACAGGAGCAGAGAGGAAGCTATGCATCTTTGCTTCTCCCAAGGCAGCTGATAAAGCCAGATTAGCCAGGACCTCTGCTTTGGGGATCTAAGAGCCAACAAGCAGGGTCACTGTAACATGACAGCTTACGCTGGTTTTGTGGGTGGAACTAATCTGTCACTCATTTGCTTCTGTACCTATTCATTCATTGAGCAAACAGGAAGTGAGTGCAAACCATATGCCAGGCACTACGTGGGGAGTGGGAAAGGAGTATTCAGGTGACAGAGAAGACCCAGAGTGGCTGACGTGAAGCTCAGAGAAGCTTTTTCTGAACCAGGAACCTGTAGAAAGCCCCAACTATGGCAGTGTTCCAGGGAATTCACCTTTGTTTCTCTAGAAGGGACTTTTGAAGGTAAGGAACCTCTGAAGACACCATTGCTGGCAGCCCTTGCCTTTAGGGCAAAGGGCTTGCTTCTGCCCCCTGATCAAAGAAGCAGCACTGGAGCAAGGGATTGTGCTAAAACTGGGTGTCCGTCCAGTTTGGTGGATTCAGTCCTCTGGTGGCATCTCAGCCTCGCCTGATTTCACATGTCAGTGGACAACCAGAGCCCCCCTGCTTAGATGGAGGCAAAGATGCCACATCCCTGGGATACCCAGACAGGCTCCAAGTGGTCCCTAGGAATAAAAGAATAAACATACAGGAAACCCTCTGTTTCTTCTCTAGTCCTTCCTACGCACTTCAGCCCCTCCGCCCCACCTTGCAGAGGCGGCAGCCTCAGCCTCAGATGGCGCACACTGGACACAAGTTTACTGAGCCTCTAGAAAACATATATGCTGCCTTCCCTCGTGTAGCGTTGCTACGGCCAAGTTAGGTATAGCGAAGAACATTGTGCAAGTGGGAGAGTGCTCGGTGTCTGTGAGGCTTGCGGTACTCGCTCCTCCCTCTCCATTTCACCCCCTTCTCTCCACTGCCCAGCTCTCTGTCCTGCGGGCTCCTCTCGTCCCCCACCCTTCCCACTCCCGCCCCCAGCGTCTTTCTTGTGCTGCTGTCATTGTGTCCTCTCCCCTTGCCTAGACATAGGCTAAAGCAACATGTGTTGCATCTTAAATAACAGCACAATAATCCAGACTTATTAATTGTGTGTTCGGTATCTAACCTGGAACATCTCACGCAGCACTCCCCACCTTACAAAGAGATCAACGGCAGAGTCTCCACTTTACAGTTTAATGAAGATACTTCTAAAAACGAACTGGCTGAGAAGCGACCTTAGTCTAACGTACTCAGGGGGCTTCCTCTTTCTATGTCTGAGTGACTGAGTAGTTGACAAGAGCATGGAGGAACGTGACAGCATCTATTAAATGTCAACTAAGCACCTGCTGCTTTCAAATTATGTCACAACAGCCACCTTCTGAGACTGGTATAGGATTTGACTTCCAGCATCTGGTTGTGGGAACAGAAGCCCACTCAAAAGAGCAGGGGAGAAGAGGATAGATGGGGCTTTTTATTGAAAGGTTATGGGGAAATGTTGCAGGACTTGGGTGTGGCAGGGTAGCCCTGGTGGAGCTGGGCCTTCTCCCTGGACCTCGGAGTATTCCTTTCACAGAGGCTCCCTCCTCCCCTCCCATGTTCACCTGCACAAAGCTTAAGCTGCAGGCTCAGCCCAGATCTCTATATAAATTACCTCAGGCTCTCAGTCCAAATGCCAAAAGATTCTGGTTCCAGCTGAGCATTCTGATGTCCTCCCATCATCTGTGGCCTTCTGGAAGGTGTGGAGCCCTGTCAGGCATGGCTCCCCAGTCCTGTCTTATCAGAGGCCATCTGGCTGGTTAACGTTGGGGCTGATCTTCAGCCCAGGCCTGTCTGACATACACCCTGTGCCCTTCCTACCCAGGGCTGCCTGTTGAACGAAGCCATTGGAGTCTTGATTCTCTTGGGGTGTTTCTGGTTTCTTTCCCTAGGCTCTTGGATACTGGGGATTGAGCCCAGGGTCTTGCCCACAGTAGGCAGGTGCTGCATGCCACTGAGGCACATCCTCAGCCCTGACTCTCCCAGGTTGTATGTTCCATTAGGACGAAGATCTTAGCCATTTTTGTTCAGTGATGTCTTCCACCATGTGTCAAGAACTCAGTAAAAGACTGCAACAGGGCTGCGGTGTAGCTCTGACAGGAAAGATGCATAGGTTTTGTCTACCTACCACACAACAATAAAATAAATAAATAAATAAATAAATAAATAAATAAATAAATAAATATGTGTGTGTGTGTGTGTGTGTGTGTGTGTGTGTGTGTGTGTGTGTGT
>OU015747.1:90296235-90346201 GCA_907169655.1 Acomys percivali | reverse complement strand
AATTTACCTAAAGAAAAGACCTAAAATTCCAGAAGAGCTGATAAGCTCAGAACTAAATCTACACCTTGATGGAAAAAACAATAAAGATAACTGTGTCTAATCTGTCAGGATAAAGAATGAAGTTGTAATTATCGACCCAATAGCTATGGCATTTAAGTGGGAACGTGAGTCACTGGAGTGTAAGTGTTGGGAGATCCTGGTGTAATTCAGAAAGAAATTGAAGATGATATCAGATACAGGTTAAGGTTTTTAGGTGAGAGCTGGAGAGATGGCTCAGCAGGTAAACACTTGCCAAGCAAGCTTGACAGTTAAGATAGTTCAGTCCCCAGGAAGGTAAAAGAATAGAACTGACTTCCCAGAGGCCCCCCCAACCTCCACATACATACCCCCCCCCAACGCCACACTAATATAAAATCTTTGTAAATGCTTTTTAAAGTCTCTAGGTGAAAACCATATCTTCCAAACTAGTAAAGGGAAAGAAAACACAAATGGAGACTGGAAACGTTGCAGTTTAAAAAAAAAAAGAAAAGAAAATTAAAGCTTGGAGCTGGGGAGATGGCGCAGCAGTTAAGAGCACTTGCTGCTCCTTGTTCCCGGTACTCACGCTGTAGCTCGCAATCATCTGTAACTCCAGTTTCATAGGATCCCATGTCAATTTCTATCCTCCACAGACACTGTGCTCACGCAATGCACAGACACACCCACAGGCAAAGCAGGTACACTCGTACAATAAAATATGCTAAGGCTTGGATCCAAAAGAAAAACAGCTATTTGCCACTTCCGGGGTAGCTGATGTGTTAGCCACTTTAATCAGTAATAGTCATATTTTTGTGTAATAAATATAATGGTGCAGGCGGCATGAAACATGAGAGCTTCCAAATCAAAGCTTGGAAGTTGGGTAGGGACTCATACTGATTTTTAGAAGGAATCAAGTGGGCATGAGTACATTCCTGCCTATAAAGGTTTGCAAACAGGGACTCTGGAAAAGACTATGATCAGAAGTCGGTTGGTTGGTCTGTCGGTAGGTCGGTAGGGTTCCTCTCCTGCTGAGGAACTTAGCGGTTGTAAGCAAAGTACTTTTCTGCAGAAACAAGGCATGTTTCTCCTGTGTTCCTCATGTTACGTGGCCACTGGGTGGTGGATGTTGGTGGGGGAACTTGTGTAAAATCAGAGCTTGGATTCCAATCCAGGCCACTAGAATTCAGCGAAAGTTTCTTTTCTTCTACCACGTGGGACATAGTTTTTCTTGCCGTCTGACTTGTGAAGCAGGTCCCTACTGGCTCCAGACCCAGCAAATGAAATGGTCTAAACAGTCCAACCAAAGCGTTGAGGACATAGTTCAAGAGTAAAGTCTATGTTTACCATGCTCGAGGCCCTGGGTTTGATTCCTAGCACCACCAAACAATAACACCAACTTACTTACCTCCCCCCAACCCCATTGGTGTGTGTGTGCATGTTCATACCTGTGTGTGTGTGTGTATGTGTGTGTGTGTGTGTGTTCATATGTGTGTGTCTTTCATGCCTAAACTTAGGTGACAGACTTTTTTTTTCTTTTTTTAAAAACTAATTTATTTCTTTTATGTGCATTGGTGTTTCGTCTGCATGTATGTCTATGTGAGGATGTCAGATCTTAGAATTAGAGACAATTGTGAGCTGCCATGTGGTTGCTGGGAATTGAACCCCAGGTCCTCTGGAAAAGCAGTCAGTGCCCTTAACCGCTGAGCCATCTCTCCAGCTCAGGGGCCAATGTCTTTAACTGCACTCACCAAGGTCAAACAGGTGGCGATGATGGCTGTGGAGTTTGGGCCAGCTGTACACAAACAGCCCATGTCCTTGACTGCTGCATATCGCTTTGAAGGGACTGGTGCCTTGGAAAGGGTCTCTATGCCTAGACAGTATCTCAAAAGGCAAGACTGTTGGGGGGTGGGGGTGAGGATGTAGCTTTTGTCAACCTCTGATATGGATTCTGGCTCTGCTTCTTTCTGTGTGAAATTGAGGTAGTAGGCACCCTCTCTCTCCCAAGGCTGTTGGGGATCCAGTGAGGTGATATAGGAGGTGCTTAGGGACCCTCTGCCTTGGGACAGGAAGGCCTCCTTTGTCCTTATTCAAGTCAGGTCTGTGTACTCTGAGGAGGTGGTGGGGTGACTTTGGAAGTAAGAGTAGATGGCACCTGCCTTTCTCCTCCTGCTCCTTCAGAAGGCGATTGGTCACCCTATTGTCCAGCATCCACGCTGTCCTTCCACCACCTCCCACCTTTGTATTTAGAAAGCCCCATCTGTTTCCCCACCTCCAAGGCTGGGTCACCCAGCCTCATCAGGTCACTTGTCTGCTATTCGTAGCTTACCAGGCCCTCCTTGGTCTCCCAGGCCTAAGCACGTCAGAGATCATTGTCTGTGGTGACTGTCCTTTGCAGCTCTGGCTTTTTATCTCTCTTACCATGGTGGGCCCAAGCCCTGAACTAAGATCAGCACTACCTACACACAAGCACGCGCGCGCGCACACACGCACACACACATGCGTGCGCGTGCAACATGCCTTCAACAGCACTGCCCTTGTATTTGCTTTCTAAAGGTGTGTGTGTGTGTTGTGTGTGTGTTAAAATACATAAAGCATGAGACGTACCTTTTTCACTGGCATTAAGTCCAGCCACAGTGTTGTAAAGCCATCGCCACCATCCATCCCCAGAATTGTTCCTCCTCTCACAATGCCCGCACCTCCCACTCACCCTGGCCCTCGGTCACCAGCACTTTCCTTCCTGTCTCTATTCCAGGTCCTTCATATGAATAGAACCCACAGTATTTGTCCTTCTGTGTCTAGCTTGTTTCACTTAGCACCACGCCTTTGAGATGCTATATTGCAATGTGTCAGGGTTTCCTTCCTTGAATAACTGACTGACAATTCCACTGCATGAGTGCGCAGTGTAGCATGCTCACCCACTCCTCAGCAACTGGGTTCTCCTTTGCTGACTCTCTGGGCATAACAGTCTGCAGTAACTCAGAAGCAGGAAACCAGGGCCCTGCTCTTGCAGAGTG
Organism: Acomys percivali; assembly: GCA_907169655.1. Classification (NCBI taxonomy): domain Eukaryota; kingdom Metazoa; phylum Chordata; class Mammalia; order Rodentia; family Muridae; genus Acomys; species Acomys percivali. Next base: position 90,343,169 of record OU015747.1, on the reverse strand, counting down.
TGGGGGCAGGTACAAAACCTTCTAGGCTTCACCTTCCAGAGATCGGTTCTTCTTCTTCTTTTTTTTTTTCTTTTGTTTTGTTTGTTTTTTGTTTTCTAGACAGGTCTTACTATGTAGTTCTGGCTGTCCTGGAACTCCCAATGTAGACCAGGCTGGCCTTGAACTCACACAGTCTACCTGCCTCTGCCTCCCAAGTGCTGGAATTAAATGTGAGGTTCACTACACTGGCTCCAGACATCTCTTTTCATCAAAGTGGATGACATCGCATAGGCAGGCCCAGCTACTTAGGGACTTACCTAAGAGGATTACCTGGGGTCTCAACCTCGCTTTAGCCTACCTGTCCCAGGGACTATGCTTTCTGGGGATCATGTTTTCTAGCATGTACAGGGTCCACAAGCAGCCTTTTCTCTTTACTTTTAAAAATGTCTGGGGGGGCGCTGTTTGTTTTTACTTTCTCCCCAGTACTTCTCCTTGTCTGTCTGTTTTTCTGTCATATCAAGGCTTCACGAATTCCTGTACTGTAGTCGCGGGCTCTCTTTGTATGGTACGCCCTGGCTCCTTCTTCCAGACTTGGAATTCCCTCAAGAAGAGAACCCTCTCACTTCCTTTCCGACTCTTCCTCTGCAGCCCTCCCTTTTATGTCCCCTCAGTGCACCCGTAGCTTAAGAGCCTCTCTCTAGACCCTTAGGATGCCTGTGGCCAATGACAACGATGACGTACACAGACATCACATATACACAGTCACCTCTGAGAGAAACTTGTAATAATCCTTGGGTAGGAATCCCCTAGCTCCAGCGAGACTGTCTGAAATAATCCTCTCCGTGTGTGCTACTCTCCTTTTCTCATTCTGCCTCTTTCTCTCCACTCTCTGGTGTATGTATATCTGTGAGAGGCAGTGTTCCTAGGACTGGCCGTAGAACCAGAGCCTCACACATACTAAACAAGTGCTCTACCCCTGAGCTCTGTGCCTAGTCCTCTTTGTCTGAGATGGGATCTTATGTAGCCCAGAGTGGCCTTGAACACTGGATCCTCCTCCAAGCACTGAGGTTACAGGCTTGCCTGGCTTTTCTATTTATCTTGAGACAGGCTCTCACTAAGTGTGACCAGGGATATTTTGGTGGCTCTTCACCAGTGAGTCCCATGTGTTACTAAAAAATCTGCTCATCCTTAAAAGAGTCTCACAAAGACCAAATGGCAGTGCTTTTAAACCTGAGAAAAGATACTTCAGGATGAGCTCCCGCAGCATTCTTTTAAATCAACTATGGACTTTTTTTCTTTTCTTTTTAAAAATTTTTAGTTTTTGTTTTTTGGTTTTTTTCCAAGACAGGGTTTCTCTGTACAGCCTTGGCTGTCCTGGACTTGCTTTGTAGACCAGGCTGGCCTCGATTCACAGAGATCTGCCTGCCTCTGCCTCCTCAACTGCTGAGATTGCAGGCGTGCACCACCATGCCTGGCTCTTGCCTGCATGTATCTGTGTGAGGGTGTCAGGTCCCCTTGAACTGGAGTCACAGACAGTTGTGAGCTGCCATGCAGGTGCTGGGAATTGAACTTGGGTCCTCTGGAAGAGCAGCCAGTGTGCTCTTAACCACTGAGCCATCTCTCCAGCCCCAACTGTGAGCTTTTTTTTTTCCCTGCCTCTTCCTTCTTGCTGACATCACTTTACAAATGGCCAGCAGATTCCTCAGACACTTGTGAAAGCTAGAGATTTGGGAGAAATCAAACTAGGGAATGCCAGTGTCTCCCTGGTATGTAGAGCCCAGGGTCAGATCCAAGATGGAAGCATGGCAGCAAGGTAGCCAGAGGAACTGCTAGCCTCTGGCAGAGGGATAGGCAGTTACTTTTATTGTCCAATATAGTCTTCCTACTGCAGTCCTTCTTTATCCAATGGCCACGGCTCTATGCCCAAAGGAAGCAACCCTTTATAGCATCCCCACTTCTATATAATGAATTACTTGGTTGTTTGTTATTGTTTTGAGACCGGGTCTGTATAGCCCATGCTAGCCTCTAAATCTTGACCTTCCTGCCTCAGGCAAGACTCAGGAAAGACAGACTGGAAAAAGCGGTCCTGCATCTGAGCTATGGAGGCAGCAGCATGGCTAGGAGTGGGTGGCTCTGGCCGCCTCTGCAGAGCTGTAGGTGGTTTTGGAACCAGAGGCTTATGTGCCTGGCTACTTTGGCATCCTAAGCTCTGCTTCTGGTATATCCCTGGCCCGACTGGACTCCCTGTTGCTTTTCTTCTTCAGATATTGCTCGAGGTCTTGTCGGTCCAGGGGATGTTCCAGGCAAGAGTCAAAGATAATTAGTTCTATTAGATTTCTTTGCAAAGATTTTAGGAAGATGAATATAACCCATGATACAAGACTCATCTCCCCCTACCACAAAAAAAAAGTGTAGATTTTGTGTCCCACTCACATCCTTATTTGGTATTTTTGTGCAAGGCATGCCCCACACAACTGTAGGTAGCAGCCTGGAAAAAGGAGAAAGGTCTCTTTTGCTCAGGTCATAGGGCTGAGTCCGTAAGGGGTGGGGTGGGGCAGGCTGTGAATGAGCACTCCTGTATGAAGCCTGATTGCCACAGGTAGTATGGCCCCAGAGATGTTGGATACACATGAGTGAAGAGGTTAATAAAGGAAGACAGTGTTAGCCTTCACCCCGCCTCTGCCTCTACCCTGCTGTCCTTTCTAGACTGTGCAACATGTGTGCCCAATGCCAAGGCCCCGTGTTTGGCCCACAATTTGTGTAAAGCCATGAGGCTCATATTAGTTTCCCTGAAGTTCTCTATGGAGCTGGGATTCTGGGATTCTGTGAGTTGTGTGATGTTGTAGCTCAGTGGTTCTCACGTTCCTAATGCCGAGATCCCTTTAATATAATTGTCCATGTTGCAGTAACCCCCAAAATTGTTTTCATCGCTACTTCATAACTGTAGTTTTGTTAGTGTTATGAATTGTAATGTAAGTATCTAGTATGTAGATGGTCTTAGGCGACCCCTGTGAAAGGGTCATTCAACACCCAAAGAGGTCACAACTCACAGGTTGAGAACCACTGTTATAGTTGGTGGACAAGCAGGGGTCTGTTCCCAGAAAAAGCCAGGAACTTACTGGTGCATTTGTCAGTGATAGAATTGTGATTTATTGACCTCTTGACTATGGTCAGCTGATGAAAGCCCCCCTGTTTTGAGAAAGTCAGAGGATGCGGTGGAACTTAGTCTTCTGTGGTACCCAAGCCTCTGTTTCTAAAGATGGCAGAACCCACAGCAACTCCGTCTTTGTTGCCTCTCCAGGAGGAGGCAAGCTGACATGAGCTGTGTTGCTCTCTGCCAAATGGAAGATCACAGAAAGAACAGTTTCCTGTGGCCTAAAAGGGACTTCCTTGGCTAAGTGGCCATGTTCTGCTGACAGCTCCTGCTGAGAGGACATGGTGGCAGGCTGGCCCTTGGCACTGTGCCACTCATCCTGTCATTTTGGATTGAGAGTCCAAAGGCGAAGCGACCAGGAAACTTAGGAAGGGCGTGGAGCGGCCAAGACCATCTTAGCTGGAACATCTGCGCCTTCACACACAGTTTGAGGCTGTGGGCCTCACCTGTGCTTTCCAGGCCCAGGCTCTCCTGATGCGCTCAGCCTCAGCTCTGTGCTCTCTAGGCTTGAGTGAGAAGTGCTCATCTTCCTAGGCGTCCTTAGGTGGTCTCACCCCATAGGGCCTTATCCTACAAGGACCTCCTCCTTGCCCGAGGGAGGATTGGGGCGGTCGAGGCTGCACAGATTTTGTTCTGTAACCTTCTCCTCAGTTTGCACACACCCTCTTTTCTTGAAACTATTCCCATAGGAAGAAAAGGGCAGTTCCCCTCCTACCCCTCTTTTGGGCCAAATCTCTTATTTGTCCTCCCGGAAACCATAGCAACCTGGCCCCAGAGGCCGCTTGTACCATCTTAGAAGCTAGTATTTGAGACCTCTGAGTGCCCTGGCCGTTTTTCCTTTTCCCAAAAGGCCGTGAAGCCTCTGATTTTTCAGATCTGCTAAAAGGAGAAAGTTTCCAAAAGCGCATCAAACAATCCCCAGCAGCCGTTAGACACTCCTTCTCCTGGGTGGGTTCCTAATGGGAGCAGAATTCTCCATGGGGTCAGGAATGTGGCTACAGGCAGTGTTCGATGGAAGTCTGGAAGCCATCTCTGCCATGTGGCTCATGCCCAGTTTGCTTTTTTTTTTTGGGGGGGGGTGCCGTTGTTACAGTTCCTTGGATACTCCAGAGCCCGTGTTAGAGATGCTTACACCAGCTTGCACTGGCTCGTCTTCTCCCTGACATGTTTGTCTTTCTTGCTGCAGGGCTACCTTTTAAAGCTCCAAGTTGGGGATACAGCTGAGCTGTGATGATTAAGGAGGAGCCCAGTGGGAGAATTCCACAGCCTTAGACGGCAAAGTTTCTCCTAGCCTGCTGCCCGCATGCCCTGGGTCTGCTCCTGCTACCTCCCCCCGCCCCCCGCCCTCCCCCCAGGAGACTCCTCTGGGCCTAGCTGGGGAAGGTGGGAGGGAGAAAAGAGGTGGCTCCTCAGCTTCTCTTTGGGCCAGCTACTCACAGGGATGGGGAGGCACAAGCTTTCCCAACACCTAAAGGGGGTTGTTCCCTGGTGATGGAGATCTTACTTGTGGGGAAAGCTCTCTCCTGCAAACCCCAGCCCTAAGCAAATGTGCCGCAGATCCTGTGAGGAGCCTATGGGAGTTTTAGAAGTTTGGCTGCTCCCTTAGGGAGGGTGATACTCCCCTTTCTCGAGAGGCTGGAGGCAGCCTCTGCCCCCAGGCAGTGGATATCTCATCCTCCGTTTCTGTTCCTCACTCATGTCCATAGGGACAGCTGAGCCATCCTTGTAGTGCGCAGCAGCTTCCCACCCTCTCTGCTTCCTTGGGAACCTTGAAAGCACTTAGCTTGGCGTGTGTCCTCCATCCTTCCCGTGTCTCAGCCCCTTCCACCATCAGCCCACTCCCTACTTCAAGATTGGCCGAGCACATTTGGGTTCTAATTCATTGGGAGTTCTTGTATCTCTCCTCTTCCTCTTTCCATTAGTGACAACTTTTAGATATGAAAAATAAGATATGAAATATGTGCCACACAACAGATATGATATGGAGAGGTTTATTATATGAGCATGGGGAAGGGCATGTGGGGAAGAGAGGGGGAGTACCCCAGAGAGAGAGAGAGACAGAGGGAGAGAGAAAGAGAAACAAAAGTAAGAGACAGGTAGGTGGGTTTGGCCTTTTATATAGTCCTGGGCGGGGGATGCCCAGTGACAGGTAGTCAATGACATCACAGGTTGCTAGGCAGACCGGGGAAGCATCCTAACAGCACTAGCTTGCTTCTGCTCCAAGCAGTCAGAGGCCACAGGACTAGCTAATCAGGCCAGGCAGGCTCTGATGGATTTGGGAGAATGCAGAGTAGCCATAGAGTCCCATCCTCTGGGACTCCAATGCTATAGATGGCACCATGTTGGTGCCAGTGATGGGGGCTCTGTGGCGTCTAGTTGCTTCTTGGCATATCCATGTGGCTTTGACAGCCTGTGTGGACTGGGATGGGGGTGATGGGGTTCACAGATTATCCAGGTCAGGCGATTTAAGTTCAGCACAGTTAGACTGTCCTAGCAGATGGCTAAAGAGAGAGGATGGGAGGGGTTAGGATATTGAAATAAACAGATGGGGCGGTGCTAGGCCTAGATCTGAGAGTAGACTCCATGCCTTAGGAAGATGTAGAGAGGAAATTGTGTAGGAGGAGTGATGCTAGGCATCCCCCCATGGTGCCCGATCACCTGGTACTTCTGACATATAGAACAATCCCTGAAATATCTCCCTCGCCTCTTTCCACTCTCACCCCTACCCACAGTCCTCCCAGATTCTTCTTGGAGATGTCACAGGGCTTTAGGGGACAGTGGACATGGTGAATGTGACGGCTTAGTGTAGAATGAGTTCGTTCCCTTCTCCCCTCACCAGAGCATGAGTGAGTCCTGTGCTGATGGCCCCCACATCTCCCACCCCCAAATCCCAGAGACTGAGGTAGAGGTGCCTCCGAAGCATTCAGTCTGCCAAGGTCAGGACGTTTGAAAGGGGAGATGGGCCAGTGCGGAAGGCACGATGTGAAGGCGCGCGCGCGCGCACACACACACACACACACACACACACACACACACACACACACACACACGTGCGCACTTCCAGGACTTGACTACTGTTCTTCACCTTGGAGATGATATCTCACAGGTTCACTCCTATTCATTAATTCCACACGGTGAGTCAAGCACTAGGCTGGGATACAGAGGCACCACCACCTTTCTGCTCACTTGGAAGGAAGATACATATTCTCTGTCTGCCGAGAGACCCGTCAACAGTGACCAGCTGTGGCTGAGTCACCTCTTTGCCTGTCCTTTGCCTGTTTTAGCAGGGAGCTCTGTGTCCGTCACCAAGGAGCCGAGCCTTTTGGCACAGGTGTTCTTTACAGTCCTGGATTCTGGAAGCTTGTGCCACCCTTGGGTTCTGAGACAGGTCGATGTCGGCATCTGTTTTGTTTTATAAGTTCCTGAGCAGTGTCCACCCGCGTCAGGCCCAGGAGACACACGCTGGTACTCTAGAGTGTGAGGGGTTGGGGTTGCTACCTTCTAACCAGCTTGTGCTCAGCTATTGGGGGCAATGCCCACCCACCGCCTGCTTTGCACCCTTCCCTCATCCCTCCCCTCACCTTCCTACCCCCCAGGAACTGGGAAGCTGACGACAGTTGCTTTGACAGGCTTATAAACTCTGTCTGCTCTGCTCTGCTCTTTTGACCTCAAGGTGCTGCCAAGACTGATATGTGTCTGGAGTGGTGATTTTTGCCATGCCGCTTTATCAGCCCACTGGGGCTGTCAGTTAGACTTTGACCTCTCTGGAGGCAGCAGAAGGGGGCGCCCCTCGGGCGGGGGGGGGGGGGGTTGGCCTCCTCCCCCTACTCTTCCTTCCCTCTCTTTTCCCTGCAGGGGTTATTTTCTGTAGCCTTTCCCAGCTGTGGTGGTGGCATGCAAAGGGCTTTCAGTCAGTTATCTTTCAATATAGAGGGAGCTAACAGTCTAGGAACTTGTACTCTCAAAACCTGTCCTCATTTTGTTTCCATCTAGTTAATACTTAGCAGTGTAGGCTTCTTCCTTACTAATTAAGAGTCAACCAATCAGAAGGGAGCTGGAAGAAGGTAGGGGGAAGGGCATGGTATGATCCTGAAATCAATCAAAGTCAATTTCTCTCCCTAACCCCCTTCTCCCCCCCCCCTTTTTTTCTTTGTGGTACTGGAGATTGAACATAGGGTCTATCTAACCTTGAGCTGTTTCTCCAACCAGCAGCGTCTTTTATAGTCTAACCAATGGCCGCTTGAAGATGAATCTCATCTCCAGCATTAAATGACTACAGAATGCTCAGCAAAGTCAGGAGACACTTTCAGCATAGATCCATCCCTCCCTCCCTCCCTCCCTCCCTCCCTCCTTCCCTCCCTCCCCCCTCCCTTCCTCCTTCCCTTCCCCCCTCTCTGTGCACATATGTATCTGCCGATGCTTACACCATAACTAGTGATCTCTCTTGCTCCTCTTGAGCTGCCTGTAGTCCATGGCCCATTGTTTTTCTCTTTCTTCTGTTTTTTCTTTCTTTCTTTTCTTCTCCCCCTTCCCCCCAAGACAGGGTTTCTCTGTGTAGCCTTGGCTGTCCTGGAACCCACTTTGTAGACAAGGCTACCCTCAAACTCAGATCTGTCTGCCTCCTGAGTGCTGGGATTAAAGGCTTGTACCACCACTGCCTAGCATTCTTTCTTTCATTGGTTCATTCTTTCTCATTATTTATTTTACTTTGGGGTGGAAAATGGACAAGGCAGAGAGGGATAGTTCTTAGAAAGGTAGTTTAGAGGACCTGATTTCTGGTCACTCCCTGTCCCTGCCCCCCCCCCAAAAAAAAAAACAAAACAGAAAACAAAAACTTCCCATGCTCCGTGGCCTGGAGACCCACGTTTCTAAGCAGAAATTAAACTTGTTTTTAATCCTCTTGTAGCATTTGAGCTTATATACCTACTCAGTAGTATGGCTGGGGTCCTCATCACCTCTGCTAACAGATGCATTATATAGGGATACACACACACGCGCACACACACACACACACACACACACACACACACACACACCACTGGAGATGACAAGCAGAGGAACACACGTCCCTTCAGAGCCACCCAAAGAGTTTGTTTCCTACAAACCTCCAGCCACATGTGGCCAAGTTGCACGCCAGATGGCTCTGTGGCCCATGTGAGGGTGTGGTAGCTTTGAGGCTCTCCTCCCCTTTCACTGGAGGGATCGTGGTATCCCCATCCTAGTGACAGGATATGAGAGAGTAAGGAATGCCAGTGACCGGACAGCAAAGACAAAGCAGCTTTATCTTTTCCAGTGGTAGAAGTTTATAGAGAGGTGACCACCGGACCTGGAGCTGCCCCTTCTCCCTCCTGAGCTGGGACTTCAGTTCCCAAGTGGTAAGGCAAGCTCTCACTTGGGTGTCCCTGCCTCCTGCCCCCCCCAAAAAAAGCTCAAGGCACAAGCTTTGTTTTCTAACTCTATTCTTTTTGTTCCTGAGAAAGTTGTGGTCCCCTCCCCTCCCCTCTTTTTTTTTTTAATGTCGTTCTAGGGGGTTGGGAAAGGAAAACTTTCAAAGTAAAATAATAAAAAACATACCACTCTGCCATTTCAGGCACATAAATAGCTTCACCGTAGCCAGGCTACGCACTCTCTTTGCCATAGCAACCTAAAAACGAGTGTTTATAACAGCCTGTCAGCCAGCCTGGAAAACAGCAGCTGCTGCCCCCACCAGCACACTGAGGCCCTTGGCCTGGGAGCAATGGGCAAGCTGTCCGGGAGGTGTCATGGAGACAGTGGGCCTGGCCCTTAGGCAGGGGCCCTGGGCAGGGTGGGGGTGAAGTGGAGGGTAGAGAGTGTGTGGGGGGGGTGCTGCCACCCACCCCTCCTTTCCTGTAGAGACAGAAAGCAGGAGTGAAGGAGGTTCCGGCTCTACCTGAGCCCAAGTTCCTAAATAAAGCCAGGCTCCTGCTGTAGCCTATAAAAAGAGGCAGTGCTCCTTGGAAAGCTCATGGGTCCCGAAAATGAAGAAAAAGGACACCGTCATCCAAGGAGCACTGGCAGGGGGAGAGGACAAGAGCTGAGAGGTGGCATGGCCTTGCCTTCGCCTGTCAGCCTGGAGCTGGGTAACACTCTGACTGCCTCAGGCTTTCAAAGCCTTCGCTGCTGGTTCACATGAGTGGGTGGTAAGAAGCAGAAAACCATCTCAAATGATGCCCTGACCGACGGCTTCACTATCCAGCTGTTAGAAATATCCATTCCCAGCCTGGCAGCGGTGGTGGTGCACACCTGTAGTCCTAGCACTTGAGAGGCAGAGGCAGGCAGATCAGTGAGTTCGAGGCCAGCCTGGGCTACAAAGCGAGTTCTAGGTTAGCCAGGGCTACACAGGGAAACCCTGTCTCGAGAAAAGGCGGTGACAGTGGAGGAGGAGGAGGAGCGGCGGGAGGATGGATGGATGGATGGATGGATAGATATGGGTGATAGACAGACAAACAGACATAGACAGATCAACAGACTGACAGACAGAGGGATGGATACATACATACATACATACATACATACATACATACATACATACATACACACACACACATACATTCCCAGGCTGGCTTTAGACCCGATCTGGAAGCTGGTGGAGGGCCAGCTCCCAGTAGTCCTGTTGTTGCCCCCCTCCCCCCACCCCCGTATCCAAAGCTACTTTTCTTTCCTCTCTTCTGACTCCTCTACACATCCTCCTTTTCCTTTCCCTCTTTTCTTTCCTTTTCTTTTTTTTAAAGCAGAGTCTTACCATGTAGCCATACATTCACGGTAATCCTCCTGCTTCATCCTCTCAAGTACTGAGATGACAGGTGTGTGTCACCGCACCAAGTTTTGTTGTGTTGTTGCTTTGTTGTTGTTGGTTTTGTTCTTGCTTTCTTTTCAGCAAGCTCACCTCATTCCTTTGCCTGTGCCTTCCAGGAACTAGTTGGGATGAGAGACATCCAGGAAGGCCAGGGCGTCGAGAGCTCTTTTCTCTGTATAGTGGGACTCATGGGGTTGAAAGAGGTAAATGGATGGCCACTATGTGATCCCCAAATGAGTGTCTACATCTCTTGGCAACACTACTTTACTGTCTTTCCTGTGGAGACCCTAGGCAGAGGGCAGCTGCCCAGGCACCCCTTTGTGGTAGATTAGACAAGGTGTCACCTAAGAGCAAGCAGGTCCATACTCCCACAGCTGAGAGAGATGGACCGTCCACTTCTCCCCATGAGCAGGACAGAATCTGATGAAATTGATGTTTCCAAAAATAGCCCCCAGAGTTAATCCAGCTGCTAAAAAGGCCCTTTGTTCCCTTGGGACCAATGTGTGGAAAAACCAAAGCGGTCCCAAGAAGAGCAATCCATGTCATCCACGAGCATGTGTATACTAAATGCTTGAATGCCACTGCCTTTAAGCACTGACTGCGGCCCAGAAGCTTCCTGTTCTAGTTCCGAGGAGTGAGAAGCAAATACTCCAGTTGACCATCTTCCCCAAGCATCACTCATGATCGGGGGCAAGGAGGCTGCCCTCTCCCCAGATGCTACACTTCCTAGATGGTACTGGCCCTCCCACCCCAAATCCATTCTCAACCTCCTTAACCAATGGAAAGATACGGTTACTTTTCTTCCCTCTGCATACCCTAACACAAACACACGCACACACCGCCATCTAATCTAATCCCAGGGATGGAAATGACCTGAGTCAATGTATTACAGGAGATTTGGGACAGGGTACCTTCCCATGGCTCTGGGTCCCAGAACATTGCCTTTTCATGCCCTGATAATATCAGTGCTGTTATAGGATGGAGCTGGGAGTAGAGGTAGGCTGGGACATTGCCCTGGAAGGAAGGCTCATTCCTGCTCCCACCAATATGCCCATGCCACAGAATATTTGTTGTCATCTACTGTGCATCCTAAAGTCTCTGGCACAGGCTGGATCTGAGCAGGCCAGTCAGGAGCAGGCCATCAACCACACATCAACTCGCAGTATCTCTACGGGCGACCTTCTTCCTGCCTCCCACAGACCCGGCAAGGTTTGCTGTCACTGTTACAGCATGCCCAGACAACACTGCCATTCCACAATGGAACGGCCTTTCCTTATGTTGTATTTTCTTTGTCTGTTTTTGGACAGGTGTTGTTTTTGATGCACAGTCTCATTCTATAACCCATCCTGGCCTCAAAAAGTGATCCTCCTGCCTCAGTCTCCCAAGTGCTAGGAATTACAGATGTAATCCACCATCCTTTTGATGGCGTAGACGTGGCCGCCTGCTGTAGCCAGGTTCTTATTCCGACTTTGAGTCAGTCTCACTGTGTAGCTCTCGATAGCCTAGACCTTGGGGAGAAGTGGATTCATCTACGGATTTATGACTCACTTGTAACATCAGTCTGTGTCAGGGCCCTTTCTGCTCAAAACTTTCCCCAGTCCCTGGTTCTCTTCTCTGCCTGTGGGCCACATTTTCACGTGCTAAGGTATCTTTCTACATGCACTATGTCCCTTAAAATGGAGAGGTTGGCTTTGGATGCATGTCTTCTAACTCTTGTGAAGTTATACAGCTATTGAACTCTTTGCAAAGGCCCCTTCCACCGAGCATGGTGGTTTTATATCCCCAGGTATTGTTGTGTGTTTGATCAATCACTGAGTGTTTGCCAGGGGGCTTCCAATCAGCTGTCACTACAGAGAACATGGCAAGGAAGTCACTGCGTGTGCCCTCTTCAGGTCCTATGTGAGCTCAGTTTACTGCCCCTGGGGTGTGCTTTATACTTAGTTTGACTTAGAAATAACCTGGTGGCTTTGCGGAGGATGTTGGATTACGGACCTCTGAGGTCACACTTTGTCCAGGTAATTACGGTAATGCTCACACTGCATTCTTTTCTTTCTCTTGTATCTCAGGTTTGCTTTGAACCCCTCATCCTCCTTCCTCTACCTCCTGAGTGCTGGCTGGGGTGGGACCAGAGACACACACTGCCACATCTAACCAGGGAGCAGTGCTCTCCCTCAGGAAGGACTGGCCCACTACAACCCAGGTCTACGAGCTAGCAGAGCACAGCATCGGGTTCGTGGGTCTGGCGACAGAGTGCCATCCTGTGGTCCGTGCCCCTCTCCTCTCTTGGCTTCCTGTCCTAAGTGTAGCTGCTGGGCAGTGATGACACCACCTACACATCACTGGCACTCTGGTGAAGCCATGTGTTTTGCCTCCAGCCTCCTTCCCATGTGTGTCTGAGAGAGGGCGTGTGCTCATGTCAGTCGGCCTGGGAGCTGAACGAAGGGCCAGCTCAGGACAGTTCAGATGTGGCTGCCTGCTGTAGCCAGGTTCTTATTCCAACTTTGAGTTAGTCTCGCTGTGTAGCTCTTGATGGCCTAGAGCTTCTGTGTAGCCTCAACTAGCGTTGAACCCTCCATCCTCCTGCCTCTGGCCCCTGAGAACTAGGAGAACTCTATGGCCAGGTTCTTGCCAACTTTCTTCCTTTACCTTTAAAAACAAACAAACAAACAAAACTTTAAGAGTTACATTTATTTATTTGTATTGAGGTGTGTGTGTGTGTGTGTGTGTGTGTGTGTGTGTGTGTGTGTACACACGTGTGTGCCAAAGCATGTGCGTAGAGGTCAGAGAACAACTCGTAGAAGTCCATCTTCTCTCTCTCTCTTTCTACAGTGTGTGTCCCAGAGACCAAATTCAGGCCATCTTCCTTGGCAGCAAGTACCTTTGTCCCCTGAGCTCTCTAATTGGCCCACTTTTTCTTTGTGTAGACAGAGTCTCATGCAGGCCAGGCAGACTGGAAATTTAGTATGTACGCTGGATTTGAACTCCTGATCTCCTGCCTTTCCCACACACTAGGATCGCACAAGTTCACCACCACTCTGCCTCTGGTTTATATGGTGCTGGGGATGGAACCCAGGGACATGGTAGGGCAAGCAAGCACTCTAGCAGTTGAACTACATACCCCAGGCCTCTCAGCAGGGAGCAGCTCTTTGGGAAGTGTTGGAATGCCAGAGGGGTGCAGACCTGAGAAGGACCTCTCAGTGCAGGTCACTGGAGGTGGAAAGCCAAGAGATGCTGAGGCACAAGACGTAGAGCACAGATAAATCTACAGTCCTGGGCTCTTCTCGGGTGGGGACTGCAGTTTCTTAGAGCTGTGCTAGTGTAGGGCCCAGTTCGTCCTCCTTTGGGGTTGTGTCAGGGTGGTGATACGAAGTGGGCGAGAGAGGAAAATTTGGGCAATGTCTTCCCATGATGAGCTTTGAGTCTACTAACTACCTAGAACCATCAGAAGGTGTTTCCCACACCTATTTCAACGCCTTTTTGAGTCATGAGCAAGGGAGCAAGGTTTCTGTGGGCCTTTGCGGTGTAGGGACTAAATCTATAGCTTTGTTTCCATTTTCCTGTAGCTTCGGTCTTGTGTTTGAGGTAGAGTGGATTTGGATTCAGACTAGGACGCGAACCCTGGCTCTCCCAAGCCACGTTTGTCTGCTGTAAAATAAGCAGACAAATTGATGAGCTTTCGGCGACACAGTATGTATGATAATGATTATAGCTACTGAGAACACAGCACCCAGGGCTTCTTAGCCACTGTGCTACATGCTATGTAATGTTTGCATTTCTATTACATATACTTAGTATCATTCTCATTTTCACATGAAGTGTCAAGTATAGCACCTAACACATTGAATGTAGTTTGTTTGTTTTTGTTTTGTTTTGTTTTGGTTTTTTTAAGTGTTTTCCTCCTATCCCACCTCTCTTTACTCTTGCCCGGTTCCTGAATCTGAGAAAAGTGAAGCCTCGTTTGGGACAAGGGGCACTCATCAGAGTGGATGACGGGTGACGGGTGCTGCTGGGGGCCTCAGTAGCAGCTTTCAGATTTCACTTGGGTGCATCCCATAGACAGGACCAGCCTTCTTACCCACCCGGAGCACCCTCCTCCATCACCCTCACACTGTGCTTGGTAGTGATTCCTGGAGTGTCCTCGAGTACTAAAAACTCGCCCTCAAGCAAAAGCTCAGAGAAAGGGACAGAAAAGAGTAAGACATGAGCGTCTGCTCTCCCGAGCAGTCCCGGTAGAATGACCCATGTCAGGCCTAAGTCCAGGCCCGCCTGCCCCCTTTCTCCATTTCCAAGCATGCTTCGTTGCCTGTGCCTCGTCACGTTTCAGAGGTGAGGTGCCTGTGGCGTGGGAGGATCAGGGGACAGATTCCTTCCATATCTGCAAGACAACCTTCCCCGACACCCACATAGACAGTTACTCCTTTCCCTGATGGTCAGGAAAGTGAACCCCTTCTTCAGTACCCCAGGAGAGCCCTTGGGAGGGAGGAGTTCCTTGAACAGAACTGAAGGAAAGACTGTCAGGCTGTTGTCGAGCTTTGGTGGCCTAGGTCATAGGGGTTTTGTCCTTATTTGGGGTACTTGCTAATGAGCCTCATTATACACCATTTCTCAGGAGGTGTGGGGTGGGGAGGTGTGCATCCCAGGTGCATCAGGAAGCAGGACTTGGTGATCACATGAAGTCATGTGATTCTTGCCCCAGGAAGAAAGGCTGAGACTTCAGCCTTCTAGCCTACCGTATTTTTTGGACCATAAGACGCACCCAGTTTTTTGAGCAGTAAAACAAGAAAAAACTATTCTGAACCAAATTAGTACTTGTATAACAAAATGTTTATTAAAATATGACAAAATACGGTAATATCAAACAGTGTTAACTCAACAGGAGGAAAGACTTAGAGACTCAAGCACTTCTCTAGTTTCCTCGGCTGCCACACTGAAGACATCGGTAAGTGACCTCTTTGTTGATGTCCCATGGACAGCATCGGACCATAAGGCACACCCTAATTTCTCCCCCACTTTTGGTGGGGGTAAGTGCATCTTATGGTCCAAAAAATACGGTACTACCCTCTGGGTTAGAATAAGCTGGAGACAGGATCAAGAACATACGTAGCCCAGAATACTTTCCTCAGAGTGACTGGCTAATCCTGACCTGACTGAGGTAGCTAATACCTCCCTGGCTGGAGTACTGAAGGCTCGCTCACTGCCTAATAAGGGTAGGAGCAAGCTCAGCAGCCACCGAGAGCTCACATTCTAGAAACCTCACGAATCCCTCAGTGCAGCAGAACTGTGGTGGATCCCACTGAAACCTGAGGTCTCTGTCCCACGCTGCTCCTGAGACTGTACCAGTGGCTGGACAGCTGACCAGCGGTGTATACATCTCTGCCTCTCCTGGAGCCAATCACTCCAATCAAGTGAGGTTTTCTCCCATCGCCTGAACACTCTACGCTGAATACTAAGCATCCTTCCGGCACTCTGAAATGCTTGCTCATTAAGTGCAGAATCCCCTTCCTTTATTACTCCCTCAGCATGGCATATGAGGTAGGGCTGACTCTTCTCCCAGTTAAAGGTCCTAAGCAGGAGGAGCGACTTGCTGAAGGCGAATGGGAAAGCAGCCGGTGTGTTTCCCAATGTGCTGCCGGCCGGTGCATTCAGTTATAAAGATGTCAGTTAAATGTCTAGTAGATACAAGTTCTCTTCTAGGCTGTGGAGAGCAAAATGAATGAAAGAATCCCTGGCTTCATGGAGTAAACGCTGCAGTGGTCAGGGACAGAAAAAGTAAAAAGCTTCTGCGGAGAGTAGCGGCTCACATCTGTAATCCCAGCACTTGGGGGAAAAGAATCCAGGGGATCACGAATATACAGCCAGTCTGGGCTATTCAGTGAGCCCCACGCCAGCCTGGGCTTCATAGGAAAACTGTATTAGATTTTTTTTAAAAAAGCACAGGCTGGAGAGAGGGCTCAGCAGTTATGAGCACTAACTGCTCTTCTAGAGGACTCGGGTACTATCCTCAGCATGCACACGGCAACTCACACCTGTCTGTAACTCTAATTCCAGAGGATCTGACACCCTCTTCTAGCCTGCTTGGGACATACGTGCAGGCAAAATACACATATACATAAAATAATAAAATTTTAAATTAAGAAAAGTAAAATCAGCCTGTGGGGTGGCGCACACCTTTAATGTCAGCACTCAGGAGACAGAAGCAGGTGGATCTCTATGAGTTCGAAGCCAGCCTGGTCTACAGAGTGCGTTCCAGGACAGTTAAGGCTACACAAAGAAATCTTGTCTTTAAAAAAAAAAAAGGTGGGGGGAGAATGGAAAAGCAAAGTCTGACTTGCAGCTTCATGTTCATCATCAGTCTTCAACATCTCCTTCAAAGGTTAAGGGTCAAGATGGGTCTCTTGCAGCGGTAGTCCTCCTCACTCCTTTCAGGCTTGAAGAACGAAACTGGAAGAAAGTTCTGTGACAGTTGGTGAGGGGGGAGATGCACTCCAGTATACCCACTGGAGCCCCGAGTAGAACAGAACCTTATGCGTACTCATACGTAGAAGATGTTTTCCTAAATGAAAGTACAGGGCCTTGCTTTAGCTCAAACTTGTATCACTCCCATCTCGGCCCCGAGTGCTGGGATTATAGGTGTATGCCACTGTACCTAGTGCTAAAGGTTAATTTTAGAGATTAGCACAGAAGCTTCGGGGAGAGAGCCCAGTTGGTAAAGTGCTTGCCATGCAGGCATGGAGACCTGAGTTCAGTCCCCATCACCCACATAAAAAGCCAGGGTGGCGGTGTGTACTTGTAATCCCAGCTCAGGGTAGACAAAGACAGGGGGTCTGTAGGTCACTGGCTAGCCAGCCTAGTCTAATTGGGGAGCTCTTGTCAGTGAGTGACGCTGACCCAAAGTTTACCTCTGTCCTCTGAGCACATGTGTGTACACACACACACACACACACACACACACACACACACACACACACACACACACCACATGAGTACAGTAAGAAATTAACAAAAAAAGAACAAAATTGGGCAATTAGAACAGCATTGGTTATGTGAATGGATGCCTCCTTCTTGTTCATCTTCAATTCTGCTTTCCTCAGATTTGACTAGGAAGGGGTTGCTAGTGTTGGGCCTGCTCCTGCTCCAGTCTGAATGAGGGAGTTAGATCCACTGCCTCAGGCTCTTCTCGGACCTTTCCTTCAGTATTCCCTGGTTGCTTAGCTTCTTGTAAGTCAGAATATTAGGAAGGTGGATGAGGCACACTGGCTGAGGGAGAGGTGTGACATCCTCCATCCCAGAGGAACCTGCCTGAAACAGGATTGCTTGGAGTCCGCAGGGGTTTTGGCCAAATGGGATTTCTAGAAAAAATAATTGCTAAAGAGAACCAAGCCCTTCTCTAATGACTCTTGGGTTTTGTTCACCTTCTAGAAGCGGGAAAGAGATCTGTTTATTATCCAGCCAATTGGAGTGCCTTGTCAGCCCCTAGCAGCATAACCCAAGTGCAGGGTGGGTATTTAACCAGAATGGGGCCCTACATATTTGAGCCCCTCACACTGGAGTGGCTGAGCTAGGCCCAGCCTTGTCTGCAGCCTAGCACAGGGCTCATCCTTACGTACATTTAGCTGTGCCCACACGCCTCAGCCAGTGTGTGCTCCAGGTAACATCTGTCCTGCTGAGGGAGAAATGCCTGCCTCTCTCTGATGTGTCACTAAGCTAGCATGAGTCTGGGGCCCCCTCACTCTGATGTTGGCGTTGGGGCCCGTGCACAGGCTGAACCGACAGCTCTCTTATCTCTCCTGCATTGGAGAAACTTGAACGCTCATAGGCTTGAGACTTACTATCTTTCTTCCTCAGAAGTCCACCTGCCCCTTATAGAAAAACTGAATCCATCCTGTATCATAAACAGCTAGAATGCTTTACTCTTTCCTTAGCAGGAAAAGCCTCTGGGAGGTCTTAGCCCTAAGACTAAAACTACCATAGATTTCCAAATTTCCATACCACTGAAGGCTGAGTGTTCTAAAAAAAAAAAAAAAAAAAAAAACACAAAAAACAACAACAACAAAAAACTTTTCTCAACCTGTCTTCCTGGTTTGTAATGAAGTGCGAAGAAACGGGAAGAGAAGGCAAGAGACACTGATCAGTTTGAGGGAAATTCTACATCTTCCTCTGTGTTGGGAGCAAGGGAAGACTATGGCACATGAGAGTAGATGGTACGTGGACAAGCCATCTTGGATCTAGATCCCCCTTGGATCTAGACTCCTGTTCTGACCTCTCACATCTTACAGGTAAGGCCAGACTAAAATACTCTGTGATCAGTCAGCCCGTGGGCGGGGGAAGCACTAGAGGTTTTACCCTCTTCTATGCACGTTTCTTAAGTTAATTTGTGTGCCTTGGCACGGAAGAGGTCAGACTTAAAGGTGATGTTTCTGAGATACATTTCCTACGTCGTCAGTCGTTAGGCCCACCCAGGGCCTCCCATGAGTCTGGCCACTCAGCTTAGGCCTCAGCTGTCAGTTCCGTTCAGACACCAACTGTCATTTAAAGCCTTGTGCTGGAGAGTACCTTGCAGATCCTGGATCCTCATGGCTGTTCTAATTGTTTCTTTTTATCTCTTTTTGCATCTCTATTCCAGAGACCTAGCTGTCATCGTTATCGAGGGAGCCCTCCTCTTTCTCCTGACGCTGCTCTACCATCGCAATTGCTGGTTGTTGCTAAGGTTGCCTCCATGGTAACATGCGTATCCTGTTTACACGTCTATATGGACAAGTAGTCTAAGTTAGGAACCTACCTACTCTGGACAACTATTTCCATCACCACCCAGAGGACACCAATCTTCGTGACACCAAGTCCGTCTTCTACTAAGTTCCCCCAACCTCTTCCTCCTCGCAGAAGTAGAGTTGATACAGAAAAAAGGATCTAGGTTTGGTGTTACTACCTGAAGTTTATTGCACAAGATATTGTCAATTTATCCCCTAACTGCGCCCCCAGAGAAGAAAGAAGTGGGAAGAAACAGGAAGAGAAGGCAAGAGACACTGATCAGTTGGAGGGAAACTCTACATCTTCTCTGGTTGAGAGTCTGGTAACCGCAGGCAAAATGACGAACCCATCAGGACATTTGCCGGCCAACGCAGTAGCTGAGAGCTATGAAGGGGAGTTTGGCTGCACGTTAATGGACCTGAGGAAGCTCATGGAGCTTCGAGCAGCTGATGCAGTGACCCAGATTAATACCCATTATGGAGGTGTACAGGATATCTGCGCTAGACTGAAAACCTCCCCTATAGAAGGTAAAGGCCATTTCAAGGGCTGGGGATTGGAGGATAGTGACTAGGATTGTGAAATATTATGTTCCAGTTTCTCGGGAAGGTACATTTCTGGAGACCCAATGGGTTGGTTTTCATCTGGTGGGAGGAGCACAGTCCTCTAAAGCACTGAAGGAGGGGGCCATGAAGAGCTTTCTTTCCCCTGCCATGTTTAGGAACTATGACTCTTCCAAAGCATTCTCGCCTCCTCGCCTCCTATTTACGTATCAGCGATAGGATGGAGGGAAATTATTTGTGATGTAGACACACTTATCAGGATATACTCAGTTCAGTATATAATCAATTCCTCATTCTATCAGCCTTTGATTAGAGAGGAGCTTAAAATAGAATTCTACCTCACAGTGATCATAAAGTTCAGCGGCTGAGAAAAAGCTACAGGAAGTAGTATTCCAGCCATCTGAGTACCTTATTTACACAGTTCGAAATGGGATGGCATAATTGGGTCTTTGGATCAATTGCTGTTTTCTGTCTTTGGGTTACTGATTTTTTATTTTTTTAAACCCTGTCTGATAAACTTTTTTCCTCACCACGTAGGGACCAAATCCAGGGCTTTGAAAACCCCACCACCACTAAGCTGTAGCCTCCAGCCTCTTTTTTACTTTTTATTTAAGATAGATTCTCACTACATTGCCCAGGTTGGACTTGACCTCACTCTGTAGTATAGGCAGGCTTTCAGCTCCTGATTTCAGTCTCCCAAGTAAGTGGGATTACAGGCCTGGAAGATATGTCATAATCTTTGAGTTCAGATATTTGAAATAATGTTTATATCTAGCCCCTAGAGTTACTAGGATTAAATAGTACAGTGTGCATGGGCACATGTGTGTTTGTGTGTGCATGGGAAAGCTCATAATAGGTGTTGAATAAATTAAACAGAGCCCATGTGACCAGAGATTCTGCTGGAATATGAGTGCCCATGAGTTTCCAAAAATCATAATCTCTAATGTGGTTAAGGTATGTGTGACTACAGCCGATGTCTTTCTTCCTGTGCTCCCTGTCATCACAGAGGCCTGGCTAAGATGGCAGTGCTTAGTTGCTGAACTTCAGGCATTTCCCTGGGCCTTCTGCCTTGTGTCTGATACTACCCATTGGACACTGTCTACTTCCTTCCAGCTAAAGTTTTTTTTTTCATTTTAATTTTTATTTATTTATCGAAGCAAGGTCTCAGTTTGGAGCCCAGGATGGTCTCAAACTCAAACCAGTTCTCCTGTTCCAGCCTCTCAGGGGCTGGAGTTCACAGTGTTCACTGCCATGCCCACCATCTCCTCCTGTGTTTATTTCTCTGAGACAGTATCACTCTGCCACCAAGGCTGTCCTGGGACTTGTGATCCTGGTTCAGCTTTTCTAAGTACCAGGGTTGTAGGCATGTACCACCGAGCCTGTCCCCTAAGTGACCTTCTCAGCGACTCTTACAGAGTGTGGACTGTAAGGAAAGTCTCTGTACCTTGTGCTTTCCTGAGACCATGCAGATCTTTATTTTACAGACATATATCAGAACTGAACCTGGATCTATCTATCTATCTTTCTTTCTTTCTTTCTTTCTTTCTTTCTTTCTTTCTTTCTTTCTTTCTTTCATTGTTCAGGTTAGATGTTTTTTTCACAAAGGGATCCAATAAGCTAGAACCTCAAGGCTTCTCAGAGCAGGATCCAGACTTTTCTCCCATTTCTCTAATCCTTTCATATAGCTATGGCAATGTACTTTCTATAAGAAGCCAGCCTGTTGCCAGAAGACCACTCTCAGATGCCTCTCAGGCTCGTACGGTGTCGTCACCTCTGGGAGGCTCCTGGAGATTAATAGTGGGAATAAAGATATGAGAGTGAGTTCAGGTGGTAGTCAGAGACCAACATGAAATAAGTTTAGATTGGAGTTGGGGAGCCTGTGCTTAAAGTCCCCCTTACTTAGGAGCGGCAAGGACGATCTCATAGCCTAGGCATTTGAAGCTAGCCTGGCTTCTGGGGAGTCGGGGGAGTAGTGCTGGTGGTGAGGAAAACAGCCCTTATTCTTTTCTTTTCACTTGGATTGACAGCATGCTTAGTGTAGATAGAAATTTTATATTAGAGCTAATAAGGAGCCTTAAGGGAGCTTGGGATATTTGACACTAACATGATTTTGTTATCCTCCGTCTAATTCTAGAGGCATACAGGACTTCGTTTTTAATTATTTTTTTCTTACCTTTTACTGATTAGGTTTGCTGTTTGATTAGCACTTAATTTTTAATATTCTCTGTCTAGGCTAAAAGGTTTTAATGACTTGCCTGAGGTCTTTGAACCAGGTAGAAAACAATAGAGCAGCTTCTGTTTTCTGGCTCACAGCCTATTAATTTTCTGGTGCAGCTTGTGAACAGAGGTACAGAGGACTTAAAATTGGTTTTGCATTTTAAAAGGTGTGTGTGTGTGTGTGTGTGTGTGTGTGTGTGTGTGTGCATGTGCTCACGAGAGTGCACAGGCACACACGCGCATGTGTGATTATGTGAGTATGATTATGTGCATCATGTATGCCGGTGCCTGTAGATGCCAGAAATCGGTGTCGTGGATCCCCTGGAACTAGAGTTACATGCAATTGTGAGTTGGCATTCAGTTCTGGGAACTGAACCCAGATCCTCTGCAAGAGCTATAAGTGCTTTTAACTGCTGAGCTATCTTTCCAGCCCTAGTTTTGCATTTTAATGTCTGATAAAATGTGAGATTAGGCCCAATGTGCATGCTAATCCTGTTCCTGCGTCGCATTAATGTGTTGAAATAGCTCCTTAGTCTAGAGTAGGTTAGAATAAGGAAGACATTGGACATGGGGTCCCGGGTGACCTCAGCATTCGACTGTGACTGACAAGATTAAGAGAGTGACCAGAAAAGAGGAGGGACATTTAGAGAAAAAGAAGAAGTGTTGAAGATGTGGAAGAAGCCCCAGTCTAAATCTGTTTATTTATTTATTTATTTATTTACTTATTTGATGTTGCGTTTGTTGGTGTCTTGTTTGCATATTATGTATATGTACCATGTGCAAGCCAGTTGCGTGTAGAATTCAAATACAGCATCAGATCCCCTGGAGCTGGAGTTACAGATGGTTGGGAGCCACCATGCAGGTGCTGGGGACCAAACCCAGATCCTTTGGAAGAGCAGCCAGTGCTAGCCATCACTCCATCTGCAAGTTATCAGTCTTTACATCTTTGTATAAACAAAACCTAAGATGCAGAGATGAGAGTTAACAGGACCTTTAGTCAATGTGGGCTTGTCAGGAGAGGAACTCCACGTTTCACAACAGTGGAACCATTTCATTTTCTTGCTTCTTTCCCAATTCCAATTCCCTTCTTTAAAAGTATGTTTATAATATCATATTATTAATTATATATAATAATGGCCTTCATTACCACATTTTATACATATGTATAATGCATTTTCACCACATTGACCATCACCTTTTCTTGCCGCCATCTCTCCCCCCATCACTTCCCAACTCATGCCCCTTCTCCTTTGACGTGGTCATTGCTTCTTCCTCCTCCTCCTCTTCTAATGACCCATTGAATTTCACTAGGGTTGTTACATAACCACGGGTGACAGGCTGTTTACAGGAGCACTTAAATACTCTGTACCAGTGTGTACACCTCTGGGAAAAAGAGTCTCCCCCTCCCCCTGAGAAACCATTAACTGCCTGTAGACCTTCAAGAAGGGCCCGGCCTCAGGAGCCCATCTTCCATTCCAGTTTTTCTCATCCTCTTCCTCCTGGCCTCATTGTGTAAGCCAGCCTAGCTTCAGATTTTCAACTCTCATTCCTCCACACCCCCTTTTATTTTTCTCATCTTCTCTCTCTGCCCCATTGCTAGAAATCTCTCCAAGGCCCACAGAGCAGAGCAGTTCAGCCCTTATCCCCTGAGCTTCCCCTCCACCCCATCTCAGGGCCTCCCGAGGAGGGAACACAGGGTGAGTCTGGCAGGAGGAGCCCCTTGCCTTGAGGACCGCAAAAGGAGGCACGATCACGGTCTCAGTGCTCCTTGGTTTGGAGAGAGGATCCTGGGTGAGAGACTCTGGATTAGATGAAAGCCTGTATTTCTTCCACATCGGAGCCTTCCATGTGCCCCCTTTGTCATACTATCCTAGCTAGAAGAAACATTGCTTTCTGGGGAGCAGGTAGGCTGGCAAATGGGAGTAAAATCTGGACACAGAGAAGAAATGTCAGAAAAGGCAGCTTTAAATAAACTGTAATTCACTGACAGGGCTTCTTTCAGATGGCTAAGGACAATTTTTGTTGAATTTGACCATAGATAAATGTTGCTCGGAATTTTTATTTCGTATTCCATCTCTAGCCTTCCATATCACTCTCCCCCTCCCCACCCCACAGAATCGGGTATGACAGCACAGCATGAGGTCCTCAGATATGCCTCCAACAACGTGCAACAGCCAGTACCTACTCTGTGATGACCTCACATTGCTGACCAGGACAGCAGGCATTGTCCCTCCTACCACACTGCTTACAGGCAATAAAAGTTACACACAAATGAAGAAAGATAAGCCTAAGGTACTGCCGTTGTGCTGTGTGGGGGAAGAGCAGTGTTGAGGGAGCACACAGACAGAAGCTAAGATGAAGGACTGATGGAGAAGAAAGGGGCTTAGGAGCTTGAGCTAGACCCCGCCCCCTGTGTTACCCAAGTCTCGGCCAGATACTCCAGCATGGCCACGCTGTGTGGTGGTTGCAGCCCTTCCAGAGTGCTCCTAGTGTGCAATGCAAGCATCTTTGCCTTCCCTAACTACCAAGGAACTGTTGGGTTTAGGGACATGAGATTCTTTTGGGGGAATAGGAAGAGGCAGAAGAATCTGAAGACAGACCAAATTATGATTTGGAGTTCATTAATTTCAAGATTGACAGTGCCTGTCACCTTCAGATCTCCGGGGTTTTACTGTGTTCTTGTCCCTGTGTACTGCCTAGAAGTAGCCATCTTCTCACTATCTGTAACATGCTGGCTTTTGGCTTTCCCTCCACAGGGCAGACTAAAATAAATCAAAATTCCCCCTCTACTACCGTCCCCAGAAAGGTGCTGGGGATTAAACTGGGGGGCGGGTGCTGTCTGCCAAATGCTGGAAGTGTTCGACACTAAGCTGTCACCTCAGACCTGAAATGTCTAGAAGCATTATCAACCTGGAAAAAAATTAATTTGATACACAACCAGTAAATGTTCATTTGTGATGCATCTGAATTACTGTTAGTCCTTCTAACACTAAAATGATGTAATAACATATGCAGGCATAAAAATTGATAAGGTAATATAGAAAGTTCAAATACTTTCTCCCTGTTCTCCAACAGGTAGAAGCATGAACACACACACACACACACACACACACACACACACACACACACACACACACACACACAGCATTCTAGGGAATGTTAGTGTTGGAAAAAATGAAGTGCTAGGTGAGTGAATACTGGTGGAATCGATGTGAGAAGCACCTGGCTACTTCGGTTTTCTTTCCTCTCTAACGTTTATAATCCATTCCAGAATGTCAGTTTGGCAGAGCTCATGAGTCTGAAAGATGCAGCCTCTCATCGTGGCCTCTGCCTCTAGCCTTCCCCTTGGACTCTTGCCCCACCTCTCCTAGGGCTGCGGAGTTCCTTCCTAGCAACTTCTCTGGCCTGGCTTCAGAGTCTAGTGTTCTCTGGTCCACTGGGCCGTCCAGCCTCCTGTAAGACGGCTAGTGCTCATTCAAGGTGCAAGTCTCGGGCAGGAGGAAAAGGGAAGGAAAGGGCACAGGCATACAGCCTGGTTCGAGCCTCTGGAAAGGGAGGATTAGCTGCCCTAGGTGTGAGCAGTGTGGGCTGGGCCAGGGACTTCATTAGAGAAATTCTTCATGCTTTCCGGAGGAGTGAGAAGGGTTCTGGTAACATTCGGAGGAAAAGGATGGGAAGAATGGAGAAAAGAGGAGGATGAAAATGCCTTCCCTCCCCAACAGGGAAGGGCTCTAGCACCCTGGAATTCCCCTGCCTTGTTTAAGCTTCATGCCTTGAGCTGAATTAGGCCAGGAGAGCTGTCCCCGCCCAACCCCACACTGCCAACTCTTAGCTATCCAGGCCCTCCTTGCCCAGAGTGGAGCATCTGAGTTTGCTGGCACAGTGTCCCAGGCAGGGGTTAGAGCTTGGCATGAGAGAGCATAAGGAGGGCTTCTGAAACTGAGAGCCTTCCCTCCTTTCTTCCCCCTCCCTGCCTCCACTTGTGTCCCCCCACCCACATGCCTTGTGTGGAACCTCAGCAGCTCAGCAGCAACTCGCCCAAGCAATCAATGCGTTCTTGAGTTTGGTTTGCCTTTTTTTTTTTTTTTTTTTTTTTTTAATAGTGGCCTCTACCTTTATTCCCTCTACCTCTGAATTCCACTCTGCCGCTGATTTGAGGTGACTGGGGGTTTTGTTTGTTTGTTGGCCTTGTAATCACAGTGATGCTCTTGCCTCAACCTCTCAGATTCTGGAATGATAGGCGTGTGCTCATTCCTGGCTCCTACTTTGATTTTTTTTTTCTTTTCTTTCTTTATGATTATTATTTTTTAGTTAAGTTCATGTATATAAGTGTTTTACCAGCGTTATGTGCCATGTACCATGTTCCTGCCTGGTGCCAGAGAAGGTCAGAAGAGGCCATCAGACCCCTGGAAAAGGAGTTAGAGATGGCTGTGAGCCACCTATACATGCTGGGAACTGAACCCAGGTCCCTGACAAGAGCAACATGTGCTCTTAACCACTGAGCCATCTCTCCAGCCCCTTCTATTTCTCCTTTTGAGACAGGGTCTCATGTAGGCTAGGCTGGCCTCAAACTGGCTGTGTAGCTAAGGGTGACTTTGAACTTCGGACCCTCCTGCCTACACCTCCTAAATGCTGGGATTACGGTATCGTACTGCTTTGTCTTCTTTTCTATGGTGCTGGGGATCAAGTCTGGAGTTTTGTACAGTTTAGGCGAGTGCCCTACCAACTGGGCTATGTCCCCAGCCCCTCCTACTTTTACTTTTAACGCTCTATGCTGCATCGAACCTTCAGCAAAGGGGAAAGAAAATCAGTGTTTCCTCATTGGCTGAGGCAGACAGTGGCGTCTACCCTTAGAAGTAGGGCTTTCACTCTTTTTTTTTATTTAGCTCAAAGGTGTGAGCACTGGGGATATGACACTGCTTAGAAGGAAGTGCATGCATGCAGGGCAGGAAGGTGGCAAAGCAAAGGCCTAAGGAGGGCGGAGGCTCTTGGGAGCTTTCTCTTCCCTGTGTTAGAGCTGCCATGGGGTAGGAGGAGTGGTAAAGCCAGGCCTTGGGGAAGCTGTCACTCTGGAGGAAACACTGCTGTCCAGCCCAGTGTCCTCTTACTTTGACCTTGAGTCTGTCCCTCCATCTCAAGGCTGAGAGTCCAGGACAGCACGTCTCCTGCTTGTGTCTGTGTTGAATGCGAGGCGTGAAAACAGGAAAGGTGTTCTATACTGCTTGAAAGCACAGCATTTAGGCAGGAGGAGGAGCTGGCTCCAACCCATAGACCTGATCTTAAGCTACTCCTCCCCTTAGAAGCCCAGCCGCTGTTTTAAGTAGGACTTGAAGATTCATTTGTGTGTGTGTGTGTGTGTGTGTGTGTGTGTGTGTGTGTGTTTGTGTTTGTGTTTGTTTTGTTGTTTTGTTTTTCGAGACAGGGTTTTTCTGTGTAGCCCTAGCTGTCCTGGACTCACTTTATAGACCAAGCTGGCCTCAAACTCGCAGCAGTCTGCCTGGGTGAGGACTGAGAAAGGAACCAGGTCATCTGTAAGCCAGGCAAGCTCTCTACCCCTGGGCTCCATACCCAGATATTGAAATGTACCCCCAGTGTCTATTCTCATGCACCAAAGATTGACTGACTGCCTTCAGTCCACCTCAAGAAACTTCTCCCTTGCCCTCTGTGTGGGAAAGGCATTCTATCCCACCTCCTTTGGCAAGGTATCATAATTCAGACAGCTGGGAAGTCCCTCATGATGTCTGACCTAGACCCACCCTTTCTGGGGCTGAGCCTGCTCTGATAAGAGGTGTCTCTGCCCACACCATCCTTTCCTGCTGGAGCCACACTCCTGTGGGCCGGGCTCACAGGCTTACAGCAAGACACCTATGCTCACTGCTGCTGATTCTGGGCTGCCCGGCCTGGGGAAGGTGCCCTGCAACTCCCAGCTTGGGTGCGGGCAGTGACTTCACAGCTTCACCTTCTCTTTGTCTCTCCCAGCTCGTGTGCTCAGTCTGGTTCTAAGGGCTAGAAGCATTCTCGGTTTGGGTGGGGCCGTCTGGGGCTGTCTCTCTCATGTTCTCAGGGACAAATTTCCCTCCTGAATTTCTCGGGGAACCCCTTTTCCTGTGTTTTCTGCATAGCCTTCTTGCCAAGCCCCCCTTCCCTCTCCGGGAGGCTGTGTAAGTATTTGAGAAGTCACTGTGGAGATCGGGGCCCAAAACATTTTTTTTTCTGGGCTGGACAAGTATTTGTGTGAAATTAAAACTGCTGAGATCAGGCCTGGGAGGCTTCTCTGGGGCGGAAAGAATGGAGTGGAAAGCCCAAAATTGGGAATTGGCAGGACTCCCAGCCCCACATGGCTTTCCTGTGCAACAGCACATGTCAGAGAGGATTCCCAAGATACTCAGGCTAGCGTCCAGGGCCCGCCCTGCCCTCCTGCGGAGCTCTCTGGGAACCTGGACAGCCACTGGACTTCTTAAGGAAGCTATTGTACAGTCTGTGTGTGACTGTAGGTGGGGCAGATAGATGAGTAGAAAATAGCTAATGGGGGCGGGGCAGGCAAAAATGACTCAGTGAGTCAGGGCGCCTGCTGCCAAGTCTGATCAGCTGAGTTTGATCCCCAGACATTTGTAGGGGAAGGAGAAAATGAAGTTCTACATGTGCCGTGTGTGTGTGTGTGTGTGTGTGTGTGTGTGTGTGTGTGTGTGTGTAAGGACAAGAGGGAACAAGTGTGTTCCTTTGAGGGAACATCCACATGAGGGCAAGTCCCACTTTTTATCTAGAATGGATTTTGTTTCATTTGCTTAAGTCCAGAAAAGGCCATAGGAGCCTTTGAGTGAACACAGACTTCATAGGCTGGACTCTGATGGTCCTGAAGCCACCATCCCCGAGGACAGGAAAAAGGCAGGAACCAACCTCTCCAGTCATAGCCCGTTGGGCAGCCCTGGCTTACTCAGAGGTACAGAAGTGACAGTGTGTGGCCCAATCCTCTGGCATAAGAATCAAGGTGGCCATCTGCCCAGAAGGCCCAGAAAATCAGGGCAAGTTGGTCACATTAGAATGTAGCCTCCCAGGACCCTTTGGGAGTAGGTTGGCATCCACCTGTCTTCTGTGGGTGATCCAGACCCCACCCCTGCTAACACAAAGAGCCCATCACCTCTTCAAACCGTAGCTGTCTTACACATCAAATGGGATTCATAGTAACTGCCTCCAGTGGCCGTTAATGTTTGAATGAGAAGCAAAGTGTGCCTGCCACTAAACAATCACTTAAACATTATCAGCTGTGTTCACTTAATGCTCTAGGCCTCAAGAACAGACAAACCCCCTGCTCTCGGAGGGGGGCAGAGGGGAGTCAAGCAATAGGTGACTAGGACCTCAGTGTTATGGATGAGAAGACTGTAGGGGGGCAGTGGTAAAATGTGTTGGGGAGTGGGGAGCGCCACAGCTGAGGACAGCCGAAGCCTTGCTGAGATGAAGAGAGACCTGAAGGACGGGGATGACAGCCCAGGAAGAGGCTCTCAGAAGACTGGGAAATGGGATGAGAGAAATGCTGGAGGTCTAAGTGGCCTTAGAGGCCATCAAAGGTCTTGATGCCCAGTTTTACTCCAAGTAAGTGCCACATAGGGCTTTGATGGATGAGTGGCATGTACTGCCTTAGATCTTAAAAAAGAACTTGTGGAGCCGACTGAGAACCAGAGAACAAGGGCGGAAGAGAGAAAGATGCGAGAAGAGGTGGGGGCCCCTGCACCCTGAAATGGGTTGCTCAAGCAGGCTCTCTTGGGGAGGGTGTTAGTAGGGTATCCCTTAAAGTGATCTTTGGCAGCTTTTTAAGATGGGGTTCTATAGCACAGGCCAACCTGGAAAACTCTATGTGGTCCAGGCCGACCTTGAACTTTCAGCCATCCTCCTGCTTTAGCCTCTTAAGTGTTATGAATACAGGCCTGATTCACCACACTCGGCTCTGATCTTTACCCTCTGACATCCCACAGTGCTCTCCTGGCCCTTTCCGTAAAGGAGGGAAGAGCTTTTTCTCCCAGCGCATTGTGAATGTCTGCAAAACATAATGTCCAGACTTCTGTTTTCCTCAAGCCAATCTGTCTGTCCAGAGCCGAATTCTCAAGCTGGCACAGCCCTGCCCTTTCTGGTCCCCTAGGGCAAAGAACCAGCAAGCTCTGCCTCCTGGCCACCCTGCCCCTACCTCTGCCCCTGCCCCTGCCTCTGCCTGCCTGGGCATCCAGTTGCCCTGCCCAGAACACTCCTTTCCCAGGCCCTTCCCTGCCTTTCTGACTGGGAACCTGACTTCCCAGGGCAGGGCAGGTGGAGGAGGCTGCGGACTGGGACCAGAAAGAAGTTCCACTTGGCTTCTAGTGCTCTGAACCCAGCCTTGCTCCCCTGTGGAGCCTGACTAGCCGCTCAGCTGGAGTGAGGGACTAAATGCTGGGTCACAGTCTTAGACTCCATGTTCCCAAACAGTCCCCTGCCCCTTGCCTCCTAACGAGGAACAAAATGGACCGACATACCCTCTAGTCCCTCACTGCACAGTATGATACCATATCATGCCACCCTGCCCAACTTTTCCAGCGGCCTGTTTCTGACTCCTCCCCCTCAGGGCCGCAGGCCTCTCCATGCCAGCTGCTACCAATTTTGTGAGCATGGGAAATGGAACCCACCCCCCCACCCTGCAGGCAGTGTTCCCTGTGTACTCGTTTGCCCATTTTCAAGACCGTTCTCTGTCTTGAGGTCTCCCTAAGGCTTAGTCCCCTTCTGTCCTCCTGTCACACTGCTTAGTGCTGTCCAGTCGGGGCAGGGGGGAATGTTTGCCCTCACACTGTGCCTGTTTCTTCCCCCATGGTTAGAAGTCCTCCAGGGTGACCGAGTGTGACACCCTGACATCCTGACCTCCCTTCTGTCCTTGCTTCTTCCGGGCACACACGTTTCCTTGCTTTGTGTGAAGCTCAGTGGAGGATCCCCTGCCCCCAATTTGAGCTTCCTCAGCTGTTGACCTGTTTTCAAGACAAAGATTGCCCCACCCTACCTGGGAAGGGACCTATCAAACAGGCAGCCAACAGCATCCAGTGCCAAAGCCAAGCCAAAGCCAAAGCCAAAGTCAAAGCCAAAACCAAAACAAACCAAAACAAAAAAACAAAACAAAACTAATTTGCTGCAGTATGTAAACAACATGAATGCCAACTAGTATCAACTGCTAGGTAAGGTTTCTCCCTGTCTCTAACCCCTGTAAGGTCCATAAGAGAGGCCATATTTCTTGGGGAGCTACTGTATAATTCTGCCTCTCCACCCCCACCTTAGGAGTATGGGTGGGGGGGTTGTGTTGGGGTGGGGGATGTTACATGTTCTGTTTAGTGGGGGAAATGCTGGTTGTCAAGAACTGTGTAGCCCCTGGAGGAGACCTAGTGGCCTTACTTGGTTTTCACTCAACCTGAGCTATAATGCTTCATCTAGTTCTTATGAAGTTTTTAGCACTTAGTATAAAACAGCTTATGGGAGGTTGTGTGAGAGACAGAAAAGCAGGGGTGCTTCACCTTGCCTTGAGGGTTCTACTTCAGTGATCTACAGCTCCTAGAACTTGGAATGAAGGCACATGGGTAGCCTCTGCCTCCACCTTGCATGACTGAGAGCAGGTAGCTAGTTCTTTCTGGCCCAGGTGTGCGAATGAGCATTTTTAGGTCATTGCCAGAATATGTACACTCCTGTTAGAGAAGAGTCCTGTGCATCCCAAGAACCTTCTGGTGTCCTGTTCTTAGAGCTAGGGCCTGGGTGTGCAGCACAGCCCCTGGTCACTGGAAGCAAAAGGCCTTCATCCTGACTTCTTACCATTTGTTCATTTTTAAGCTTTTAAAGGTTCCATGGTCCTGGAGTCCTGAGCAAACTGGGACGCTTGGCCACACGCCCACTGCACCCCCACCCCAGGCCTCTTACTTGGACAAGGGGTCTTGATGTTCAATTGTTCTTTTTTGTTGTTGTTGTTCATATCTTTTATTAGTCCATACACAGCCTTCTGGTTTTTAAGTCAGACAATACCTGGCACATTAATGTCTGTCAAAGGACTTAGCCATAAGGTACCCCTCCGAAGGGTCCTGCTGATGAAGGTGACTCATTTTGCCATTTTCATCCATTTTATAATATTTCAAATCTGCCAATTTAACCTTCTTCTGCTTCTTGAGGGTTGTTTTAAGCTTTCCTCCCTTTCTAAGCACCACCAAGCCTCAGCACAAGACCAGGTGTGGGCCTCTGTGCAGTGCTGGAGTTCTTTTGAGCAAAGATCCTCCTTTGCTGATGAGGAATTCCTTCCTTGTGTTAGATTCTGGCTTTTACATCTTCTGTGGTATCTGAGGGTTCAGCCATGATAGTCTTGCTGGCCAGACACTTAGAAAAACCTGTATCATGATGGTAGGACCCACATCAAGCAGGTCAGACACGCCTGCAGCTGCAGCTCCAGGAGACCTGATGCCCCCTTCTGGCCTCTACAGGTGTGTACACACACATACATGGCACATACTTTCACAGAGACACCCATATACACATAAATAAATAACTAAATAAATAGGCCTTTAACTTGACTTCTGATATCGCTTCCCCCGCCCCTTCCCCACCCCTTGTCTCCATCTCAGGTTTATCTGGAAACCCTGCAGATCTGGAGAAGCGTAGACTTGTTTTTGGACGGAACGTGATACCTCCGAAAAAGCCCAAGACTTTCTTAGAACTAGTGTGGGAAGCCCTGCAGGATGTCACTCTTATCATCCTGGAGATTGCAGCCATCATCTCCCTGGTCCTGTCCTTCTATCGCCCTCCCGGCGGAGACAATGAAAGTGAGTGTCTAAGCGAGTCCCTGTGGCTGACCCGAGTCCTTGCCGCCCCACCAGCCACATTCAGGACCAGTGGCTGACAGACTGTAGTGCAAAATATTCCTGTCACCCAGCAGGCTCTGCAGAGGAGAGGAACCAGCAGCTAGCAAGCCAATCTACTAACATTCCCCTTTCCCTACCACATCCTTACTCAGAACGCCACCCATCCGGTGTTCTTCCCTCTCCTTCTGGGTGTGTCCCAACCATAGTGTGTGGGAAATAGCAGTGAGCCCAACCATGTGCGCTTCAAGTGACTTGCATCAGAATACTTTGTGCTGTCTAGAAATAAACACAAATTAGACCTAGTGACGACAAGATGATGCTCCATCCCACTGTCTCCCCATTTCCTCAGAGGACCTCTTCTACCTCAGTTTTATTTTCTATTGCTCTCTTTCCATGACTTTCTATCTTGTGGAGGTTGTGGAAGCAGCACCCTTATTTTGATGGCTTTTTCTTCCCTCCTTGGACAGCCTGTGGTCACGTTGCAAGTAGCCCAGATGACGAGGCAGAAGGAGAAACCGGCTGGATTGAGGGGGCAGCCATTCTTGCCTCGGTGATCATTGTGGTATTGGTGACAGCCTTTAATGACTGGAGCAAAGAGAAGCAGTTCCGGGGGCTTCAGAGTCGCATTGAACTCGAGCAAAAATTCTCCATTATCAGGAATGGTCAGCTCATCCAACTCCCAGTGGCTGAGATTGTGGTTGGAGACATTGCCCAGGTCAAATACGGTGAGAGCACAATGTTTCCTCGGCGCACACACACACACACGGACAGGGATACACACACATACACACACACACACACACACACACACACACACACACACACACACACGACACATCTCAGGAGTAGGTCCATTGACATGAGGGCCTAGGAGTCTCTGAAAACCTCCCCAAAATAACCCCCCAGTCTGTGCTAACTTATCAGGTAGAATTTAAGGAGGTTGTGGGAAAGAATTCCGAAGAAAGCCACAGCCAAAACTCTTTCAAGGGATTGTCATGTTTGTGTCCTGTACAGCTTAGGAGTAAAAGTATTGAATGTTCAGGCCACAGGAAAGTGTCAGTTCAAGATACGTGTGGCACTA
This sequence comes from Acomys percivali, assembly GCA_907169655.1. NCBI lineage: Eukaryota > Metazoa > Chordata > Mammalia > Rodentia > Muridae > Acomys > Acomys percivali. Next base: position 90,309,766 of record OU015747.1, on the reverse strand, counting down.
GGGATCCAACCCAGGGCCCTTTGCAGTGTAGGTAAGCCCTCTGTCACTTGGCGCCCCGGCCCCGGCTCTAGAGTCACCTTTAGAGGCCTTTCACATTCTCATGGGACCATAGTCCTATAGATTCTGCCAGGAGGGCTGCCCTAACGCGGAGCAGAGGAACTGGGCGGGGAGGTCTTACTGTCACCCTCACTCGTCCTTATTGTCACCCTTCTCCTCACGCACCAGGCGACCTGCTGCCCGCGGATGGAATCCTGATCCAGGGGAATGATCTGAAGATTGACGAGAGCTCTCTGACTGGAGAATCGGACCATGTCAAGAAGACTGCAGACAAAGATCCCATGCTGCTCTCAGGTATAGCGTGTGGTTGCCCCGGTTATTGTTGCGCGGCGCCCAGATAGTCAGGCCGTGGGTTCTGGGCCCTTCTACAGGCTCCATCCTTTCTTCTTCTCTTGTGCTCAGATGGAATAGATACATGTAGGTAGTGCTGATGTGGCATGTCAGTAACCTGAAGGATATTTTTCATAAAGTGTTGTAGGAGCTTAAAGCCAATATATTAACCTTAGCCTCTGTGCTCTTGCTCTGTTTGTTTGTTTGTTTTGGGTTTTTGTTGTTGTTGTTATGTTATGCTATGTTTGGTTTTGGCTTTTCGAGACAGGGTCTCTCTGTGCAGCCCTGCCCGTCCTGGACTCACTTTGCAGACCAGGCTGGCCTGGAACTCACAGTGATCCACCTGCCTCTGCCTCCCAAGTGCTGGGAATAAAGGCGTGCGCCACCATGCCCAGCCTTTGGTCTGTTTTAAGTGGGCTCGTTGCCAAGCTTTTTCTTACTGCCTCCTAAATAGATTATTATCCGTCAAGGGAAGGGAGCACCATGCTTTTCAGTTTGTATTTCTTAGTAAATCACAACTAAAAACATCAAGCAGAACTCATTTCCACCTTCCCCTCCTCCCTCATAGGAACTCACGTGATGGAAGGTTCTGGTCGGATGGTAGTGACTGCTGTGGGCGTCAACTCCCAGACTGGCATCATCTTCACTCTCTTGGGGGCTAGTGAGGAAGAGGATGATGACAAAGACGAAAAGAAGAAGAAAGGTAAGGAGCGTGCTGGTTGAGAGTCTCTCTCATCTCTATGGATGAACTAGAGGTCAGAAAGCAGATGCAGATGGAAACGCTGTTAGAAAAGTCGGCTGGGATGATGCAACAGGTACCTGAACTCCTGGCCAAGATGCAGATGTCAATTGTGGGGCTGCAGAGATGGCTCAGCGGTTAAGAGCACTTGTTCTTTTGTTTGTTTGTTTGTTTTTCGAGACAAGGTTTCTCTGTGTAGCCTTGACTATCCTGGACTCGCTTTGTAGACCAGGCTGGCCTCGAACTGACAGCAATCCACATGCGTCTGCCTCCCAAGTGCTGGGATTAAAGGTGTGCGCCACCGCCACCCGGCACACTTGTTATTCTTACAAAGGATCTAGGTTTGGTTTTCAGCACCCATATGGCCACTAATAACTATCTGTGACTCCAGTTCCAGGGCCTCCTGTGCCTTCTTCTGGCCTGTGTGGACACCAGGCACACACATAGTACACAGACATATATATGTGCAGATACACATACACACACACACACACACACACACACACACACACACACACATCGACCTTGTGTCTCTGAGGAACTCTGAAGAAAACCACCAAATCCTGGCTCTAAGCCCACAAGTCAGAGGCTGCCTTCAAACCTTAAATTCCTGTGTCTGTAGTAGGTTGTGAGGGGTTAAGTTAGCTTTACCATCGATGGGCTGGCAGGTGCCAAGCTGCCCCATGCCCTCCTCCTCTTCCCTTACTCTCTTCCTCAAGGATTAAGGAGTCAAAGAACCATCACAGCTAAGAGGGAAGTGACTTAAAGAAAACATGAATCCTGCTGAAACGGAGGGAACAGAGAGGCCACGCTGCCCTGCAGTTAGGCTAGTCTTGGGCTCTCACTCGTTCCTGGAGTAGAAATGACAGGAGGAAGAGACCCAGACCCAGATTTGAAAGCCGAATCATGCCTTTTTCTGAACACTCCCTCTCTCTGTGGGAAGAGAAGGGTTTCTACCTTTTGGCCAAGCATCATCTTACGTTCTTAGTGGAGAGAAGTTTATGAAAAAGAAACAACCTCTCAGAACCCAACTATTCATTTTTTACAGCTGCCCTTGGGTGAATACTTAGGAAGCTTGCCTGGGGGTATTGAATTGACCTGGAGATGCCTTTTAGGGCCTTGCCAGGGGCAGAAACATTTCCCACCTCTCTCTCTCTCTCCCTAACTCCTAACCCCACTTCCTCAAGAGCTATGACTCAAGCCAAGAGCATCCTCCCTCCTAGCTGCAAAAGAAGCTTAGGTGTGACCGCATATGCACCCGTCTAATGTTCAGATCCCAGGGATTAATTTGAATCAATGGGAAGGATAAATGAGCTGAGACCGGGAGCATCCTTTACAAATATCTCCCTGCCCTGCAGCCTGCCTCCTTCGTTGTAGCCCTTCTGTGCTGGGAAAGGACCAACAAATTGGATATCTGGTCAATATCTGGTCATCTCTTACTAGTCGCTTTGGGTCTCCACCCCCACTTTTTTCTTTCTTGTTCAAACAGGTAAAAAACAAGGAGTCTCTGAAAATCGCAACAAAGGTAACCTCTCCACCCACTCATGTGCCATCTCTCTCTGCCCACTCTCAAACCAGACCTCTCCAGGCCATCTGTCTCCCTGCCCTCTCCATAATCTGTTGTTATCTGCTGCTGTGTCCCAGTGCCTCATCCTGAGGATGGTGCAGTGATCTGGGGGTGGGCTCAAGGCAGAACAACAGCACCCTCTGCTGTTGTCTTGAGGAAGCGCGTGTCCAGAATTCTTCTGGTGTGGGATACAGATTCTGCTCTTCCCAGAGCTCTGAGCTCTGTTTCATGGTGGAGGGCGTTGGCCAGACAGTCCCTGCACCCTCCTCCGCTGGCTGGTGTTTTCTGGTCTGTATTTCTTCTCTGCTCATCTGCCCAGAGGCTTTGGAGAGAGGCTTTTCCCTCTGCCTCTCCGCCCACTTCTTTGCTCTCGTGGTCTGTTTCGTTCTTCCTGATGTGGCTTGTGTTTTTCTTGGTGACTGTGTCTCCATCCCATCTTTGTCTTGTTTGTGGATCAGGCAGAAGAGACTGTATCCCAGGAGAGACTTCCTAACCAAACGGTGACATTGGAGGGGGCTTGGGGATCAGCAGGAAGTAGTCTTGAGGCAGTCCCTGAAGTTTTTCCCCCTTGTTCACACGTCATAGTTCTCTTTAAAAGTGAAGTCACCACATCAGAGCAGGGCTTGCACAGAAAGACCTTGGATTTCAGGTCTCTTTATTCTTCTTCTAAAGGGGAATTCAGTGGGTTTGGTGTCCTGTGCATCTCTGTTTCCCCCTACTCTACCTCTTTATGGCAGCTTCTTTTCTTCCCCCTAGAACACTTGCCTCAGGTCCTGCTCTGAATCTACCTCATCCCCTTTTCTTTCAACTTATAGAGGTAGCTGAAGAATAGCTTTGGTCTTAGGCCAGGGGGAGTCCGTGTTTCTTCCCTGATTAGGGGGAGGGGGGCTTTTAACAGAATAGGCTAGGACCCTTATGTTCTAGAAACATCTGCTAGACTTTCCTTTTGGCCCCTTTCTACAGTAAACATTCGCTGTTCTAAGCTCTGGATTCCAGAAAGGATGCTTGTGGCAATAGCCTCATTGGTATAATTGATCCCCTTGTTGCTATGAACCTGGCGTGTGGCTCTGAGGGGCCCCAGGAAGTTGTTGTGAAGAGGAAGTCCAGACCTGAAAAGCATCCTTCACCTCCTTCCTCTCCAGTTGTTAGACTTGTCTCCAAGGCCCTAGGGGAGTCCTATGTCTGGCATGGGTGAGGAGCAATCAGAACTCAGGTCAGGGCCCTAAGGAACATTCCAGGAAGAAGACTGAAGGGCGTCTTGCCTTCCACCTGCCTGCCATTCACCTGCTCACTTGTCCCCATTTGTGTGTCCACCCTAGCAAAGACCCAGGATGGAGTGGCCTTGGAAATCCAGCCACTCAACAGCCAAGAGGGTGCCGACAGTGAGGAAAAGGAGAAGAAAATAAGCAAGGCGCCCAAGAAGGAGAAGTCAGTGCTACAGGGCAAGCTCACGCGCCTGGCTGTGCAGATCGGGAAGGCGGGTGAGTGGCTAAGACTGCCTCCATCTCCCATTCAAAGTACTGCCCAGTGTGTTGGCTGCTACAGCCTCCTTCCTGCCACACCAAGCAGGACTGGCAGAAGAAAGCTGGCACTTCACTTCTGTGGCTCCTGGGGTCTAGTTGCTGTATCTTTGGCTACTTCTTGGGCTTTGGAAGAGAGGTTTCTCCCTGTGTATGAACGTTAATAGCCCCCAGGTTGCTTTCATCCAAACAACAGGGGTCATCCCAGCAAGAAGGAAGGCCTTAAGAACTCTCACCTGTCCTGCAATCCCTCAAGGACCGAGGAGGCTGCAGTTGCTCCACCCTCCATGGCAATAGAATCTTGTGGCCCAGCATAAAACAATAAATACACAGTAAAGACCGGTGGGCAAGAAAGACTCTATTCAGCTCTATTCAGAAGAAGGGTCTAATGGTTAGGGTGACAAGTGATTTCTCACATCACCCACCCCTACATGTCACGTCCCTGCCGTCTTCTGGCCAAGGGGAACAGCAGGAAGCAGGACAAGAGAGTATCTGTGACCTCAGCCTTCTGTCTCACCACCATCATACTGGGCATGCTTCTGTGGGAACAGTTCTCCAGATGTCCTTGCTAAAGTGCAGGCCACCTTCAGGAAGTCTGTGGCAGGGCCTGAGCATCTGCAGGGATCTGTGACAGGCATAGCAGCAGCCACTGTCCAGAGCCTGCTCCTGGGTGGCCACGTTTTAAATATTCAATAGCCACATGCGTCCAGTAGCTGTCTTAGTGAACAGCACCAAGTGAGAGCATTTTAAGCATCACAGGAAGTCCTGATGGGAGTGTTGCTGACCTGGCCAATTCATTTCAGTCTAACACTTAGCTCATTCTGATTTCGTTGAAATCTTGGGCACAGACTCTATGGATGAGATGAACTATGGGTGCCAAAGCCAGTTGTTGAGCCTGGTCCCCAGGTTAGAAACATTAAATGGATCCCCCTAGCCCAAGTGTTCTCCTCATCCCTGCCTCGTTCTTCCTTGGGCATAAGAACCACCCAGAGATTGGCCACTGGTCTCTTGTGTTTTGTTTCCCCCATATGGAGCTAGGCCAGGACTTGGGGGTTATGGAATAAGCAAGGTACCTTTCAACCTAGGCGGGGAGAGAGAGAGAGCTTCCCTAAATATACCATGGGAGCCTTGCTTCCTTACTCTGGTCCTAGCCTTAATCGAGACAAATCCAAACTAACCTGCTGTCAGTGATATCATCCACCACGGCCTTGCTAGGAAGCCCCTGGAGCATCAGGGTCAGGCTGCGGCTTCAATATGAGTGTTTCCCAGATGCTGTGCCACGGATGGGTACATATTGATCCTTAACCCTCAGGACAGCCACTGATTTTCCCCTCAATATATAAGGTGACCAGCCATCCCACTTGGTTGAAACCTGCTCAGTTTTTCTCCCTGAAAGTCCCAGATCTTGTTGCATCTCAGGGAAAATAGGATGGCCACCCTGCCGTCAGAAGCTGCATCAGAAGCTTCACTCCCCCAGCTTTCTCTTCCTTGAACAGGAGTGATCGTAGTAGTCTGTCTCCTAGGGCTGTTGTGAAGTGCTTATGAAGGCTTGGCCGGCCAATGGCAGGCTCTGTAAAAGTCGTTGCTATCACTGTCATCTCCGTGATGTGCTGTGATAGGAGAAGTCACCTAAGCTATGTGCTAGCACTATGGGGACCTCCCTGTAACCTGGGTGTGGAGCATTCACAGACCAGTGGAGGGAAAGTCAAAGGCGGTAAGCTACGAAGTGGACGGATGCAGGTGCTACTTGGAACACAATCATAAAAAGCAGGCCACCTCGTTAATGTCACAGAAGCGGCCAGTCCGCCTGTTGCTGACACACGGTCCCCTTTAGAAGTTGTGGTTGATTAGGAGAAAGGGCCTCGAGGCCATGACCCCGTGAGAGAAGGAGCGCTAGACCCGCACTCTCTGAACAAAACTCAAGAACAAAGGACAAATCAAAAGTGTAGGGATTATGGCAGGAAGTTTCACATTGAGTGACTGAGTTCAACGTAGCACACGTGAGGAGAGGGCAGGTGCCGCAGACTTCGAGCACTCAAGCCGCTGTTCAGTCCTCTCCTTCCCTGCTTAGTTCTTCCCAAGGTGTGACCTGATCTCTTCAGGCTGTGGGATCTGGCCATTTAAAACTAAACATGGTCTTTTAGGATGAAGCCCACATCTTAATTTGTTTTACTCCTCCCCCTCCCCCCCCCCCCCTTTTTTTTTTTTTTTTTTGGTTAGGTTTTAGCCCCGCTTTGTTGTTGTTGTTAGGTTTTAAGGGCTTGGGGGTTAACTTGTTTGTTTTTTAAACAAGGCCTTCCTAGATAGAATGCCTATACCTATGACCTTCCTACCTCAGTCTCTTAAGTGCTGAGACGGCAGGTGTATGCCACCATACCTAGCAACCCTCTTATTTATGAGTGAACAATTTAAAGTAGGAGCTCAAAAAATAAAATAAAATAAAATAAAAAAATAAAGTAGGAACTCGGCCCATAGAGGTCTAACAACTAAACCAAGGATTGGTGAAGTGCTAAGAACAGAATCTATATCTTTGGAGCCACTGTGTTTAGAACCTTTGTTTTATTTATTTAAAAAAAAAAAAGACAAAAACAAAAGCAAATCCTCTAATGTCATTGTATGTAAGCAACAGAGAGTAGAGAGAAGATTTCAACATAGCTTACTAAAGTTTACAGTTTTAAAACTTACCAAAAGGGCATATAACACGCTAACTCCCGCTCACGCGCCTTCTTGCCCTGCACAGGTCTGCTCATGTCTACCCTCACAGTTGTCATCTTGATTCTGTACTTTGTGGTTGACAATTTCATAATCCAGCGCAGAGCGTGGCTGCCCGAGTGTACTCCTGTCTACATCCAGTATTTTGTCAAGTTCTTCATCATCGGCGTCACTGTACTAGTAGTGGCTGTGCCAGAGGGGCTGCCACTGGCTGTCACCATCTCATTGGCCTACTCCGTGAAGGTAAGACTGGGGAAAAATACTGGGTTCCGTCAGGACCAAGATGGAAAAGGAGGTTACCACATGCCCTGCAGTTAAAGGAAAAGCTAGCCTATCCTGTATATGCTTTAGGTAGCCTCTCATAAGCAGAAGTTCTAGGAAATAGGCATTTCAGTTAGTTGTAGCATCGTGCCACAAAAGTGGTACCCCGCATTTTTGTGTAGGACTGAAAACAAGTTGAAAAAGATTGGCTAGGGCTTAGCCTTTGGCCTGTGTTTGGGGGAGGAGCTCTGTTGGTCCCCTTCCAGCTCCTTTCTCTTTTCTTCTGTAGAAAATGATGAAGGACAACAACTTGGTACGGCATTTGGATGCTTGTGAGACAATGGGCAACGCCACAGCCATCTGCTCTGATAAGACAGGCACGCTGACCATGAACCGCATGACAGTGGTGCAGGCCTACGTTGGAGGCACTCATTACCGCCAGGTCCCAAACCCTAATGTCTTTCCACCCAAGGTTCTGGACCTCATAGTCAATGGCATTTCTATCAACTCCGCTTACACGTCTAAGATTCTGGTAAGCTTTGCCTGCCACTGCCTGGGCAGCTGGAGTAGGTGACAGGCAACAGTGTTCATTTTCCCAGAGAGAAATCTTCTGTCCTAGTTACTTTCCTATGGCTGTAAATGTGCTAAAATGCCATGGCCAAAGCAACTTACAGAAGAAGGAGTTTATTGAGGCCTCACAGTTTCAAAGGCTTATTAGAGCTCATGACTGTCATGGCAGGGAGCACGGCAACCAACAGGCGAGCCTAGTGCGGGAGCAGTAGCTGAGGGCTCACAGTCAGGAGGTGGAGAGCACACTTGAGATGACAAAAGAGTTTCGAAACCTCAAAGACTTCCTCACCCCCCCACCCCCCACCCCGACCCCGCCACCCCCCCCACCCCACCCCTCCCATTGACACTCCTCCTTCAGTAGGGCCTCACTTCCTAATCCTTCCCAAACAGCTGTCAATTGGTGACCAAGTATTCAAACATATGAGGCTCAGGGGACCGTCTCACTCAGACTGCCACACCCTCTGTTGTTTATTCCATCACATTCCACTTCTTACACATGACTGATGGAGGTCAGGATGACCCGATGGCAGTGTCTCCGAGAAGGAACCTCATGCCTGCAACAGATTTGCACTTATCCAGATTTAATTACTCACTTTCCAGAAACAGAGAAGGGGGAGGGCGGGAGGGAGGGAGGGAGGGAGGGAGGGAGGGAGGGAGGGAGCGTGCATGAGGATATGATTTCCGGATGATGGGGCCCCTCATTACTGTACCAAGACCTGTCGGGCTGTGAATCAAGGGTCACCTTTGAAAGAACAAAAGCAAATGCTGCCTGCCCTGTTGGCACTGTTATGCCTACCACATTTACCTGCCTCAGTTTTCTCTCTGGTCCGGAGATCTCACCTGCTAGGCCCACGTCTGTTTTTGTTCCTGTTTTTTCTTTTCTCTCTCAGCCTCCAGAAAGGGAAGGGGGCCTACCCCGGCAAGTAGGCAACAAGACAGAATGTGCCCTGCTGGGCTTCGTCACAGACCTGAAGCAGGACTACCAAGCAGTCCGCAATGAGATCCCCGAGGAAAAGCTCTTCAAGGTGTACACCTTCAACTCGGTGCGCAAGTCCATGAGCACCATCATCAGGAAGCCCGAAGGCGGCTTCCGCATGTTCAGCAAGGGAGCCTCTGAGATAATGCTGCGCAAGTGAGCCCCTCTCCTCTTGTTTTCCCCTTTGAAATCCTGCCCCCTCCAGAAAGTCTGAGGACCCGTGCCAAACTAGTCTGAAAGAGGAGTGACCCTCCAGCCAGGTAGTGACATCTGAGCTTTTTACTCAGCACAGTTACTGCTTTTAAGAACTTGGCTGACACCTTTTATTTAATCCTCACAAGGTGGGTACTATTTGGACCCATTTGGCAGAAGAGAAAATAAAAGCCGTGACGCTGAGTAACTTGGTCATAGAGAGAAAGAGAGCACCTAACAGTGCCCACAGCCAGGAGGATTCAGCCTGGAACAGCCTGAGTTTCCATTTCTGAGCGAGCAAGTTCGTGGAGGAAGTCAGAATATGCCGTGCCACTGTGCTCAAAGGAGCTGGTGAGCATAAGATGCTTTGTGCAGACCAAGAGCTAACAGAGCTGCTTCTCTGTTCCCGTCTCGTTCCCAAGTCTGATGACCTGCCTGCAGGTTCTTACAGTCAACCCAACTTAAGTATATAGCCAGTAGGGTGGCACACACCTATCATCCAAGCTCTAGGGAGGCTAAGGCAGAAGGGATACAAGTTCAGGGTCATTCTAGGGCACTCTGTCAAAAAGAAAGGAAGGAAGGAAGAGAAAGGCGGGGAGAGAAAATTGGGCATAATCCCAGCATTTAGGAGGCAGAAGCAGGAGGATCTCTGTGAGTTCGAGGCCAGCCTGGTCTTCATACCAAGTTCTAGTATAGCCAGAATGAGAGACCCTGTCAAAATAAATAAATAAATAAATAAATAAATGGAATAAAGGAAGGAAAAAGAAAAAAAGAATCCTCAGGAAAAAACATGCGAATTAGAGGTATATCTCAGTTGGAACAGTGTTTGCCGAACAGGCACTATAGAAAGCAGGTGTGGTACGAGCCTGGTTAAACCCAGCACCTGGGAGATAGCATCAGGAGGACCAGAAGTTCAAGGTCAACCTATATAGCAAGTTTCATGAGCTTCATGAGACCCTATATCAAAGGAGAGAGTGTGTGTATGTGTGTGCTGTAGATGAGTGACAGATAAAAGATATCTCTAGGAGCACTGCAGAATCTCCATAATGCCTGTGAGTATGTGATTGTTGGGCTGTGTCGAGTGGGAAGTCAGAAACTGATTTCTGACTATGCATCTGCCCAGATGTCATCGAATCCTGGACAAAGAAGGAGGAATCATTCCATTCAGAAGTAAGGACCGAGATGATATGGTCCGCAACATCATTGAGCCCATGGCCAGCGAAGGACTCCGGACTATCTGCATAGCTTACCGGGACTTTGATGAAGCAGAGCCCAATTGGGAAAACGAGGGTGAAATCCTCATTGAACTGATCTGCATTGCCGTGGTAGGCATTGAGGACCCTGTGCGCCCAGAGGTAAGGCCTGTCTGTCAGTTTCTAAACTGAAGAGAGAGGGCAAGCAATCAGAGGTGCTTGTCTCCCGCTGACCACTAGCAGGATCCAGTGTAACCTAACAAGCTATCTGGGAGTCAAAGGAAGAAGGCTTGAGTTTCTGGCCTAGCTGTGACCCCAGACACGGTACCTAACTACTTTTCACTTACAAGGCAGATGACTCTCCAATACGTGCCTCTTGCATCTGCTGTAGAGTGCCACGTCGATAGTAGGCAGCATCCGTAGGCCTCATGTTCTCATTGGGGTAGGGAGTGACAGTTTCACTGGGCTTATTACTTGGTACATAGGAATAGTCTGGGGGCAGAATTAGGCAGAAGGCAACTTACTCTTCAACCGACATATTCTTGCTGAGCAGACCCCACGTGCAGAGCACTATTCTAGGCATGAGGGAATTAAAAAAGCTGAAAATCTCAGATAGATGGGACCAGGGCTTGTCAGGGCTGAGATGGTGAGGGTGTCCTGTCACTGCAGTGAGCTCGTGGATTGGAGTCTGGACCAGGTGGGCAGAGACTGGTCAGAGGTGCCACTGGGAAGGAGAGCAATGGCCATATCACCCGACACTGACCCAGCCTCCCAGGGAGGAGGCTGAAGGAAAGGGAGCCACGAGTGTTCACATCTGCCTCCCAAAGCAAATTCCCTTTTCAACCTGAGGGTATCATGAGTGAAATTTAAATGTCCACTGTGAGATGGACATGACCAAAGGGGGTACTGAGCATTATAAAAAATGACGACAAGACATGGCCTCTGTTCTGTCTTGAGTGAGGTGAGAGCTGAACCAGGGTAGGTGTGCCATGTATCACCCACCTCATGACCACTTGTCTTTTTGCCCTCACTCTCCCAAGGTGCCAGGTGCAATTGCCAAATGCAAACGGGCTGGCATTACAGTCAGAATGGTGACAGGTGATAACGTCAACACAGCACGGGCCATCGCCACCAAATGTGGCATTCTGACCCCTGGAGATGACTTCTTGTGCTTAGAAGGCAAAGAATTTAACAGGCTTATCCGCAATGAGAAGGGCGAGGTAAGTTGGTGGCAGGACCAGCGAGGGCATCACTTAAAAGAGAACGGCTGGTTCTAGTGTGCAGCAGCTGGGGCTTGGGAGAGCAAGTGGGTGGCTTCTAAACTGAAGTCTGTTCATTGTGAAACAGCCCTTCCCACCACAGATGCTCACATGGTGAATGAGGAGTCATCTCCTCCTCTTCATTCAGCTACCTGTGGGGGGACAGGACCACTAACTTCATTATCTGAGGCCAGGGGCTAAGAGTCCCTCCAGGCCTAGGAAGTTCCAACACTCTTGGAAGCTGGGATTATGTGGAGGGGTAAGATTTCACTGAACAGGCTGCTCTGCATTTGACTGATCGAGGGGCCTCTGGTATTGGCAGGTCGAACAAGAAAAGTTGGACAAGATCTGGCCCAGGCTTCGGGTGCTGGCACGATCTTCTCCCACAGACAAGCACACGCTGGTGAAAGGTGAGATCAGCCTGGGAGAGTGTCCCTGCCATAGATGAAGGCAAGCCAGGGTAAGGGTGGTTAAAGAGCCATCCTCGGCCAAGCAGGAGATGTAGCCAGTGGCAGAGTGCTTGCTTAGTATGCATAAGGCCCTGAGTTCAATTCCCCCCAACCCCACCCAAAATAAAAAAGAATAGAAAAGGTATACCCATTGAAGAATTAGACATGGTGACATACACCTGTGGTCCTAAAATTTAGGAGGAGGTGGAGGCAGAACATAGTGGGTTTGAGGCCAGGTTGAGCTATGTGAGACCTTGTCTCAAAACAAAAGGAGCCATCACCCAAACTCCTGCCCTGTCCCCAGTAAGGAATCCTGGGAGAAGGCCCAGGCTAACGGGGAGAACATTGAGTTTGGCAAACGTCTGATCCCCTGGCAAGTATGTGAGGAACAGAGTTGAGCTTTTTTGGTTGGGGTTTGGGAGATCTTTGTTTGGTGGTTGTTATTTTCAGAGGTGGAGGGATGAGACAGGTTCAGAGGTGGAGGGATCAGACAGTAGCCCAGACTGACCTCAGATTCCCCCTAAAGCTGAAGATGACCTTGAACTCCTGGTCCTCCTTCCTTTACTCCCCAAGTACTGGGGTGAAGGGAGGTTAAGGGGTACACCATCACAGCTATCTAGAGCTGAGGATAGGAGTATTAGTCCCTCACTGGTAAGTTGAACCCAGATGTCTGCCGTGAAAGCCATCTCATGCCCTCCCAGCTCCTGAGCAACTTCCTCAGGTGCTGCATGAAGAATGCCTCCATCCTCGCACAGTGACCTTGGTGAAGCAGTTGCCCAAGGGTGGAGAGAGAGTAAGGCAGAACGATAGGGATGGGAGAGGGACCAAAAGTGTCCCTTTCCTGGGAAGCAGTACTTGCCTCATGACCTCAGCTAGCACATGTGTGCTCACTACTGTGTGTGTCTGTTTTTCCCAGGTATCATTGACAGCACTGTTGGGGAACAGCGGCAGGTGGTAGCTGTCACCGGTGACGGAACAAATGACGGGCCCGCTCTGAAGAAAGCAGATGTTGGTTTTGCCATGGTAAGCTCACCAGGGTCTCCGCCTGGGTCACCTTTTCATCAGGAGTCTGGGCAAAACTTCCACTTCCTGTGCCTTCACACCCCACCTGTGTTCTTCTCCCCACTCCCATCTCTCCTACCTACGTGGCCAGGAGAGTGTGTGTGTGTGTGTGTGTGTGTGTGTGTGTGTGTGTGTGTGTGTGTGTGTGTGTATAAAACAGAGGGTGGCTATTGAGGAAATCACAAAGTGGTTTATCCAGAAAAACAAGAACACTGTGGTGATGCTGTTTGCCTGGGTGAATGACAAGAACCTCAGTGTCCACATAAAACCTGTCCAATTCTGTGCTCTTCACATGTGAGGTCATGAGTCTCTGAATCTCTTGGCAAGTTCCTTTAAAAGTCAATAATTCAAAAGAGGCATGTTGCTTTGGAAAGGTAGCGTAGGTACTAGAAGTATTTGGGAGTTGTGATTTGATTTGAGGGTTCTGGTGGTGAAGATGGAAGTGTGATGCTTGTTGCAAGCACGGCAGTTGATTCTGATGTCCAGAGAGGTTTGGAAGTCCCCACAGTACAGTGCGTCCTCACATTCAAGTAGCTTATTGCTACCAGCCTCTTATCCATATCTTACTGTGGTTGGGATCTAGTAGTAGAAGGGAATTTAGGAGTGTGTGTGTGTGTGTGTGTGTGTGTGTGTGTGTGTGTGTG